>JANRMT010028174.1:37126695-37152130 GCA_026402145.1 Polypterus bichir lapradei | reverse complement strand
GTGCCCAAATTTATGCACCTGCCTGATTTTGTTTGAACAATTATTGCACACTTTCTGTAAATCCAATAAACTTCATTTCACTTCTCAAATATCACTGTGTGTGTCTCCTATATGATATATTTAACTGACATTTTTTATCGTAACAACCAACGATTTATACAGGAAAATAATGACTATTAACAAGGTTGCCCAAACTTTTGCATCCCAATGTATAGGCTCGTTGGTATGAAGCAGAGCACAATTCTTACTTGCATGTTGTAATCAACAAGAAGTACATATAAGACATAGAAGTGCCAGAAAAAGTCCAGAGAAGAGCGACTAGGCTGATTCCAGGGGATGAGTTATGAGGAAAGATTAAAAGAGCTGATCTTTTACAGTTTAAACAAAAGAAGATTAAGAAGAGATGTGACTGAAGTGTTTAAAATTATGAAGGGAATTAGTCCAGAGGATCGAGACTGGGACTTTAAAGGAGTTCATCAAGAACACGGGGACACAGCTGGAAACTTGTTAAGGATAAATTTCACACAAACATCAGGAAGTTTTTCTTTACACAGAGAACCATAAACACATGGAATAAGAGATCAAGTAGTGTGGTAGACAGTGTGGAGGACAACTGGGGCTCTTGCCCAGCCAGAACACCTGGAGGATGGAAGGACTGGGAGAGAGACAATACCTACCCCCCTGGTTTGCATCAGGGCCATGGGATTGGAGCTTGGAAGCTCAATCATGTTGAGACCTGTGGCCACTGCCAGGGGGCACCTGGATGATTATGGAGCCCTGGACTGCAGCATTACTGCCACACCAGGAAGTGCTGCAGGAAGATCGTCAGGGAGCACCTGGAACACATCCGGGTGCAACATAAAAAAGAGCTGGAGTCAGGAGTCGGAGGACAGAGCTTGCAAAGGGAGGAGTAAAGGAGGCAGAAGAGAGCAAAGGAAAGAGAGAAAAGGGACTGAGTCTATTTGTGGTGATTTGTGTGCTGAAGGGCAAGAACTATAAATAAAAGCGTGTGTTTTGCACTTTTGTGTCGGTGTGTCTGATTGGGCTGATTTACCACAACAGTAGGACTTTAGGGACTTTCAAAACTCGACTTGATGTTATTTTAGAAGAACTAAGTGGATAGGACTGGCGAGCTTTGTTGGGCTGAATGGCCTGTTATTGTCTAAACGTTTCTAATGTTCTAATCATTGACGTCTTCATGATCATTGAGTAAAACTACCTTGAAAGTCTGTCTTTCATTTTTTTTTATTTCATTAATAACTCAAATCCCGCTGTTGCTCAATGGTGTGATATACCACAATTCTCTACTCCTCCTCTGTCTTTTTTCCATCATAAGTTGCATATTCTGAGTAAGTACTTTCTCAAGTTATATTTTCACTGCTTGCTCAAGCCAGGATTAAATAAACTGAAGCAGTTTAGCTTGAATTCAGTCTCAAACCCATGGTGTTGAATCATCAATGCTTATATTGTTCTACGTAATAATAATTGTAGCTGAGTTTTCCCAAAATTACCAAAGTTCAGCAGCTCATGCATAAAAAATGGGATTCAGCAAAAGCCTGGCGCTCTGAAATTATTCCACTGACAAAATATCTTTGTTTTAAAAAATCAGTCAGTCATTATGCAAGCCGCTATATCCTAACACAGGGTCACGGGGGTCTGCTGGAGCCAATCCCAGCCAACAGAGGGCGCAAGGCAGGGACAGACCCCGGGCAGGGCGCCAGCCCACCACAAGACACACCCACACACCAAGCACACATTAGAGACAATTTACGATTGCCAATACACCTAACCTGCACCTATCCCATTTCTATGCTGTACATGGGTCTTTTAAGTCCCTGCGTACTGGGACCACCTATTCTAAACAACAACTGACTCAATTCACACACTGAATCTTAGTTATATCAAGAAAGTTCTATCTCATACTACCTTACAGGGGGAAGAGCCTATACCATTGTGTATGCCTATAAAAGAAATGTATTTTCTATTCAAATTAAGCAAACACTAATATGAGTTTAACTCAAAGCTTTAACTTTCTAAGATTGGCTCTTACAATAATAATAATAATAATAAATAATAATACATTTTATTTATATAGTGCCTTTCTTAAGCAACAAACCTCTCACAAACAAGCTTGTTGTTTTATAATGAAAAAGTGTTCATGAAAGGCACTTTGACTTCTAAGGTTCCTTATATATTGGTGGACAAGTTAATAGTGCAAACACCTCAGTTATTAGCCTTGATTTGCACACCCTGCAACATTTATCTATTTGACATTGACTCATCACAGACATAGTGCATGGAACTCACGGAATACCTTAACGGAGGCCAGAAGCTGTTCTGCTCTCCTGCTGGGATTCACAGATGTATCGGTCCACCTTCTGATCACTTCCCATGAAAGGGTTACGCTTCAAAATACCTTAGCTGAGGCAAAGAGCCACTTCTCCCAGGATTCACAGATATGGCACCCCACACCCAGATAGCTACCTTTGAAAGGGCTGCACAAATATTCTGATAGAAGCCACTGACTTGCTTGAAAGTCTTCCCTTGGGGAGTCACAGATATGACAAGACATAATCCAATCACTGCACCTGAAAGATCTTAACCCGTGCGAACACAGCTCGTTATATTAGCACTTGTCAATCTCTGCTAAATGTTCATAAATGACAAGGCAACTTCAGCCAAGTAATACCAACAACAACATTTACTTATATAGCACATTTTCATACAAATAATGTAGCTCAAAGTGCTTTACATGATGAAGAAAGAGAAAAAAGACAAAGTAAGAATTAAAATCAGAGAACACAGAATAAGAGTAAGGTCCGATGGCTAGGTAGGACAGAAAAAACAAAAAAACTCCAGATGGCTGGAGAAAAAATAAAATCTGCAGGGGTTCCAGGCCATGAGACCACCCAGCCCCCTCTAGGCATTCTACCTAACATAAAGGAGCTTTATTTCAGTCATTACTCAGTACTACTTGAGCAGAAAAATCCAGCATAAATGCTAGATATGAAAAACATACAGCACAACCTGAACGATTCAAGACAGGGTCACATAGCAAGCATCATATTAGGTGATGTCTAGAACTCTGACTGTTGTAGTCTTGTCTTCTTTTGCCAGGTGTGAAGCTTGTGAGCTTAGGGATGGCAGAGGGCAAATCTGACCAAGTTGTCTTCTCTCCCTGGCAGATGTGATGTTTCTGAAAATGATTTTAAAATCTTTTCTTTTACAGGATGCCTTTGAGGACTACTTTTGGCAGGTGATGCCAGTCAAAGTCGAACAACTGGCAATTTCCCTTTTTCAATGTTACGTTCAGCTGAATATGAAGACAGCATTTAAATCGTATGAATTGAAATGTTTCCAATTATCTATTTCACTTCTTCGCACAAGATATACACACTAGTTAGTTTCTCTAAATAGACAAAATAATAACACTCTTAACATTCTGCCCAGAATCCCTTAATCTGTTTACATGCTATCTTCTGAAAAACTTTCTATGAGTTGTTGCCATGGGCCTTTAGGGTATAAAATGGCAATTCTGGGTATAAATATAATTTCACGCTGTAGATGATCGTTTAAAAATGGTAGTCCGATCTGAATGTAACACTTTGATCTGTAACCTTGTACCCTTAATGAGTTTTAGCTCAAAAACAATACACACTGTGACAGAGGGGGGGGCGTTGTCGTCCCCTTGAACCCTTAGATCAGACACCAGACACCAGGTAAAAGTCCAATAATAATTTTTATTTGGACAAAACAGTGCACAAAGCACCCTCCACTCCACAATACTCATATAAATCACAATAATCCAATCAATAATCAATCCTCCTACTCCCAGACACATTGCTACCCTTCCTCCCGACTCAGCTCAACCCTGGGATCTCCCACAGTCCTTTATATAGTCCTTCACCCGGAAGTGTTTCTCTCTCTCCTTCCATGTGACTGGTAACACTTCCGGGTCAGATAAAAACTCCTTTTCTTCAACCCGGAAGTACGTCGTTTCTTCTGTCCCCGTGACTGTGACGCACTTCCGGGTTGTAATGAAAACAATCCTTGAGCCTCCCTGCAGCGTCCTTTGGTGAACCCCAGGGTATCCAGCAGGGCTGTATAGGAAAACTCCACTGTCCATGATGCCCTGCTGGAATTCGGGGCACCTCTATGCTGCAGGAAGGGCTCCCTCCGGTGGTCTGGGGGTATTGGCTGGCATGACTGGCCAGCCATATATCACAACACTGAACTGTGGTCTGTTTAACTTACTGCATACAGAATTGACATTTACAAGCTGCACATTTACATGGCACATGTAATGAACTGAACGTTCTAAGCACTCTACGGAAAAAAACTGGTGAAAAAAATAATATTGTAAACAATATACAATGTCCATTTCCTTTATGTTCTGTCCATTGGATGAACTGTGCAAGCATTTAAACTGGCCAAGACAGGACGATGCTCCTGGCTTGTGTTGGATCCAGGGCTTGAAGTGGGCAGCTGTACCAGCAGTTCCCTGTTTCTGCTTTGTGAACCAGAATGCAGCGACACATTGTGGTCTGACCTCTAAGTGGACTCCATAGTTCTCCACAATATTGCACGTATTTTACCACCGAGCCAACCCCCAACCCCAGCAGGTTTGAAATGTGTGCATATAAGAGTGCTTGACAATCCATTCTTCCTTGAATTTATATGCATAGTATATTGAATCATATGGAGTAGGAGGAAGACACATGTTGGGTATCACACACTGATACAAACAAATCCAAATCCTATTATGCGATATCATCTACTGTTAAATTCTGCTCTGTACTTGTAAAATATTTATTTTTATACCGTATTGAGGATTTGTTCTGTTCTGTGTATTGCATTGCATCTTTTTGACACCCACTGCATGCCCAACCTACCTGGAAAGGGGTCTCTTTTTGAGCTACCTTTCCCAAGGTTTCTTCCATTTTTTCCCTACAAGGGTTTTTTTTGGAAGGTTTTTCTTTTCTTCTTAGAGAGTCAAGGCTGGGGGGCTATCAAGAGGCATGGTCTGTTAAAGCCCATTGCGGCACTTCTTGAGTGATTTTGGGCTATACAAAAATAAATTGTATTGTATTGTATATTTAGCGGGTTGCCGCACACACAACATGACGAACCACCTCAGGATCCCAAATTAGAATCCGAACGCAGCAGATGACACTTCAGCACCACACTAGTTTGAATGAAATGGAACAGTGTGAGTTTTTTTACAGTGGCTGGAGTGTCAACATTGCCACCAACCCCTGGGTTTTCCCTGCAAGTTGAAGGACCTGCTGGATGCAGGTTAACATCATACCCAGGACGGAGTAATTGCAGTTTAAAGGCCTTGCCAACGGAATAATTTCTGGAATTTTCAGGATTCAAACCAGCAACATTCCAATTTCCGGAGCAGATCCCCAGACTCAGAGCCACCACTCCACCTCCAAGTAAGGTGGAGGTGGAGTAAGAAGAAGCTGATGGAATAGGGAGTACTGCATGTACCCAAGGAGGCCATTTGATAAACAACGTCTTCTTTGAATTTCACCTGACTTTACCTCGTTCACCTAACATGTCATTTTCCATGGAGCTTGCCACCTTGTCTCTTTATCCAGTGGAGTGTGGCGGCCCTTTCTCACTTTGTCGCCAGCCCCATTTCTTCTTGTAATTACAGCTACAGCTTTGTCAGGGGCGTTGTTCCGATTGCAGCATTCGTTTTCTTAAACTGTATACCCTATTTCTGTGTGCAATTACAGCCTCAATTCTCAGCCATGAAGAAGAACGTGCTGCCTACATATACCCCACTTGCTAAAGATTTATTATCGACAAATACTGAGAAATGTAAAAAAACAAATTCATTTTATTTTTTCTACAATGTTAACAAATAAGCATTTTTAAGATTTTGGGGTATTTAGTTTCTCTGTTGTTGAGTTGGTGGTTAAATATTGATTTATTGAAATGTCCTTTCTTAGCAAATACCTGCTACCCTAGAGGAACCATCCTGCTAAATTTCAGCTTTTTAACTAAATGTTTTTTGTTGATGAGGGAATGAGTATTAAAACTCAAAAACTGAAATCTCTCATGCATAGAAGTGTTCAGACCCTTTGTCGTGGCACTCCAGATTGTGGTCAGATGCCTCCTATTTGCTTTAATTCTCCTTGAGATGTTTCTAGAACTTGACTGGAGTATGTCTGTGGCAAATTAAATTAATTGGATATCGTTTAGAAAGGCTAAAGAGTACATGTTGTGGCGAGTCGCTGGGGCTACGACCCGGCCGGGATGCCTGAAGGGACCGGAATGTGGCACATACGTCCTCCAGGCCACAAGGGGGCAACCGCCCTGGAACAGAGGAGGACCACAGGAGAGGAACAAGGAGGCTTATACCTATTTTAACCTGTGGCCACCGCCAGGGGGCGCCCCGAGTCTTAGGAGGCCCGGGATGGATTTACTTCCGCCACACCTGGGAAGATGGAGGAGAATCCCTCCAGGGTCGCCCGGAGTGCTTCCGAGTGCTCTTCCATCACACCAGGAAGTGACGTCAGAGGAAGCACCAGGAACACATCCGGGGGAGAATAAAAGGGCCCGCCTTCCTACAGTCTGGGAGCTAGAGTCGGGAGTGGGAACAGGACAAGGCTCCCATAGAGAGAGGAAAGGAGGTCCAAGGGACAGAATGACAAGGGACAGAGTGAGAAAGGCCCAGTATTAAGGTGATTGGGGCAAGAAGGCCCAGTGGACTGTGCGGGACTGAGTTGTGTGTAATGGAGGAAAAAATAAAAGAACTTTTGATAAAGATGCGGTGTCTGTCTGATGGTGTCCGTGCATGTCTCACAATGTGTATAGAAGATCCTCAATTCACAAAAAACAAGCCATGAAGTTTAACAAACTTTCTGTAGACCTCCACAATTAAATTGTGGGGAGTCATAGATCAGGTAAAGGGGATAAAACAATTTCTAAATCCTTGTGTTTCCAGGAGCACAGTGGCCTAAATATTGAATTTATGAAATGGAAGAAGTTTGGAAGCACCTTTCCTAAAAGGAAGGAAGGATCCTTTCCTAAAGTTGGCCATATGGACAAACTGAGTAACCAGAAAAGAAGGGCTTTGGTCAGGGAGGTAACCAATAATGCATTGGTCACTCTAACGGAGCTTCAGAAGACCTCTGTTGAGACAAGAGAACCTTTTAAAATGAGAACCATCTCAGTAACACTCCATCAATTAGGCATTTATGGTAGAATGGCCATTCTTGAGTATAAGGCATATAATAGTTTAAAGGAGTCAGGTTTGAAGAGATAGAAATTGAACTCTTTGGGCAGAACTCCAGCTCTACAGTTGTGCTTGAAAGTTTGTGAACCCTTTAGAATTTTCTATATTTCTGCATAAATATGTCCTAAAACATCATCAGATTTTCACTCAAGTCCTAAAAGTAGATAAAGAGAAACCAGTTAAACAAATGAGACAAAAATATTATACTTGGTCATTTATTTATTGAGGAAAATGATCGAATATTACATATTTGTGAGTGGCAAAAGTATGTGAACCTCTAGGATGATCAGTTAGTTTGAAGGTGAAATTCGAGTCAGGGGTTTTCAATCAATGGGATGACAATCAGGTGTGAGTGGGCACCCTGTGTTATTTAAAGAACAGGGATCTATCAAAGTCTGCTCTTCACAACACATGTTTGTGGAAGTGTATCAAAGGAGAGTTGTTGATGTTCATCAGGCTGGAAAAGGTTACAAAACCATCTCTAAAGAGTTTGGACTCCACCAATCCACAGTCAGACAGATTGTGTACAAATGGAGGAAATTCAAGACCATTGTTACCCTCCCCAGGAGTGATCGACCAACAAAGATCACTCCAAGAGCAAGGCGTGTAATAGTCGGCGAGGTCACGAAGGACCCCAGGATAACTTCTAAGCAACTGAAGGCCTCTCTCACATTGGCTAATGTTCATGTTCATGAGTCCACCATCAGGAGATCACTGAACAACAATGGTGTGCATGGCAGGGTTGAAAGGAGAAAGCCACTGCTCTCCAAAAAAAACATTGCTGCTCGTCTGCAGTTTGCTAAAGATCACGTGGACAAACCAGAAGGCTATTGGAAGAATGTCTTGTGGACGGATGAGACCAAAATAGAACTTTTTGGTTTAAATGAAAAGCGTTATGATTGGAGAAAGGAAAACACCGCATTCCAGCATAAGAACCTTATCCCATCTGTGAAACATGGTAGTGGTATCATGGTTTGGGCCTGTTTTGCTGCATCTGGGCCAGGACAGCTTGTCTTCATTGATGGAACAATGAATTCTGAATTATATCAGAGGAAATTGTCAGGGCATCTGTCCATGAACTGAATCTTAAGAGAAGGTGGGTCATGCAGCAAGACAACGACCCTAAGCACACAAGTCGTTCTATCAAAGAATGATTAAAGAAGAATAAAGTTAATGTTTTAGAATGGCCAAGTCAAAGTCCTGACCTTAATCCAATTGAAATGTTTTGGAATTACCTGAAGTGAGCAGTTAATGTGAGGAAACCCACCAACATCCCAGAGTTGAAGCTAAAATTAGGCTAAAATTCCTCCAAGCCATGTGCAGGAATGATCAAAAGTTACTGGAAACATTTAGTTGCAGTTATTGCTGCAAAGGGGGGGTCACACCAGATACTGAAAGCAAAGGTTCACATACTTTTGCCACTCACAAATATGTAATATTCAATCATTTTCCTTAATAAATGAATGACCAAGTATAATATTTTTATCTCATTTGTTTAACTGGTTTCTCTTTATCTACTTTTAGGACTTGAGTGAAAATCTGATGTTGTTTTAGGTCATATTTATGAAGAAATCTAGAAAATTCTAAAGGGTTCACAAACTTTCAAGCACAACTGTATGTCTGCTGACGACCAGACATTGCTCATCTCTTGCCTAATACAATCCTTATGGTGAAGCATGGTGGTAGCAGCATAATGGAGACTGGTCAGAGTTGAAAGAAGGAAGAATGCAACCAAATACAGAGAGGTCCTTGAAGAAAACCTGCTCCAGAGTGAATGTGACCTTAGACTGGGGTGACGGTTCACATTTCAACCCAACAATCATTCTAACCATACAGCCAAGACAATGCTGGAATGGGTTCAGGACAATTCTTGAATTGGCCCAGTCAACATCCAAACTTAAACCCCATAGAACCTCTGTGGAGATACCTCAAGATGGCAGTTTACAGACACTTCCCATCCAATCTAACAGATCTAACTTATCAAGAAGATTTGGAGCTGGAATTGTTACTAAAGTGGCTTTTACAAAGTACTGAATACTTATATAAATAAGAGATTCCAGTTTTTGATTTTTAATAAACTTGCAAACCTTTCTAAAGGTTTCACTTTGTCATTATGGGTTACTGAGTGTACGTAGATTGATGGGCAAAAATTACAAATGTATACTTTTAAAATGAAATTTCCAACACAATAAAGAGTGCAGAAAGTGAAGTGACTGAAGACTTTCTCAATCCACAGTATGAGACACATTCACTAAAGAAACATAGTTGGGTAGGCCGCCAATACTATATAAAAATGATTTTGCTTTTTTTTAAGTCTTGTGTTCTCTAATTTAATACGCAGGTAGCTGCTTTCAAACTGCAGAATCACAAGCCAGGCCGGGAGCAGTAGCAGGAAAACTTAGGAGAAGTCACAGTAGAATAAAATATGAAACATTTATGGCTGTATGTAGATCAAATGTGTTTTTCTAAGCAATGCTGCTTTCATCGTGAGAAAAGTTGTTGATCAAAATAACAAATGCTGGCTACATTTTAAAATTTCAACAATAACATTTCACTTTTGAGTCTCTGTTACCTAACATTACAATAAAGTCAGCATTACTTTTGCTTGCCGTAAGGTCACTAGAAGAGGCTGGCATCAGACCATAAAAAATACCTCCAACACTTGGGGGCAACTGGCCATCCATTAAGCTGGCAGAGAAATTTTCACTCTCTTCTATATTACCAAGGGTGTGATTTTGCCAACATGATCAATTGTCCTCAACTGCTATCATTCACTACCTGAAAATCGAGAAGTGATCCACACGAGAATATGTCACAGATTGGAATTATTGTAAATTTATAACTTTTGGTGACGTTTTGTGTCACACTTGTGTATGACATTATTCTGAAATGCTTCATGGTGCTGTAAAAGCACTGTCTGGCTGGTCCCATGAAACAGAATTTAATAGAAAGGAGAGATAGACATCTACTGCAGTGACCTCACATAACGGAAAAGACAAAATGGAAAGAAGAAGATGTAAATGCTGTGACCAACTGGTCCTTGTGGCCCACTTGGGAGCCATGTGTATGTAATTTGTGATTCCGAAAAATGTGCTTAAAGTTCTTGAGATCTATTTAACTTTTATTTGTGTCCATTTTAATGTGAGTGGTGTTTTGTTTTGATCAAAAGCATTCATCTTTGGAGCCATGGATATGGAATGGCATTTATTGTCATTGCAAAATGTACAATGAAATTTAGTGGCAGCTCCCAGTATAACATACATTTGAACATAGACATAAGTATAATATAGAGACTAACATAAATATGACCTGTGAAAACTATATAAAAAGAATTTACTAAAAATAATAAACATCAAGTGAATAAAAACAGATATAAGTACAGGTAACTGCGGCTTAATTTCTAATACATGTTCTGTGAAATTGGGCATTATGTGGTAATTTCACTCTTTAGCTGATCCTGTAAAAATGGTAGCTTCAGCCAGACCTGAAAGTAGCCGAGGTACATTTGTGTTATGTGTGTATGTTATGTATAATACTCTGCATAATGTTAATATCTATGTTGGGAGTGTCTCTTTAAACTGTTTTGAAAAGTATTCCTGCATAGACAGGAAGTCATTCCTTCTTGGCCACGCTGGCTAATTATCTTTTTTCGTTTTGTCCCATGAGGCTGAATATTTTTCCCAAAAACCCCCGTTTTTCTAACAAGTGCACAAAGTGATGGTTTCGCACATAAATCAACATGACTTATTTATGATAAATTTCAGTCTGTTTTGTGTTCCATGAGCCGACAACAGTATGCAAATTCAAATACTTACTACATACCTGTTGGTCTCATCACTCATAAGCGGAAGGGCAACTTCTGGAAAAACATAACTTGAAGTAGTCGAGGGGCTGGTAGTCTGTAGTGTCCCCTAGAATGTCCAGTTGTCAGCTTGCCTCCTATGGATCTATCTGTGTGGTCATCTCAGGGTGAATGTTGCTGTAAGCGCGTCAACTACACGATTGTGTTCAGCACTACGATCACTTGGGGACCAATCAGCTGATGTAGATACCTGACTCTCGTTTTCGATTTCCAGATCATTTGCATCAAAATCAGAGTTCGGTAAGGCCAGGTTTATACTTCACGCGATGCAAAAAAATCCACAGAATCACCTGCTTTACGTTGAAAGTCAAAATATTCCTTAAGCCGTACTCGCAGGTCACCTTTAATATTCCAAATATCGTTATCATGCGATTACATTCAATACAATTTATATAAAGGATTCGCAATTTTGGTTGCAGAAGATAATGTAAGATAGAGTTTGTTCCATCTGCGGAATAAAGTTCATTTGTCAATAATATAAATTTATTTTCAACATTTTACATCACGTTGTCATTTAAATATAATTAAAAAATTTCTTTGAACCTAATTATTACCTAAGTCGTAAAGTATGTTGCCGAGTTGTATTTCGCCAAGTTGTTTCTTCGCCGAATTGTCTTTCGCCGAGTTGTCTTTCACCGAGTTGTCTTTTTGCTGAGTTCACTGTCGCCCAGTTGCCACCGAACCCTTATGCATCTCTTATTACCCCCTCAGTCCTGGTCGTTCCCAAACTACTAGCAAGCCATCTACTTTAGTAAAAACAGCTTGTGGCAATGACAAGCTCTGCTGATGGCATCCGCTGATGTGTTTCAGTTAAATGACAGGAGACTTCTCATGTAATTTTCATTCAATTGCACGATGTTGTGCATTTACTCTCTCCAGTAGCCACAATATGAACGGCGATTTAGTTTATCTCAAATCACATGTCTACTGTCTTAAATCTTGTGCATATTTGCTTCAAGTTTATTTTTTAATGCTTGATTATGTGTGCATTGAAAGGACACCCTACCTGCAGGTATCTATGGTCTAAGATTAGGACATTTAATTGGCAGTCTCACAGGGCACTGCTGTTTGTTTTTTGCTGCCTCTTTGTGTGTTCTGAAGGACCCGATCACAACTAAATTTACACCAATTTAACAAAAAAAAACAAAATGGTCAACTGCTGCCCGATCACACACATAAGGGATTGTACAGCTGAATAAGGTGCTGCTCAGATTAAGCCAGTAATTGTGTAAGTTGTTTCATGCGAATTGTGTTGTATTTGTCCCTGTGTGTATTTATTTATTTATTTATTTTTACCTTGTTATTGTTTTTAATTCTCTGTGTTAGTCCTCAACTTAGTATGCTATCAATGAGATTCCCCATTTACCAACAGCAGATGTGTCATCTGTGAACTTAATGATGATGCTGTTTAAATGAGATGGTACATGGTCACAGGTGTAGAGCGAGTACAGAAGGGGCAGTGGGTGATAGGAAGGGACTTGGGCAGCATGCAGGACTGGCCAGTAAAGTAAAGTGTGTAAAGTATTACATGTAGGAAATGGAGATGTTAGAGTTGAATATTCAAAGGGAGGTCTGAAACTTGAAAGGGCACCTGATGACAAAGACCTAGGAGTCATAATCTAGATGGACAGGAGCAATCAAAAAGCTAACAGAATGAGGTGCGGAGTACAAGCCAAGAGAGGCTATACTTCAGCTATATAACACACTAGGAAGGTCTCACTTTGGAGTACTGTGTACAGTTATGGTCTCCAGACTATAAATAAAGACCTGGCAGTTGTAGAGAAAGTCCAGAGAAGAGTCTATAGGCCTGACATGGAGGTGCATGTCACTGACCACCTGTGGGAGCGGAAGGCCCAACACGTAATTCAGGATTGACCGGGAGCAAAGAAATCAATGCAGATGGCAGAAGAATAAAAAATGGAGACTTTATTCCACACAGTCACTTAATAGAGCATGCAGCTCATAGTGCAATTAGTTTTAACACAGACAATTTTCCCATTTTCACAAAAACAACAATATTCCTCCAGTGATATTTGCAAACAGACAAGAAACATCAAAATGAAATGAGTGACTGTCTGGCGATAGTCTGTTAGAAAGAGCTCCATGACTCCATAAAAATGTACTTAAAGTTAATGACATCTATTTAATGCAGTTCAATTAAATCCCACTAATAATACGTTTTTGACTACCTTACCATGAAGTTTCGTTCTACCTTACCTATAAAGTCTCTGAATGCCCTTATGTAATCAGCACACAACATTAGACTCAGGAATGATGAGAAAATAACTGAGTTAAGGACTGCACAAATGGCTTTTATTTTCCACAACTTGCTCTTTTACTGCTCTTTTACTTTGTTGCTGTTTATTTGTAACATCTAGCGTTTTGTGATAATTGTCTGCACAATGTCTTTCAAGAACTGATTAAAGAAGCATCCTGCTGACAGTAACCATATGTACTAAAAGAAAAGTGTAAAAAGCCTCAGAGGCATTATTAAGTCCAGAATCTTTAGGAATGCATGCTTCTCTGATAAAAGCTAATGTGTTTTATGATTTTACGAGCCTCAGAGGCAGAGCACAAGTCATGGACATTGCTTTAAGTTACCACCGAACTCTTAACTAACAATGAAAGAAGTGCCACCCACTGAAGAACCGACCCACATATTCAATATGCTACTGATCTTCTTTCAGATCAGACAATTCAGGTTGTATGACATAATATGCCACACTCTATTTGCTTTTGTTTATGGCATTAGCTATTTGAATAAAGCTTATTTTCTCGCTTGCATGTTTTGTTTTTTTCCTATTTTTACCGCCAGGAACTGGGAAACAACCTGTTAATCGAGGGTAAGGGAGAGAGAAAGCTCTTAAGAAATAAGCAGTAGTGACGTCTGGTGAAGTCCCATGGTGAAGTTTGAGAGAGTAAACTACTGGCTGAAGCTAGTAGAGCATAGTTGTGGGTGCAAGCGCCTTGCAATGTAAACTGTGTACTCCTAAAGTTGGTAAGTGTGAATCTTTTGATTTCATAGTGTAATAAAACACCTTAATGTTTCAAACTTTATTCATAATGAGGGACATTCTGTTTGTTTTGCATTTGTAGTTTTGGTGTCTCCCTACACTGACTTGCTACTATTGTACAGCACCTACCACCAAAATCAAACCATCTTAACACCCTGCCGTCATATTTAATGTGCAACCTCTTAATTATCTGCTGTTAGAGTCCATTGTTCAATAAATAACCTGCAGGCTGCACCGGCTGGCCAAATAGTGGTGTGGAAGATTAACATGCAAATTATTTACTCTAAAAGTATTTACTTTTTACCAAGTCCACAAAAGCCGTGATAAACAGCAAAACTATTTCCTTTCTTCCTACTGCAACACAATAAGAATTGCTTGTTACAAATGGAAAATAGAATATGTGGGCTCAGCATTTCTAGGGATGGGATACTGGAACCCGAGGCATTGAAATTCATATCTTAAAGCACACTGAGTCAATATAGCGTGCCAAAGCTTGTACTGAAATTCCTTAACTCTCTGAGGGCTGAATATTTTTTCCAAACACGCAGTTTTCTGAAAAGCACACCAAGCAATGGTTTCACACATAATTCAACATAAAATATCTGTGGCTGCATGCTGTGGCTGCCAGTTCGGCGGGAATGAATGGCAGGCCAGCAGCCAGGCTGTCTTCACGTGGCAGCGATGGTCACGGTAGTTTGTACCTCTTGTAAGTGGTGGTCCTCCAAGGCAAACGTTGCCATAGGCGCATCAGGTACACGAAACTGCTCATCACCACGATCAGCGGGGGATCAATCACTGGTACCTCAAATAAGTTTTCGATCACAATTTAGCGATAATATGCAAAACGTCGCTCACTGAGTATTTTGCTTTACGCATTCACTTTGATCTCTCACCAGATGTCGATGCCATTTTTGCCATTTCCTCCTTGCTACTCACCGGAGCAACAGGGAATCTCGGTCAAGCTAATGAAGCTAACTTTCCTTCTAGCAAAGAGAGTTCAACTAAAACATAAATGGCAGGTTTTGCCACTGTTTACAGCTGATTACCAGCGTCAACCCCTCCCTTTTGACAAAAGTCTACATCCACCCTGAGTTTACTATGGGACTGATGACGTCTTCAAAGGTTTGTGCTATTCCACATAATGTAATTCAGTAGAGGATGAGAAACTACCCATTGTAGTTTATAAAGAGATGGTATTGAATTGGAGCCCAGTACTGCAAGTTTGGGAACATTTTGATTTGCTATCGACAATTAGGTAAATACAGTAGAGTCTCGCTTATCCGACATAAACGGGCTGGCAGAACGTTGGATAAGTGGAAATGTCGGATAATGGGAGGTGTTAAGAAAAAGCCTATTAAACGTCAAACTATGTTATAATTGTACACATTACGAACCTAAAAATCATGTATTACAATAAAACAACAGAAAAAATTAACTGAAAAAATGAACTTAGCAACAAAAAATAGACTACGCTCACACTCGCAACTTGCAGTTCTTGTTGCCGATTGATGTGTTTTTTTGTTTTTTTTTTTGGAGTGGGACATCAGATAATACAGAATGTCGGATAAGCGAAGGTTGGATAAGCGAGACTCTACTGTACTACTCTCTTATTTTACTGACCCAATATATTACTTGTGTTTCTGAAAGGATGAGTAGTCATTTTCTCAAACTAAATAAGGAGAAATTGGAAATCTTAGTGATTTGCAAAAATGGATATAATCAGGGTATTAGAAATAAACTTGATCCATTATGATTAAAAGTCAACATGGAGGTAAAGAATATACAGGTAGGGGTAATTATTGACTATGACCTAAATTTTAAATCACATATTAATCAGATTACCATAACAGCATTTTTTCACTACAGAAATATACCAAAAGTTAGATGCCTTTTAACTTGGCAAGATGCTGAAGAATTAGTTCACGCTTTTGTTTTTAGTCGACTAGAACTACTACTACTGCAACGCACTCCTCTCAGGGCCATCCAAAAAAGACATCAATCGATTGCAACGAGTGCAGAATGCAGCTGCTAGAATCCTAACTAGGAAAAGAAAATCTGAGCACATCTCTCCAGTTTTGATGTCACTACATTGGTTACCTGTGCCATTTACAATTGACTTTAAAATACTACTTATGGTTTACAAAGCCTTAAATCTTCTCGCTCCATCCTATATTTCAGAATGCCTCTCACCTTACACTCCAAATCGTAACCTTAGATCTTCAAATGAGTGTCTGCTTAGAATTCCAAGAGCTAAACTTAAAAGAAGTGGTGAGGCGGCCTTCTGCTGTTATGCACCTCAAATCTGGAATAACTCATGGAATAGCTTACCGATAGAAATTCGCCAGGCTAATACGGTGTAGCACTTTAACATTAAACTGCTAAAAATTCATTATTGTAACGTGGCTTTTTCATAGCTTCATTTTAGTTTAACCCTGATATTCTGCATATGCTTTGAATTATCATTTTTTTCATGGCTCCGTGATCCGTACTAACCCCTACTCTCGCTGCTGCTCTTTTTCTGGTTCTCTGTAGTGGTGATCTGCGCAGCCACCTCCTAATCAGGGCACCGTGCAGTCCCTACAATTGATGGATTGAAGGCCACAGGTCCACATAACCATCATCATCTACTTCTTCCACGTGAAGCCTGTAAACCACGAGGACTGACTAAAATCATTTATGGTAGGTAGAATGCCAAGTGGGGGCTGGCCAGGTGGTCTCGTGGCCTCAGAACCCCTGCAGATTTTTTTTTTTTTTCTCCAGCTGTCTGGAGTTTTTGTTTTGTTTTTTCTGTCCCCCCTGGCCATCGGACCTTACTTTATTCTTTGTTAATTAGTATTGCCTAATTTTATTTATATATATATATATACACATTTTCTTTCTGTTTTTCTTTCTTCATCTTGTAAAGCACTTTGAGCATCATCATTTGTATAAAAGCATGCTATAGAAATAAATGTTGTTGGTGTTGTTGCTCTGTAGTGGAACTTATAACGTTATTAATACTGCAGGCTACTGTACAGTAATATGGCTTTGATTTAAAAAAAAAAACTACTAATGGAATATAAAGTCTTAAACAGTCTTGTTCCTTGTTCTTCTTTAATAAAGATATTCCAGGATAACTTTCTGGATCATGTCAAAAGATCTCCTAAAAACCAACTTAATATTTGCCTTTTTCGTGTTTACATTTTAGGTGTACTCCTAATAGACTATACATGCACAGCATTATCATATTCTTTATGGATTTGAAATCTTTATCAGTTTTTACCTTTCTTTCCGTTCTTTTCCATTTCTTCTCTGGTTGTGTTTTGCGTCACCACCATTATCTGATCGAAGTCCTGTGCAGCCACTTGTGATACTCAGATGAAGGCGGGTGCCCCAGCTGTCCATGAGACCCACTGTGGAAAATCCTCTGGGACAAAGCCTGGAAATAATAAGGAACAACTGAAGAACATCTGCGTTAGGTAGAATACCCAATAGGGGCGAGCTACAGGTGATTTAAAATCCTGGACAGACAAATGGACAGCCACGGTAGTGTATTATATATAAAGATTATTCTTACCTAATTGAATTTGTTTTTCTTTGCTTGTAACTTTTCTTTTAGACATCTTATAAAGCACTTTCAGCTAAATTCTGGGTATGAAAATGTTCTATAGAAAGAAATTTTATTGTTGTTATTAGAACATTAGAATAGTCTAGACGAGAACAAAGCACGCCAGTCCTATTCACTTAATTCTTCTAAAATAACATCAAGTCGAGTTTTGAAAGTCCCTGAAAGTCTTACTGTCTACCACCCTACTTGGTCTTTTATTCCAAGTGTCTATCGTTCTTTGTGTGAAGAAAAACTTCCAAATGTTTGTTTGAAATTTACCCTTCACAAGTTTCCAACTGTGTCCCGGTGTTCTTGATGAACTCATTTTAAAGTCACAGTCTTGATCTGCTGGACTAATTCCCTTTCTGATTTTAAACACTTCAATCAGGTCTCCTCTTAATCTTCTTTTGCTTAAACTGTATAGGCTCAGCTTTTTTAATCTTTCCTCATAATTCACCCCCTATAGCCCTGGAATCAGCCCAGTTGCTCTTCTGTGGACCTTTTCTAGTGCTGCTATGTCCTTTTTGTAGCCTGGAGACCCAAACTGCACCCAGTACTCCAGATGAGGCCTCACCAGTGTGTTACAAAGCCTGAGCAGAACCTCCTGTGACTTGTACTCCACACATCAAGGCGCTATATAACCTGACGTTCTGTTAGCCTTCTTAATGGCTTCTGAAGACTGTCTGGAAGTTCATAGTGACAAATCCACTACGACTTCTAAATCCTTCTCGTAATGGAGCACATTCCCTAAATTCCCTGCTCTACAAGCACATTCCTAAACCCCGCTATGGTTCTCTTTGCTCCTTAGTACTACTACCACCCAAATCCCCTCTCTAAAATATCAATCGTCAGATTTCCTCACATGAAGCAGTTGTCACCTAATTTAGAATCGGTAGTGATTTATCATGTATTTAGAGCAATGGGAACTATGGAAGCACCTTGCATCTTTTGGACAACATATTTGAACATCATGTTATTGTAAAGAACTGTCACACATACTAACCTGTATATTTATTGCAGCATTTTAATCACCTAGTGATTATTAGAAGATCAAAAATTAGTATACAGAGCATTCTTAGGCTTTCAGTGCACCTGTGGTATTTAAACTATGCAGTCAACAAGGGGCCATATGTAAGCTTCCTCCACTGTCTCGAGCTCATGGCTGCTATGATTTCTGTAAACCACCAGCTGTTACTATTTTCAAAATTTCGAAACTTTTCATCCCATTAAATCCCATCCCAAAAAAAATTGGCTCACATTAAAAATGTTAGGTATTCTTTATAGACTTGGAGGTGCTGAATCTAAATCTAGCAATATAATTGATCTATAACATCCTGTTTTTGAGAGATGAAGGTGTAAAATGAAAAATAAAACACTGTTTTAGAGGAAAAAGTATTTTATGTATGAAATGTAAGAGCCCAAACTTCATCCTAATCACTAACTCTGAAACCAAAATAAAGATAGTAATCTTTTTTTCCCCAATAGGTGTAAACGACTTTCGCTGCACTTTCAAGAAAAATTCCCTACAGACATTACAAACGTTGTGTGGTGTGTTTGTTGCAAGCATGAAACTTGCTTCACTTCCACAAAATCACAACTTTAAAAATAAAATGACCTTCAATGTAAGACAGCGGAGGTGCTACTGGACCACGGAATTACAGGGTGAGCCAAAAAAAAAAATACCACACAATTGTTTATTCTACAGAAATGCTACAAGATAAAATAAATGGCATTACGAAAGAAGAAAGGTTTTTTTCACTGTGTTTTAAAAATGATGTCTTCAAGGTGGCGGCCATCATTAGTGATACACTCTTTGAGACGATTTCTGAACGCTCGCATGACTCGTTCGTCCGTTTCAAAAGGAATAGTGGCGATCTCGTGGAGAATAGCGTCCTTGAGGGCTTTACGGTTTTGAGGTTGGTGTGTGTATACCTTCGACTCGAGATAACCCCACAAAAAGAAATCGCATGGAGCGAGATTTGGTAAACATGAAGGCCAACTGAACATCACCACGCAGGGAGAACAGCTTCCCTGGGAACATCTCCTGCAAAACTTTCATGGATCTCCTCACAGGCCGTATGAGCTGTTGCTCCATCCTTTTCAAACCAGGCATCCATCACATCCATTTCTTCCAGCTGGGGCCACAAAAAGTTCTCTAGCATTTCAATGTAACTTTCTGATGTGACGGTGACTGTTGCTCCCCCATCCTCCAAAAAAGTAAGGGCCTTTAATGCCAAATTCTCTGATGAAGTTCACGAGAGTTGGTTTCAGCCCAATAGTGAAAGTTTTTGCTTATTTACGCAACCATTCAAATGGAAATGTGCCTTGTCGCTGCACATGACGATGGCATATCGATGAATGGTTTGCAGAATGTTCACGCACAACTCTCTACGGCTCTCCCAGTTTCTCTCAGTGAGTTTCTGCACTAACATCACTTTGTATGGATGGAAATTAAGGTCCTCATGCAAAATCCTCCTCAAAGACGTGTTGGAAATGCCTAAGGCAGAAGCGTGCTCAACATCTAGGAGACTGCAAAATTGATGCCCTTACAGCTTGGATGTTTTCAGGTGTTCGTACAGTCTGAGGACATCCTGGAGACTTTCTGCTCAATGTTGTACCCGTTTGTCTAAATTTAGCGACCCATTGAAGAATTGTTTTTTGATTTGGGACGTCATCTTTTGATGGAATGCTGAAGCACGTTGTGTAGTGATGATGAATTCGTTGTTTTTGAAGAACACTTCGACACGGTGTGCACTGGACCAAGGCATGTTGCTAACTGAAAACTACAAGGGATCGCCTGTCAAAGGACCCCCCCCAACCTCAACCCACTCAGCTACCTCTACCTCGCGCAATGACCATGAGAAATTGGGTACTTCATTATGGTTCACCCTGTATAGGACAGGGTTTAGTTTCCCCTCCCTTTCCTTTTATATTCTATCTATTCCTCTCAAAATTTTTAAATCCAGTAACTTTTGTCGTCTCAAATGTTTGCTTTCAGTTTTTTCTGGTCAAGACAATGGACAGATCAACCTGGCCTTACATATTTCTGTTAAAAAGTTTTAAATAACAACTTTCTCTATTCTGGATTATAAAAAGGCATCTTTCTAACCTTCAAAATATAAATTCCTGGCTATATGAAATACAACACAATACAATACAATTTAATTTTGTATAGCCCAAAATCACACAAGAAGTGCCACAATGAGTTTGAACAGGCCCAGCCTTTTGACAGCCCCCAGTCTCGACTCTCTAAGACAAGGAAAAACTCCCAAAAAAACCCTTGTAGGGAAAAAATGGAAGAAACCTTGGCAAAGGCAGTTCAAAGAGAGACCCATTTTTATTTGAAAGGACGAAGAAGAGAAAAAAATACTGACTGAGAGCAAAACATTTGCAGAAAATACTTGATTTTGGGTTCTTTCCTCCTCAGCTAACAGTAAGAATGAGGGAGACTGACATTTGTCAGCTAAAATTATACTTCAGATAATATTCAGAGCATGAAAAATAATTATGCCATAAAACAAACACACCTTTATAACATTTTTCACTAGTCTGATACATCACAGAAATGGTTTATGGTAGAGAAATTCCAGTTTAAATGGATTCAACGCACCTAAATTTATAAAGTACACCGATTTTGTTGTGCAGGAGGATTTTGAATGCAGACCAGTGTCTTTTCCCCTCACTATCAGAAAGAAGGCCGAAAAACTTTACAGGGTTTTGTCTGCCCATCAGTAAATATTTCACTGTATTCCATACACCGGACAACATGGACCCCGTTAATCTACACACTTACGTATGAACAGGAGCAAACTGGCCCAGAATAAAAGAAGTTCATTATTTTTTTAGTTGCATTCGCATATAACGAGTGAAGCACTTACTGCAATAGTCCAAGTCTCTCTGTCTGTCTGTCTAAATGAAACAACCCGGCCACCCGTGGACCAATTTTGTCAAAATGTGGCACACTTAACTGTTCAAGAAAATTTGTCAAGTTTTAAAATTTCCAAATCTCCCATTGAAAGGCACTGGCAAATCTGCAAACTTGTCTACCCTAAAAGTGGAAAATGTTCTGTCCAACCTCATTTATGAATTGGCTTACTGCTTCAAGCTTACCTTGACAGCGGTTGCATCAACCTGTATATTTTTTAAATTATCCACTTTTTCACGTCTGATAGCCGCTACTCACAGCAAACAGATTTCCAGTACAAGTTTTGTTTTTTAATTTTATAAAATTTTTAAAAATCAAATAACACTCCATACACATAACTTGACTTTTACAAAAAGAAAAAGGTTCGAATCAATTCGACCCCCACCCCTGAGAAAGAGAGCTAGGCTAGCAGTGTAAAACTTTATTCTAGTAAAGACAAATGAATAGATAAAATAATAAATGAATAGAGATAAATGGAGTAAAAGAGGGGAGAGAACCTGCTTCCTCAATCTAAATGCTTATTCTAAAATGTTATTGATTAGATCCTGCCAGGTTTTGAAAAAGTTTTGCACAGATCCTCTAAGTGCGAATTTGATTTTTTCCAGTTTCAAATGATATAAAACCTCAGTTACCCACTGACGTAGAATAGGAGAGTCAGGATTCTTCCAGTTGACCAAGATAAGCCTACATGCCAATAGTGCAGTAAAGGCGATCACAGTTTGTTTGTTCTTCTCCAATTTAAGCCCCTCTGTGAGCCGCCCACCAAACAAAGCTGTTAGTGGATTAGGAGGGATTGTGACACCAAGGCTGTCTGAAAGGTATATAAAGATTTTGGTCCAAAATGATGTTAATTTGGTGCAGGCCCAAAAACATGGCCTAGTGAGGCTAGAGCTCGATTGCAGCGTTCACAGGTTGGATCTTGCCCTGGAAACATTTTGGACAATTTGAAATGAGAGAGATGTGCTCGATATATAATTTTGAGTTGAAAAATTCTATGCTTTCTGCATATGGAACTCGAGTGAATTCTCTTCATTGCTACTTTGCACACCTTTTCTGAAATATTGGGTGAGAGATCCTTTTTCCACTGTACTCTTGGATCTTTGAAAGGGAGGGACTGCAAAATTGTTTTATATATTACAGAAATGCTATCTGAGTCCTCGAGACTGAGCAATATTTTTTCCGGCATAGAGGTAGATGGGAGGTGAGGAAAATTGGATAGGTTCTGCTTATTAAAGTTTCGAATTTGAAGATAGTGAAAGAAATGTGTTGCTGGAAGGTTAAATTGGGTGTGTAATTGTTCGTAGGATGCAAAAATGTTGTCTATGTACAGATCTCTAAGTGATTTAATCCCAAATGTTTTCCAGATATTAAAAACTGCATACATTTGAGAGGGTGGAAAAAGGTGGTTATCGTGAGAGGTGCCACAGATAAAAGCTTCTCTACCTTAAAATACTTCCTACGTTGGTTCCATATTCTGACTGAGTGAAGATTTCCAGTACAAGTTAATGAACCAGACTGCAGACTGCAAATGCAAGTCAGAAGTCATTGCTACTGGCTGCTTGTACGTGTGTGGTATGGCAATCCTGCATCAGCAAGTCCAGTGAGGTGCGCATAGAATCCTCTTGTTTTCTTTATGTGGTCTTCACAGCAGGTTTAGTGCAAGCAAAGTCAATATTTTATTCAGGACTATTTACCTTACTCTAAACCAACCTCATGACTCCATTATCTGCAGATTATAATAGCTCACTGTCTCACTGTCAGTATAATTTTAGGTTGACCAGCCATCATGGGTAATAGGGACAGTCCAGATTTCAGGCTAGGCGTCCCAATAAATAATTGAAGAAAACCAAAATGTCCCGGTTTTAACAGGATGCCCATCTAATAATACATTGTTCTGTTGAAACAATCATTCTCACAAAATATTTAAAACCGTGTGTGCCTATACCCTATCCTCAATTAATACAAATGTAAAAGAGCAGTGAAAATTCATGAAGGAGAAAGGTTGGTTAAGAACTCATGTTAAATCTGAACAGCACCCTGATAAGGGCCAAAAAACAAACAAAAACAGACAAGTACCACCATTTATTTGTCTATGCTCCAAGCACTGTGTGGAATCTTATCTGTTCCATTGTGAAAGTTTTTTTTTTTCCTCATGACCTAATCCCTCACTTATGATGATGAGATAAAGCAGGCATTAAACAAATGCGGATTGCCATTATGGGTGTGAATACATGCTACACAATGCAAGCATATCTAGTCACCGTATCATTTGCCATCAATGCGCCACATTCACCTGCAGGTATCCATAATGGTCACTTCTGTCATTTCCTAACATTTGTCAAATCAGGAGGGCACTCCCCTCGACTTTCTCGTATACTGAGATGAAAGGAACGGTCATCAGAACCACTTCCAATATTTGTCAAATATATCTCTTTGTTTCTCATCATAACTAATTGATAATATTGATACACAATCATTTATCTCTATTTATAATCAAACTTTATGTTAAACTGTGGTGGGCTGGTGTCCTGCCCAGGGCTTCTTCCTGCTGGCTGGGATTGTCTCCAGCAGACCCCCTGACCCTGTGTTAGGATATAGCGTGTTGGAAAATGACTGACTGACTCACTTTATATTAAAATGATATTTTATAAAACCTACCAACAATAAAAGCAATTTTAGCAGTTTTATAATACCGTAACCCTTATTCATAAGGGGGATATAGTTTGATCTCATTTAAATGTTATCAAAGTCAAACTAGGAGGTAGGGCACATCATGCAGAATCAACTAAAGTGTTAGAAAGGGACTTGGGCAGCATGCAGGTTTGGGCAGTGAAGTAAAGTGTGTAAATTATTACATGTTGGAAGTGGAGATAACTCCGGGCGCTGTCACTATGTCATGCGCAATCAGAGAGGTCCTTCCAGGTTTTTTACTCACCACCTCCAGTATGGATAGGATAGCTGCTTCCAGCTCCCATCTCTGGTTAGAGTTTAACTCTGTACCGAAATTAAGGTTGATGGTGTGAGCAAAGAATGAGCTGGACTGAGCAGAGGTGGGATCAGAATCCCTTTCCTTCCAGGGCTTCAGCAAGTTCACATGATAGATCCGCTCGCTCGGTCAACGATTGGGTTGTTTCACCAAATAATCGACGAATCCTTTCCTCTCCTTAATTTCATAAGGTCCTTGCCAGTGGGCAAGTAATTTTGAGTGGGAGGTGGGAACAAAGACCATGACACAAACTCCCAGGTGGAATTCTCGGAGGGTCGTACCACGATCATAATAACGGGCCTGTGCTGCTTGCGCTTTTTCTAAATGACTTTTTAGAACAGGTCTAATTTTTCCAAATCGTTTGCGTAACTACCCATTTATTGTTGTTGTTTTTTTATATAAAATAAATGTTTCTGAAAACCAGCCTTTACCACGACTGGACTAATTCCCTTCATAATTTTAAACACTTCAGTCAGGTCTCCTCTTAATCTTCTTTTGCTTAAACTGTATAGGCTCAGCTCTTTTAATCTTTCTTCATAATTCAACCCTTGTAGCCCTGAATCAGCCTCGTCGCTCTTCTCTGGACCTTTTCTAGTGCTGCTATGTCCTTTTTGTAGCCTGGAGACCCAAACTGCACCCAGTACTCCAGATTAGGCCTCACCAGTGCAGTTTAAAGCCTGAGCAGAATGTCCTGTGACTTGTACGCCACACATCAAGAATCTGATATTCTGTTAGCCTTCTTAATGGCTTCTGAACACTGTCTGGCAGTTGATAGTGTCGAGTCCACTACGACTCCTAAATCCTTCTCATAAG
>JANRMT010028174.1:37074853-37126295 GCA_026402145.1 Polypterus bichir lapradei | reverse complement strand
CATCTACAAACATCACCCTGAACTCCCACTTCTTTTAACTTGATGCCCAACCTCTCATGTGGCACCTTATCAAATACTTTCTGAAAGTCCAGATAAATAATATCATTTGTTTTATCCCTTAAATAATTTCATATAAATGCACTGAAAGTACTGTAGCTCCCGGGAAGTAAAACTCAAAACCAAAACCTGCGCCTAAGCCAGGACTTAGAAGAGGTGCTTTAGCCGTAGAGAATCATCCTTTCCTTCATTTCAGTGCAGCCATTGAGAATTAATCAACTCTAAGAACAGATTGCATCATCGGCCACAATTGTTTTATCAGAGATTCCACCAGACTATTAAAGAATCCTTTGGACCCACAACTCCTCTGTTGAGAATATTACCCAAGGAACTCGGCAGCCTCTGGAGGATTTCCAGAGCTGTGTAGTTTAAACTGTTGCACCCTCCACGCAGCGCTGAGATTGCTTTCTTTATTCCTCTCCTTATACGCAGACCTCCCTAGAGGATGCCAGCCGCGTCTCTTCATTTGCAGACTCCCCCTTCATTTGTATAATTCAGCTGCCTTTCTTTGAGAATTCTGAGCAGTATTTCAGTAGCAGAGAGGAAATCAGTGATCACAGGGAGATCAAGGCAATCAGTCTATTGCTAAGTTAATAATACATTTTAAAATGCTTGCTGCCGACTCCAAGTACTCCCATGGCTGCGTTTTGCAACAGTTTATCAGAAGAGTTTAGAATTAACCAGAAAGTCAGGGTGCAGCGCATGACTTCAGTGAAACTATCGATTTAGCTTGGAAAATCATCCATCAGTCCATTTTCTTAACTTTCTTAGTCAATACGGGGTTGCATGAAAACCAAACCTTTTCCAGGCAGTGTTAGCAGCAATACAGGAGTGAACTGTGCAAGGGACGTCGGTCATTTGTGGGGCGCACATCAGGCTAATTTTGAGACATTAAAGAGCAGCTGGCATTTGGGAAGAAACGATTATCCGGAGAGAAGAAAATGCACAAGCGCCACAAGATCTGTGACCCAGCATGGAAGTTAAACCCGTTTCTGTGGAGCAGCTGGGCAATGGTGTAACAGTAGCTTCACCGTATCACCCAACTGCGGGTCAATTAAGAAATAATTTGTCTAAGCTACTGGGAAATGGGAGAGCTTGTTAACCGAAGTGGCCTTGGCTATTAAGACAATTAGACTTCCTAATGCCTATAATTATAGGGGAATACTGGTACCGTTACAACTCAACACAGGAAAATTAACTCAGCCGTTTATAGACGCAAGCAGCTGGAAATTTTTATTATTTTTTAATTTGTCAAAGTGAGACATTTTAAGGATGAAACAGAAAGTTAAAATGCACGATATTAATGGATGTGTGAGTGAGCATGGGATTGTAATTAATCTAAAGCTATTACACTCACAGGTTGTATTTGTTCTTGGGGAGGTGGGTCTTGCACAAATTCAAGGGTCCTAACGGGTTAACCAGCGCAATCCATCATGAGTCCTTCTACCTGAGTGAAAGCCGCAGAACCAGAAACTCAGGCCATGGATGAATTCAGTGCATTCACCAAGTTTTCAGGTCTCTTCAGTTTCTGCATACTTTGTGGTGTTGTAGATTTGATTTTAAGTGGATTAATTGGTTGTTTTTGCCTATCAATCTACAATAAACCATAATGACAAAGTGAACACATGTTCAGAACGTTTTATAAATGTATTAAAAATCAATAACTGAAATCTCTCATTCATAAACATATTCAAAAGAAATGGTTAGGAGCCTTTTTGGCAGCAATTGCAGGTTTGAGTCTTCTTAGGTAAATCTCTACAAGCTTTGCACACCCATCCATCCATCTATCATCCTACCCGCTATATCCTAACTACTACCAGCCAACACAGGGCAGGAAACAAACCCCAGGCAGGGTGCCAGCCCACTTTAGGACACACATACACACACACCAGGGACAATTTAGAATCGCCAATGCACCTAACCTGCATGTCTTTGGACTGTGGGAGGAAACCGGAGCACCCGGAGTAAACCCACGCAGATACGGGGAGAACATGCAAACTCCACGAAGGGAGGACCCGGGAAGTGAACCCAGGTCTCCTAACTGTGAGGCAGCAGCACTACCCACTTAACCACCGTGCTGCCCGCTTTGTACCCCTATAGTAGATAATCTCTTCTTCATACTGTATGAGTATTCAGACCATTTAGTGTGGAACTCCAAACTGTGCTCCGGTGTTTCCTGTTTGCTTTTATAAATTTACTGAAAGTACTAGAGCTCCTATGAAGTAAAACTCCATATCTAAGCCATGAAATAGAAGACGTCCTTTAGCCTGTATGGATCATCCTTGTCTTCATTTCAGTGCAGCCATTAAGAATTAGTCATTGGGAACAATATAGTGCATCATCAGTCGCAGCTGTCTTATCAGAAATCCCACCTGACATCCAACGACTATAGAATATCACACAAGGAACTTCAGGTAGTGCATGATGGGACAATCGATCATGTTGGGAAAGTCAAATCCTTGCTAATACAGAAAAGAGAGTAAATCTCCCTGCTGGCTTCATGGATGCTTTCAGGGTCCAATCGGTTTGGCTGGCTGCCCCCAAGTTTTGGAGGTATTTTTGTATGGCCAGATGCCCTGTTCAGTGCCAACCTCCCCCATCATTGCTAATTTTATTCTAACCTTAGGTAACAGGGATTCAAAGAGAGAAATATAGCCAGCATTTGTTATTTTGATCAACAACTTTTCTCACAATGAAAGCAGCATTGCTTAGAAAAACACATTTGATCTACATACAGCCATAAATGTTTCATATTTTATTCTACTGCGGCAACTCCTAAGCTTTCCTGCTACTGCTCCCGGCCTGGCTTGTGATTCTGTAGTGTGAAAGCAGCTACCTGAGTATTAAATTAGAGAACACAAGACTTAAAAAGAAAAAAATCACTTTTATATTGTATTAGAGGAGTACTCAGATGCATCTCTTTAGTAAATGTGATCTAGTACAGTGGATTTAAAAAGTCTTCGGACCCCTTCACTTTCTGCACACTTTATTTTATGAGGGGAAGTCAAGCTAAAGTTAGAAAATGAGATTTATCAGAAGATGGGATGCACCTTAACAAAACTGGTAATGATGTCATTTCTCAATGTCGTCTCCACCCTTCTCAATGCACTTGCGCCACCTGCCTGGCAGTGCCAGTGGATTCCAGCAGAATAAAAGTTTTTGTCTCGTCCTCAAAGCCACTCATGAAACCCAAGTTACTGTCGAACACCACATACTGAGGGGTACTCCAGTCACTAGTGCAAGTTACTGTGACTTGCTGGAGACCAATGTGAAGCCTGCTATTCGATCCAAACGGCAGGGACTGCTGTCTCAAGGAGTCCTTTTGCTGCCAGACAATGAAACGCACACACTGCTAAGAACACCAAGGCTTATCTGGAGAAAATGAAGTCTGAGGTATTGCCACCTCCTCCTTATTTACCAGATTTGGTACCGTGTGATTTAAAAAAACATCTGGGTGGTCATCGATTCAATAAAGACAGATGACGACGTGAAGAAAGCGGTGCACGAGTGACTGAAAGGACGAGACAAACCCTTTGATTCTGCTGGAATCCACTGGCACTGCCAGGCAGATGGCACATGTGCATTGAGAAGGGTGGAGACAACATTGAGAAATGATCTTAGCAGTTTTGTGAACGTTTGTTCCTTTTACAGATAAATTCCATTTTCTAACTTTAGCTTGACTCCCCCTCGTATTGAAGATTTAATTTTTAAATTTGCCATTTTCACCCAGCAATCTACAGGGTGGTCCAGATCTAACTATGCAGATCCAGATCATCTGGATGACTTTGATTTATGTGGGGACGATTCCAGTTCGGGGCAAAGACGATTCTTCATTTCGTCAGTTCACACACTTCTCGATGGTCCGGGATTTTTCGGGTGATTTTCTATGTAATAAATTAGATCTGGACCACCCTATATGCTCAGTTAACCCATCATGACAAAGTGAAAACAGGTTTTCAGAAAGTTTTTTGCAATTTAAAAAAAAAATAAAAGCTAAAATCTCTTATTCATAGACATATTCTAATCTTTAATTAAGTACTTTGTAGAAGCCCCATTGGCATCATTTCCATCTTTGAGTCTTCTTGGGTAAATCTCTACAAGCTTCGCACCCTTGGGTGATCTCTCATCATATGAGTATTCAGACCCTTTACTGTGGCACTCCAGCTTGTGCTCAAGTGCATCCTGTTTGCTTGTACTATCCTTGAGAGGTTTCATACATAACTGTAGCTGCCGGGGTGTAAGGCGAGTTCAAGCACGGGTAAAACGCGTGTCGAAAGAAATCTCTCAGTCCAAAAGTCTGTTTTAAAAATATTTAGTGAAAATTAAAAGCAAATAATCCATACAAGAATAAAGCAGAATCACGTAGAATCAAATGCAAAAAAAGGAAAAAATGTATCTTCTCTAAACTTAGCTTTTCTTGAGAAATTTTAGTTATTTCTGTACTTAAAAGTTCTTAATTTCTTCTTCTGTATGCTTTAAGTGTAAGGGGCGGCACTATTTATTACATGCTTTGTCTTACATGTTACTTGACACACTCAAAAGGCATGCAAGGCACAGTTTAAAACCATGTGCCCTCTACACCTTACACGTGGCAAGGCTGATCACTAACTGAGAATAATGTTTAGTCAGAGCTGTAAGAAATAGCAAGAATATACCAATTCAATTCTATTAATGGGGGGTTATAGGAACCTCCCATAGATTATGCACTTCCATTTAGTAAAACAGTTATGAATCTTATGTAACTAGGAAAAGGCTCTTACAATAACTGTGGCAAACCTGTCACCAAAAAATATCATCGACATCTTTAAATTTATAATAATTCCAATCTGTGGCAAATTCTCATGTGTCTCGATCTTCAGGTAGTGAATGATTAGAGTTTGAGGACAATTGATCATGTCGGTAAAGTCAAATCCTTAGTAATCTCTCTGACGATTTAATGGACATTTTCAGGGTCTAATTTGTTTGGCCAGTTGCCCCCAAGTTTTGGTATTTGTTTTTTTTTATAGCGGAAAGCCCTTTCTGATGCCAAACCTCTGTGGTGACCTTGTGACAAGCAAGAGCAATGCTGTATTTACTCTAAGCCTAGGTATCAGGGATCCCAAAGAGTTAAAAAAGATATTGTTTGTATTTGTTATTTTGATCAACAACCTCAAAATCTCAAAATGAAAGCAGCATTGCTTAGAAAAACACATTTGATGTACCTACTGCCATAAATGTTTCATATTTTATTCTACAGTGGCCGCTCCTAAGTTTTCCTGCTACTGCTCCAGGCCTGGCTTGTGATTCTGTAGAGTGAAAACAGCTACCTGAGTATTAAATTAGAGAGCACAAGATTTCAAAAGAAGCAAAATCATTTTTATGTTGTATTAGAGGCCAACTCAGATATATTTCTTTAGTAAATGTGATCTAGTACAGTGGATTTAAAAAGTCTTCAGACCCCTTCATTTTCTGTACACTTTATTGTGTTGTAGATTTTGTTTTAAATGGATAGATTTGCCATTTTTGCCCATCAGGCTACAGCCAATGACACATAATGACAAAGTGAAGATATGTTTTTTTTTTTTTCACAAAGGTTTGCAAATTTATTCCAAATTGTTGAAGCAGTGATGGACACCCTTGGGCCAAAGAAGGCTCTCGGAGTCTCAGGATAGGCAGCAGAATCAAGCTTTATTGTGAAACACACATAAAGACTCAATTCTGATGAACTGAGTGCCCAGCAATGAGGGCCATCTTACTTTTATTACACTTCTTATCAAGAGCTTCCTCACTTAGCTTATTTGTCATCTTCATCTGACTCCCAACATCCCATGGCCTTGGTCCTGCCTCTAATCATCTCCACCAGTATCCATCCATCCATCCATTATCCAACCCACTATACCCTAACACAGGGGTCTGCTGGAGCCAATTCCAGCCAACACAGGGTGCAAATCAGGAAACAAATCCTGGGCAGGGCGCCAGCCAGGTCACTCATTAAGAAAATGCTAGAATGAAAACCTGCAGCCACGGTGGTCCTCCAGGACCGAAGTTGTCGACCCCTGCTCTAGGACATTAATATTGTTGCTGTGATGCCATTCCTGTGTAGCTTTGGCTTTATGCTTGGGGTTGATCTCTTGCTGGAAAACTAATCTACTCCAAGGTGCAAGTCTCTTGCAGACTTCATCAGGTTTTACTCCAGGATTTCTTTATATTTTCCTGCAACCATTTTACCCTCAGAAGCCATCCAGGGCCTGCTGCAGCGAAACATCCCCACAGCCTGATGCCACCACCACCACCATGCTTCACTATGGGGCTTGTGTGTTTTGATAAAGTGTGCAATGTCTGAGGTGGCATTTAGATTGATCAGACCATAGAACCTTCTTCTAGTTGACTTCACTGAGATGTCCTGTGTGTTTTCTCTTTGTCACTTTCCCATAAAGCTGAAACTGGTGAAGCACCTGGGTAGCAGTTGTTGTCCCTATAGACTCACTAATCTGAGCCACTGCTGCTTGTAACACCTTCAGAATTCTCATAGATCTCTTGGTGGCCTTCATATTAGTCTTCCTCTTGTACGATCACTCAGTTTTTGTTGACGCTTGCTTTAACAGATTTACAGCTCTGCCATAATCTTTCCTTTTCTTTATGATTGATTTAATTGGATTTTCAGTGATGTGGAGTTTTTTTTTTTTTTTTGTCACTGCTCCCCACTATGCTTGTCACTCAACTTTTCACGGAGTTGCTTTGACTGTTCTTCTGTCTTCACTATGCAGGTTTAGTTCATCATACTGACTCACCACAGGTTGGCCCTTCCAGATCAGGTGCTTTTAAACTACAATCAACCGAGACCCCAGACAGAAGACCTCCATTGAACTACTTGTGTGACTTACACCAAATGGCTGCAGCATCTATAATTTAATGGTGTCATGTTATCTATTATATTATATATTTTAAATCCAGCTCCCCATTTTTAGGCCTGTCTAGGCCAAATCCAGCAGGTAGAAGTTGGGAGCTGGCTAATATGGGTGGAGATTAATTTTAGACAGACCAGTCCTGTCAATCCTGGCCTGATTTTATTGCTCCTTGCAGAGGTCTTGCCTACTTTTATTTCCATTTTCAAGACTCCAAATCATAACTTAAAAAAGACAAGCACTTCCAGTAACAAAGAATTAATTAAGGGATTTATTTAGCTCCCAGAATAATTGATGGATACAATTTTGGTTTCCTCTAAAATTCATGTTAAACTTCTGCTTTTCAATTAGTCTTCTTAGATCCACCATAGATTTATGGAATGTATCAAGAGCTTCCCTTAAATTGTGGTAGCAGTGGATTAGTAAAATGCCAGTTGAGCTTCCACAGGCCTACAGATGACAGGCAGGACTTCCTGTGGTGTAGAGGGTCCACAGCTCAGATTGAAATGGCCAGTTTTTTTTTAAGGCCACCCGCTGCTCGCTCCGCTCACCCACCCCCGGGTTTGGTTAACCGGATATACAATTTAAAGAGATTATTATTTTTATGGGAATTGTTACATAATCTTTCAATTGTATGTTGATCATAAATATACACCTGACCGAATTGTGGTTCCTTCGAAATTAAACTTGAAAATAGTGTATGGTCCATTATTGTGTAAATCTACGTTCTGAGTATTGAATGATGCGATCGCGAAAAGTTTATTGTAGACTCGAATATTCTGCCTGTAGTGTTTGTGGATTTCACTTTCACAAATCAACAGATCTTTAAATTCTTGCGGATAGGCCTCTTCATTAGGAGGCAACACTACTTCTCCCTGATGGCAACACGAATTAAACGATCTACAAGTCTTACAAAGCCTTACAATATCTACATACTTCTGACATATCACCTATTTCCATATATTCAATTTCTTTTTGCTGTTCTGTTTTTTTCACCGAGTAATAATTTCCGTTTGTTTGTGCTAATGCGATCTTTACTTTCTTTTTTTCCTACTTTCATATTCTTTAACCTGCTCTGGCTATGTATCGCGCCAACATTTTTCAATGTCTTTATGAAGTCTTTTATTTCTGACCCTATGAGCTTTGCAATTCCACTTGGTCTGGGCTGATTATTACTTTCCTTATTTTCTGAATTTGCACAACTGTTCTTTTGTACATCCTTTTTTGGCTTCTTTTCTCTCCAACGCTTTTGTGTCTCTTTTTAATGCGCTGCTTTCTTCTTCACTTAGTCATTGATGTGCCATCTGGAACATATTAAATTTTTAAGAGCTGGGGACACATGAAGTGTGTCTGCCAAAAGCATTCCAACATCTGAGAGGTTAGATGTCCGTGATCTTGTTTAAAATTGTTTGTAAGTAGGGCATGGCGTGCAAAAGTCACCATCTCGCAGGTCTTGCTTCCAAAGATTGTAAAGTCTAGTTTCGTGGGACGTCAAAGTGTCTTTTCGAGAAGATCACATTTCGACCCAAGATTTTTTCATTATAATAGAGAGATAATCGGCACACTCACGGCTTCGAGAGGGGGTATGGTAGTGTGGCTGGAGTGGTTCCCGGGCGCTTCGTGATGCAGACGGTCCTTGCTTATGTGCACAGGTGAGGAATCGTCCGCATCCGTAATTGATACCGGGAACTGCTAATCGCCACACCTGAACCACCCTCCCCATTATATTATATAGTAGCAGCATAAGTACAGTAGGGGAGAGAAGAGATGAAACAGAGAATGTAAAGAGACAGAACGGAGGTTAAGGGAGATGAAGACAGGAGGCGATGAAGTCGGTGCTGGAGCGAGTGAGAGCGTGAGCGAGAGCAGGATTGTTGAAGGTTGTATGCAGCTAGTAGGAGAGCTCCGGAGGAGTGTTAGGCCAACTCTTGGGGGGCTGACTGAAGCGGTCGCTCCAGCTGAGCAGTTTGGAGGAGCTGGAGTGACCGGCAGAAGAGACAATTCGCCATTGAAGGAAGCGGTAGTCGAGGAGGCTTGGAGGTGTTGAGCCTCAGCGTGAGCGTCGTGGCCGCTGGGGAACCCAAGTCTCGGTCCGGGCTGAAGCCCTATGTAGCCAGGGAATGGAAGGCTACTGGACCAGAATAGAAGGCAGCTGCATTTGCTGGTAGGGTGACTCCACCTGTTGTGGGGCCCATATGGGAGAAGCAGGGGAGCCGCCTGGTAGAAAGAAGAAAGCACCGGATTTTTAAGAAACGACTGCTTCCAGCCATTATTATTTTAACCTTGTTTTTAAAGGACGTATTTATTGGATTTTAACCTCCACAGTTCACTTGTTTTTAATGGATTATTGTTTGCGGCACTGCATTATTTATTTGAACACTTTGTTTTGACTGTTTTTAAATAAAAGCACTTTGCACATTTTGCACCATCCCCTTGCTTCGTTGTCGATGTCTTCACCTGTCCAGCTCATCCGGTTACATTATCGACGGTGTCGGGTTCGAGTGCTCCCCAGAAGCCAGATGGGAAGCTTGGAGCGGAACCCACATCGTCACACTTCCCTCTTGGCACAGCTGGTATCCTGCTGCAGAATGTAGTGGGTATTCAGCCTGGAAGTTTAATGTTAATGAACAGATGTAACCCTGAAGAAGCTCATTTGGGATGTCCAAAGAGATTTGAGGGATGTTCCTGAACCCAGATGAAGTTCGGAGCCTTGGCCTGGACATAATCCCTGTGTAGGCCTTGACGCCTGCGGTGATCCACTGACCTGATCGAATATTCTGTCAGCGTGGTGTGGGAGTATCACTGCTCCATAAGCAACAGCCTCCCACTTGTGTTCTGTTTTGCTATATTTTCGAAATACTGAAAAAAAAACAAAAAAAAAACATAATGGCTCTCATAACAATAAAATCCCTTATGCCTTTCTAGACTTTTTAGTAACAATGGCAACAGAAGGAAATATAAAATAATGGCTGCTAAAGAACTTAAATACAATAATAGTAAAAATGCGCATAAAGAGCTCACAAAAAAATCAGCCCTTTTGTAATCTCACACCGTTTAGCTTAAATGGCATCATTTAAACATTTGAACAGAAGGATAGTTACCTTTTCAAGGAGAGTTTCAGGAGGAGTTTAATAGCACTGGAGTCGCAGAAAAAAAAAACCAAACTTTTCATTGTATATAAGGACATGATAGGGAGCCAGCCAGAGAAACGAAAGGCTTTGTATTAATTCTGGCTTGTGTTGACAGAGGAATATTTATAAATTATTAAACTCCAGCACATAGAATTTAGAAAAATGCTGGAGTTTAATAATTTATAAATACTCCTCTGTGGAGCTGAGAGCTTGTGTGATGGATCTAAAAGGAACTGACAATGACAATGGTCATGCCGGGAAATTCAGACCTCTCTGTCACCTGATTAGTGACTATTACTAAGCAAAACTGAACCTTACCGGGAATCTCCCAGAGTCTTCCGAATTTGTTCGAAAGCTAACCTTGAAATTTTGTGATACTATGACACAAGGAGCCACAGCAAGGTGTGGGGCAGCCACCCGTATATTTGGTTTCCAGGCTGCAAATTGCACGTAAATGATAGCACTGATGTGCACAAACTGCAGTCCAAAACAGAACTGAGGGAACAGGGAAAAGGTGGGGGCTTTTAAAGGTCAGGATAGGAAGTGATGTCAGAGGGGCCGGGATCGGAAAGGTCTTCAGCCATAGGCTCGAGCCCGGAAGTGACATCAAGGGGGCCGGAGCCGGCAAAGCCTTCCTCTATAAGTTCGGACCCGGAAGTGATGTCAACAGGGCCAGGTGGGAATTCCCGCGAATGCTCTGCAGGAAAGCGAGAAAAAGAGTCAGTGCACTCTGCCACATCCTGGTCTGATTCGGAATATGCCCTCAATCAAGCCCTTTAGCTGCCTACCATGTGCACGTGTGTGGCAGGGGTTAATAAAAATATCATAATGTGAAAAAGAAAAAAGAATTAAACACAAACAGATACAGTGGGTTCAAAAAAGTATCCAGACCCCACAATTACTGCACACTTTATTGTGTTGCAGATTTAATTTTTAATGGGTAAATGTACCATTTCTGCTCATTTGTTAAGCCACTTGAAATGTGGCTGAGGTGGATCCCATGTTGATCATCATTGAGATGTTTCCACTCTTTGAATGTGCTGTGCAAGAACAAACTATTCTGTACTGTTGTGATGTATTTCTGAGGTGCCAGTGATAGATTGCTCATCTAACTCTGTGAAGAGGATTACTTGTGTTCGGTCTTGTCTTGTATTGTCAAGTTTGGGTCACAAAGTTACACAGGAGAGTTCCACAGTTTTTCCAAGGAGTAGAAACTTTATTGCTGTTCTGCCAGTTACAGACACAAGTCTCTTACAGAGGCGAACCGGCCTCACAAGGAACAGCTGTCAAACGTGATGCTCCGGCCACCACTCCTGCTCAAAAGAACACAAAGTCTTCTTCTTCAAGGGTATCTAGTGGGCCAGCATGGAGGGAGTCTGGGGGGAAAAAAGACAGGAGAGTCAGAGACCTCAGGATGGGTACGGCTTGATCTTTTAAATGTTCGTAGCCCCAAGCGAGGAGCATGTCACATGGCAAGCTGGTAGCTGATGCCACAAAGAGGTACTGAAAGCAGTCTGTCTCTTTTCGATTAAAAAACTGTTTAAGTGGGGGCTTCTGAAGCGGCAGCGGTCACAGTATTTACCCCATTTTTTGACACCCACTGAACACTCAGCCTACCTAGAAGGGATTCTATGTCTGAACTGATTTCCACAAGATAACTTTCCATTTTTTCCCCTACAAGGTCTTTTTTGGAGAAGATTTTTCTTGTCTTCTTAGTCAAGGCTGGTTTCAAAAAAGGGCCAGTTAAAGCCCATTGAGGCATTCCTTCTATGATTTTGGGCAATACAAGAAATACATTGTTGTTGTTTGGAGTCCACTTGTGGTCAATTTAGTTGATTGCTCACAGCTGTCAGTAGAAGGTCCCTCAGATTATTTATACACTGTTACTAATCCTCCTCTATTCTGTTTCTCTTCTTGGTATCGTCACATGGCACTTAGTGCCACTGCTATACTGCCAAGTTGTTTGCCTGCCATGGAAAATTCATCTCCTCATCATCGGTAGAAGGGTCCTTTCATCTGATTGGCTGGCTCAGTGCTGACTCAGCTGTAGAATAGCCAATAGGGAGGAGGTTGCTAGATGGCCAAGGTCTCCAGGACTCCAGGCTTGTCTGATTCCTTTCCTACAGTCTAACTGTGAATCTGCTACAACAACAACAACAACATTTATTTCTATAGCACATTGTCATACAAATAATGTAGCTCAAAGTGCTTTACATGATGAAGATAGAGAAAAAAAAAGACAAAATAAGAATTAAAATAAGAGAACACTAATTTACATAGAATAAAAGTAAAGTCCGGTGGCCAAGGAGGACAGAAAAAACAAACAAAAAAAAAAAACTCCAGACAGCTGGAGAAAAAATGAAATCTGCAGGGGTTCCAGGCCATGAGACCACCCAGCCCCCTCTAGGCATTCTACCTAACATAAATGACCTCAATCAGTCCTCATGGTATTCAGGGTTCTCATGGAAGGACTTGATGATGATGGTCATGTGGACTTCTGGTCTTTAATCCATCAATGTAAGGACATCATGGTGCATTGATTGGGTGATGATGGCGCAAATCACCACCACAGAAAACCGGAAAAATAACAGAAGAGAGAGTAGGTGTTAATACGGATTGTGGAGCCACCATGAATAATAATGATAATTAATTGAATATATAGAGCATCAGGAATTAACTAAGACAAAGCTATGAGAAAGCCATGTTACAGTAATGTGTTTTCAGCAGTGTTTTAAAGTGCTCCACTGTATTAGCCTGATGAATTCCTATTGGCAGGCTATTCCAGATTTTAGGTGCATAACAGCAGAAGGCCGCCTCACCACTTCTTTTAAGTTTAGCTCGTGGAATTCTAAGGAGACACTCATTTGAAGATCTAAGGTTATGATTTGGAATATAAGGTGTCAGACATTCCTATATATAAGATTGAGCAGATTATTTAAGGCTTTGTAAACCATAAACAGTATTTTAAAGTCAGTTCTGAATGACACAGGTAACCAGTGTAGTGACATCAAAACTGGAGAAACGTGCTCGGATTTTCTTTTCCTAGTTAAGATTCTAGCAGCTGCATTCTGCACTCGTTTTATGTCTTTTTTGGGTTGTCCTGAGAGAAGTGCGTTACAGTAATCTAGTCGACTGAAAACAAAAGCGTGAAATAATTTCTCAGCATCTTTCAGTGTTATAAGAGGTCTAACTTTTGCTATATTTCTTAAGTGATAAAATGCTGTCCTAGTGATCTGATTAATATGTGATTTAAAATTCAGGTCTCAGACAATAGTTACCCCTAAATTCTTTACCTCCTTCTTGACTTTTAATCCTAATGCATCAGGTTTATTTCCAATAACCTCATTATATCCATTATTGCCAATCACTAACATTTCAGTTTTCTCTTTATTTAGTTTGAGAAAATTACTACTCATCCATTCAGAAACACAAGTGTGACATTGTATCAGTGAATCAAGAGTGTCGGGGTCGTCAGGCGCTATTGATAAATACAGTTGTATGTCATCAGCACAGCTGTGGTAGCTCACGTTATGCCCCTAGATAATTTGACCTAACGGAAGCATGTAGATCGAAAAGAGCAGCAGACCCAGTATAGAGCCTTGTGGAACACCATATTGAATATCATGTGTCTTTGAAGTATATTTACCACAACTAACAAAGATTTTTCTCTTTTTCTAATAGATGATGCAAAGATATTGTTGTTTTTCACTTATGCTAATCATTTTCTATTTTGTTCCCAGAGTACAATGGGAAAATGATCTCTTACTCAACATTTCAGAAGGCAGCCATGCACAGAACTCACTGAAGCTCCATATGTGCAAAACATTCAATTATTCAACTTAACATTTTTTATCGAGCACATCTATCTTGTTTAAAATTGTCCAAAAACTTTCCAGGGCAAGATCCAATCTACAAACATTTCAATCGAGATCCTTCTTCACTGGCCACGTTTTGGGTGAGTACCAAATTCACATCATTCTGGACAAAAATTTTAATTGCCTTTCAGACAGCCTTGGTGTCCCAATCCCTCCTAATCCATTAACAGCTGTTTTTGGTGGGCTTACAGAGGAGCTTAAAGTGGAGAAGGACAAACAAACTGTAATTGCCTTTACTACACTATTGGCACGTAGACGTATCTTGCTCAAATGGAAGGGTCCTAACCCACCTCTGTTAAGTCAGTTGGAAACTGATGTTATATACTATTTGAAATTGGAAAAAATCAAATTCTCACTTAGAGGATCTGATCAAAACTTTTTTAAAACCTGGCAGGACCTAATCAATAATATTTTAGAATAAGCATTTTAATTTGGGGAAAAGATTCCTTTCTTCTGCTGGCGCCCTGCCTGAGGTTTGTTTCCTGCCTTGTGCCCTGTGTTGGCTGGGATTGGCTCCAGCAGACCCCCGTGACCCTGTAGTTAGAATATAGTGAGTTGGATAATGGATGGATGGATGGACTCCTTTCTCTCTTTACTACTCTCAATAGTTTTACTCTGGCTGTCGGCCTTCTGCTCTTTCTCATGGGTGGGGGTTGATTTGAATTTAGGTTTGTTAAGTTTTGACTTCATTGTATGGAATGTTACATGTTTTTAATAAATTTAATAAAAGATTAAAAAAAATATTATTTTCTATTTTGTTTGTGATTTATTTTAACAATTCTGTATCTATGTATGTGATAATAGGTTGTATTGTTGTGTTGCATTTCTGAGGTGGCTGTGAAGAGGATTCGGTTTTGTGTCTCTTATTCACTCCCTTTTTTAACATCAGTTGCATTCTCAACCTATCTAGAAGGGGGTTCAGTATGAATTGATTTTCTTTTTTTCCTACAAGGAGATTTTTCTTATCTTCTTAGGGAGCTGAGGCTGGGGGTTGGTCACAAAACAGGGCCTGTTTTAGTACTAATGACTAACAACAGAGATACAGTATGCACAGCTAATCAGCAGCTCTTGTCAGGGTATTCTAAATGAAGTTGTGAGATTTAAAAGCTCACAATGAAGAAGCACCTCTTGTAGGAGCAGGAAAACCTGCTCCAGGGTGCTCTAAACCTCAGACTAGGCTGAAGGTTCATCTTCTAATAGAGCAGTGTCCTGAAGCACAAAGCAAAGACAACACAGGAGTGGTTTAGGAACAACTTGTGGGATGTTCTTGAGTGGGCCCTGCCAGAGCCTGGACTTGACACCAATCAAACATCTCTACAGAGACCTCAAAATAGCTGTCCACTAATGGTCTCCATCCAACCTGACAGAGCTTGTGGAGGTCTGCAGAGAAGAATTCCCAAACCCCTGGTGTGTGAAGCTTTTCACGTCAAACCCAACAAGACTCCAGGCTGGAATCGCTGACAAAGGGGTTTCGGTTAGGTACTGAGTAAAGGGTCTGAATACTTGTGTCAGTATTGTCAGTAAGTAAATTTGCAAAAATTCCTAAAATCCTGTTTTTGCTTTTTCATGCCAGAGTATTGAGGTGAGGAAAAAAAGAATTTAAATTATTTTAGGACATGGCTGAGACATAATAAAAGTGAAAAAATTGAAGGAGTCTGAAGACTTTGTGAATGCATCTTATTTACTCCAAACTGACCAAATACAATAACATTCTGTTTATTTGTATCTAAAATCGACATTTCTGTATTCCTGTATGCTGCTGTTTTTGAGACATTGGTTTTTAATTTAAAAAAAGGACTTACCTAGCATCTTTAATGTGCAACCTCCGTTGGTTTACTAGAAAAACTAATTTGTCATGAGCTATAAAAACATTTTCAAAAGTATGAAAGAAAGAAAGAAATTATCCGAGTAAGTCAGAGATGTTGTAATTAAAATTATGACCTTGTCTTAAACCAGTGATGTGGTAAGTTCAGCCCCCTTTTAATATAAAGAAATTAATTTCAACTTCCCAGGTCCCCAGACTGATGCAATGAAGTGTGGAGATTAAAACTCACAACACTTCAGTAAGCATTTGATATCCGACGTATACAGTGGGCCTCAGCATTAATTACACCACGAAAGCTGGCCGACTCCACGGCGTCGCTGCGTCTTCAAGTGTTATGAAGTTTTATTGAGTAATTAATAATTATAGTAAGGAATGAAGCTATTCGTTGAAATATACACACAGCTCGTTTTCATTTTAACCTGGATTACAATTTTTCCCACTGAATTTTTTTAGTATTGCTTTTACAGAACGTTAAATAAACATAACACGCATATCAGTTAGGATTTAACATTAATTTCAAGCAGCCGGTGCTGAATATTTGAATTCACTGTGAAACGCCCAACCGTCACTTCCTTTACACTTGCTCTGTACTCCTCGAGAGGGCCGAGACCCAGGGTCTTCATTCTCCTGTTGACGTCTTCCCTCACAACAATTAAAATGTGCTGGCTTCTAAAAATAAATAAAATCTTTCTTTTCTGTTGATGATTGCAAAATAATTGCAGCTTTTTTGTACTAAAATAAAATCTCATCCATTTTTTCCTACATATACAAACCAGTTCTCAATGCCCTTCTTGTTCACTGATAAACTTAAATGACCTTTAAATATCAGAAATAACTCTCCCTTTGGCAGTGCTGGATTAACCATATAAGCAAAGTAAGCACATGCTTAGGGCATCAAGGGTAAAGGGGGCACCGCAAAAATTTTTCATGGCCGAATTTATCACATAAATTATTAAATAGCCATTTTCAGAATTTAATGAAAAATAAATAATGGCTCCCTGTACCTCCCTATGCCATCACTGTTCATAGATGGCGCCTTACAAAGTGCGTTCTGCATACTGGTGCCATCTGCGATGGGGAATTCCCGTTTCATGGTGATTCCCTTAAATGCCATGTTATGTCAAAATATTGTGAAAATAATTTGATTCAAAACAATATGTTTTTATATTTTTAAATAATAGTTAATTAAAAATTATTATCACGTAATTGTTGTGTTTCGTGGATTATCTGTTATTTAATTTAAAATTAAATTTCTAGTGCATAGAAAGAGTTATTTTCTGTTCTAAGCAAAAACAAAAAATTGAGGAAAAAATATTCTGGTAAGTCTATTTAATTCTATTCTTGGATATTTTTAAATTCATTTACATTATGTAAAAGAGAAAATTGTACAGCTGGTTACTATTGGATAAAATTGTTTATAACTTTTTTACTAATAAAAATTTATTAACAAAATTTTCACAAAATATTCTTCAAATCTTGTACTAAGAATATGTGTAAATAGATTTGCTAAATTGACAAGATTCAGTCATGCAGAACTTTATAAAATAATTTTAGAAGACAATATTGAGTGTGCTTTTCCAAATGTAGACATTGCCTTTTGTATATTTTTAACATTAATGGTCACAAACTGCTCAGCCTCGGTTAAAATATATTAAAAATCCCCTCAGAACAACTATGCATCAAGGCAGGCTGGATGCCTTATCTCTATTACTTATAGAAGCAGATGTGTTACGTAAGATTGATTATGAAGATCTAATCAAAGAGTTTGCAAGGAAAAAAAGTAGGAGAAAATTATTAAGATAAAAATAAAATGAAGCATACAAAAATAAATATTTTCCTTCTTACTATAAGTATGTTTTGTTTAATTTCGAATTTTCGATAATAAAATTTTATTTTCTAGTTTGTTATTGTTTTAATATTTTGAATTACTAGTGTAAGGGGGCACCAAAATTACTTGGTGCTTAGGGCCCTGCCCTTTGGTGCTGAACTAAACTTTCACTTGACTCAGTTAACTAATCATCTATATGAGTGCAACACATTACTAAGTTTGAATTAATTCATATTCAAAGATAAATATTCCTCTATAAACGGTGCCCTTCATGACATTTGGGACAAAGACACATTTTCCCTTGATCTGCCCCTCTGCTCCACTGTTTAAAATTATACATCAAACAATTCAGTTGTGATTAAAGTGCACATAGCAGACTTTCGTTTAAAAGGACTTGCAGACATTGTGGTCACACCATGTAGAGATGACAACAGTTTTTCTCCATGATCCCCATTTCAGGGCACACCAATGGCAGGACTATTAAAGCCGTTGTCATATTTAGTCCATTGTCACGTATCCTTTACATGCAGTGACTGCATGAAGTCTGCGATTCATAGACATCACCAAGTGCCGAGGATCTTCTCTGGTGATTGTGGATGGTGAAGTTGGAAAAAACAACGGAGGCAAAAACACCAATTTAAATTAAAAAGCAATTTCTTTTATTCTTGGTGAGAGAGAGGCTGCCTGCCTGCCAGCTCAAGTTGCTACTGACAGGTCAGATCAGACAACCTGTCTAAAGAAGGGAGTTAGCTCAGTTTTATACTAGTTTGTATAAAAAAAGGAAGTATGGCAGTTCATTTTGAGGTCACGCAGAGTCTGCAAGTAGCTTAAAATGACACATTAAATCATTATGTGCAGACGTACATAGTAGTCTTTATGTCTAGTTTTGCAAGACACTTTACAGAGACAGCACTTTGGAAAACATGTACTTCCCTATTCTTCTGCACCATCAAGGTTACAACACTTCAACGGCTATGTGGCAGTTACAATTTATAAATCTTATTATAGCTTGCATTTCGCACATAATGATCATCACACATAATAATTGGTTATACAATATCAAAAGCTACCTTAAAAGTCAGTTTAGTACATTTATCTTACAGGAATACACTCTTACAGTTTAGTGTCTGTATTAGATTACATTTGTTCAGTTAGCTTAATACATCCTTATTTATTAATACATAAATGTCATGTTTCTTATAGTTCTTTTAGCACCATACTTTATTATTTGGAAAGACTGAAGCACCTTAATTCTAAATATTTCTTCCTCATGATGCTCTGCCAAGCCTCTAATGTGACCATCTTTAGTTCCTGCTTGTCGCCTTAAGTTTTTTCTTCAGGATATGGAAGGTCTGCTTAACTGGACTGAAATTGGATGAATGGCTTGGTCATTCAGGAATTTTCAATATTAAAGCTTTGAAAAACTCCTGCGTTGCCTGAGCAGGATGTTTGGATCATTATCTGGTTGGGGGATGAACTGCCATCCAGTGAGTTTGGAGACATCTACTGGAAATTGAGCAGATCAGATGTTTTTGTACACCTCAAAATTCAATGTGTGATGGCAGTCAGCAGTTCCATCATCAATGAAGAGAAGTCTGCCAGGACCTGTGGCAGCCGTACATGCCCAAACCATAACACCCTCAGCACCATGTTTAACAGATGAGGTGGTCTACTTTGGATCCTTGGCAGTTTCTTTTCATCTCCGCACTTTGCTCTCGTCATCACCCTGATAGAGCAGGTTCATCTTTGTCTCATCTCTCCACAAGACCTTTTCCCAGAATTCTGAGGGCTCTTTGAAGTCCCTTTTCACAAACTGTAATCTGGCCATCCTGTTTTTGTGGATAACTAATGGTGTTCATCTTTCAGTGTGGCCTCTTTATTTCTGTTCATGAAGTCTTCTGCTGATAGTCGTCTCTGACACACACACACACACATCTGCCTCCTGAAGTTGAAGCTTTTTCTTGACCATAGTGAGGATTCTTCTATCATCATCAGTGGAGGTCTTCCTTGGCCTACCAGTCCCTTTGTGATTACTGAGCTCACCAGTGTGTTATTTCTTCTTAATAATATTTCAGACAGCTGATTTAGGTCATCCTAAGATTTTACTGATGTCTTTAGTGGTTTTATTCTTTTTTACAGCCTCATAATGGATTCTTTGACTTTCATTGGCACAGCTCTTGTCCTCATGTTGAACAATGAGGTAGAAGCAAGACGAGGTATCTTATGAAGTAATGAAACACACCAGAGGAAACACCTATAACACCAACTGTTTCAAGCATTATGGTGCCCTGAAATGGGAGAGGGGGGCAATGCAGAAAAAGTGTTGTAATTAGTGATTAGTGTGATCAGAATGTATGCAAACCCCCTTAAATGAAAGTCTGCAAAGTGCTATTTAATCATATCTGAAGTGTTTGATTTGTAATGTTTTTCTGTGGAGCAGAGGGGTAAATCAAGGAAACCAAACATTATGAAGGGCACTGTATATATAACCTCACCAGACAAAATGTGAGTCACTGCTCATGTAAGAAGTGATACATACTTCAGACCCTAACAGAGGGAACCCCAGGATGAATCCCATCATACAAATGTTTGTGTTGTGTGCTACAGGGTTAGGGTTAGGGTTTTAGAGACGAGGAGGAGTGGTGTGGTGTGTCATGAAAATTAGGTCACATGACAGGTAGGAATGATTGGCAAAACGTAGTTATTGTGGGTGTGTCAAAGTGTATTGTCCAGGGTCTTCCAGAAGTGGCGTACATCGAAGTCAAATGTTAATGGTCGGCAGAATGGCCACCTGTCCAATATGCTGTTGCTCCAGTGGGTACTGACTCACCAAGGCATGGGCTCAGAAATTTAGCGGCAGATTCTCTAATTCATGTAAGGTACAAGGTGGAGCTGCCACAGATTGGACTTTCCAACACATCCCACAAGTGGTCGATTAGATTGAGACCTAGGGAATTTGAATTTGAATTCTACATCATATACCTATGTACACTCCTGAACAATTTGTGCAGTGTGGCAGGGCACATTAACTTGCTGAAAGATCCATGAATAATAATAATAATAATAATAATAATAATAATCATTACATTTATATAGTGCTTTTCAAGGTGCTCAAAGCTCTTTTACAGTGAGTGGGGAGCCACCACTAATGTGCAGCATTCACCTGCATGATGTGATAGTTGCAGCAGTATGCTCACCACACATTTGCTGTTAGGCGATGAAGGGGTGAGAGATATTTAGCCATTTAGAGACAGGGGCCAGAATGATCAGGTTGTGGTGGACAATTTAGCCAGGACTTTAGGATACATCCTACTCTTTCTAAAGAATGCCCTGGGATGTTATATGACCACAGACATTCAAGACCTCAATTTTATACCACCTCCATTTTTACAGCACAGTGTCCCCATCACTGCATTGGGACATTGGGCTCCACATTCAAACCACAGGGTAAGTTCCCCCTGCTGGTCTCACCAACACCTCTTCCAGCAGCAACCCAAGCTTTTTCCTGGTTGGTCTCCCATCCAAGCTCAAACATGCTTAGCTTCACATGGATGACCTGTTCTGAAGTGCACGAGGTTTGGCATGTACCTAATCTGCAACGATGTTTAGACTGGTGCTACACATCAAATAAGCATCGGCAAGAATGCCCAGACCTTGGGTTTTCCAGAAGAACATTGCCCAAAGTATCGCACTCCCTTCACTGGCTTGACTTCAACCAACAGATGCAGCCCAGTGCCATCTCTTCCGCAGGTAAATAATGCACACATACCCGGCCATCCACACGATGCAAAAGGAAGCGTGATTCATCAGATTCCTTGAATTCATTGTCCATTTCTGATACTCATGTGCCCATTGATGGCAATTCCAATGATGGACAAGGGTTAGTGTGGATAGTCTGACTGGTTTTCAGCTACACAGTTCCATACACATGATATATTATTCCCACAATCGTCATTAAAATGATCTGATGTTTGTACCACCTTCTCTTGGTTCATACCAATCAAATTGGCTGACCTCTCACATTGATGAGTTTTGACTATCCACTACCCTCTTGGTTGTTTTTCCCTGCTTGGACCACTGCTGGTAGGTACTCAAGATAACTGACCATGAGCACCTGCTAACGCCTTGCTGTTTTGAAAATGTTTTTACTCAGTCATCTGGCCATAATGATTTGTCTCTTGTCAAAGTCACTCAAGTGTTTATACCTGCCCATATTTTTAACATGTCAACTACAAATACAAGTACCCAATGTCAACATATCATCTCATGTATCCCCTGACCTTGACACGTCCTGGTTCTGGCTGGGCCACTCAAGGACATTCACAGAGCTGACCTTAAGCCACTCCTCTGTTGTCTTTGCTTTGTACTTAGGGTCATTATCCTGTTGGAATGTGCACCTTCAGCCTAGCTTGAAGTCCAGAGCACTCAGGAGTAGATTTTCATTAAGGACATCTCTGGACTTTGCTTTTTTCAGCTTCCTCTCAACCTTGTCTAGTCTCCCAGTCCTTGAAGCTACCAGAACGAAGCTTCACTGTAGGAATGGTACTGCACAGGTGATGAGCAGTGAAGTTTACAGACATGATTCTGTTCTTAGCTTCATCAAACCAGCAAGAGAATCCTTTAGGTTTCCTTTTTGTAAATTGCCAAATGGGCTTTCATGTGTCATCTGGTCTCTCTGCTCTAAAGCCCAGATCAGTGAAGTGTTGCAAAGATGGTTGTCTTTCTATTGAAGTTTTACTTATCTCCACAAAGGTTCTCTGGAGTAGAGCCAGAGTGACCATTGGGATCTTGATCTCCTCTCTTACCATGGACCTTCACCCATGAATGCATAGTTTGGCTGGGCTGCCAGCTTTAGGAACAGTCATGGTTCTTCCATTTAAGTATTATGGAGGGCATAGTGCTCTTGGGAACATTTAATGCTGCAGAATTTTTTTATAGCCTTCCCCAGATCTGTGCCTTGACAGAATCCTGTCTTTAAGTTCTGCAGGCAATTATTTTGACCTCAAAAGAAAAAACATTTTTGCTCAACTTTAGGATTTTCTGTAGACAGGTGTCTACCTTTCTAATCAGGTCTTAACTATTAACACTTTGAGGGCTGAATATTTTTTGCAAAAAACTCAGTTTTCTAAAAAGTACACAATGCATTAGTTTCACACATAACTCAAGACTTCTGTTAGCGCCTGTTCGGCATCCTTGGCAGCAGTGGCTGTGCAGGGGGCGCTCGATGGCCAGCAGGAATGCATGGTGGGCTGGCTACCTCTTTGTCTTTGCACATCATCTGGGCAACAGTGGCAGTCGGAGTGTGACACAATATGGTTTGTACCTCCTGTCATCATAAGTGGTGGTCCTCCTAGGCGAACGCTGCTGTAGGCATATCAGCTACACGAACATGTTTAGCACCACAGTCAGCTAGGGACCGATAGGCTGATGCTGGTACCTCACTTTCGGTTTTGATTTCCATCTCCAGATCACTTGCATCAAACTCAGAGTCCGAAAAGTCAGAGTCCGATTCAACGATAACACATAAAACGTCCATGGAGTATTTTGCTTTGCACATTTGTTTTAGTCTTCCCAGATGTCGATGCCATTTTAGAGTCTTTTTGCTCTTTACTACTCCTGCACGTCAAATCAACAAAGATAACTTTCCTTCAACCAAAGAGCCGTAAGGGCGAGTTTTGTCACAGTTTATAGCCCATTACCATCCTCTACCCCTGAATTTTGACAAAAGTCAAAATCAGCCCTGAAAGAGTTAAACTGCCCATTCGTGGACTCCAAGCAATGTGTAGAAACATCTCACTGATGAAATCTGGCTGAGCTGCATCCCATTCTGTTCATCAAGTGTTATAGCAAAAGGTCTCAATACTTTACCAAAATTCACAAAGTTCCATTTTCGAAATGTCGTTTTTTGGGCATTGAGTGTTGTTTGATGAGGGAAAAATAAACAATTTAAATGACTTTAGCCTAAGGCAGCAATATTGCAAAATGTGAAAAAGTGATGGGGTGTGATTTCTGAGTAAGCCATCAAAGTGCTCAAGTTCAGTAGACAGAGGACCCAGTGAAACAGATAAGATGGGACAGACCTGTTTGAAGCAAGTTGTTTGACCTGCTGGGACACATGCAGTATACACAAAGAAGAGACGTATAATTTTAGACTTTCCAAAGGTTATTTTTACACGAGGTTTCAGGCACTGAGAGTGTAATTGAACAAGTGGTGAAGAACTGGGATGAAGAACAACATGAAATAAGCTGATTTGTGTTTGTTTATTTAATAAAATGAAGTTTTGTACATTAAGACATTCTTATTTATCATGGAGCCAGAGATGTGCTTTTATTATGCCTCAGGTAAAGGAGGCAGAATTTTGAATGAAAGCAACGTAATCTTTGACCTAGCCAAAGTTCTTTACCAGAACATTGGGTCATCCTTTTATCTAAACCAGAATGATAAGCTGAAATAGGACTTGAAACATCATTGCCAAACATCGGTACATGGAGGTCAAACTACAGAAATACACTCGATACCTCTTAGGGTTTAATCTAATCTCAAATGATGTACAGGAAGTACTTTGTGCTGACCTTTAAACTGTCATACTCATATAGTAACATCCAATAGACAATAACTAGACTAGAACTGCTTTTCTGGAGGTGTTTGGGGGTAAAACTAGCCACTGTCTCACAGTTTTGTAAATTACTTTTTAAGGTGTTTGAAGAAAACCTGGATGTTTACACCAAGTACTACGCATGCCAAGTTGACTCTTTCCTCAATGCTTTACATCCTCATTTGGCAACTGCTCAGCCCGGGGCTGCGGGGCCCTAATAAGGCTAATGAAGTCCGCTCAACAGATTACTGCCACACATCTTCCTTCTGTTTATTGTTATGAAGTAGGTTTGATTAATGTTTGTTTCTGATTTTCCTGTTATGTTTTTCAGATGTTGTTCATAATTATATTGGGTTTTTGAATTACGCAGATTTCAGTTCTGAAAATAATGTTTTACTTTTTATTGTACTTAAAGTAGTTATGCTTGTATCACATTTTAATGCATTTTATTTAATTTGGATACCACCATTTTGTGGAACAGGTGCCAGTGTAGTAAGAATGGACTAGATCTATAACTATGATAATAATAATAATAATAATAATACCGTATTTACGTGTGTACCATGCGCACATTTTTTCCCGAAAATTAGCATTACAAAATCAGGTGTGCATCATACACGAGGAAATGTAAGCTGTTTCTGCTTGGTCTCTCTTGCTCGCTCGCGCTCTCTCTCTCTCCCTCTCTCTCGCTCTCTTACTCTTTCTTGCTCGCTCGCACTCTCTCTCTAACGCTTGAACTTTCATATACAATGACAACGTGCATCATACACAGGGCCAAACAATTTTCGCGATTTTCTTTGTAAAAATTAGGGTGCGCATTTTACACGAGGGCGCGTGGTACACAAGTAAAAAACAGTAATACATTCTATTTATATAGTGCCTTTCCCACACTCCAGGTGCTAATAATGGCCTGAGGCCCCACACACCCAGGCTTTAATCTTTATCCCCACTATAGAAGGGATTTAGGCTGCCAGATCAGCCTCTTGGCCTAGTAGGCCAACGGGGAAAGAGCTCCTTAAATTAAAAAAAAAGCTTCCACAAGTAAGAAAACCATCCAGTTTATAAAAGGTAGAAACAAGGAATCTATTTAAAAGAAAAATTATCTTGTCATCTTCCAACACGCTTAATCCAGACCAGGGGCACAGGAGGAGCTGGAGCCATTCCTGTGTAGAATATGGCACAAGGCAGGAATAAACCCTGGACGGGGTGCCAGTCCATTGCAAAGCAAACACACACACACACACACTAGCACCAATTCACCCAACATGCATGTCTTTGGAATATGGGAGGATACCTGAGCACCCAGAGGAAACCATGCAGAAGGACCCAGAACTCAAATGGTGTCCTTACTGCAAGGCAGTAGTTCTAAAACTGTGCCACCATACCACTCACCTCCTCTATTAGCATGTCCTTATTTATGAATACAAGTAAAATCAGTCATGTAAAGGCTGATTTACACTTCTGCATTGAGCATACACCATCATTATGTGAGTAGCCTACAATGTCACATGCAGTACACACCGCACTACAAGCACATGGCTGAATGGCAGTTGCCCAGGAAGAACATATAAACTCCACGCAGGGAGTACCCGGGATGCAAACCCTGGTCTTCCTACCGTGTGGCAGCAGCTCTAATACTGTGCCACCCAAACGAAAAAGTATTCTTAACACTAGAATTACCAGAGCCTACGAAAAAACTCGTAGATCCGTCCCACCTTAAATCGCTTCTTAAAACTGCTCTCACCTCTCCACCAGCCTCCTTTGTCCTGTAAATGTGCCGATAAAAACAAACTGCAAGCAGCCAGCTATTCCATCCCCCACCGACTCAGAACGTGCGCAAACTTCTCCGAGCTCATGCCTCGATTATCTGGAAGTGAAGTGGAGTTTTAGAGTGGAAATAATAGATTGTTATTTGGAACACACGCATTTCATGTGTGTTCCGTTTCTACAGTAATCTGTGTAAACACAATGTTAAAACAGAAACTTTTTCATATTTTAGTAATAAATGTCACAAAATGTAGGCATAAACTATAAAATGTATGAAACCTAACAGCCAAAGAGCAAATACACTTTCATAAAAGGTTCAGGACTTTTACAACAGCTTCTGTGGCGTACTGGTAAGATTTCGTCACTTAGAGCACGGCAGTCTTGCTGTACCTCAAAAGATCTGAGTTTGATTCTCCGCTAGGGAGAAAACTTATTTATTTTTAACCTTCGCCGTTCTGCCTGCCTGAACTCCCTGTCTATGTATATAGTAATAACAGTAATTTTATTATTATATAGGAGCTTCCCTGTCTGCCTATCATATAGTGCCTTTCCTTCCTACCTATCTATATATCTATCCCCTTAGCTGTTTTTTATATATCTATTATACAATGCCTTCCCTGTTTATTTATATATCTAGTGCCTTCTCTGCCTGTCTGTCTGTCTGATTGCATATAGCGCTGAACTTACTGCTCTGTACTATTCTGTCTTCTGCATGTCCTGGAGTACAAAAGAAACACCACCATACAGCAACATGTGCGAACTGGCAAGATCGGGGAAAAAACACGCGGTCACTAATTACAAACGGCAAGATGAATGAAAGAGACAATATATGTAAAAAACATCATCGCACTAATGCAATATTATTTGAAAACAAACAGCGTCAGATCGGGTTTGAATATGCGCCCGATCTGACGCTGTTCGTTTTCAAATAATATTGCATGTACTGTGCGTTGAAACTGCTGCACTGAATAAGCAGACTCCTTCTGTAACAGCGTCAGCGTGTATTCAAACCCGATCTGACGCTCTTCTTTTTCAAATAATATTGCATGTATTGAACTATTTTAGAATAAAAACATACATTTGATTTCAGTCAGTCTGTAAGAGCCAGTGTAAATGCATGATAATTATAAAGGTTAGCTTTTTTTTCAATTCAGTTCCATTCTCTCAGTCGCGTCCACGTTCCCCCCCCCCCCCATCTGACACTGTTTTTTTTCACATAAAGACGCGCTATAACTCAAATGTGATTTATTTGGAGACGCGCTATAGCTCGAATGTGATTTATTTGGAGACGCGCTATACTCGAATGTTATTTGTATAGGGAAGAAAGTACAATGTCAGGTGCTCATTCAGTGTAATAGGAACCATAGCACAGAGAGCTGTGTACACTGCAACAAGTACACATGTCGTGAATGTAGGAAGGGTGTGTGGGAATTGTTAATATTTGAATATGATGATTTTATATAGCACGGATCGGAAATCAGCAGTTCTTAGCATTGCACCACGCAAGCTGTCGTATCAGCCGCCTACTGTAACTTGCTTTATTTTTTCTTCACGTATAGTCTAGAATAAAAGTGCACTTGTTTTGTTATTCTTGTACACCAACATATGTTCCTGTGTTTGAGCGACACGGGCATGCTCAAAAAAATAGACGTGTAATGCCACGAAAAGTGCACGCAGGCTCTTCAGTTCGCAAGCATTGGTACGAGAATGCAGTCACAAATACGCTGCAGAGCTATAGCGCATCTTTATGTGAAAACAGAATTCTCAATTTGGGGGGGTGGGGGGTGTAGGGAAGGATCCTGAACACGACTGAGAGAATGAAAAGTGAATAAAAAAAAAACTAACCTATACAAGTATCATAAATTACAACGGCTGTTACACACTGAAATCAAATGTATGTTTTTATTATAAAATAGTAAGAATAACAGCAGTTTACGTCTCAAAACTGAATCGCGCGGGATCGAACTCATGACCTTTTGAATACTAGTCAGACTGATACCATTATGCTACCGTGGCAGTTGTAGTAAGTATGTGTCAATGTGGCATGCTAAGGTGGCTTTTTTCTGCAGTTATATTTTTGAATAAAATCATACTTGTTCTGTTATATTTGTACCTTTTGTAAATGTGTTTGATATTTGGACTTCAGGCTTCATACATTATATAGTTTATGCTTACATTTTGTCATTTACTACTACAATATGAAAGACGTTTCTGTTTTAAAAATGTGTTTACACGGATTACTGTAGAAACAGAACACACGTGAAATGCGTGTATTCCAAATAATGATCTATTATTTCCACTCTAAAACTCCACTTCACTCCCAGATAATCAAGGCATGAGCTGAGAGAAGTTTGTGCACGTTCTAAGTCGTTGGGGGGATGGAATAGCCGGCTACTTGCAGCTTTTCTTTTATCAGCACATTTAGATTAACAAAAGACGCTGGCGGAGAGGTGAGAACGGTTTTAAGAAGCGATTTAAGGTGGGACGGACCTACGAGTTTTTTCGTAGGCTCTGGTAATTCTAGTGTTAATAAAATGAGAAAAATGCAACAACAACCACAGAAGAGCAAAAAGAGACAAAAAGCTATTACCTGAAGCAAACAAGTCCCAATGAGATTAATCCAAAAACCAAATCCTTGGTCCAGAGCAAAATGGATAGAGAAATCCAGAAGCATCAATATAAAGAAGGCAATACTCTCAAAACAACTTCAATCAACCAAAGCAGAATGGCTCCCTGCTGTGCACTCCTTGATCCTCCCCTTATAAAAACCAAAGGAGGACTCAGCAGCTGGTGAGGTCATGGAGGCTCAGTCTCTTTTGGCTCCACCAACAAAGTACATGAAACAAAATGATGTTTAAAAACATAATATGTATTTATTAACATAACATTAAAATATGACAAATAATAATTAGTAATTAGCAAAAACAACAATAAAACACAAAAATATACATTAATACCCAATAGTCAAGGACTCATACCAGAATGTTGTAAAATGTGATGTCACCAGTAAAAGGATTACTCCAACCAAAAATAATATTCTTTTATGTGTGGCTTACCCAATGTAGGCTCTTTGCTGTTATGGTAAAAATCATTACCTTTAAATATGTATATCCATTAATAATCAACCTGAAGAACCAGGCAGGAGGAAGCCTGTCCACTGAGTCTTTTATTTCTCATCATGAAGAGGGTTACACTCCATTACAGCAGCCTGTGATGGAATGGTCACAAATATTTATAGATAACTGAATTTACATAACTGTGCCTAATTAATGCTTACTCTGATTGGTTCATTTGCTTGCATTCACTATGATTGGCTAAAAGACATGAGATGTTAGAACAGAGAGCATCAACCAGCTTACATACCCCAAAATAAAAGTCTCACTTCTACCACATTCTTGGCCCTCACAATACTTTTCAATACTTCCTTAGTTCCTGTTTGTGTGATATCTGTCAATACTTACTGAATACATGATAATCAGCCAACTTCTTGAACCATCACCCAGAACCTTCTTGTTCTTTGTTGTCCACTTGAATTTATCTGATTTCCTGATATGTTTGAACAAGTTCTTGACATTTATTAATCCTTTGATGCTACTTCTAAAATAAATGCCATATTGTAATGTGGAAAACATATCCAAACACTATATAAACAATAGCTATATTACCCCTAAATGACTATGTGATCCCTAAGTCTAACTTTTCTTCCACACTGTTGTCTCATTCTATCAAAAACTTTGTTGTCTTCTTTCTCCATGAAAACGTGAGCTTTTTTTTTGCCTACCACTAGGAACTCAATTGGGTAAGTAACATATCAAAACATGATCATTTTTGAGTGGAGTATTCCTTTAAAAGTTGGCGCAGTGCAATCTTTCGAGGCTTTGAGTGTCAATTGTTTCTTCCTAGTGCGGAACACCAGGGGCAGTTCCATCTCCCCAAACACCAAACACAAGCAGGCTTAGACACAATTTAAAAGGCTAAAGAGTCTTTTATTGTGAGAAACTCTTCCCAATAAGTGTTTCCCACCACCACACCCACCAGTACAATAAAGCACAGTACAGCCTAACTCTTTTCTTCTTTTCTGTCACTGGTCACCGCCTCCTCCACTCTTCCTTGTAAGCTTTGTTCACCTTCCACATGACTCTGAGTCATCAATGTGAGGCAGGCAGCTCCTTTTATCTAGCACTTGGAAGTGCTTCTGGTGACGTGTGAAGCTGTGGCCCCGAAGTACTTCAGGGTGAAGATGGAGACCTAAGGAGTAGGGACTCCTAAATCCTACAGTTCCCCCGGGCAGCCTCCAGGGAACCCATCAAGCCTGTCAATACATGGCATGCCCTGTGGGCACCCATGCGGGGAAAATAGTCTAGGTTTGCTGCCATGTAGCATTCTGGGGGAGGCTGTGCACTAAAAAAGACGTTTCCCTCTGTCCTTCCATTTCAAGTGTGTCCTGGCTGGGTAAGGACAGTGGCCGTTCCTCACGCTAACTATGCTGATAAAAGAACTTCAGTTGCAACTTCTGACTTCAATTTAGGGTTTTGTTTTTGGTTCTGATGGCAGTGTGTTTGTTCTTCCAGTACCAAGCTTTGTGAGATTCTTTTGATTATGGCTCATCTCTGGCCCCTCTTCTATATGAATGCTCCCATCTTTCATGCACAGCAGAATATCTTTATAATGCTCGCTGCCTAGCAAAAGCTACAATAATTCATAATGGCCTCACTCATTCTGCATAGTCACTTTTCTCCCTCCTTGTCAAGTGTTACGATTTTTGGAGTTTAGAAGTGTGTAGAGTCAAACCATGCTTTTTTATTTATCCTGTCATAATAAAGATATGCTATTTTTTATCTTCACATTTATATCTATTCGTGCTGTAGATTTGTGTATTCATTTCTAGTATGGTGCTAACATTTTTCACTTAACTGTGGTCCTGTCTCTGGTTGGGTTATGAAGTCCACTGCTACTCCATAACAATTGGAAGTGATGACGCGTGACTTCATCGCTCAACCAGTGTAAAAGATGTGCTGCTAATTGCATTTAAGTCTGTGGAAAGAAAACCTAAGAATTAATAAAAAAAACAAGCTTTTAATTGGCAGGTAACTTCAGTTGATGGTTTGGCAGTCAGGATTTTTTGCCAGTTCTTTCGACTTTGCTTCTGGCTAACGCATTGGGCTTTGACATTGTGATTTCTTGATTTTCTGGTGTGCCCTTGGTTTTCACTTCATTTGTTTCATCTTCTGGGTCATTTTCATACCTTTATGGACTGTTATTATTTTATTCTTTGTCATTACCACATTTTAGCAGTAGTGTTCCATGGTTTCCTACAAGATGGGTGGCATAGTCAGTCATATCAGTAATACAACATGTAGATGATTATTTTCCTTATTATACCTTAAAATTATGGAATTTCAAGCCATAAGCAAAATACCCCATTGCAAGCAGGTGGTCTTGTTTGCATGTAAGTGTTGGTTGAGTGCCACCTCACTCTAGTACTCTGGAACAAGCAACAAATCAGCTATGGAGAACATTATGCCTCTCTTAAGTTGATGAATCACATCATACAGGAACAGTGAGGAAAACCAGAGCACCAGCACTCCACAAACAAAGCCACGCCACCTTGCATTTGTGACCATCAAACAGAAGCATCCACTTTTCATGACACGCGTCCACTGAAACATTGTGTGCAGAAGACTGGGGCAGTTCTGCGGTAATCCATTTTGAATGCTGACTCCTTTAAATTAGGTGCTTCCTTCCATCTGCCCGTCCTTCTCTAGCTGGCTGCTGGGAGCTGAAGTCCTTTTGGTAGCTCTGCCATCTGATCTGAAGCTGTCCTTATAAAAACAAAAAGTCCTCAAAAAAACTTTACTTCTGCATCACTGTCATCTGACTGCTGTTTTATAACAACATCTGCTTTATCTGGACCCAACTGCTAAATGTTTAACTTTTCGACAAGCACCCACTTCTCAAATGAAGGTTGAGATTTTGTGTCACATGTCCCTTTTGTGCACCCACTTGAATGGACAAGATTGTTCTCTTTAAACAAATAACCACATTCTTTTGTGTGCTGCTGATTGGCTAATGAACTGTGCATTAAGTCAGAATCTGAAGAGACAGCGACTTTCAGCACTGGGCGCTGTTAACAGACGGCCAGATACAGTTATATGAAAAAGTTTGGGAACCCCTCTTAATTCTTTTGAATTTTGTTTATCATTGGCTGAGCTTTTAAAGTAGCAACTTCCTTTTAATATCTGACATGCCTTATGGAAACAGTAGTATTTCAGCAGTGACATTAACTGTATTGGATTAACAGAAAATATGCAATATGCATCATAACAAAATTAGACAGGTGCATACATTTGAGCACCCCAACAGAGATATGACATCAAGTTGAGCCTCCTTTTGCCTCTAGATGCTGTCCTTCTATAGTCTTTGAGTGTCTGGATTCTGGATGGAGGTATTTCTGACCATTCTTCCATACAAAATCTCTGCAGTTCAGTTCAATTTGATGGCTGCCGAGCATGGGCAGCCTGTTTCAAATTATCCCATAGATTTTCGATGATATTCAAGTCAGGGGACTGTGATGGCCATTCCAGAACATTGTACTTCTCCCTCTGCATGAATGCCTTTGTAGATTTCGAACTGTGTTTTGGGTCATTGCCTTGTTAGAATATCCAACCCCTGCGTAACTTCAACTTTGTGGCTGATGCTTGAACATTATCCTGAAGAATTTATTGATATTGGGTTGAATTCATCTGACCCTCGACTTTAACAAGGGCCCCAGTCCTTGAACTAGCCACACAGCCCCACAGCATGATGGAATCTCCAGCATATTTGACAGGAGGTAGCAGGTGTTTTACTTGGAATGCGGTGTTCTTCTTCCATGCAAAGCGCTTTTTGTTCTGACCAAATAACTCAATTTTTGTCTCATCAATCCAAAGCACTTTGTTCCAAAATGAATCTGGCTTGTCTAAATGAGCATTTGCGTACAACAAGCGACTCTGTTTGTGACGTGAGTGCAGAAAGGGCTTCTTTCTCATCACCCGGCCATACAGATATTCTTTGTGCAAATTGCGCTGAATTGTAGAACGATGTACAGATACACCATCTGCAGCAAGATGTTCTCGCAGGTCTTTGGAGGTGATCTGTGGATTGTCTGTAACCATTCTCACAATTCTGCGCATATGCCGCTCCTGTATTTTTCTTGGCCTGCCAGACCTGCTGGGTTTAACAGCAACTGTGCCTGTGGCCTTCCATTTCCTGATTCCATTCCTTACAGTTGAAACTGACAGTTTAAACCTCTGAGATCGCTTTTTGTAGCCTTTCCCTAAACCATGAGACTGAACAATCTTTGTTTTCAGATCTTTGGAGAGTTGCTTTGAGGATCCTATGCTGTCTGCCACTCTTCAGAGGAGAGTCAAAGGGAAGCACAACTTGCAATTGACCACCTTAAATACCTTTTACCACTCATGATTGGACACTCCTGTCTATGAAGTTCAAGGCTTAACGAGCTAATTCAACCAACTTGGTGTTGCAAGTAATCAGTATTGAGCAGTGACAGACATTCAAATCAGCAACATGACAAGGGGACCCACATTTGTGCACAGCCAGTTTTTCACATTTGATTTAATTTCATACGACTAAATACTGCTTCAATAAAAATCTTTGTTCGGAAAACACCCTCCCACAGTACTCAGATGTTCCCAGGAAATGAAAGACATACCACTGTTATCTTTTTTGTTGAAAGTAGACTCAATTATTATGCAGGCTCAGAGGGGTTCCCAAACTTTTTCATATGACTGTAAGCCAGTCCAGCTTCTGACTGCATCACTAATATATGCATTGGGATTCTTTTTTCAAAAATCAACCTCATTTCGTTCAATCCCATCAATAAACATAATTCAAAACAATAAACTGCATTGATGTTTACCTGTTCCGATAGATGATTGGAATACCAGCTGCCAGCCTGTGTTACGGGCATCAATTTGTGATCAAGAAAGTATCAAGCACACAGTAAACAGACCAAAATAACAGGGTTCACGATGACAAGCACATTTATATTTGGATACCCTTTAATTTACAGTGAAAATTACAGTGGATAAATCTTCATTTGGTACAGTGAATCCTCACAGTGCCATTCCTCAGCCACAAAATTAATAATCATAATAATAAAAAATTGCAACAATCTTTAATGGAAAGGAAAAAAGAAAAAAAAAATACAAGGAATGAGTATGAAACATGACCAAACCCAACAAGGACCTGCTTAAACTGGTTATCAGCAGTTATGGTCATCATGTCCCAGCATTTGGGAGCGTGACAGTTGTCCCTGATTATGGTCACTTGACCTCATTGTCAATGCATTGGGAAATGCATTAAATTAAATTCCGAGGACTCTCATTGGCCGTGAGCTGGAGGACCTGGAAAGATGCAGGGTGGTTCTTTACCCATAGTTCCTTGGGTGCTGTTTCCTGTATACCAAAAAATGTTCTTCTTTCTTGTAAAGAGTTTAGAATGGCCGCATTAAGGACATGCTACTGTGTCTCAAATAGTCACTCCCTGCCACATATCACAAGCAAAGCCTTCTAACGGTCTTGTTCCATAGCAGTAAGTGACTAATGGACCCTCTATTGGTAGTCCCTATTCTCATGTGTTGCCATTGTTGCTTTGTAAGGCTTATTCGAAGTAAGTTAAGCTCTTGTTACGCAGCAGTATTTGACTAATAAACACTTTATATGTAACTCACAGTTTTCACTGGTGCTCTGTAGGTCTTATTAACACCTTATCACCATAGACGACTTTTCTATGACTTTTCATTTCCATAATCTTAGCGAGTCGAAGGCAGTCGGTGGTGTGTTCCCGTGAAGGCCAGTCGCATAGTCTGATATTCCCAGCGACTCACTCCAACCAGCCTGCGACTTTCTCCGATCAGGGAGTGGTCTCTGTGTGCATGAGCGGTGACAACCAATGAATGCTCATCTGGAAGTGCAATACAAATACTGCAAAGACGAGGAATAAGGAACACACCTCACAAACAGAAGAGAAGCCCATCTGTCTGATGTCTTATGTTTTACATTGACAAACGGAATGAAGAAAAGAAAATAAAAGTTCAGAGATAATTCAGCTGAACTCACCGCACCTGTTAACCTTTCATAAAGCACCGAGTCCGTCAGGCAGCATGCTATTGGCTGTCAGAAAAAGGGGCGAGCACAACGGCGCTACAAAAGTGGGCAGGCAGTCGTATAATTTGACCCGTCTAGAGATTTTCAATCATTTAAATCGATATGATATGGCGACGATCAGCAGCAGCTACTGTCGGTAAGTGTGACGTACCCCACGGCTGGAAGTCGCTTAGTGTGACATGAGCTTTAAGACCAAACAAAGCCTACGTTAGTGACCAGTGGACACTATACTGTACACGGCACATGTTCTAAAGTATTACTATATTTTTAAGTCCTTTGAATGCCCTTTTTGTATTTAGATTACATTTTAAGATATTCTGAATTTCAGTTTCACATATCTTTCTTTAATCTATATCTTTAGCTTATCTATATCTTTTTATCTCATAGCGAGTTATGGCAAGCTCAGGTACTGTGATATGTGAATACAGCAGCCGACCGACTTACACCTCTTATTTCAGACTCAATTTTAATGTTAGACGGGTTTCTTCAGACTGAGTGGAAAAAGCAGGAAGAGGGCTGGAGATTTTTGTGAATGTGCAATGGTGACAAAGGAAGCACAGCAGCATTAAAACGGAATGTGTGATCGAGGCATTGCACTGTGGAGCGAAGTCGTCCATGTCACTGCCCTGGAAAGCGTTCACTCTGTAGCAATGTCTTTTTGATGAATCATTCTTAATGCTGGTGACTTCAAAGAAGGGATCAAGGCCTATTAGACCTGCTCCTTTTGTGGACACTGCTCTATCCAGATATTAATATATTTAAATATGAACGTGTTGCACGATCCGAGCAGGTCTGACCTCATCCATCTTACTGCCACCTCCAAGCCTTCATTGACAGTAGCAGCTCTTTGTTATCCAGGAGGTGTGTTGGGGGACTGTTGTTTGTTTTTATGATATTTTTTTTTTTGGAACTTCTGCAAAATCTATCTTTCTATCTAATATTATGGTGATCTTCTAAAATGGTGATTACATTCTGCCACGTGAAGAAAAAAATTAAAATAATAAAACACTTCATGATGGATTACACATTGCAGCCATTCTACACTTAATACCAGGCTTTATTTGTAGTTCATATTTTTGACCAAATATTTATACTTTTTTTGCTCGTCCTCCCTCGCTATTCAGTTTAAATTTCCTGCTAAGAACAGATGTGGTTGATTTTAAGAAGAAATGTCACAATGGTGTAAGCTTGTAAAAAAAAATAAAACAAATAAAAACAAAAACAAAATGCTCACAAAAGGAATTTCTTGGGAAAATTGGGACGCTCTTCTGTCTTCAGTCCTCTTTGAGGGCCTGTTTCGCTGCATTAGGGGTCAATGTGTTATAACTGATGCAAGGCCTTTGTTGACTTTTAATCTACGGTTTTGCAAAACTGATCGTAAAATGCAGCTCTCATGTGATTTGACAATCGTGAAGCATGAAACTAACTAAAATGGTTTTTTGTAACGTTTGGCGGGGTGTAAAATAAGGCATATTGCTCCAAAATCTTAATTCATTCTCCTTTCTTTTTTCCAAAGAGGTGTAGCATAGCACACCAGTAAAAAACAATTCTGTGTTAGGACTCCCCTTCACTTTCACCACGGGGTACGTGTTTTAAAAAACTAAAATGCTGTATGTTTTCTACACAACGATGCACTACAAAGCACCATGTCCCAAATTTCACGGTAAGGGAACACATGACACGGAAACTCGCCGCTTGCCATTACCTAGGAATCCCCCTTTCGTGTTTATCAATTCTTGGGATGTTCATAGCATCAAGCATGTGGAGCAATCCACCAAATATCTCACTTGTCTGCAATGCTCCTTCAGGATTTCAGTTGCCAAGATTGTTATCATAATTAACAAAGCGGGCATCGTACTACCAGATCAACCTCAAAACATGTCTCACAGCTCAAAAAAATGTGTCAGGAAATGAGTCCAGTGATATTTATTTTTGATAGAGAACTGATTTGAAATATTAAAGAACAGGCAGGATTACAGTAGTGTGGAGAAATGCTTCTGAATAGGAACTAAGCACCTTTCTTTTAGTGCCAATGGTGCAAGCTTTGCTGGTTATGAAGCTTCTGAATAGATTTTTGTTGCAAATTCAGTTTTGTGTATATCAAAAGCTGTATTATAATCAAAAAACAACAAAAGGCCAACCATTGTCAGAGTGAAATCCTTAGCAAACACACAGGTTCTTTTCTATCTATATTTTTAAAGTATAAAGGATTTTTCAGGGGTGGCATGGGGGCACAGTTGGAAGTGTTGCTGCCTCGCAGTTAGGAAACACGGGTTCGCTTCCCAGGTCCTCCCTGCGTGGAGTTTGCATGTTGTCCTCCGGGTATTCCTGCTTCCTCCCACAGTCCAAAGACATGCAGGTTAGGTGCATTGGCAATCCTAAATCGTCCCTATTGTGTGCTTGGTGTGTGCCCTGTGGTGGGCTGCCACCCTGCCCGGGGTTTGTTTCCTGCCTTGTGCCCTGTGTTGGCTGGGATTGGCTCCAGCAGACCCCCATGACCCTGTAATTAGGATATAGCGGGTTGGATAATGGATGGATGAATGGATTTTTCAAGATCTGAATACTCTGCAATTACATTTAAGAAGTAAATTGTAATATCAGACTCATACAATATTCATGCAACTTAACCTTATGAAATGGCTTGTTACACAATAAACATTCACACCCAAAATATTCTTGAATACTCCTTCACCCAAAAGTGAGCCTCCCTGTTTGCTATTTTGTGGACCAAGTTCATGCCCTGGTAGAGCGACAACTCATCGCGTGGTCTCTGTGTGAGGCCATATTGACTGGTCGGGTGAAAGAAATTCTGGATTAGTTAAAATAACAGCTGACCAAGCATCGCAGTCAAGGTAGGACACAAGTATAAGGGTGAGAATCCTGTGGCATAGGGCACCAGCGACATGCTCAGTGTCAAAAAGCAAGATATGTGGGTTATAAAGAGCAGCACCACACTGCCAATGCAAACTGTTTACAGTGAGGATAAAAATTTATTTGAAATAGCCGAGCATATTTCAATGTCTTTGTCTACTAAATGAATACAGGGCAGTATAACTGACAGCAGTATGAGGTTCCCAAGTTCTTCAAGTACCTCTGCCACTTTCTATGGGTTACTCAGGGGTAACAAATTATTATTTTACTGAGATGTTTGATGAAGTGAGCAGTTCGACTACTGAAAGTATGTTTTGATGCGTTCAGATTTTACTCGCTAATAAAGATACAGGTGCTGGTCATAAAATTAGAATATGACAGTTGATTTATTTCAGTAATTCCATTCAAAAAGTGAAACTTGTATATTAGATTCATTCATTACACACAGACCGATGTATTTCAAATGTTTATTTCTTTTAATTTTGATGATTATAACTGACAACTAATGAAAGTCCCAAATTCAGTATCTTGGAAAATTGGAATATTGTGAAAAGGTTCAATATTGAAGACACCTGGTGCCACACTCTAATCAGCTAATTAACTCAAATCACCTGCAAAAGCCTTTAAATGGCCTCTCAGTCTAGTTCTGTAGGCTACACAATCATGGGGAAGACTGCTGACTTGACAGTTGTCCAAAAGACGACCATTGACACCTTGCATAAGGAGGGCAAGACACAAAAGGTCATTGCTAAAGAGGCTGGCTGTTCACAGAGCTCTGTGTCCAAGCACATTAATAGAGAGGCGAAGGGAAGGACAAGATGTGGTAGAAAAAAGTGTACAAGCAATAGGGATAACCGCACCCTGGAGAGGATTGTGAAACAAAACCCATTCAAAACTGTGGGGGAGATTCACAAAGAGTGGACTGCAGCTGGAGTCAGTGCTTCAAGAACCTCCACGCACAGACGTATGCAAGACATGGGTTTCAGCTGTCGCATTCCTTGTGTCAAGCCACTCTTGAACAAGAGACAGCGTCAGAAGCGTCTCGCCTGGGCTAAAGACAAAAAGGACTGGACTGCTGCTGAGTGGTCCAAAGTTATGTTCTCTGATGAAAGTGAATTTTGCATTTCCTTTGGAAATCAAGGTCCCAGAGTCTGGAGGAAGAGAGGAGAGGCACAGAATCCACGTTGCTTGAGGTCCAGCGTAAAGTTTCCACAGTCAGTGATGGTTTGGGGTGCCATGTCATCTGCTGATGTTGGTCCATTGTGTTTTCTGAGGTCCAAGGTCAACACAGCCGTCTACCAGGAAGTTTTAGAGCACTTCATGCTTCCTGCTGCTGACGAACTTTATGGAGATGCAGATTTCATTTTCCAACAGGACCTGGCACCTGCACAAAGTGCCAAAACTACCAGTACCTGGTTAAAGGACCATGGTATCCCTGTTCTTGATTGGCCAGCAAACTCGCCTGACCTTAACCCCATAGAAAATCTATGGGGTATTCTGAAGAGGAAGATGCAATACGCCAGACCCAACAATTCAGAAGAGCTGAAGGCCACTATCAGAGGAACATGGGCTCTCATAACACCTGAGCAGTGCCACAGACTGATCGACTCCATGCCACGCCGCATTGCTGCAGTAATCCAGGCCAAAGGAGCCCCAACTAAATATTGAGTGCTGTACATGCTCATACTTTTCATGTTCATACCTTTCAGTTGGCCAACATTTCTAAAAATCCTTTTTTTGCATTGGTCTTAATTGATATTCTAATTTTCCGAGATACTGAATTTGGGACTTTCATTAGTTGTCAGTTATAATCATCAAAATTAAAAGAAATAAACATTTGAAATACATCAGTCTGTGTGTAATGAATGAATCTAATATACAAGTTTCACTTTTTGAATGGAATTACTGAAATAAATCAACTTTGTCATGATATTCTAATTTTATGACCAGCACCTGTATTTCAGAAATCTTGAAAAGATATCCACAGTTGCTCAGATCCTTTTTATTGCGTTTGGTCACCCCACTATGGGACCAGAAAGGTGGATGCATTAGCAGTCAGAATTTGCGCTAGAAATCACATTATTCAGCCTGGCTTTCAAAAATATGATCTACTCTTGACTTGCTGTTCATCAAAGGACTTTGTGTGTGTGTGTCTGTCTACTGTATACATTGTCAAAAGGCACATTAGGTTTTGTTATTTAAACATTAGAACATTCTCGACAAGAACATGCCATTCAACCTAACAAAGCTCACCAGTCCTGTCTACTTAATTCTTCTAAAATAACATCAAGTCGAGTTTTGAAAGTTGCTAAAGTCCTACTGTCTACCACCCTACTTGGTCTCTTATTCCAAGTGTCTGTCGCTCTCTGTGTAAAGAAAAACTTCCTAATGTTTGTGTGAAATTTACCCTTAACAAGTTTCCAGCTGTGCCCCCGTGTTCTTGATGAACTCATTTTAAAGTCCCAGTCTCGATCCACTGGACTAATTCCCTTCATAATTTTAAACACTTCAGTCAGGTCTCCTCTTAATCTCCTTTTACTTAAACTGTAAAGGCTCAGCTCTTTAAATCTTTCCTCATAATTCAACCCGTGTAGCCCTGAATCAGCCTAGTCGCTCTTCTCTGGACCTTCTCTAGTGCTGCTATGTCCTTTTTGTAGCCTGGAGACCCAAACTGCACCCAATATTCCAGATGAGGCCTCACCAGTGTGTTATAAAGCTGGAGCAGAGCCTCCTGTGACTTGTTATGGGGAAACATTTGAATAGAGAACCAGACCTTTGAGCCATTTACACATATATTTTTCATCTCATCCGTAAGTGTTTTCTCCATGTGCCAAAGCGTGGGGTGCAGAGAGAGTGTATAGAGGTGCATATTATGAAGAGCATGCACCTGCATGTACTTTGGAAGTGCTACTCCACTTCTAAAATCCATTGGCTTTGGTATGTGGACGCTGACAAGCCTCCAGAAGGACCGCAGCTTGGACTGTCTGGTGTTACCTCAGACCCTAAATGAGAGGTGCAAGGCATGAATGTGCAGGTATAAGGTGTGAGTGAGGCATGTGGACGATTATGGAAGGAAGTGTGAATGTGTGATCACAATTCATATAAACCCTCCAGTATTTTCAATTCAAATACAAACATGCAATATATTAGAGCAATTCATTCTCCATAATGTAATGTACAGGTTAGCACAGAGCCAACCAGATGCTCTCTCAAGTACTTGAGCTTGCTTATAAAACAACCCAACACACAGTCCTGATACCATTCAGAGCAAAAAAAATGGTCTGAAACTAAAACAAAATTAAAACAAATGTTGGTGTAACCATTCCAGAATGGCTCTCTAAAAGCGTACCCACCGCTCCATGCAGGTAACTGATAATGTTGTCATTTAGTGACTTTAGGTGTGCTGGATCCATTTCTTAATCGGAGGTTCTCTACCACAAACCATTTCTTAAAAATATCAGATTGAGTGGAAAAAAAAATTATTCTTTGTTTTATGACACAAGTGTTTTTCATGCACAGAATAGTATTTGAAGTATTTTTTACTGGTTGTATTCCTCACTTTTAATGTTAGCTAAGGTAGAAACAACCCAAAATCAAATATTGATTACACATTTTTTGCTCTCAATTAGTATTTTTTTTTACTGTCTTCCAAGTGGTGGCTCTGAGGTAGGGATCTGCACTGGTAATTGGAAGGTTGCCGGTTCAAATCCCATAAACACCTACTCTGTTGAGCCCCTGAGCAAGGCCTTTAACCTGCAATTGATTCATCCTGGGTATGACGTTAATCTGCATCCAACCCTGCATGGAGGCCCTCCAATCTGCAGGGAAAAATCTGGGGGTTGGTGGCAGAATTGGCACTCCAGCCACTATAAAAAACCTTATATTGGGTCCATTCCATCAGAACTAGTGTGGTGCTGAGGTGTCACCTGTTACATGGCTGCATTCGGGTCCTAGTCCAGGGATCCTGAGTTGATTTACCATGTGGTGAGTGCGGCAATGCGCTGTATCAGAGCGTGCTCCTAACCTCTCTCTCTCTCCTCTTCCAAGGAACTTCTATTTAGAAGGATAGAAAGATTTATTTTTATTTTCCAGAAGACAGAAGGTTGCTGTTTAAGTGTACGTAGATGCTACATGTTTTTAACAATCCATATCCTACACAGTGTGGTTTTCATCCTGGTCGCGGAACACTGGACCAGCCCTACACTCTTAGCCAGGTCCTGGAGGGTGCATGGGAGTTTGCCCAACCAGTCTAAGTGGGATTTGTTGACTTGGAAAAGGCGTTCGACCGTGTCCCTCTGGGAATCCTGTGTCGGGGTGCTCCGGGAGTATGGGGTACCGGACCCCCTGATAAGTGCTGTTCGGTCCCTGTACAACCGGTGTCAGAGCTTGGTCCGCATTCCCGGCAGTAAGTCGAGCCCGTTTCCAGTGAGAGTTGGACTCCGCCAGGGCTGCCCTTTGTCACCGATTCTGTTCATAACTTTTATGGACAGAATTTCTAGGCGCAGCCAGGGTGTTGAAGGGGTCCGGTTTGGTGGACTCAGGATTGGGTCACTGCCTTTTGCAGATGATGTGGTCCTGTTTGCTTCATCAGGCCGTGATCTTCAGCTCTCTCTGAATCGGTTTGCAGCTAAGTGTGAATCGGCTGGGATGTGAATCAGCACCTCCAAATCCGAGACGATGGTCCTCAGCCGAAAAAGGGTGGAGTGCCCTCTCAGGGTTGGTAGCGAGATCCTGCCCCAAGTGGAGGAGTTCAAGTATCTCGGGGTCTTGTTCACGAGTTAGGGAAGAATGGAGCGTGAGATCGACAGGCAGATCGGTGTGGCATCCGCAGTGATGCGGACTCTGCATCGGTTTGTCATAGTGAAAAAGGAGCTGAGCCATAAGGCAAAGCTCTCAATTTACCAGTGGATCTACGTTCATACCCTCACCTATGATCATGAGCTATGGGTAGTGACTGAAAAAACGAGATTGCGAATACAAGCGGCTGAAATGAGTTTCCTCCGCAGGGTGTCTGGGCTTTCCCTTAAAGATAGGGTGAGAAGCTCAGTCATCCGGGAGGGGCTCAGAGTAGAGCCACTGTTCCTCCACATCGAGAGGAGTCAGATGAGGTGGCTCGGGCATCTGATCAGGATGCCTCCTGGACGCCTCCCTAGTGAGGTGTTCCGGGTACGTCCAACCGGGAGGAGGCCCCGGGGAAGACCCAGGACACGCTGGAGGGACAATGTCTCCCGGCTGGCCTGGGAACACCTTGGGATTCCACCAGTAGGGCTAAAAGAAGTGGCCAGGGAGAGGGAAGTCTGGGCATCTCTGCTCAAGCTGCTGCCCCTGCGACCCGACCTCGGATAAGCGGAAGAGGATGGATGGATTTCCTACACTCTCATCTGGATTTTTTTCCCCTGAGAACATCTAAGAACATATGGAGATGCTCCACAAGGACATCAGTCATCTGGCAAGACCTTCTAGTGGAAACTGGACTGAGTCTGTGTTAGAAGACTTGGTGTTGGCGATTTGCTGTGAAACACTTTCAGAGAATTATAAGGGGGAAATTCTGTCAAGTGACTATTTGAGAATAAATGAGTGAAGATCCTTAGCACATTGCTGGTTGGGCCATTTTTCACCAGGACACTGCAGTATAGGTCTGTGCTTATATAATAATGAACTCAATCAAAACTTGGAAAAAATTGAAAGAAAAAATCAGAAAGCAACGGTTTTATTATCAACAGTAACTCTGTCAAAAATATAAAGAAGCCATTCATTTCTTTATTTTTCATCAGCAGCCCGACTAAAAGTCTGCAATTGAATGAGAGTCCAAGAAGGATGGCAACACACAAAGTGCTGGCAAAAGCAGTAAATATAACGCGTTTCTTTGTGCTGTTCGTGGTTGCACACAGCACATTTGGTACAGGTTCCATATCATCCTATCACTATTGTTATCATCAAAATAATCATCTTACATTAAGTCTAGTTGTTTAAAAATATCAGCAGATTTATATCTATAATGTGACAAAATACGTACAGAATGTCTATTTATAGCACTATTTTCACAAGCTGTTGTGTCAAAAATAAATAAATAAATGAAAACAAAATTCTATGGGTATCCACTAGATGGCAGCACTGAAGTAGATAATGGCAGCAAGCTGGCTGTGTCTGTGGTGGCTGTATACAGAGGTAAGAGTTTTCTCGTACGTCACGCCTTGACAGGTGCGAGATACGACTGAGTTTGTACCTCACATTCAAAATGATAAGCCTCTTGATAAGTAATAATTACATTTAACATAATTATATGTGTGATTTATCTTTTTTCAAGTATAAAAAATTCATTTACAAAACATAGTACATTTTTTGTCTCGTAATCTCTTAAAAGTGGATGTGATAGAACAATTATGTTGCCAGATTTAGATTTAGCACCCTCAAGTGTATAAGATACAAATAGATGTTTTGACAGAAGCAAAAATAAAAAAAGTAAAAGAAAAACCACTTTCTTTGAATAGTAAATATTTTAAATACCAACATTGGATTCTATAGGTACCCAAACATCCATAGGAAGGAACTTTCACCAAAAATTTGGTGCAAGCTAACTTTTGTTTATAGCTTTAAGTGTTTAAATGCTCTATTTTATTCTTTTGCTCCTATTTAAGAGCGTTAAAAACATAATTTGTTATAATACAAGGTATATAGGTATACAGACTTCTCTTGCTTTTTTGCAGCTAATTTGATCTTGAAAAGTAAATTTTCATAATGCTAACACATAATTACCATTAATTTAAATGGGAAAAAAAAGTGCATATTCCCTGGTCCCAAAAACTGTACCCATCTTTTTGCCGGACACCAAAATGAATACAAATTGCAGAACTAGTTTAATGATAACTTTAGTCATCAAATCAAACTCTAATAAAATACTTGCCCTTTATTAAATATTGTTTAACATTGTGGTTTCTTTAAGTTTCACATTGGAATGAATGGCCACTTGATGTTTCTTGGACATTTCCAAACAAAAACCGTCCAGTGAGGGGCAGTTCCACGCACGGAAATGTCTTATTAATGAAAGAGATCACAGGAGAATGGCCAGACTGGTTTGAGCTGACGGAAAGGCTACAGATAACCACTCATTACAACTGAATGCACAACTCATCAAACCTTGAGGTGGATGGGCTACACCAGCAGAAGACCATGTCACTTACATACTGTATACACTCGTATATAAAAAAAACGAAAAATCGATCATAAAATCACACCCCGACTAATATGCTATTAGCATAGTATAATCTCCTGGACCAATAGCGTGATTTTTCCGAATTCAACTTATACGATCGACATTATAAAATACCAGAAATTATACTGGAAAATCAAGATCCGACTTATCCATAGGAGAACTTAAATGCGAGTGTATACGGTACTTGTAAGCCAAGAACAGAACGCTGAGGCTGCAGTGGACACAGGCTCACCAAAACTGGAAAGATGTAACCTGGACTGATGAGCCTGGATTTCTGCTGTGGCCCACAGATGGTAGTGTCAGAAGTTGACCTTAACATCACGACTCCATGCGCCCAACCTGCCTTGCAACAATCCAACAATCCAGGATGGTGGTGGTTGTGTGATGGTGTGGGGAAGGTTTTTCTTAATACCAACCAATCATGAATGCCATGGCCCATCTGAGTATTGTCGTTGACCATGTGCCACAATTCATGGCCACAATTTACCCATCTTCTATTGTCTACTTCCAGCATGACAATGCAGCATGTCACAAAGCAAAAGTTGTCTCAAGCTGAACGTGACAATGAGTTCAGTGGCCTTCCCACTCACCAGGTCTGAATCCAACAGAACAGCCTTAGGAAGTGATAGAACAGGAGATTTGGAGCATGAATGTGCATCGGACAGATCTGCAGAAATTGTGTGATGCAATCAGACCAACATGGACCAGAATCTCAAAGGAATGTTTCCTAGGAATCCATGCCATGAAGAACTGAGGAGAGCAAAAGGAAGCCCTGGCCAGTATCAGGGTAGTGCTCCAAAGAATTTCCTCAGTGACCGGTGGTAGTGCTGCTGCCTCGCAGTAAGGAAACCCGGGTTCGCTTCCTAGGTCCTCCCTGCGTGGAGTTTGCATGTTCTCCCTGTGTCTGCGTGGGTTTCCTCCCACAGTCCAAAGACATGCAGGTTAGGTGCATTGGCGATTCTAAATTATCTCTAGTGTGTGCTTGGTGTGTGAGTGTGTGTGTGCCCTATGGTGGGCTGGCGCCCTGCCCGGGATTTGTTCCTGCGTTGCGCCCTGTGTTGGCTGGGATTGGCTCCAGCAGACCCCCATGACCCTGTGTTAGGATATAGCGGGTTGGATAATGGATGGATGAATTAAAATGATCAAAAAGTCTTACAGATAACTAATTTAAGTGCAACAATCACAGACTAAGCACTAAAAATGCATTTGCCATTTTTTATTGTTCTTATGATGGCCAGTCCACAGAGGCTCCTGCCCGGCACCAGTGATATGAGGGACGTTCAAAAAGTTTCCGCACATTTATATTTTCGTTGGCGGGAGGAGGAGTAATTGGTCGTGTCTGAGAGGGTCATGTGACTAATTCTGTCTAGCAAGCTGGCTGCACTTGCAGTTTAGTATATAACATAAATTACACCAAAGAGGAAGAGTGTTCTGTCATACGCTTTTATGGGTAGAGGGTGTGCTAGGAGTACAAATTCATCTCCGCATGTGTGCTCAGTATGGGGATAAAGTTCTCTCTCATAGAGTCATCTATGAGTGGATTGAAATATTCGAAAATGGCCGCACTAGTGCGACAGATGCAGAGCACTCTGGACGTCCAGCTACAGCCACGGCCATGAGGAATGAAGAAAACACCCTAATGTGAAAGCAGTAGTGCATTAGTGGCTACGTTCCCAACCAAAAGCATTATTTGCTGATGGCATTAAAAAATCGGTACGATGCTGGGAAAATTGCATCACAAAGGAAGGTGACTATGAAGAAAAGTGACGTAATTTGTTTTTCGAAATTCTTAATAAATAGAGTTACAAAACTTTTTGAACATCCCTCGTACCTTCCTCCTACTAAAATACACGTTTTACTTTATCAATGTACTAAAAACAAAACAAGAAGAATTTTAATTTCTATTACTTGGTGACCTCTGTATTTATTCAAATGGAGATGAATTTTGAATTCTTTATTTTTAATTTTTAATCTTTTACATGTATACATTTTCAAGAAGTGTAGCCCTTAATTCTCGAAAACAAAGGAAGATTACAAAAATAAAATATTACTGAAGATGCTCTGCTGAACACTTATCCACCAAAACCTGCAGTTTATCTTTGCAATAAATTCAGAATGTCCAGCAGCAGCCACAAGGCATATTTATCTGATAACAACAGCGTCCTTGGCAAACAAGTCAATGATAAAACAGGGCAGTAGAGAAATTCAAAAAAAGAAAATAAGCACAGAATTAACTTTGATAATGGTAAATAAAAATTTTGCATGCGGACAATTAAAAGCGGAAGAAATAATGAATTGCTAGGAATAGGACAGGCAGTACATTATAAAAATAAATGAGCTATTCCAAATTGGAACAAATACATAATTATTTTTTTCTTACATTTTTAATTGTTCTTGTAGTTTTGAGGAGGTGCACTTCACTGTTGCTTTCTGCCCTACCAAAAACAAACGAGAGTGTGCGATTATAAAAGTAAAAGGGAGACAACCACTAAAGACTCCATTAAAAGAGGAGAGGAGCTCCTGACAGAGCAGTAGGGAGTGCCAGGCTGTGCAACACCGTAGGAGTTTATAGCAATAGAAAGAAAAGAGAACTTGTCATTTAAGTTTGTCAGCCTTGTTAGTCCTGTGTAGATACATGTTGTAAATGGCGCTATAAAAAATAAGCATTGATGACATAGCGTATAGTGTGTGTGTCTATCTGTCTGTTACCTGGACAGAGCAGGCAGCACTGTGAGGATTCTGTTTTTTGATTTCTCCAGTGGCTGCTTCAGTACCAACAAGCCATCCCAGTTAAGGGCTAAACTCAGAGATGCTGTATGAGCCTCTGGTGTCCTGAATAATGGACGGTCTGTAAGGGCAGACCCCAGTTTGTGAGACTCAAGGACTTTGGCTCTGATATGCATGTGAGCAACACTGGAGCACCGCAAGCAGCAGTCCTGACTCCTATTGTCTTTGCTCTGTACACCTCTGACTATAAATATAACAGCAGGTCATGTCACTTACAGATGATTGTGCCCTTATGGGGTATATTGATAAAGGGGATGAGACAGAGGAGGGGCGTCAGGGGGAGAAGTTTGTTTCTTGGTGCAAAAAGAATGGTCTGCACCTTAACATCAGTAAAACCAAGGAACTGCTTATTGACTTTCACAACACCTCCATGTCTGGTCATCAGTTAGGGAGTGGATGTAGAGGTGATGAACTGCTACAAGAACTTGGGGGGGTCCACATTAATGACAGTTTGAATTGGTCCTGGAACACAAAGGAACTATATAGGAAAGGACAGAGCAGGCTCTTTTTTTTAGGTGACTGTGTCCTTTTCAATGCTGAAAGTGACATCCTTCACATCTTCTACAACTCTGTGATGGCCAGTGGGATTTTCAACACTATGGTGTGCTGGGCTGGTAACATCACTTCAAGAGAGGACCACCAAATCAACACACTAATTAAAAGGGCAAGTCCAGTTATCAGACATTCTCTGAAACCCCTGGAGGTCGTAGCACAGGAGTATTAAAACAAAACCGAGTGCCATTATGAATAATGCTGCACATCGTGTAACACTGAGGACTTTCAGCCGACAAATTATTCAGCAGAAGTGTGTCAAGAAATGAGACTGGGGGGTCAATAATGCCAACAGCAATATGTTTGTATAATGCTTCACTGGGCCTGGGGCTGCCAAGGCAGAATGTTTCTGGTCTTTATTTTTAACACTAGAATTACCAGAGCCTACAAAAAAACTTGTAGATTTGTCCCACCTTAAATCGCTTCGCACCTCTCCGTCAGTGCCCTTTGTCCTGTAAATATGTGGATAAGCAGCAAACAGCAAGCAGTCTGGGACGGATCTATGAGTTTTTTCGTAGGCTCTGGTAATTCTAGTGTTAAATGTTTACCATAACGTGTGTGTGTGTGTGTGTGTATTTATAGGGTGGTCCAGATCTAATTATGCAATTTTCATTACGCTATAACTTATTCAGTTTATTACGTAGAAAATCACCCGAAAAATCCTGAACCATCGAGAAGTATGCAAACTGACGACATGAAGAATTGTCTTCGCACCGAACTGGAATCGTCCCCACATAAATCAAAGTCATCCAGACGATCTGGATATGCATAATTAAATCTGGACCACCCTGTATTTATCTATCTATTAATGCATTTATTTATTTAAAGAGATTTGTAAAACGCAAATATCCCCCTAGGGACAAATACATTTCTATCTATCTATCTATCTATCTATCTATCTATCTATCTATCTATCTATTATATAGTGCCTTTCATATCTATCTATCTATCTATCTATCTATCTATCTATCTATCTATCTATCTATCTATCTATCTATCTATCTGTGTAAGTGTAAGTGTGTGTGTGTGTGTGTTATGCATATACAAATCATGTTTAACCTAAAAAAAATTATAAACTAAACATGTGGTGCACTACAGGATTTATAGCAGATATTTTTTTTTATATATCTAATGTTAATATCGACATGAAGACTTTTTTAAACAAGCATCTATTGTAATTTTTTATCATATTAATTCAAGATTTTAAGTACATATTCAAACATTTTTTTTAACTTGATTTAAATGAACTGGAGAGAAAAGTCATATTCTTTGCATACATACTTTCTAGAGCTTTCTCTTCTTCATTTTCCAGCCTTTGCTCCTCTCGTCATGCACGCCTAATCCGGGGGGCCGGCTTACCACTGACCAGGAGGGGATTTGATCCAAGTGGTTAAACGTCAGGCATCCTCTCTGCTATGAAACAGGCAGACCTCTTCAAATGAAAGTAAAAAGGATGTGTTTTTTCATCATTACATTATTAAATCTCATCGAGTTATGCCGAGCAGGGGACTGAACATTCTAGAAATTACTTCAGCAAACCAAGTTAACTAAGCCACAGAGGTGTAAACAGGAGTCTGTCTTTCACAGATGAGCAAACAATGGCATATGATATATTATGATAATTACAAATATTACATCTTAAGAATTTAGTTGCTTTAGGTTTAGAAAAGTTGTCGGTGTAAAAATGAGACTGATGAAAGAGATAGACATACTGTATGAAATTTGAAAGGTAACTGGGACTGGGACAGTATCCACTTTACATATCAGCATTGTCCACCTTATAGTGGATCTCATGGCTTCTGCTCTTTCTGGAACCTCACCAAAGTTGTTGTTCCAAAACACACATTTCTATAAATTTAACTGACCAGCTTTAAAGTTTGGCATGAAAAGGTAGTGGCAAACCACCTCACATTCCATAACGATGATCTGAAAACGAATACTTACCTTAGAAATTGAAATGATAAATTCTTTTTCCCTACCAAGCTCAGAGCATTTTGCAAGCTTTTTTAATTAGTTCTCTTTTTTCAGAAAGGAATTTTGCATGATATGAGAGGATAACTGTAAAGCTCCGTGTCTGTATGGGTTCTGCTTGTGATATTTCACTTCTTTACTCAATTCTAAAGATTTCTATTAGGTTAATTAGTGATTCAAAATGGACCCATTTTATCCCCCAATCACACTGCTAAATTTTTCTTTAAGAAACGCAGACTTTAGTCTCCATTGTCACCTGTAATCCACGTTACCCTGGTGTATTTAAACCACAAAAATGGAGACTTCTGAATATGCTCTCCAGAGATGTATACTATTGAAAAATGCAGCCTTAACATTTTAATGTGGACGGGCAAAAATCTCACTCTGATTGGTTCCTGCATATTATGTGGCCCTTCTCTGATTGGTTACTTCTCCTTGCAACTTCTCATTCCCTGATTGGTCTCCCTTCACGGAAGAAAACCATTTTCTAATTTAGCAAATACAGAAGAGTAGCTTTCAATGGGGCTTGTTGTGTTCCTTACCAATATGCATCTAAATTGAGCTTTGTTCATTTTGAAGGCAGCATACATTTGCAAAAGGCAAATACTTTACCATTCATTACAGTTTTACCGTGAAACCTATGGTTGGCAGAACTACCACACTTTAAGGTATTTTTTCGTTAATGCGCACATGCCCAATGTAGACAGTATATCTTGTTCTTAGCTGACTTTGTAGTAGCTGGTACACCACTGACCTTTGAGATGGCACAAACAAATAATATTAGAAAGGGGCATTTAGCAGATGTGGCAAACCTGCTGGCTTAACGTGTAATGGACTTTCATAGAATCATGCCACTGCGGCATCGTGCCATGGTAAAACATACAGTATAAAAGGGTCAGTGCTCTGAGAAAAAGGCAG
>JANRMT010028174.1:37044683-37064408 GCA_026402145.1 Polypterus bichir lapradei | reverse complement strand
AGATAGATAGATAGATAGATAGATAGATAGATAGATAGATAGATAGATAGATAGATAGATAGATAGATAGATAGAAAAGGGACTCTATAATAGATCTCTCCATCACCATCTCAAGTAAAAATCTGAAGGCTGCTAAAGTCCTGCTCTTCACCACACTATTTGGTCATCTGTTCATTGCTTCTACAATTCCTTGCATTAAGGAAAACTTTAACTGGGTCCCCATGTTCTTGTTGTAGAATTTTTTTTTTAAAGGAACCCCTGACATCCACTGTACTAATTCATGTCATAATTTGAAACATTTCAGTTGTGTCCCCTCCTAATTTCCGTTTCCTTGAAGTGAAAAGCTTCATCGCCTTCAGTCTCTTCTCATAGCTCATACCACATTGTCTCTGGCCTTACCCTAGTACTGCTATGTCTTTTTTGTAACTAAACATGGTAGTCCCGGTGAGACCTCACTAGTGCATTATGTGCTCCACATTTTGTGCTGTATAATCTGTCACCCTGTTAGCCTTTCTTGATTACTTCTGTCCTCGGTTTTGATGGAGATAGACAGTGTTGATTCCACTATGACTCCGAGGTCCTTCACATAAGGGGTACTTTTAAGATTCAGACCTCCCATTGTTTATTCAAATTTAATATTTTACCTCCTCCATGTAATACTTTAGATTTATTTACAATAAATGTTATCTGCCACACATCTGCATGAGCCTGTATGCTGCCCAAGTCCCAATGGATTCTCTATTCTCTGCCTTTTCACCTAGTCTGGTATCATCTACAGACTTAACCAGGTTATTGATTATATTCCTGTCCAGATCATTTACTGTATGTATATTAAAAAGAACAGCAGACTCAGCACTGACTCCTGACAAACACCTCTTTGATTGAAAAGATGGAGATGTTGCAGCGGCTGACATCAGTTATGTTACAGCCACAGTTTGCTCCCTGGTTAATGCTTATTTTCTGTTTTATTGTTATTTTTATTGTTTTAATTATTAGATTCAAGCACTTTTATTATGCACTTTTTGTTAAGTTTGTTACATTTATTTATTTAGTATTGAAGTATTGTGTATTTCCTTGTGTTTTGTGGGTGGTACCCCAGGTACCCCTGACGTCACTGTTGCTGGGACTGCCCTCCACCTTTATATTCAGATGGAGGAGATGGTCTCAGAAGAGGTTCAATGAGTGTTGGGGGTTCCATCTTGTAAGTATTGTTTTCTTTGGATTTTCTGGATATCTTGCCCCTGAATTCTGGATTGGACTTATTAGCTTTCCATTGCACAGTTTTGTTTTTTGTTAATTTTTTGTTAAATATAAAATAAGACATTCATTTGTAAATGAATCTTTGGTAGCCCTGTTCTCAAGACCAATGGTTTATGCCTTTCCTATCCTTAAAGGGGTATCTTTGTGTATTTTTGGAACATCCATCTAGCCATCCATCTTCTAAACTTGATTTTTTCCAAGTAAGGCTATTGTGAAGCTGGAAGTGCACTTTGAACTTTAAAAGCCAGAACCCCATTTTTAGGCCTGTGCAAGTCAGAGCCTACCTGTGCTGGTTGGGGGATAGTTGACAAGGGTGAGGCCACATCTGGGAAGGCGAATGAAGGGTACTGGCCTGCTTTGTGAAACGTTTAGTAAGCCTTTCACCATTTTTTGCCATGATTGCGACAATGGTTCACATGAACACAATAAAAACTACACAAAAACATTATGTACATTTATAAATCCCACTTATAACAATTCAGGCTTAAGGGAGTGCAATGTAGGAAACTGAATACAAGGTATGAAATAGCCCGGGATGGGGTACCAGTCTACCTCAAGGCCCACTCCCATGCACATCCTCCATCACACTGGGTCAGGTTGGAATCGGCAGTACAGTAATCCCTCGCTATATCGTGCTTCGAGTTTCGCGGCTTCACTCTATCGCGGATTTTATATGAAAGCATAACTAAATATATAACGCGGATATTTTGCTGCTTCGCAGGTTCTGCGGACAATGTGTCTTTTTACTTCCTGTACATGCTTCCTCAGTTGGTTTGCCCAGTTGATTTCATACAAGGGAAGCTATTGGCGGATGACTGAGAAGCTAACCAATCAGAGTACGCAGTTAAGTTCTCCTGACTGAGAAGCTAACCAATCAGAGCACGCAGTTAAGTTCCTGCGTGCTGAATGTAGTGTTAACCAGGAAGTCTCGTCTCGCTCATTCAGCATCAACGTGTTTCGCTGTGTAAAGAGTTGTGCTCTTTAGTGTTTATCTTTGTGCATAGTCAAGCCCTTCATTATGGCTCCAAAACGATCTGCTACTGCTTCAGGGGCCGTGCCCAAGCGCAAGAAGAAGATGTTAACGATTGCCGAAAAGGTAAACGTTTTGGATTTGTTGAAGGCTACGATTCTTTTTATTTAAAAAGTAGGAAAGGAATATAAGATCTACGGCTGCAGCGTCCTTTTAACCAGGGTGCAAAACGAGTTGTAAGTGGATGTAATAAGGCAGTAGTCTGGATGGAATCTGCTTTAAGGATTTGGATTGAAGACTGCCAGAAGAAGAACAACGGCAGTGCTACACAATCGCCTGAAGTGGCTCCTTTACAAGGGCTGTAACGCTCTCCTTTGTTGTGCAGTAAAATTAAACTCATTGTTATCAGACAAGTCATCGTGTCATTGTTGGTGAGTAACCATAATTAATTTTCTTCTTACAGTGCTTAGTACATGTACGTACGTTTAGTGTCACTGTACACACATTTACTGTATACTATTTTTCTTGCATTATTTATTGCTGGTGGCCTGTCTATAGTAATGGCTGTAATATATGTGATATCGGAGACACTCAATATCTTTAAAATAATATTTAGGTTTTACTGTATATAAACAGTGTGTTTACATACATAATTTCAATGAATCTTACCTAATATCTAAGAGAATACAAAGGGATTATGCTGTATAACTCTGCGGGGAATATTTATAAACAGTGTGGGAGAGTTTCTAAGGGCTTAAAATATATAAAAATAACCATACAAACATATGGTTTCTACTTCGCGGATTTTCACCTATCGCGGGGGGGTCTGGAACGCAACCCCCGCGATCGAGGAGGGATTACTGTATGCTTAATTCAGCACCGTGTTTGGGAATGGGGGTGTTAAAATCAGAGTATCCAGAAGAAAAAGTAGACATGGGGGTAACATGTGAACTGCACAAGAGCAACATTTATGCGTGGGATTCAAACCCAGGACACTAGACTCACAAAATGGCAACACTCCCCACTGTGCTACACTTAAAGCATACAATCAGTTATGATGCCATCAGTTCTAATAACTTTGTGCAATTTTTTTTATGATGATTGACCATTGAAATACACAACTTTAGGACTTTTCGGGTAGAGTGTCACACTTTCATTTCCGGCGCCGCATCCGAGTGGCAGCCTTTTCCAGCAGCTCCGTATATGACTTTATCTTTTTACCTTTTTATCTCTATTTTTATCTATTTCACTGATCACTTCTACCACTTTCTTTTATGTGGAATTGCTCCCTGGACACTTTTTACTATTTTTACTACATTTTTTGTGAATTTCCCCTTGGGATTAATAAAGTATCTATCTATCTATCTATCTATCAGTTCCTAACTGTTTTCCTTTAAATGTATCTAATCAGAACATTCATAACATCACTCCTTCAGTCATGTCGAGAATCTGCAAACTCTACACTGACAAAGAACACGTAGGATTCCAAATCCATGGGGCAGCAGCCCTATCCTCAATGCCACCATAGCATGCATTAATAAATAAATGTCCAGGTTTTAGTTAATATTAACAAATGACAGATCAACAGGCTCGTTGGTGTGCCTTCAGATATTTGGAACTGTAATAAAATGAAAATGACTGAAATAACTGGGGATGTCATACATATGTCCACCTCACATCCTTTCATCGGATTGGCTGGTCCAGCTGTGGAATGGCCAATAGGGGGAGGCAGCTTGATGGCTGAGGTCTCCAGGACTCTAAACAAATCCAAATCATATTATGGGATATCATCTACTGTTAAATTCTGCTCTGTGCTTGTAATATTTTTATTTTTATACTGTATTGAGGATTACTTGTGTTCTGTTCTGTGTATTGTATTGTATTTACACCCACTACACGCCCAACCTACCTGGAAAGGGGTCTCTCTTTGAACTGCCTTTCCCAAGGTTTCTTCCATTTATTCCATACAAGGGGTATTTCTGTCAGTTTTTCCTTGTTTTCTTAGAGAGTCAAGAGGCAGGGCCTGTTAAAGCCCATTGTGGCACTTCTTGTGTGAGTTTGGGCTATACAAAAATAAATTGTATTGTATTGTATTGTATCCCTGCTTATAACCTGCACCCCTGTTCGCAGGACAGAATTATTTCCTGAACACAATGTGTAACATAGCACCATGGAATCATCATTTGTCTCATAAAGAATGCTCAACACCAAATGGGTTTTCTCCCTCAAATTAAAATGTAGATATGTCCAAATCCAGGACTAGTCACTGAAACCTTGATCACTTCCCTCGTGGCGGCTCTTACTGTAGTTACGTCAGACAGCAGACAGCACAGCAGGCCTGAAGCCGAGCTTCATAAAGTACAGTATCTACATCTGAGGCTGGACATATGCTGTCTCTGCAGTCAAAGGCTGCACTTTTTGAGTTCCTACCATCAGAAGAATGTTACATGATATCCAAAAAGAAGAACAACACTAACAGTTTCTTTCCTATGATAGTCATTTACATCTGTCACAAATTACTGTTTGTTCACTTCTCCTGCAGGGCTTCAATACTCTCTAAGGAGAGTAAAGACTTCTTTGTCTTCTTCCAAAGCTATTCCCATTTTAATATGCAGATACCCTTAAATGAAAGTCTGCAATGTGCACTTTAATCACAATGTCTAAATTGTTTGATTTGTAATTATTTACTGCAGCGCAGATGGGTAATTGATGGAAAAATATGTCTTTGTCCCAAACATTATAGAAGACACTGTATAAAAAAGAACCTCATTCTCCATTCATCTCTATTGGCCTAACTCAGAGGTAGGCAAAGGCGATCCTGGAGAGCCACAGTGGCTGCAGGTTTTTGTTCCAACCCAGTTTCTTAATGAGAAGTCAATTGTTGCTATTTAAGCACTTATTGCTCAAGTGACATTTTTCTGCTTCATTTTAGTGGTTTTGCATGTTATGGTTCCCCACCCTTAATTGCTTATTTTAGTATTAAACAGCTGCATTCAGCAGTTTTAACGACTTCTTATTAGCAATAAGATGCAAATGACAATGGAGCCAGCAGTTCTCCATCTAACTTATTTCCATATACACCTGTGTGGATTCATCATGCACTATTTGGTTTAATCAAACACTTAAGAGTAAAATGTGACAGATTAATCTGTTTTAGGCTTCAAATCATAAATGATCAATTGCCATTTGCATCTTATTGCTAATAAGAAGCCATTAAAACAGTGAATGCAGCTGTTTAAGACTGAAATAAGCAATTCAGGGTGGGGAACCTTAACAAGAGAGACCACTATAATGAAGCAGAAAATGTCACTTGAGCAGCAAGTGCTTCATCAGCAATAATTGACTTCTCATTAAAAAACTGGGTTGGAACAAAAACCTGCAGCCACTGTGGCTCTCCAGGATCGACTTTGCCTACCTCTGGCCTAACTCATCGATTTAGGTATGTTTAAAAGCCTAAAGTTTTACCCCGTTGACCGTGCTCTATTTCTCAGGGGTAGGGGCTGACTAGTTTTCAATCCTATTTATTTGTAAAAATTGATCGATTTGCATAGAATGATTACAATAAAATTAATAAAAAAAAAAAAAAAAATTCCTTCATGATGACACAAAACATAAAACAAAGCCACCTGAATTATTTTCTATTTCAAGTCAACCTAAGGTGCCATTTCCCCATTGAGTTATCTGAGGTGGTTTGGGATTCGTCTAATGAATCAGGTTTTAGGATTCTGTGCATCCATTTTAGTGAAAGACATCCCACTTTTTAAAAAGAGGATATGCTCTGACTATCAGGGGATCACACTCCTCAGCCTCCCTGGAAAACCTTATGTCAGGGTGCTAGAAAGGAGACTCCGCCAAGTCGTGGAACCTCAGATCCACTTTTACGCCAATTTTTGGCAAACTTTACACAGACTGAAGGACGTGTTTATGAGATGGCGGAATCAACCTGTTTATTCATTAAAACCGCTCTCTTATCATATAATCATATGAACAAGAGCTTAACCCTGCAGCTGTGAGCACAAAGCAATTACCATTTGTCATGGACGTGCATCAGAGGATTGTCTTCTTGGTTCACCTAAGGTATGTGGTACCACCCCGGGATGAGAGGGGGTGCTGTCGCTAACGGTCTTATCTCCTTTTACCCTCACAGCTTCAAGAGTGCAACATAGTCAAAGAAGCCCAGCACCCTCCAGTCCGGCCAGGACAATGGAGGGATGCTCCTAAAAGATGGTATCTCAGTTCAGACCTGACAAGCCACGAGGAAGGTCACACAGATGCCTCAAAGCTATCCACATGATCCTTATTGCACCATTGCATGCTCCTTTTTGTTAAAGATTTATTTTACTTTCTGTGCCAACATGTTAAATGAGGTTTTGCCCAGTTGGCACCAAAATTATTTTTGGTTCGTCTAGAGTCATCCCTCGCCCCACTACAAATTTAATTCATCACATGCACATACTCACACTCACTCATACAGGGTCACTTAAAATTTATCATTCATGAACAGCAACAGGTCAGGTCAGATTGGGGAGCCTGCACTGGTGCAGCACGTTGCCACACCCACCACACAACAAAACAACTCAGGATCCTGGTTGGCAACCCCCCAGGCAGACACTCGGTCCAGTCCCACCCTCCAGAATATTACCCTGTATCCTTCGCAGCCAGGAGATATGTGGGCATCCCCTTGGCCTGGTCCAGCCACTCAGGTCCTAAACAATGAGCTGGATCACCCTCTGGGAATCACTCCAAATGGCCGTAGTGCAGTAACTGACACTCCCTCACAATGCAGGTAATGTGCCTCATTCAGGACCCCATGAGCAACACAAAGTCAAACCAGTGGTACTCAAGGATTCGCCAAATAGACACAGTACCAAAGGAGTTCAGTCTTCATCTCAGGTCACTGGATAGGGTCCATGTCTCACAACCATATAGCAAGACAGAAAGCACCAGGACTCTAAAGACTTGAACCTTCGTCCTTTTGCATAGATATGGGGAGCGCCACACACTTCTTTCCAGCGACCTCATGACCCCCCATGCTCTTCCAAATCATCTACTGACTTCATAGGAAGAGTCACCAGAGACATGAATGTCACTGCCAAGGTAAGTAAACCTCTCGACGAGGGCGACACTCTCTCTGCAGACAGACACACTGCTGATGGCCGTGCCCAAGAGGTCATTAAATGCCTGGATCTTTGGTTTTTATCAGGACACTCACAAGCCCAGACACTCAGAGTTCTTACTCAGTCTGTTGAGCAGCCCGATCAGAGCCTCCATTGACTCCGCGAAGATCACAGCGTTGTTGGCAAAGTCAAGATCAGTGAATCTCTCTTCACCTACAGATGCCCCACAGCTGCTGGAGCCCACAACCCTGCATTGCAAGCATTGAACAAAGTAGGAGCAGAACACACCCCTGGACGGACCCCAAAACCAACTGGGAGAAACACAGAGGTTCTGCCTCCACTCAGTACACAGTACCAGTGAGCAGGCCGGCCATGATAGCCAGCAAAGTCTCAGGATGTCCCACAGGGTACAAGAAATAAATAAACCAATCAAAACTTTCATTGGAGGGGCTCATCAACCTGACAGTACATCTTTAAACTGTGAAGTGCGTTTGCTCATTTTCTAGCATTTACCGTAAGAAAGAAACTGTTTGAAGAGTATCAGAATACCCCGACATGCTAGATCAGGTTGCCCACATTTACTCAAATATGACAGAAACTCTTATTTAGTTTGTTTTGCTTAATTTCAAATCACTAAATGATATGAAAAAAGTCAAAGCATGCGGAAATCAATTAGATTAAAAAAGCAAATCTCAAAATTCTGTTGGACATCTCTGTCTCTCAGTCTCATTCAGAAGAGTTTCCTACTGTGCTTCTAATTTCTATTTTATGTGTTTGCTGACTAGTGGAGAAAGATGTTTTTCTGCCATTCTCAATCTCATTTTGAAGACACAGTGACAGTGCAGCTGCCTTTCACATCAAATGTCCAGGGTTTGAATCCTGCAGGCGTGTCAGTAAGTGGGCACTGTGCTATTTCTCTTCTCGGTATCCTCATGCAGCACTTTGGTGCCAGTACTCTACTGCCAAGTCATTTGTCTGGAATCCCATGGAAAGGTCATCTCAGATGAAGGAGAACCGGAACCATCGGGTAGGAGTGTCCTTCATCTGATTGGCCAGCCCAGCACTGACCCAGCTGTAGAATGGCCAATAGGAGGGAGGCGGCTTGTTAGCCGAGGTCTGCAGGACTCTGACTGTGTCTGGCTTGTTTGACTCCTTTCCTACAATCTGGCTGTGCTTCTACTAATAGCTGATGCACAGATATTGTTGTTTTTCATTTATGCTAATTAACTTCTACTTTGTGATTTATTTTAACAAATCAGTTTCTATGTATGTGATAGTAGTTTGTACTGTTGTGCTGCATTTCTGAGGTGACCATGATAGATTGGCCATCTAGCTCTGTGAAGAGGATTACTTGTGCTCTGTTTTGTGTGTGTTGTATTTACCTCATTTTTTAACCTCTCTTGTATATTCAACCTACAGACAGAAACCTAGAAGGGGCTTTCTATGGTTTTGGGCAATACAAGAAATAAATAGTTGCTGTTGTTTGGAGTCCAATTGTGGTCAATTCAGTTAATTGTACAAGGTTAGGAAAGTCACACAGCTGTCTGCAGAAGGTCCCACAGTTTAATTATAACCCTCCTCTTTTCTGTTTTCTCTTCTTGGTATCGTCACATGGCACTTGGTGCCACTGCCCTACTGCCAAGTTGTCTGCCTACCATGGAAAATTCAAACTAGATAAGGGAGCACTGGATTCATCAGGATAGAAGAGTCCTTTCATCTGATTGGCCAGCCCAGCACTGACTCAGCTGTAGATTGGCCAATAGGGGAAAGGAGGCTTGTTGGCTGAGGTCTCCAGGACTCTGACTGTGTCTGGGTTGTCAGACTCCTTTCCTACAATTTGGCTGTGGTTCTACAGTTAGCTGATGGACTTATATTGTTGTTTTTTATTTATTTAAATTAGGTTCTACTTTGATTTTAATGTATGTGAACAAATCTGTATCCTCATGTGTGATAGGTCTGTATTTAGTGAGTGGTGCATTTCTCCTGTGGTGGGCTGGCGCCCTGCCCAGGGTTTGTTTCCTGCCTTGCGCCCTGTGTTGCCTAGGATTGGCTCCAGCAGACCCCCGTGACGCTGTAGTTAGGATATAGCGGGTTGGATAATGGATGGATGGATGGATGTATTCCTCCATTTTGCCTTGACAGTTTGGCCTGCACCTGATGCAGGAACAAAGCAGTTTGTACTGTTGTATCGTGTTTCTGAGGTGGCCAGGATAGATTATCTTTCTATGTCTGTGAAAAGGTTCACTTGTGATCTGTTTTGTGTGTTGTGTTTCCTCCATTTTTTGACACCCATTACATGCCCAACCTGCCTCTCTGAATTGCCTTACCCAAGATTTCTGCCATTTTTTTTGTTGTCGAGGCTTTAAAAAAACAGGACCTGCTAAAACCCATTGAGGTATTCCTTGTGTGATTTTAGGCTGTGCAAGAAATAAATTGTTGGCGGTGTTGATGTTGCTTTTACAATGGAGGGACACCCGGTCCAGGGGTTTTTCATGACTTTTGCCCAAGTACGTCCACCATAGGCTTGGTGACTCTGAATCCTGTTAAGGGGGGTTAAGAATGTTAGGGGATGCTATTTGATTATATCTTCTAAGCAGCAGAAAAGTACTAAATGACTTGTGGCTAAATGCAGATATAGGCTGTTAATCTGTTCCTTTCCTGTTGGATCTGAGTGCTGCATTTGATACCTTTAATCACAATATGCTTAGAAATCGCCTTAGTCAATGGGTGGGCCTCTCTGGCAGTGTCTAAAATTGGTTTGAGTCCTACCTGGCAGGTAGAAAATTCTTTGTTAGTTGTGGTAATTATACTTCAAAGACACATGATATTCAATATGGTGTTCCACAAGGCTCTATACTGGGTCCGCTGCTCTTTTCGATCTACATGCTTCTGTTAGGTCAAAATATCTAGGGGCATAACGTGAGCTACCACAGCTATGCTGATGACATACAACTATATTTGTCAATAGCGCCTGATGACCCCAACTCTCTTGATTCACTGATACAATGTCTCACTTGTGTTTCTGAATGGATGAGAAGTAATTTTCACAAACTAAGTAAAGGAAAAACAGAAATTTTAGTGATTGGCAATAATGGGTATAATGAGATTATTAGAAATAAACTTGATGCATTAGGATTAAAAGTCAAGATGGAGGTAAAGAACTTAGGGGTAATTATTGAGTCTGACCTGAATTTTAAATCACATATTAACCAGATTACCAGGACAACATTTTTTCACTTAAGAAACAAAGTAAAAGTTAGACCTCTTATAACATTGCAAGATGCTGAGAAATTAGTTCACCCTTTTGTTTTCAGTCGACTAGATTACTGTAACACACTCCTCTCAGGACAACCCAAAAAAGACATCAATGGATTGCAACGAGTGCAGAATGCTAGAATCTTAACTAGGAACAGAAAATCCGACGTCATCTCATCGCTCACTACATTGGTTACCTGTGTCATTTAGAATTGACTTTAAAATCCCTGCTTATGATTTACAAAGCCTTAAATAATCTGCTCCATCTTATATTTCGGAATGTCTTACACCTTACACTCCAAATTGTAACCTTAGATCTTCAAATGAGTATCTGCTTAGAATTCCAAGAGATAAACTTAAAAGAAGTGGTGAGGCGGGTGGCCTTCTGCTGTTATGCACCTCAAATCTGGAATAGCCTATCAATAGAAATTCACCAGGCTAATATGGTGGGTCACTTTAACAAACTGCTAAACACACATTATTTTAACATGGTTTTCTCACAGCTTCATCTTAGTCTAATCCTGATGCTCTGTATATTCAATTAATTATCATTATTATTCATGGTATTCATATTCAAAATCCGTACTAACCCCTACTTTCTGTACTGTTCTTTTTCCGGTTTTCTGTGGTGGCGACCTGCACCACCACCACCTGATCAAAGCAGCATGACGTTCCTACATTGATGGATTAAAGGCCAGAAGTCCACATGACCGTCATCATCAAGTTCTTCCATGAGAACCCTGAATACTATGAGGACTGACTGAGGTAATTATGTGGGCTGGGTGGTCTCGTGGCCTCAGAACCCCTGCAGATTTTTTTTTCTCCAGCCGTCTGGAGTTTTTTTTTTCTGTCCACCCTGGCCATCGGACCTTACTTTTATTCTATGTTAATTAGTGTTCTCTGATTTAAAATCTTATTTATTTTGTCTTTTTTCTCTTTCTTCATCATGCAAAGCACTTTGAGTTACATAATTTGTATGAAAATGTGCTATAGAAATAAATGTTGTTGTTTTTGTAGAAGACTGTATATCCTTTTCTGTCAAATTTATAATTTTAGATTGACTGTGTTATACCAGTTGGCTTTAACATTTTGTGGTCTTCTTTCAGTCCTCTGGGTACGAGTCTACCTTTAGCGACGTAACATTTGGTGGAGTGTAAAGCGGCACCTCAGATCAAATAATGTGATGACTGCCATCATTGTAACGCATGGCTGGAGTTGGGTGGGGTTCACCTACAGCCATGGATGCTCTCCTGAACCTCCCTGTCTATGTGTTGTTGGACTACTTTCTGACATCTCTAGGGTTTTGTTTATGAAAGAATTGCATGCTAACACGGAATTGGTTTGTACTTTGGAAGCACTCATGTTGAAGTTTTTAGTTTTGGATTCTCTACAGACGCTGTTTCTCCTGTGATAAGCTCTTCACATCGAATACACACAATGTGGTATTTGCCTTGCTATGTGTGTGTGTGTGTGTGTTTTTATACAAATTTATAGAACTGCAGGATGTGATCTGCTTATGGTTCCCGTTTCTTCTCTTTGGGACCAATTAACTTTCTGTCTATCTCTTTTTTTATATTCTGAGTTTCCTATCTCCATTGCCTATAAAAATATTCAACCCCTTGTAAGTTTCCACATTTTATTTTTATACAACATTGAATCACAGTGGACTTCATTTGGCTTTTTTTGACACTGATCGTAAGTAAAAGACTCTTAAATGTCACAAAGTAAATAGATATCACTGCAAAGTGATCTAAATGAATTGCAAATGTAAAACATGAAATAATTGATGGCATATTCACTCCCTCTGCGGTGGGCTGGCGCCCTGCCCGGGGTTTGTTTCCTGCCTTGCACCCAATGTTGGCTGGGATTGGCTCCAGCAGACCCCCGTGACCCTGTAGTTAGGATATAGCGGGTTGGATAATGGACAGATGGATATTCACTCCCTTTAAGGCATCACTGGCTCAGTCGACTGAAGTTACAGGATTAGCTCAACTGTCTGGGGCATCACTTGATTGTTGTCTAAATTCATACGAATGTGGAAGGCTCCACTTTTGGTGAAACAGCATGGTGAACTAGTCTACACAATGAACATTCCAGACAACTCCGTGAAAAGGGCATGGAAAAGCACAAGTCTGACAAGAACATATCCAAGGAGACTCTAAATCTTTGTAGCTGAGTGACTGCGCAAGAAGAAGGCTCATGAAGGAGGCCACCAAGGGACCTATGGGAACTCTGTAGGAGTTGCAAGCTACAGTAGTTGAGAGTGGAGAAACTGTGCAGACAGCAACTGTTAGCAACAGCTTTCAGGGAATTGGGGGGGGGGGGGTCAAAGAAACAAAAACACACAGGACACCTCAGCTAGAGTTTGCCAGAAGCCATATGGAATACTCTCAGGTCACCTGGAGGAAGGTTCTGTGGTCTGATGAGACTAAAATTGTAGATTTTTGGCCATCAGGCTAAATGCCATGTTTGAACACTGCACATTATCAAAAACACACCATCCTCATTGTGAAGCAGAATCAGGCTGTGGGGAAGCTTCTCTGCAGCAGGCCCTAAAAGGCTTGGGAGGGTAAAAAACGAATGCAGCAAAATACAGGGAAATCCTCAAGGAAAACCCGATGCAGTCTGCAAGTAAACCTGCACCTCGGGAGACGATTTGTTTTCTAGTAAGACAACAAGCCTGAGCATAAAGCCAAAGCCGCACAGGAATGACTGAGAAACAACAACGCTGAGCCAGAGACCAGTTTTCAAGCCAGTTATTCCAGTGATTACTTCAGATGAAAAGGGAGCATTATTATTACGATAGGTGGGGGTCAAGCTAAAGTTAGAAAATGGAATGAACCTTAACAAAACTAATAATGATGTCATTTTTCAATGGAGTCTCCACCCTTCTCAATGCACTTGTGCCACCTGCCTGGCAGTGCTAGTGAATTCCAGCAGCATAAAAGGTTTTGTCTCGTCCTCACCACCACTCGTGTACCCGAGGTATTGTCGAACACCACATTCTGCAGGGTACTCCAGTCACTAGTGTAAGTTAATGTGACTTGCTGGAGACCAATGTGAAGCCTGCTAATCGATCAAAGAGCCATGACTGCTATCTCAAGGAGTCCTTTTGCTGCCAGACACACACTGCTAAGAACACCAAGGCTTGTCTGGAGAAACTGAAGTTTGAGGTATTGCCACCTCCTCCTTATTCACCAGATTCGGCACCATGTGATTTCCACCTTGTTGGACCACTAAAAAACACCTGGGTGGTTGTCGATTCAAGACAGATGACGACGTGAAGAAAGTGATGCACGAGTGGCTGAGAGGATGAGACCAAACCTATTCAGCTGGAATCCACTGGCACTGCCAGGCAGGTGGCACAAGTGCATTGAGAAGGGTGGAGACGACATTAAGAAATGACAGCACCCGTTTTGTTAAGGTTTGTTCCATTTTCTAATAAATCCCATTTCCTAACTTTAGCTGTACTTCCCCCTCATATAATAATAATAATAATAATAATTATTATTATTATTATTATTAATTTGCTGATTTCATTGTGAAATGAAACACTGTTTATGTCAATCATTTCACTAATTACTCATGAGCATTTCTGGGCTGGGTTGTCACATATTGGCTCTTAATTTATTGAGTAATAAATATAGAGAGCAAGACGTGGTGCACCCTATTTGAGCGTAATCTGGTCTGCTTTTAGTGCTCAGTCAGGTGTGCAGGCAAACCTTGGGGCAATGCAAGTTTGACTTCAAATGCCCTGTGCTGCCCACCCTCCTTGTCCACCCCCTACCCACATGGCCATCCATCATTATGTACATATATTATGCATTCAGCAGCCTGGCCATATTGTGCAGCCAGGTAAGTCTTGATTCACAGCGGTATGAATTATTACCGCAGGCAAAAGAAACACAGAAACTGCAGGACCAATTTGTGTTCTGTTGTTATAGAAGCAGTGCCAACTAAAATATACTTTGCTGAAAACAGCAACTACATAATTTGACAAATTATAGGTTTTTACTTCATGTTTTAATTACCATATTTTTATTAAGGTGCTCATTTCTCTGGCTGCTGCTGAAAATACAATAGAGTCTGACTACTAATACGTGATGAGGATGAGTATGCAGTATTGACCAGCATGCATTGTATGCTCAGGACTGCTTTAACAAGAAATCCAGAAACAAATTCATGTGGAATATGTAAATGATGCATATACCCATAGATTAGAGGAGATTTTTCAATTAGTTTGTAAGCAAATGATTAGACTTAGAATACTAATTGTAGGATTATCCTTATTGTTCACAGTGTTATTAGACACTTAATTATTCATCTTTGTTATGGAATTTAAAAGAATCCTTTAACGTGATGGACCAAAAGCTTGTTAAACTGCATTAGGGGTCTGCTGTACTCACGAGGTCAAGCCAGCTTGTGTTGCACCCTACGTGTACTGCAGTGTACATTTATTAGAGACAATTTAAGCCCCCTACACCAATGCAACTCCATACGAGGTCCCCCTCTCTATTGTAAATTGAAATTCCAATCCCAAAGCTGCTAACATGCACAACATAACTGTCTTACATTTTCTGTAGATTGAGCACAGACAGGCTACATTGCATCTGTGCTAAATAATTTTACTGTATCTATCATTCATTGCATTTTTTATATTCTTCATCATCATTTTTACATTTTTATCAATAAAACACTAGAAAAACGTGACCAGAACAGACCCCAGAGCCCAGTAAAGCTCACCAATCCTTCCTAATTCCTCCAAAGCAACGTCAAGCTGGGTTATGAATGTCCAGAACACTTCTACTACTACACTACTACTATTTTGACTTTAAAATATTGCTTGACTTTAAAATACTGCTTATGGTTTATAAAGCCTTAAATAATCTCGCTCCATCGCTTTAATAATAATAATCTCGCTTATGTTAGGTAGATTGCCCAGAGGGGACTGGGCGGTCTCGTGGTCTGGAATCCCTGCAGATTTTATTTTTTTTTCTCCAGCCTCTGGAGTTTTTTTTTGTTGTTTTTTCTGTCCACCCTGGCCATCGGACCTTACTTATTCTATGTTAATTAATGTTGACTTATGTTTATTTTTTATTGTGTCTTCTATTTTTCTGTTCTTCATTTTGTAAAGCACTTTGAGCTACATTTTTTTGTATGAAAATGTGCTATATAAATAAATGTTGTTGTTGTTACTGAGTCACTTTTCCCAATTGTGCAAAATGTCTTATTGTGTCCCCATGTTGTTGTTGAACCCATTTTAACAAGCCATTCACCTGCGTAATTCCTTTTAAATTTTCAAAACCTTCAATGATACCACCTATTGATCTCGTTTTGCTTGACTATTTTAATCTTTTCTTCTCATTACTCATCCCCTGTAGGCCTGAATCAGCCTACTTCACTTCTCTGGCACTTTCTCTAGTGCTGCCATATCTTTTTTTGTTGCCCTCAGACCAAAAACAGCATACAGTACTCCAGTAATGGCCTCATCAGTGTGTTATAAAACTTAAGCATAACCTCCTCCTCATCATCATCATCATCATCATTACCAGTTTAATGGTCATTTCCTGTGTTGAGTTCATCCAGGTCAGCCAACTAGCCCTCAAATCTTTTTCCTTTCTGCAGTCTTAGCGATTCTTTAGGCTAAGATGCATTGTTATGGTATCATTTGACACCACGTCCAACCGAATGTCTCTCCATGTTGGTGCACCACTTCACATAGTCCTCTGCCTTTCAGTCCCACATGTCCAAACCACCTTAGTCTGCTTCTCCTTATGACGTCTCCACACCGATTCTTCCTCTTAGAATTCAGCTTGCTCTGCCTCCATGGCATTCCTTACATTCACCTGGCCATCCTCACCTCTGTTTCTTTCTAGCTTTACTTACTTTTTGCTACTTTTATTCTTTGTATGCAAATCTGTAGTCATGCCTATTGTTCTGTTCTGAAACAACATATCAGACGTTTCTAGACTAACCAGACTCCACAGTTCATTTCAGCTCAGAGGATGACAACATAAAAGGCGGGTGATTAATAAGATTAAGAGTTGGGTTCTGTTATGTTAAAGTCGGGCTTTCTTCCCTGACTTAAGTTTATTTTTCTTTTTTTGTGCCTTCTTCATTTACTTTAAAGTATTACTTTTCATATGTATATTTTAATTGTGTACATTTTGTTAATATCGTTCTATTTTATGTATTATTTAGCACCTTTCTATTCAGCTTCTCTGCGGTGGGTTGGCACCCTGCCCGGGATTGGTTCCTGCCTTGTGCCATGTGTTGGCTGGGATTGGCTCCAGCAGACCCCCGTGACCCTGTGTTCGGATTCAGCGGGTTGGAAAATGGATGGATGGATGGATATTCAGCTTCTGTGCTCTCTTGTTATTCGTGGTGCTTTGTGGGTGAAACCCCAGGAGGTGGGACCACCCAGATCTTCAGTTGAAACCGGAAGGAGATCCTTCAGTGATTCGGTGATGAATGGAGAGATCTGTTCTTTCATGTGGAATGTTTTTCAGATTTTGGATTTTCACTTTTATATTGTGATATTGTGGTTACAGCTTTGGATTCTGTTTTGGGAATTGTTTGCCTTGGATTGCCTTTTGGGATGCTCCTTTTGACTTATTTTTGTTATTTTTTGCTTCATTTTTATATAAATGATATTCTTTGTGGACTTGTTTCTCAAGCTAAAGGTTTTTGTATGTATTTAATAATAATAATAATAATAATAATAATACATTTTTATTTCCTTTCCCTTTTATAGTATTTGAAATATTAAAATCTGCTCTCCACTTATCATAACATGATACTTTATTTGCTGTTTTTATAGACTGGTCACTACCTTTGTGTATTTTGTTTTTCCTGGTACTCGGTGGTGGTTCTTTATATCACTACCCTCTGGCCTAAATCTGGTGCAGCCACTGGGAAGAGTATCCTGTTACTGGAACTGCAGAATGCCCAGAGGGGTCTGGGTAGTCTTTCGACATTTGAACCTCTAGATGTTTGTTTGCTCCAGCACCCAGCTGACTGGAGCCTTGGTCTTTCTTTCCTCTCTCACCTTCTGACCGTAGCATTTGCACTTATGATAAACTTTCTGTTTCTAACGTCTTATATACCCCTTTTATAAACAGCCATTCTTTAGCTTTTTACTTTCTTTGGTTTATCTTCTACTTTCTTTTTTTTTTTTCAATGTCTTGGTCACACATTTAATTTATAATGTGCTCCCTTTTTATCCATCACTTATTAACATAAATCTGCAGTCCTCCTCCTGCTTTTTCTACTCCATCTGATGAAACCCATCCAGCCTTCACACAGGATTAGATGGTGCTACCAATCTGGAAGAAGCTCAAACAGATGCATTAGTGGACTGCATGAATGGCTTCAAAATTATGATTCCCCCCTGCCATACACTGTCTCAAGTCAGTGCCCGCTAGCTGTTCATAGCCGGACGGCACTCAAGATGCCCTATCACTCATACTGTATAAAGCACACAGTGTTTTGAAACCAAAGTTACTGATGTTTATTGTAGGACGAGTCGAATTCTAGGATTTGTTGGTGAGATAAAGGACAAGGCGGCACGGTGGCGCAGTGGTAGTGCTGCTGCCTTGCAGTTAGGAGACCCGGGTTCGCTTCCCGGGTCCTCCCTGCGTGGAGTTTGCATGTTCTCCCCATGTCTGCATGGGTTTCCTCCCACGGTCAAAAGACATGCAGGTTAGGTGCATTGGCGATTCTAAATTAGCCTTGGTGTGTGTGTGTCCTGTGGTGGGTTGGCACCCAGCCCGAGGCCCTGTGTTGGCTGGGATTGGCTCCAGCCGACCCCCGTGACCCTGTGTTCGGATTCAGTGGGTTGAAAAATGGATGGATAAAGGACAAAAATCTTTAAAAGAGCCAACAGCATGGTATGGGGGAAATTGCAATAGTGACACCTATCCTCACCACTGACTCTATCTTCTACTTTCTTTCTGAAACTCTGCTTAGCTGTTACTACTGTAAAGCGTTTGGCGAGACTTACATGTATGAAAATGTGCTATACCGTAGAAATACATATCACTGTTACATTTAGGAGACGCTTGTCTGTCCAGTGTCTCCTGTTTGTCATACTGCAACAGAATGAAAAAAAGTAAAAAAACATGGCTGATGTGTGTAATAAGAATATAGGTTTAATGTCACTGTGCTCTGTACAATAATTATTTTATAAATCCACTCACATGTACAGGCCAGGCCAAAGTTAGCACACAGGGGCTCTCAGCATTTAGAACTGATAGGCAAGCATTTGAAGAGAGAAGGTACAACAACGAAAATGTGCATTGTACTATTTCTGTATGTTAGAGATGAAATGGAATCCTCTCCTTCCCTTGTTTGGAACCTAAGTAAGGGCCTGCACGTGGAGAAGACAGTATATAAAGACTTGGACAGCAGCCAAACACTTTGAAGCCGACGGACAGATGGGTGATATCGTCATCCATGCTGAAAAGCCTTCCAGCACAGCGACGAAAAATGGCAGACTGTACAGATCAAGACACCACCTTGGTATTGTCTTGCTATGGCTTCCCGTCTGTAATGCCACGTAAATCGCCAGTAAAGAAAGCTAAGTTATTTTCTCTTATGCGATTTTTACCACCGTATCACTATGGGAGGGATATCGCCTTTTAACATCATATCGATATAGTTTTTGTTTACTTAAAACACCGTAATTACAAAAGAACTTATTCCAACTAGGGAGCTATCGCCCCCAAAAGGAACAATGTGGTTGAAACTTTGGTGTTGTCAGGCGGCACTTTAAAAACTGCCAAAATACGATACTTTGAAAGTCTGAAGGTCGCGTTGAAAATTAATGAGGGATTTGTGTAATCTGTCACCCCCTGGGATTCTTACACGTGTATCCTGACTCTTGTAGTCTGTCACCCCCTGGGATTCTTACGCATGTATCCTGACTCTTGTAGTCTGTCACCCCCTGGGATTCTTACGCATGTATCCTGACTCTTGTAGTCTGTCACCCCCTGGGATTCTTACGTGTGTATCTTGACTCTTGTAGTCTGTCATCCCCTGGGATTCTTACGCGTGTATCCTGACTCTTGTAGTCTGCCACCCCCTGGGATTCTTACGCGTGTATCCTGACTCTTGTAGTCTGTC
>JANRMT010028174.1:37014077-37044673 GCA_026402145.1 Polypterus bichir lapradei | reverse complement strand
CACCCCCTGGGATTCTTACGCGTGTATCCTGACTCTTGTAGTCTGTCACCCCCTGGGATTCTTACGCGTGTATCCTGACTCTTGTAGTCTGTCATCCCCTGGGATTCTTCCTCATACTCAAAGCAATGAGATCCAGCCCCTGACGTATATACAGTAAGTGTGACGTGCTGTCATGTAGCATGACGTTGGCCGTAGTGAGATGTGTATAGAGTTTAACACACATTACTAGAAGCCTGTAAGTTGAGGATGGAGCACTGTGCTTAGCGCTTATGGATCCCTTATGGATCTAGCATTCTGGGTTGCAGTCCTGAGCCTGGTCAATGTCTGTGTGGGTTTTCCTCCCATGTTCCAAAGACACGTGGCTATCGTGAGCCTTACTGCCGTCTCCTGCTTCAGTCTCTTCACTCTCCTTACTTAAGTCGGCTGCCTTATCTCATCTTCTTATTATCATACACTTGGCTGACACCTTTATCCAAAGTGACTTATAGTCTCACTGCATTGTTTCCAATTGTTTACATGCTGCGTATATCTTTTGTAACCAGATTACGGGTGAGTTAGGTGGCTTGGTCAGGGTCACGTAAAGCTGCCACATTGTGGTTTAAAGTGCAGTGCCGTGGCCACCTCACCACACTACACCACACCATCCGCACCTCGAGCCCAGTTCTGTGACGACTCACTGCGACCCCGAACTTAATTAAGCAGGTCTGAGAATATATGAATGCATGTAGTTATAAATCCTTCTTCCTATTTCTTTTGAACACCTCTATTTCTGGTAAATTTTGTTTTTGTATTTAGAGCTGCCCAAAAGGCCACATGAGAACTTCAAGAGAGCTGAGACTAATTGACTGCCTGCATTTATTAACATTGTCCGTATTAGTAAAAGGCATAAAGAGAAAATCCATTTTGCCTCAATCCCACTCATTTTTGCTTGATATTGAACATACTGTATGCTTTTATGTGCGGCTTGCTTTGCAGTAATGCTCCCGCTCAACTGTATTGTGCCAATAAAAGCAGCTCTTACTCAGGCTCCGTAAGTGGAGTGGTCTCATTCGGTTCATTTACGGGGCTCCCATCGTCAGGGTTAGTTATTCTCTCCTCTTCCGGCCGCATCTCAACAATGGGCTCCTTCGACCCATCCTTCCTGTACAGTACACACCAATAAAATTCACAGTCAACAAGGCTAATTCCAGCACGATTTCACTTCAGCCAACTTTCACAGCGTACAGGGAAGCAGAATTAATAGTGGCGTTTGAAAAGTCACAGCTCTAACCTGTAAAACAATACACACAGCATTAAAGTTTTTAGGACTCGGCAAATCCTTTCAAGTCCAATTTCAAGAAGTCTGGAAAAAAAGAGGGGAGGCCATTCAGTCCATGAAGCTCATCTAGGAAGCTGTTAGGTCAGTGATGCCAATATTTCATCCCAATGTTTTTGTTTTTTAAAGTTGTTAAGGTTTCTGCTACAGTTACAAGACTTGGTCATTTATTCAAACACCGATAATGTGAGAATCATAAAAACACGTACTGTAGATCAGCTAAACCCCCTCAATTCGAACGCATCTGCAACTCAATAGTAAAGAATCAGTGGAGCTTCTGGAAACTTATTTTTTAATGTGTTTGTTCTCAATCTTGGATTTGTAAATTCGTGAAATTGAAACCAATGCCGAAATGACCTCCTGTTAATTTTATTAATCAGCTTGCTAATATGAAATTTTATCTAGAAAGCTTTCAGAGTATTTATATCATATCAATCAGATTAAATCAATCTAAAGATCAAGTTATGCTACCTTCAAATAGATCAGACACACACTGAGGAAGAAAATAAGCAAATGTTTCTGAGGAGGAATGCAATTTTGCTTTAATGTTGAGAGATGAAATTGTAAATTAGTCGATACAAATGCAATTTCCCTGCATTGTAAACACACACAAACACATTTCAGATTTCACTTCAACTCTTTCACAGGGGAAGAAAGCACTTGAACAGCATTTGCGTTCTGGACGAGGCGGTGGTGAAGCAGAATAAAGAGATGACCAAAGTGTTTGCCCCTCCATTAGGGAACCTGCTTGATGTCCGTTTAGGATCACATGGCCAGTCCAGGGTGTAATACTTAAATACCAGCTAATCACGGGCAGTGACAAGGCTGGATACTGGTGACTGGGGGGTACCAGCATAGAGGACGAGGGGCCTCCACAACCCCTCCACCAAACCCACTTAAAAAAAAATGATTTGTTGGCTAAACTTAATTCTATTAAGTGTAAAAAATCCATGTAAATGAACAGAAAAACTCATAAACTCCTGTCAATTTGTTTTATCTAAGACTAGCCAACGATGGTAGAGTAAGTTAATATAACTTGTTCGGGGTACTCAGGCTAATTGTAATTGATAACTTTTAAACAAACAGCTTTTTTAAAATCCAATAACTGAATGTTCACTGAACAAAATTATACAATAACTTCATATCAAGTAAGAAAAACCCAAAACACAAACTCATTGAGCATTAGAAACTTTATTGGCACATGTTAGTTTAAGGTGGTAAACCATGCTTTGATAACCAAATGTCCAATCACATCTCTATAAATATAAAATCCAACATCTGTCTGTCTGCTTTTCATGAGAGAACTACTTAATGTTGTTTTTTTCTATAAGTTGCTTTCCTGTTGATTTTGCGCTCATTGGGCTGAAAGTTCTGTTCTCGTCTATCCATCCATCCATTATCCAACCTAACTACAGGGTGGGCCATTTATATGGATACACCTTAATAAAATGGGAATGGTTGGTGATATTAACTTCCTGTTTGTGGCACATTAGTATATGTGAGGGGGGAAACTTTTCAAGATGGGTGGTGACCATGGTGGCCATTTTGAAGTCGGCCATTTTGGATCCAACTTTTGTTTTTTCAATAGGAAGAGGGTCATGTGACACATCAAACTTATTGGGAATTTCACAAGAAAAACAATGGTGTGCTTGGTTCTAACGTAACTTTATTCTTTCATGAGTTATTTACAAGTTTCTGACCACTTATAAAATGTGTTCAATGTGCTGCCCATTGTGTTGGATTGCCAATGCAACCCTCTTCTCCCACTCTTCACACACTGATAGCAACACCGCAGGAGAAATGCTAGCACAGGCTTCCAGTATCCGTAGTTTCAGGTGCTGCACATCTCGTATCTTCACAGCATAGACAATTTCCTTCAGATGACCCCAAAGATAAAAGTCTTAGGGGGTCAGACCTTGGGGGCAATTCAACTGGCCCACGACGACCAATCCACTTTCCAGGAAACTGTTCATCTAGGAATGCTCGGACCTGACACCCATAATGTGGTGGTGCGCCATCTTGCTGGAAAAACTCAGGGAACGTGCCAGCTTCAGTGCACAAAGAGGGAAACACATCATCATGTAGCAATTTCGCATATCCAGTGGCCTTGAGGTTTCCATTGATGAAGAATGGCCCCACTATCTTTGTACCCCATATACCACACCATACCATCAATTTTTTTGTTCCAACAGTCTTGGAGGGATCTATCCAATGTGGGTTAGTGTCAGACCAATAGCGGTGGTTTTGTTTGTTAACACAAACACAATGGGCAGCACATGGAACACATTTTATAAGTGGTCAGAAACTTGTAAATAACTCATGAAAGAATAAAGTTACGTTAAAACCAAGCACACCATTGTTTTTCTTATGAAATTCCCAATAAGTCTGATGTGTCACATGACCCTCTTCCTATTGAAAAAACAAAAGTTGGATCCAAAATGGCCGACTTCAAAATGGCCACCATGGTCACCATCCATCTTGAAAAGTTTCCCCCCTCACATATACTAATGTGCCACAAACAGGAAGTTAATATCACCAACCATTCCCATTTTATTAAGGTGTATCCATATAAATGGCCCACCCTGTATATCCTAACCATAGGGTCATGGGGGTCTGCTGGAGCCAATCCCAGCCAACACAGGGTGCAAGGCAGGAAACAAACCCTGGGCAGGGCGCCAGCCCACCGCAGGGCACACACACACACCCACTTGGGACAACTTAGAATCACCAATGCATGTCTTTGGACTGTGGGAGGAAACCCACACAGACACGGGGAGAACATGCAAACTTCATGCAGGGAGGATCCGGGAAGCGAACCCGGGTCTCCTAACTGCGAGACAGCAGCGCTACTCACTGCACCACCTTGTTCTCGTCTAGGTTGTTTTAATATTCTAAAGAAAAACATTGTTAAACTATACCAAAGATAATATTGCTAATTAGATCATCAGTGGAAATGGACTGGCAGAATGTATCAGTGCCAGGGTCATCAATGGAGTAGCTGAATCGAACATTGCAGAGAGTGTGGCAGAAAAGGTGTTTTAGAAATATTGGAACAGTTGCGACAAGAAAAGGCCACTTAGCCCTAACAAGTTTGTCTATTCCAATCTAGATTGTCCAAACTAACATTGAAATCCGAAGCTCTATAAAGTCCTGTTACCTACCACATAACTTGGTCTACAGTTCTTTCTGCACAAAAAAAGTGTATAACATTTCTGCAAAACTCAGGATTTGGGCACATTCAAGATAGGTATCTGTACACGCGCTAACAGATTTGGATCAAAAGTAATTTAAGCAGTCAAAAAATGAATAAATAAAACAAAATAAAAATAAAATAACAGGTAGGATGCAGAATCAGACTTACTTTTAGCTGCACTGTGAATGTACTGCAATGGTACATGTGAGAATACACTAAATATAAATAATGCAGTTTCTGCTGTTAACAGTGCCAGGATATTTTGAACCCTAGGCCAAGCTTATTAGGGTTTCAACCGACTCTTCGGTAGCTAACCCTTGTGGCCAGGTCTTATGATCTGCACCCTAGGCGACAACCTAATTCACCTTAACGGTGGCATCGGCCCTGACTGTAAATGCTTTTTATTGAGCCCGACCTATGCACATTTTGCGCTATGCCAGTGCACAACATGGCTAATCACTGCGCCATTGTGATATAACCAGATCTCTTTGAATGTTTTTGTTGGTATACATTTGGTGAACTTACCCAACACCATTTGCTATGAATACTGTACAGAGTTAAACGTATTCCTGTTGTTTTTATTTTAGTATGGAAACTAATCAATGCTACACACCACACAAACCAAGTGCAGGGTTTTCTCGTTAAGCCGTCAGCCCACCGGCCAGGCGCATTATTGATGCCACTGCAGTGAGACCACATTAGTAACACTCTGTGGATCAGTTGCTACGTGTTATGATCTTAGGATAACCCTGTGCTCGTCTGGTCTTATTACGTCTTCATGGTAACATCACTAACTTTGTGGTTTAGCGCTGCTGCAGTGTCGCACAGAGCTGTGGGTAAGCAGCAGACCAAGACAAAGACTAAGTGCAGTGCCAGTGAGTTTCTGGGAGTGGTATACTAACTTAGACCACCTAGTGAGTAAGTTTAACAGACTCGTACAGTGGGCAATGTTACAAAATAAATTCCACACACATCTTACAGACTGTTATGGACACGAAAAAGAACAAATACCCCACTGAACAATATGGAAGCCAGATTTTCAGTATAGTGTGACAGTGAATAGAATATATTTAACTCAATGGCACAGAAAAAAAACAAGCAATGCATGGAAATATTTACAATTAGGAGGCTCCGCCTCCTACTCACTTCACTCGCCCACCCCCGGGTTTGGTTAACCGGTGTGGAATATGGCCGGCCATTCATCCCGGCCAATACCCCCAGGCCGCCAGGTGGAGCCCTCCCTGCAGCATGGAGGTGCCCCGAATACCAGCAGGGAATTATGGACGTTGGAATTTTCCTTTACGGCCCTGCTGGATACCATGGGGACCGGTAGAAGGCGCTGGAGGAAGGAAGCAGTGACTATTTGCCCTATGCCCCGGAAGTACGTCCGAGTAACATAGGCAAGAGGAAAGACGTACTTCCAGGATGAAGAAGAGGATTTTATCTGACCCGGAAGTGATAAGGAGTCACATGGACTGAAGGATGAGAAACACTTCCGGGTCAGGGACTATAAAAGAGACTGAGAAACACCAGAGTGTTGAGCTGAGCTGGGTGGAAGGGTGGCAATGCGTCTGGGAGAGTGGAGGATTGATTAGTGATTGTATTGTGGATTTATTTATGAGTATTGTGGAGAAGAGGGTGCTTTGTGCACTGTTGTTTATTAATAAAGTCAACTTTTGGACTTTTATCAGGTGTCTGACGTATTGTCCGAGGGTTCAAGAGGATGATAGAGCCCTCTATCTGTCACATCGGATATACAATTTAAAGAGATTGTTATTTTCATGGGAATTGTTACATATGCATTATGTTCACTGTTACTTTAAAACTTTAGTAAAAACAATATTTGGAATTAACTTTTCTTTACGATCACATTGAATTTTGATTCCGTTATTGGACTTACATCGTGACAACGCAACGTATATCTGCCTGTGAGTGAATATCGTTTCTTTCTCTCTAATAAATGAAACAACTTTTTGTAATGTTTCTCCATGCTTTTTCTTCTTCGCTTAGTCATTGACGTGTCATCTAGAAATGTATGAAATTATTCTCCTGATAAAATTTATTACAGCTGAGAGCACAGGAAGTGTGTCTGCTAAAAGCATTCAAACGACTGAGAGGTTAGATGACGATGGTCTTGTTTGAAAATAGTTGTAAGTAGGGCGTGACTTGAAAGAATCTCATGTTCAAAATTTCCGTCTCACGGGACTTCATACCGCGCCAACACGCGGAATCTTTTAATTCTCACTGACAACAAGAATTAGACGATCTACAAGTCTCCAACTGAAAGTTTAAATATTCGCTGTTATTTCACCGAGAAATAATTTCCGTTTGTTTGCACTAATGCAATCTTTACTATCCTTTTTTTTTGAGACTTTCGAATTTTTGTACTTCCATTATCTCTAACCTGCTCTGCATGTGTACCGCGCCAACATTTTTGGAATCTTTTAATTCTCACGGATATGCTTCTTCATTGGGAAGAAGACAAAATCACTAAAGCTAACGGAAGTCATTCACGTTCTTTGTATAATAGAAAAAAGTGCATCGTGGATGCTGTTGGTGAGAAGCAATTGATGCCATGGCTTTTTAAAAATTTCTTTTGAGATTTTGTTCAAGTTCTGTGTCCCTCCTTAATGCATGCATACTGATAATGCAGAAGGGGACGTGGCATGGTTGGCTATACTGTATCAACTAAGCAAGTGCATCGTTTAAAAAACAATGGGATCCTGATGAGGTATACAAAATGAAGGATGGATGGTAATGTTCAGACAATAGTAATGCTAGGTAAGCAATCACACAATAAATATTCTGTCTTCTTAATCACACAGGAAATAAAAATTGTTACTTGTCCAGCAAAGACATTGTTTGCCTCGCATGCCAGTAATTCAAAATTAAAATGTTTCTAAACATCAAATTTCCAACTTTTGGCCAAATATTGACACATTACATGCAGCGCTAATATACATAGATTTAGTGACTTTATGTCTGCTGTTAAATTGCATGAACAAGTGCCCAATAGTTTAACGAAAAGGACCAAATGCAGAGGGGGGCATGTTTTAGAAATTTGCTCTTTAGTGGATTTTGAACTCATTTCTTCTTCAGAATTAAAGACTGCTGTGTCAGCCAGGGCCTAATATCTTAGGAAAGAGCAGCTTCATAAGGAGAAGACCTGAGAGTCCAGCTGAATGACGAACATTTTCTGATCGTTGACACAGTAAAAGAAATATCGACTGGGTGATTGATGATCTCAAATACAGACACACAGTCTACTGACATAGCTGGGGCAAACTGAGCTCTTCATGACCAAGAGACCAAAAAAAAGGTCATGCATTTTATTTTAATGCAATAATAATTTTATGTAAGATGTAGTAAGATCTTAAAATAATGGGTCAGCAGAATTTCAAATGTTTTAATACTTTAAATAAGAAATAAAGCCTTCTTGTTTTGATAAAATGCAAAGATTTTACAGTTTGCCAGCCTACCTTAGCAGGCCGTGATGCGACTTTGCTGTTTGTACAGCACGAGTGCGTCCCCTGTGTGTGGTGTAATCACTGCAGTAATGGGAGCAGACAACAATTTGGAAGAAAGTGAGGTTGCAGTGTAATTCAGTGGCAATTCAATGGCATTTTGTTTCCAATGAAATCACAATACTGACACAGGAAGAAAGGCATTCAGTTGCTGTCTGGACGCTTTGTCATGCATTCATTCTATATCTACATGTTGGTTATTTTGCATTTAAATAAAAATCTGTAGTGAAAACTGGACTCATTTCCTGTCATGTCTAGACATTTTTTTTGAGCTGTCAGCCATGTGTTGTTCTGGCGGTATGATGCACATTTTGCCAGTTATGTTGGCAAACATGATGATCACAATCCTAAAGATACATCGGAAACAGAAAAGTGACTTGAAGCAGGATCTCCATTGTAAACTGCTGGGGGAAAATATATGCGGGAATCAAGAAACAAAAAATGAAACAAGAAAGAATGGTCGCTAGAAAACGGAAGGTGTTGACAGCTTTCAGTAAAGTGAGTATTCCTGTGGAGAAAACTGCACAATGGTGTTTATATCTATCTATCTATCTATCTATCTATCTATCTATATATATATATATATATATATATATATATAAAATCCAACGTCTGTCTGTTTGTCTGTCTGTCTGCTTTTCACGAGAGAACTACTTAGCGGGTTTAGATCGGGTTTTTATCTATAATTTGCTTGAACATTGCGGTTGATTTTGCGACTTCTCACATTGTGCGAAGTATCATAGTTCGCTTGCAGTACCAAGAGAGACACAGTGGGCTGAGGGGAGGGGGCGGGGCCCTCCTCACTGATGTGCCAGCCTCGGGGCGTACCTTACACCCGCTTAGTTAGCGAATGAGAGAACTACTTAACGGATTTGGATCGGGTTTGTTTTCTGTAATTTGATTGAACATTCCAGTTTATTTTACGACTACTCTCATCACGCTAAGAATCATAGTTTGCTTGCAGGAGTGATATATTCGCACTAATCCGAGACAGAGGCTACGGGCCGAGAGGAGGGTTAAGCGTGATGTAAGGAGTGGGGAGTCGGTCTACCTCTGTGTTTTGGAGTGTAACTTGCCTCCGTTTAGCTAGCGATACCTTTTTGTTTATAGATTTTTAAAGTTTGTCCTGTTTCACTACTATGCGGGCGGCGCCGTAAGGAATGGCTAGTACATACAGTGTGTGTGTATATATATATATATATATATATATATATATATATATATATATCAGGGACATTCAAAACGTTTCTGCACGTTGGAAACGGTGAAGGTGGGAAAAGTAGTAATTGGTCATGTCTAAGAGTGTCATGTGACTGGTTCTATCTGGCAAGCTGGCTGCCCTTACAATTTAGTTATAAGAGTTGTCACCCTGTGGTGAGGATAGCTGCAAAACTTATAAACTGCAATAAACTTTATTGACAGTGTTCTGTCAATAGCTTTTTGTGGGCAGAAGGTGTGTTGGGAGCACAAATTCATCTCCGCATTTGTGATCTGTATGGGGATAAAGTTCTTTTTCGTACAGTCATCTATGAGTGGATGGAAATGTTCAAAAACATTCAAAAACGTACTAGTGTGACGGATGCAGAGCACTCTGGACGTCCAGCTACAGCCATGAACACGAGAAATGAGGAAAGAACCCTGGAACTGATTGACAAAAAAAGAAGAATTTTTTGCTGATGGGATTAAAAAGTTGGTACAATGCTGGGAAAAACTGCATCGTAAAGGAAGGTGACTATAGAAAAAAGATGTAATTTGTTTTTGAAATTCTTAATAAATAGAGTTAAAAACAAGTGTGGAAACTTTTTGAACATCCCTTGTGTGTGTGTATATATATATATATATATTCTCACCCTGATACCAGTCAAAGACAGGTAATAGAGTAATTAAAAGATATTTGCCATCTTTTGACACCCATGCACCTTCAGCTCCTTTCCTTGGGATCCATGTGTGCCTGAACCTTTCTTCACTGGCGCTCACTTTCTCGAGTATGTTTCCTTTGCAAAAATAAAACAGAGAACAGACAGGCATCCCAGTCAAGATGGAAAGAAAGTTCAGCCAGAGGACACTGTCAGGGGAGGACAATACTGTTTTTCATGTGACCTGGATGTGCTCCAGAAGGGCAATGTGGTGACACCAAAAAATGGTCCCAAGTTTTGCTTGGAAGGAAAGGAAGAAGAATTGGTCAGAATTGTGTACTGATGACTGATCTTTTGATGGTGCTTGTTGAAATACTATGGGGAGAAATCAATCTTTTGTTTAAACTCCAAATTGTGTTGGTCATCAGTGTGTCTTTGGTTTGGGGCTCAAGAGCATCATTCGCTGGTTACACCGTAAAGTCTGCTCCTCAGACTCGGTCATTATTTTCGAGGCATCTTTCTCGCCTCATGTTCGGTTTTATACTTTCTGTTTTTGAACGCAACTCTCTCATTGTGCACCTTTACTCCTTGTTGTATGTCTCACCCTCCCACCTTCCCTTTTGTTGAATCACCAAAGCCAAATTGTCCAATCAGATTTCTCAGAGGGACTGGACACATATACTGTACCTTAGTGCTTTATTGTATAGCAGACATGTCCCTGATTGATTCAATGTCTAGAAATTCTTAGCCATTTCCAGGCCAATAAAGTGAAAACAGTTTTCACTAATGGATCAATCTCATGTACCTGAGTTCCTGGGAAAAATCAAAACTCAGAGAAAAATTAATTTAGCCATGAAAAAAAGGAAAAACTCCAACAATGGGTCACATTTAACAGCTGGAAAGATCAATATTATTGCAGACCTTTGGCTTGTGCGGAATAATGCTGAAGGCAGCACGTCCAAATGCAAGTCAGTAGCACTGTGGTTCAAGCTTTGCCTCTATCTATTGTGATGGACGGCCGGCAGTTCATCCCGGTCGACACATCCAGGACGCTAGGTGGCATCCTTCCTGCAGCCTAGAGGTGCCCCGGATTCCCGCAGAGCATCATGGAAAATGGGGTTTGGCTTCATAGCCCTGCTGGGTACCGTGGGTGCTGCCAGGTGACGCTGCAGGGAGACACGGAGACTTCTGTTTCTATTATAACCCGGAAGTACTTCCAAGTCATGGGGGTGGAAGAACTGAAGTGCTTCCGGGCTGAAGAAAAAGAAGAGTTTTCATTTGACCCGGAAGTGCTATGGAAACACATGGACTGAAGGACAGAAACACTTCCGGGTCAAAGACTATAAAAAGGACTGTGGGAAACCCAGCAAGCTGAGCCGGAGTTGGGAGGGAGTGTGACAGAGCTGCTGGGAGGAGAGGAGGATTATTGTATTGGGATTATCGATTATTGTGTATTGTGGTGGAGGAGGTGCTTTGTGCACTTTATAGAAGAATATTAAAATAATTCTGGGTGTTTTTAAACAGTATCTGCATCTGTCTGTTGGGAGAAAGGTGGGCAATAGCGCCACCGAGCGTCCACTTATTTACACTATTTTATTACTTTGATCTTATTTATGATATGTATGAAAAAAATATATGCACACAAATAATTAGCACCACTGTCTAAGGGATCATTAAAAATGGTTTAATCCTCTACCCCTGCAGCTAACATAGTTTACAGAGAGTTTCATGTATTTCATCAATATTCTATTAAAATGATGTCTTAGGTAACCTTATCCAATGTTATTATGCTCTTTAATATAAACCTTTGTACAAATCATTGGAATATTTATATTATTTAAGAATTACCTTTTTTATAATTTGCTGTAAAGTCTTGCAATACTGAAACTTAAAATGTCATACTTTGTCCATATATTAAGATATGCATTTATTTATTTTTTTGTCTGGATGCATAATAATATCTTTTGATTGAATTTGTTATTTTCTTCATTCATTTTCTGTATTTTGTTTTTTCAACTGATTATTGTATTCAGCTAAGTGAAAGTAATCACTGCAGTTCATCGGTATGTCGTTAGTATTCAATAAATTTCTCTGCTCCTATAAGTACAACCATGATAACGGTGTCATCCACTGCACAAGGAAACCATAACGGTTCATAGAATGCAAGCTTTAATTGCTACCAGTATATATATTTATCTTGCTCAGTTATCGTAATTTTGGGGGCAGAACTTCATCCTGGGATAAGACACCATTTTACTACAAAGACATACTAGTCAAGTCGGGGAGCATGCACTGGTACAAGGTGTTGTTGCACCCACCACACAACGAAGCAACTCTAGATCCCGGTTGGCAACCCCCCAGGCAGACATGCGGTGCAGTCCCACCCTCCGGAAATGACACTCTATCTGCCGCAGCCAGGTGTTACGTGGGTGTCCCCTTGGCCTGGTTCAGCCACTTGGGTCCTCAACAATGAGATGGATCACCCTCAGGGAAACGCACCACATGGCCGTAGTGCCATAACTGACGCTTCCTCACAGTGCAGGTAATGTGCCTCATTCAGGACTCCATGAGCAACACAAAGTCAAACCAACGGTACCCAAAGATTTTCCGGAGAGACACAGTACCAAAGGAGTCCAGTCTTCGTCTCAGGTCTCTGGATAGCGTCCATGTCTCACAACCATCTAGCAAGACAGGAAGCACCAGGACTCTAAAGACTTGGACCTTCATCCTTTTGCATAGATATCGGGAGTGCCACACACCCCTTTTCCAGTGACCTCATGACCCCCCATGCTCTCCCAATCCGTCTACTGACTTCATAGAAAGAGTCACCAGAGTCATGAATGTCACTGCCGAGGTAAGTAAACCTCTCGACAAGATCAACACTCTCTCTGCAGACAGACACGCTGCTGATGGCCGTGCCTAAGAGGTCATTAAAGGCCACATTCAAATGTTCCAGGCCAATTTATAGGTGCCAGTTAACCTAACTAGGGAAGTGAACAGTTAATAGACAGACAGACAGACAAACAGTGATTAAGAGAAGATGTTTTCTAGGGCACAGATGCTTTTTGCAACTGTCACAGCATTTTTATAATTGTCTGGACATCTTAGGTTAAGTTTGATCAGCCATTTAAATTGCTAACTTGCTTTAGGATTCAGTGTGTTTATCATATTTTTTGCCTTCATGGTTATCACTCATGTGTAAATATTTATAAAAATTTACATATGGACATATTTACATTAATGCAGCACCACAGAGTCGAACAAATTGGAAAAATAGCATGTGCTTTTTAACAAAGTAAAATGTTTGAAACCAAACTCTGGAAGCTTATTCTACTAACTTTGTGGGTTTACTACAGTTGCAAACAGCTTTAATTATTCATTTTGTCTTCTGAACATAAAACATTATGGGGAAGAGTAATTGGATAAGCTTTGAGAAGTGTCATATTGTTAGAAGGCAATATTACGTTATGGAATAGAGCAGAAAGAAAAGGAGTGAATTAGAAGTCAAATGTCCAGATATTTAGCACTCCGTGTTTGTTATTTTAGAAACAAAGCCAAAGTAGTGTAAAAGTTCATTTAGGGGCAAAAAGGGTGGCAAAAACTAAATAAAAATAAATAAACACATACATACAAATGGTTGGGATAAAAAATCTAAATGTTGTATGGTGTTATAGTTTCTTATCTTAGTGCGGTAACACTTCATACTGTGTCCATAATTACACTGTAACTACTATGTAATTACCTGTATAAGTACAGGGTAACTACGAGTTATTACTCTGTACTTACTGTGTAATACAAAGTAACGTTATAGTTAATTACTCAGTTGTCATTGTTATTCCACAGTTTATATAATTACAATGTAACAATTTATCACTGATCCAAAAACACGTGAACTTACATGGTTACATTGTATCTGTACTTTCAAAATGTCATAAAAACATCAGGGTATGTAACTACAACTATGTAACAGATGTTCCATGGTCTGGGAAATTGTAATGGAGAATTGCAGTGATAACTGTATAGGTTTTCGATGATATGAATTATGGACACTTAATGTAAAGTGTTACCCTTAGTGCTCACTTAGAAATATCAGTATAAGAGTTCAGTGAACTTCTAAAGTTGTATATTAAAAAAGCATTAGCCAAATCTATACTTCAGATCATTAAATCAAAACACAAACTGCAGAAGATGAGTGGAGTGACAGATGAGATACCATCACAGCTGCATAAAGTATCATTTAAGACTGGCACTACCAATCACAAAATTAAATACTTCTGTGACAGAGCTGCTAAAGTAACAAACATCGTTCCATGCCGTCAGAATAGAATTTAAGATGTGATGGACTCTATGCTTGTATCTCTAATGAATGTCTGGAATGATCCTTTGAAGAAAGTCTGTCCCACCTCTTCACAGGTGTATTCCCTGAGTCGTGTCTGGGAAGGTGCATAAGGTGAGGCAGTAAATGTATTGAGGTTTGTTGTCTGACTGGATGGAACCCTAGAGTGAGGGCTGGAAAAATGGGTGAGAGGTGGGACAGAAAAAGGGAGAGAGGAGAGGAACAGTGCCCCAACAGAGTAAGAAATGGTTAGCTTCATTTACAAAGTCACAGAGAGCTCTTGTATTTGTTGTATTCAGTTTTTCTTCTCGGTATCCTCATGCAGCACTTTGGTGCCACTGCCTTATGTCAAGTTGTTTGCCTGCCTATGGAAAAATCATCTCTGATAAAGAAGCACTGGAATCATCAGGTAGGAGGATCTTTCATCTGATTGGCTGGCCCAGCACTGACTCACAGATACCCTGTGGCATAGCCAATAAGGGGGAGGTGGCTTGTTAGCCGAGGTCTGCAGGACTCTGACTGTGTCTGGCTTGTCTTCTTTCCTACAAGCTGGCTGTGCTTCTACTAATAGCTGATGCACAGATATTGTTGTTTTACATTTATGCTAATTAGCTTCTACTGTGTTTGTGATTTATTTTAACAAATCTGTATCTATGTATGTGATAGTAGTTTGTAGTGTTCTGCTGCATTTCTGAGGTGACCATGAGGTGTCACCCATTGTATGGCTGCACTCAGGCCTTAAACTGGGATTCTGAGTTGGTTTGTCAGGGTTTCCTCATTGGCAAAAAGACATTCATGATAATTAGCTGAACAAATTACTTGGTTTGAGAGTTTGCACAATACTGAATAAAAAGCATAAGGGGTCTTATCAGTGCAGTAGAATCATAAGGAAAACTAGCTGTCCATTTGGCATCTATACAGTCATACAATGCACAAGACAATACAGCATAAAGGTAATAGACATATTTAAATAGCATATGGTATTACATTAAGTTTATGTAAAGAACTAAAATATCCAAAGTAGGCAGATTGCTTTGTTTAAAATACGATATACAAAAGTTCCAACAAATGAATTAAATGAAAAAGTAGCCTACTGCATTGAAATTTTGGCAGTGTGAATTTTGAAACATTGTAATTGCAGTAAGATAACTGGTTACTAATTATCAGATTTTATATAATTTTGTAGCAGTAAAAGCAAAACATTTTACAGAGACTGGGAAGTATAAGTACAGGAGAGGGTAGACTGGCTTTCCAACTGGGTCCAAAGAAAACTCTCTGCTCTCGATTTGAGGGAGTGCAAGAATGGAGGCACAACCTGGCCAGGAAAATCCTAAGTTTCTATCCCACTAGGGAGGAACAATTAATGAAAGGGCAATTCGTCCCCCAGAACTAGAGGTGGCTGTGCTCCTCTGACCAGGTTCCAGTTTGGACACCTGCAGGATTGCCTGGGATTTGCAGTGTAGAATGGCAACCCTGTCGGGATCATTGGGTGCCACAAGAGGGTGCTGTCAGGAGAGGATCTCCCTGTTATGGGCAGCATCCCTAATGCAATACTGTGGCACTGGAACTGCTGCTGGGTCCAAGACCAAAGGAGTGTCTCGTCTCACTTGGGGAGTTGGAGTCGGGAGGCAGAAGGCTTGCCTGGAGGAGAGGGTTAGGAGCACCACCACATGACAAATCAACTCAGGATAAGGAATTGAGTGCAGCCATGCGACGGGTAACACCTTAGCACCACACTAGTACAGATGGAGTGGAACAGTGAGAGGTTTTTTTATGGTGGCTGGAGTGCCAATTCTCCCACCAACCCCCAGGTTTTTCCCTGCAGTTTGGAGGGCCTACATGCAGATTAACATCATACCCGGGACGGAGCAATTGCAGGTTAAGGGCCTTGCTCAAGGGCCCAATGAAGTAGAGTCACTTTGGGCATTTACGGGATTCGAACCGGCAACCTTCCAATTGCCAGTGCAAATCCCTAGCCTCAGAGCCACCACTCCACCCACATACACTTCAGATACACTTCATTTATACCCATAACTGTATTTTTGTGTACTTGTGTCTGGAATTTGGGATCCTGGGGTGCACCCTTTAAGTCATAGGAACAAAACACAATTTGCAATAAGTAAGCCTAAAACAGAAGGGGCTAAAGTGTGAACTCTGCCTGTGTTTTTCATCCTGGTTCTTGTTACAATTTTGCATTGTGATATAAGCAGATTGCAACACAAATCCCACACATATAAATAAAAGTAGAAGTATTTGCAATGCTGTTTAGGTTTGGACAAATAACGTAGTTCAAATATATGGTGTTCATAATATGACATAGACTGGTAAGCACAGTTTATCTGACCAAGCAGTATGTTACTGCTTGTTTATAGTGTAATTATTACGAGTTGTAGAACAACTGTTTTATATGATGACAAACATGGCTTACTATTCTCACAATATTATTTCTTATTACTTCTTTTCTTAGTCTGCACAAGCTTCACACCCTACTATCTCAGCCTCAGGTTTCCTTTCTACTTTTTTTGCCGGCTGCCTGACATTTAACCTCACCATTGCTGCATTATAGAAGGTGCCCATGCGAGTAGATTTAATGTAACATTAACATTCTCATTGTGCAAGTGAAATGAGGGGGACCGACGTAGACAACTAACTTGTTTTACCTGGTCGATCATTCTGACATTTATATTACTTGATTCAGTTGTGCAATTTTGAATCATAGTATCAATATGCATTACGACATGGCAGCTACAGTCTATTGAAATCTTGTTTTGCTTGTTGTGTGCATTAAATTTCCTAAACAGTTTTTTGTGTTCAAATAGCTAAAAAGTTTAAAAGATTTTTATTCACATCCCTAGCTTCATGTTTGTTGTCTTCTAGGTTGCTTGCCCCAGGTCACCTAATATATGCTGTGATTCCTGTCACTAAAAAGCGCCATAATCCTACAGAAAAGGCCACTTCTTAATCAGCTCTGGGCCTTTCCCCAGGCAGCCAAGCCCTAAACTCAACAGACAGGCTTGAACTATACTGATCTGGTATAATGTTAGGTCCTCAAAGGCTATCAGTGTAGGTTCCCTCATTAATTCCACTTCCACCATTACTAGGGGTGTAACATCTGAGGTCGAGACCAATACATAATTGACACGATGGGATAAGTGGATAGCTATAGGTGCTTGCTTTACCCAATCTGCGGATACCAAATCTCTGAAATATTCAAAGTTTATCTTTGTGTTCTTTTCCTGCTTGTACTTTTGGTTTTGACCCTCTTGGTATCATCATCACAATTATTATTCCTCGTATTTGGGCTTCGGTTTCGTTTTATGTTATTGAGGCTCAAAAGTTGCTCTAAAGTTTATCTGCTAGCTCACTGACAGAGCACTTGATCAGACCAATATGAGTGACCCTGAGATAAAGTGTATTTTTAGGGATATGCTGAATTTGCGGGGGGAGATGAAAGCTAAGAAAAAACACAGGTAGTCTTTGAGGATCCAAAATCACACTAAATCATGACATCAGCCTGCACAGGTCCAAAGTTTTCAAAGTCACAAAATGCTCCAATATGCAAAGAGAAAAACCATAAACTCTCTATTTTTAGGTTAAACAAAAACAGAGTTCCTTTAAATTTTTAATAATTTATTCTCAAATTCAAAAAGGGCACAAGAAAGGCTAAGCAGGCAAAAAAGAAACCAAAATAAGTTTTGGCCTAAAAGGCAAACACTTAAAATAAACACATCCAATAGACACAAAAACAGAATCAGCGCCTTACAGGAGGGGTCGGTAGCCAGGAAAGCCAAACAAAATCATCAGTTGACAAAGTGGGAGTCAAAACCAGGATGGTGAAGTAGCTATGAAAACAGCAGCTTTTCTGTTTGTACTGCTTGTGTAATCAAGTGGCCCCGCCTCCTTGGTCCTCAACTTGAGTGGATAATTAAAACAAAGCCATCCCTTATTTAACTAATTCAAAGTGGTATTCAATAAACACAATATTAATAAAAGCCATAACATGACCTAAGTACAAAGAATAAAGCAAAACAAAAACAGAATTAATAATACTATAAAAGATTACATTTAAACATTAATAAAATTAATCAGCAATAAACTTGAGCCAGGGCAACAACTCTTGCTGCTCCATAAGGTAATACACTTCTGAAAGAGTAATGTTTTGCTTTTCTTGTCCTCTTTCTGACTGCTTTCCTGCTCACATCAAGGATGATCACCAAGTACGCCTTACGTGTGACAAAATAAAGTGTGTACATAAAGTAGTGTACAATGAGTAAGATATTGCCTTTTTAATCCTGATTAACCTAATTCATTGCCATGGTACGTTGGAGCCTATCCTGACCACATCTAATGCAAGGCAGGAATCAGGCCTGGGTAGATAGCCAGTCCACCTCTGGGCTCACTCCGACATACACTCCACTCAAAGAGCCAACTGGGACCTACCAATTCCGGTTAGTTATGAATATGAACATTTTGTTTCCTACAGAATTTGTTGTCATGTATTGCCACAGTGTCATCTTGTTTATGGTTTTCTAGGATGGCTGCCATCATCGAGTCATTTCATCAGGATGATTGTGACATCACTTAAATCGTCCATTAAATAAGGTGACGAACACCCTTTTGTATTCTACTTGTGGACCAAAAAAGCACTGAAAACTCTAATTAGAAAACCAAATATTGTTAGGGTCATTGTCTAGTGATTATGACTTGCTTTGTTATTTTGTGACTTTGCCTTTTCATGCGGTGTTGATCTTTTGAATTTTGATTTTGACCTGTACCTCCCTTTTATAACGATTCTTTTGCCTCTCCCCAAAATATCGATTTACTCATTTCCCAGTCACAAAAGCACTCAGAATTCATTCACAGCTTGTTCTGCGCTCACAACAGCAGAAGAACCATCTTAACTGGAGGAAAATCTCTACAGACATGGAGAGAATGAGCAAATTCCACATAACCATGAGACTCGAACCCAAGATGTAGGATCATGACCCATCATGCCGTTCACGTAACATAATGAAAACTGTTTGAAGATTTTATTTAGAATGAAAGTTATTTAAAAAGCTGGCAAGCATATGGGTCTTCCAAATCCATAATTTGGAAACAATTAAAAGTCATTGTTTGTTAGCTTTCATTATCGTATTGTTTCATTATTTTGCTGTAAAACAGCTCCAGATGTTAAAAAAACAAACATTGCTCTAGGGTCTCATGACAAACAATTCACACACTACCTCCGTAAGGTCTGCACTAACCCAGCCCGTCAGGTGTCCCAGAAAAAAAAAAACGCCCCAGTATGCCAAACTCACAGATAAGCGGCTTTCCCTTCTTCCAAGTCTTTACTTTTCCCGCTTGTTGCCGTCTTCTTTCCGCAGATTCTTCTCGTTATGCACATCAAAAGGCCGCATTGCTTCAGGAAGAAACAGCTGACATCCACAGCTACGAGGATGAGGAGAAGTGCTGCGACGCCCAGCCCCACAGTGGCTCCGAGACCCAGGCTGCTAAACAAGGTGTCTAGAAGAGAAAGACGGGGCAGAAGAAATATATATTTCAGACGTTACATGTGAGCTTCAGAAATGGAAACAAGTTAGAGAAGAAACACACGATATAATATTCAGGTGCGTTCAGGTTCACCGATTTAAAAGCTGGACAATTTTACGTGTTTTTTGGATACTTTAAAGAGTCACTTATCACATTTTGTCTTATTAAATATTTTAACAGTGAGTCAAATTACAGTGATAACAGAATGCAATACCAGTATCTGTGCTAGTAAACTTCATTAAATGCACACTTTTAACAGCACTTTACATTGCCTTGCTATTACAGGAATGAACAATCAAAAAAAGTGATCTCCTTAATATCTTTTAGGTTTCTCCTAGACAACAATGAGATCAGAAAGGAACAAAACGGAGGCATTTTCTTTTGTCTGATGCTACTCAGATTTCTTCTACTGAGACAAAATCCCAAGATGTTTCCTCTTGAGTTTCAGCAGAGATCCCAGCAGAGCCACACCATGGCCTCGGATTCTCCAAGTAGTGGCTTAACATTGTTTTTTTTGCCAATTTCAAAGTATTTGCATTGTGTGCTCAGTAATATCTGGTGAAGTGTGAGGGCTGCTGTTTGTGGTACTAAAACACACAACTAGGATTAGTGTAGTCCTTGCTTTTGAATAATTCTATTAGTGCTCTAATTTATATTGCTGTGCTCCATTGAGATCGTACTCATTGTACAGGAAGGCTGTGTGGTGGAATAGTTAAGACTTTAGACTTCAAACTCTGCTTCAAATCCCACTACTGACACCTGTGTGACCACAAGAAAGTCACTTCATCTGCCTGTGCTGAAATTAGAAAAGCTAAAGAATTGCAACCAATTATATGTCAGATTTTGAAGGCGTCAATCCAATAATAAGTCACAAATATGACTTCTTGAACGAGATTAAAATAAGAATAGAAATTGATCTCACAAAATATAACATGCTTTTCCAACCAGATTCTCAATTCTGACTCCCCTTACTTCAGTTGTATCTCATGTCTCCTTTTTTAGCTAAAGCTATTCCTTCTAAGGAATATTAGGAGAAACACCTGTGATAAAGTTCATTCTTAAATGAAACAGAAATGAGAATCTCGCTTGCGTCTCAAAAGCCATTAAAGATCACATTTTTCCTAGAGCTCAAATACGCTTGTGATGGCTCAATAGCTTTTATAGACAATTCAGGTGATGCCAAAAACTGATGCCTTTTGTTAGTTATGGAGACTTGGTGAGCATGGGAAAGGCACTATAGAAACAAAATGTATTATTATTATGAGGATAATGACGATGATTATTATTATTAGTAGTAATAGTAGTAGTAGTATTTGTAGTTTGGAGTGGTGCCTCTGAGGCTAAGGATCTGCGCTGGTATCCCAAAGGTTGCTGGTTCAAATCCCCATCACTGCCAAAAGAGATGCTACTCTGCTGGGCCCTTGAGCAAAGCACTTAACCTGCACTTGCTCCAGGGGCGCTGTACAATGGCTGACCCTTCGCTCTGACCACAAGGGGTATGCGAAAAGATGCATTTCACTGCGTGTTGTCCTGTATAACTATGTATGTGACAAATAAATAAAGAATTATTATCATTATTAGTTCACATTTCTTAAACATAACCTTCTCTTAAACATAACCTTCTTGAAAGACAGAGAGTTAAATTCTCTGTTAACATACGCCTGCTCCTGATAGCAACACGGATCTGTAATAAATGTTTTTGAAAATTGGGTTTGGGGTCTGTTTTGCTAAGTATTAAATATATATATATATATATATATATATATATAAATGCAGAAGTTATCCAAGTTAAACTAACCTCTCCCAGGGTATATTTGAAAGAGTAAAACATTCAGTAATTAAGGTGGCACAGAGTGCTATTCTTCTTTAAAACAGGCATTTTCAGCAGTGCTTTTTAAATGGAAATTTTTAAGATTTTAAGACAAGTAGTACAGAGACATCTCAAGAAAAACTGAACTTTATTATACAATTTCTTGAGGAATTATTGAACAACATTTTAACAAAATTGGTCCACCGGGAGCCAAATTGCTTGTATCCTGGCCAACAGGCTGACATGACTATGAGACTATGAGGTGCTTTTAATTTTATTGTGAACATACATAAAAAACTCAAAGAAGTGCCCTGATAAACTAGTTTTAGGGTCTTTTTAATACAAAAGACTAATAACTCCAGAGTTAATCATCAGGTACATGGCAGCATAAGGACAGCCATCAAGAAGGAAGGAATTAGGGAAGCTAAAAAGTAATGTTAGACAGAGAGGAGAAGACAGAAGATGACCCTGTGAGACTACAGGTCTGTAGCATGTGCACTTTAAATAAATAGACGGTAGATAAAAGTCATTTTAAACACTCAGATATAATATGAAATGGTCCTGTGACCAAAACAATTACAGTTTCCAAGAGGGATCAAACCCCACCCCATTGCTGTCCCTGTTGATTTATATCAAAACGCTAAAATGGCCAGTTTGGAGTGCCAATTAAGCTAACGTTCACTGTAGAGTGAAGCCCCCAAAGACACGGAGGGAGCATGCAAAGTCCATACAGATAATGATCAGGTACTGGTTTGGAACCCAGGATAGTGAATCTGTGAGTGAGCAAGACGAATCAACGGACCACTGCACTATCCTCTGTATGAAACATCATATTTGGATATGTCTAACCTGGTGTGGAAATGAGGTGACTTTCCCTACTTGGATTTGCATATTTTTCTATAAAAAGGTTCATGTTAATCCATCCATCCATCCTCATCAACTTATCCGAGATCGGGTCACGGGGGCAGCAGCTTGAGTAGAGATGCCCAGACTTCCCTCTCCCTGGCCACTTCTTCTAGCTCTTCCGGGGGAATCCCGAGGTGTTCCCAGGCCAGCTGAGAGACATAGTCTCTCCAGCGTGTCCTGGGTCTTCCCCGGGGCCTCCTCCTGGTTAGACGTGCCTGGAACACCTCACCAGGGAGGCGTCCAGGAGGCATCCTAATCAGATGCCCGAGCCACCTCATCTAACTCCTCTCGATGCGGAGGAGCAGAGTCTCTACTCTGAGTTCCTCCTGGATGACTGAGCTTCTTACCCTGTCTTAAAGGGAAAGCCCAGACACCCTGCGGAGAAAACTCATTTCAGCTGCTTGTATTCGCGATCTCATTCTTTCAGTCACTACAATGTTTTGTGGACTTGGAAAAGGCACTCAACCGTGTCCCTCTGGGAATCCTGTGGAGGGTACTCCAAGAGTGTGGGGTACCGGACAAACCTGATAAGGGCTGTTCGGTCCCTGTACAACCGGTGTCAGAGATTGTTCTGCATTGCCGGCAGTAAGGCGAACCCGTTGAGAGTTGGACTCCGCCAGGGCTGCCCTTTGTCACCGATTCTGTTCATAGCTTTTATGGATTGGGTCACTGCATTTTGCAGATGATGTTGTCCTGTTTGCTTCATCAGGCCGTGATCTTCAGCTCTCTCTGGATCAGTTCACAGCTGAGTGTGAAGCGTCTGGGATGGGAATCAGCACCTCCAAATCTGAGACCATGGTCCTCAGCTGAAAAAGGGTGGAGTGCCCTCTCAGAGTTGGGAGCGAGATCCTGCCCCAAGTGGAGGAGTTCAAGTATCTCGGGGTCTTGTTCATGAGTGAGGGAAGAATGGAGCGTGAGATCGACAGGCGGATCGGTGCAGCGTCCGCAGTGATGCGGGCTCTGCATCGGTCTGTCGTGGTGAAAAAGGAGCTGAGCCGTAAGGCAAAGCTCTCAATTTACCAGTCGATCTACGTTCCTACCCTCACCTATGGTCATGAGCTATGGGTAGTGACCGAAAGAACGAGATCACGAATACAAGCGGCTGAAATAAGTTCATGTTAATAAATATCATAATTTTTTGGGGGGGAGATATTGTACACACTAAATATTGTACTTATTGGTGAATGCCCTCGTTTGTGCTTAGTCATTACAAATTGACAGAGAGTGTGGTTTTATGCTCAGCTGGATCATCTGAAGGCAATCTGTGGCTACCTTTGTGTGTGATGACTTTTTAAACTTTGTGTTTTGTATTTATTTTTTTCTGACTTATCATTTATTCATAGACTAACAAAACCAATACAATGAATAATTCAAAGAGTGGTAGCTGTGGCTATCTGTTATCGATTGCAAGTGTCTTTGACAAATGTCAGTATTGCTGCTGTATAATTCAGCAAAGGCTTTGCTTTGACATTTTACAGATGCCCCTGGATGGACCATAGCAGGTGTCAGACTGATGATGCTCACTGGCAATGGATTTCACTTCTTTGTAAGGAACAGAGCGATATTGGTTTTGCATGTGTCCCTCTTTGATGTTACCTTTCCTTTAAACATGATCCGGTTCAAATACAGTTCCCTTCCGTAATGCTTGGGATAAAGACTAATTTTTCCTTGATTTACCTCCCCGTCTACTCCACAGTTTATAATTACGAATCAAAGAGTTCAGACTTTGTGATGAAAGTGCACATTGCAGATTTTCATTAAAGGGGATTCGCATACATTTCGGTCACACCATGCAGAAATGACAACACTTTTATACACGGTCCCCCCATTTAAGGGCACCATAATGTTTGGACACAGCAATGGCAGGTCCATTAAAGTCCTCACATTTAGGACTTTGTTGAATAGCCCTTGCATGCAATGACTGCTTGAAGTCTGCAGTTCATAGACGTCAGCAGGTGCTGGCCCAGTGATATTTTCATAACAAAAACGAAAACTAGAGCTAAATATATTGTTTTTCATTTTACAAGAACGTGAACTGAAATTAAGGCAAACAGAGAAACTAAAACTAAATAAAAATTTAAAAAAATAGTGTGTGACGGGTATGAGACCCAGCGGGATGCCCCTGCTGCATATGTTCCGGGGGAGCAGACATGGGCTCCTCAGTACCTTCCCCGGGATGCTTGGTGGCAGCCTCCTTGGTTGATGATGGTGCCTCAGTTTCCCGCAGGGTTCCATGGGAGATGGAGTTCTCCACAACCCTGTGGGGATCTGGGGTGGCCGCCAGTGGGTGCTGCAACTCTACAGCCCCTCCCCGAAGTGCAATTAGCAATTAGGTGATCAGGCACCTGGAGCACTTCCGGGTGGGCTATAAAAAGGGCCAGCATCCACCACTCAGGAGCCAGAATCGGGAGGAAGAGGATGAGGTTGCCAAGGAGGAATGGCGGTGCCAGAGGAAGGATTGGACTGTGTTGTGTTGTTGGTTTTAAAAGCTTTGGGACTGAGTTGTGGCTGGGGGGTTCACAGGGAAGATGTGCCCTCCAGCTGAAGAAAAATAAAATTGCTCTTGTGTTTTACACGTGCCTCAGTCTGAGTCTGTGCCAGGTCGGGCGCTATACAAGTGATATGTGAACAAACTAAAACGAGATCGAAAACTGAGTAAAAACAAAAAAAAAAAACAGCAATAGCATTATCGTTCAGTCCGGTTCAGTTGCCCTGAACGTTCAGTTACGTTGTGTTGTTTACTATGTGGTGATCTTGTACCTTGGGCTTACAATAGTCACGTTGTTTGTTTGTTGAGCACATTTGACTCATTGGGTTGAAGAAGTAAGCACTTGTGGTTGATGTTGGTGAGTTTTTAACAGATGTTAGTGGGTAGAAAGCAAGAAAGTAACGTGCGGAAATACTTTACAACGCAGATGATAATAAAAGCTAATGTAACGTGTGAGAAGAAGAAAAGAGTCTCAGAGTTTCAGTGCAGGACAAGCTGGATCAGTACTTAGTGGAAGTCCAGCACTTCTCTGTTCATACAGGGACGTGCAATCAGGGGAGGCATGAAAAGTAAAAAAAAAAATACCTAATAATGATAACATGAAAAATGTTTTTACACTGGCCTGTGCTATAAATTTGTTTTCTGTATGATTATAATAAGTTTGATCATTTTTATAGTCAAAATCATTGAATTGGCGCATTTCCTGATCAAATACAAGGGACAAACGCGAGGTGCGGTAGCGACCTCGGACTGTGCTGTCCCTCACACACTGGGTTGATGCATACAATTGGCACGCGCCTGTTGCTGTTTCTGTGTGTGTCGCCAATATAATGTTTGCAGACATGTTCATTATACACCCTGACTTTCCACAGTCTAATATATCTTTAATGAAAGTGTGTGACATATTATATATATTTATACAATTTATATAATAATTATATATATTTATGCATTTTTATCACTCTTTAATTTAATATTGTTTTTATCAGTATGCTGCTGCTGGTGTATGTGAATTTCTCCTTGTGATTAATAAAGTATCTATCTATCTATCTATCTATCTATCTATTATATAGTGCCTTTCATATCTATCTATCTGTTATATAGTGCCTTATCTATCTATCTATTTAGTCTTGCTGATCGGACATACAACCGCAGTGAAAAGGCACAAGGTGAGGCAGACAGTACTGTGCCGCCCTGAAGGGGGTGCATGTGAGCCCAACAGGTGCTCGTCGCTGCTGTTCTTCTTCGCAGAGGCGCCAATAAGTAAGCGACATCAGAAAGCCATGTGTTCTGCAGCAGTCCGTTTATTTTTATTTTTTCTTCTAATAGCTGACTGCGAAAATGGAAGATTAAGATTTTTAAAACTAAAGGAAAACAAGGAGGACTTTTACAAGAAAGTGACACAGATTTCCGTGGCAAAGGGTAGGCGCATGGACTTCATTTACAAATAAAGGTAAAACCATAAACGATTTTCGATTTTATAAAAAATGGGATCAGACTAAGAAAAAAAAAATCCAATATTTAAAGACAAAATTTTGACCTGAAATTAAATATCCTTTTGTTTTTCTTGTTATCCTTTTGTTGTATTAAAATTGATTAAAGCATCAGAATTAAAAACTTTTAAAAACATCTAAATATTTCAATTAAGGTCAAACTGAAATCCGTTTTTTTTAATACCCCACTCTATACTTTCATTTGTATTGAATGAGTACGAATTGTGGAATTGCAACAGCAAATTTAAAACACATGGAGGGTGAGGCGCAAATGCGCTCTCTCTGCTCTCGCCGCTATAAATGTAATGTTCTTTCTTAGCCAAATATGTGCCTTACCTATCTGTGTGTGTAAAGAATGCTGACGAGATATGAAACATAACCAGTAGTCAACGTGCATGCCGCCAAATGAATAGTGAATAAGCTACTCTTGGGTTCCTATATTTGTAAATCTGACTCTGAAGGAGTCACCACCCATGAACCTCACCGCACGTCACTGCTTCAGTACTGGCAGCAGAAACCGTCAACATACCGTCTGCTGGCACCGGTAGCCAAGGACCTTGTCTGTGCACCTACATTAAAGGCGCTCATCAATTAAATATTTTCAGTGTGTGGCTATCTGTGCAATGGACGTCGTTGCAACATGAACAGATCTCTCGAAATGCATGCTTGTTTAAAGCTTAACAGTAATGTGCTTGCACAGACTGGTTTCTTGGGTTGAAACACTTGATCTTGCTGACTACACTCATTAGGCCACTTACTCTTTTTGATCACTGATAGTCAAGCTGTGTTTAACAGCATTATGAACTGTGAGTGTATTTTGTTGACTAAAACATAACTTAACTTGCATTGAAATATGTGTAGGCCAGCATTTGTGATCTTGCAACAGAAAAAAAAAAACTAAAATTGTACTAATATTATGTAAAAAGGCCAGAACTAAAAAAAATAAAAGCTTAAATTTTAAACACAGAACTAAATAAAAGTAAAAATTGTTAACTCCACTGAAAACTAGAATGAAATAAAAATAAAAATTAATTTTATAAAATAAAATAAAAACTACAATTAATATCAGAACTGAAATATCACTGTCATCTCTGGTGATGCTCTGCCAAGCCTCTTAATGCACCCCATTCTTGTTTTGGGGGCTTAAATGTTCTCTTCAGCATATTGAAGGCCTGCTCAAGTTGGATTTAAATCAGGTGACTGGCTTGGCCCACAAAGAATTTTCAGTTCTGAAGCCCTAAAAAACTCCCGTGTTGCTTTAGTGGTATGTTTGGATCATTATGTTATGGCAGGATAAAGTGTTGTCCAATGAGTTTGGAAGAATTTACTAGAACTGGAGCAGATCAGGTGTTTCTGTACACCTCAGAATTCATTGTGCCCCTGCCATCATCAGTGAAGAGAAATGTGCCAGGACCTGTGGCAGCCATGCTTGCCCAAACCAAAACACCCCAGCACCATGTTTAACAGATGAGGTGGTCTGCTTTGGATCTTGGGCAGTTCCTTGTCATCTGCACACTTTGCTCTCACCATCACTCTGATACAGCAGGTTCATCTTGTTTCATCTGTCCACATGACATTTTCCCAGAATTCTGCAGGCTCTTTGAAGTTCTTTTTCACCAATTGAAATCTGACAATCCTGTTTTTGTAGCTAACTAGTGGTGTTCATCTTGGTGTGTGGCCTCTGTATTTCTGCTCATGAAGTCTTCTGCTGATAGTCGTCTCTGACTCGCACACATATCGGCCTCCTGAAGACTGTTTCTGGTCTGTCTGAGAGGTGTTTGGGGGCTTTTCTCTTTACCACAGTGAGGATTGTTCTGTCATCTTCAGTGGAAGTCTTCCTTGGCCTACCAGTCCATTTGTGATTACTGAGCTCACCAGTGCATTCTTTCTTCTTAATGATTTTCGAAAGTTGTGTCTTTTTGTGAGTGAGCATGTCAAATTTGTGAACAGTGTTTCTAAAATGTACGAGCGATCACTCAGGCTCTCAGCTCAAATGGGAACACTAGTTACAGGAAATACTACTGGCCAGTGTTTCCCAACCTTTGTGGTGTCATGACCCAGTTTCTCACATGCCTGCATGTCCGTGAATTCCCTGAGGGAGTCCCTTTCCGTGTATTTATCAGAGCGAGGGTAGTGGAGGTCGCCCAGGATCAGTCACGATCCTCTTGCAGTGCTGATGCTGTGAATCAATCGCGATCGTCTGAGTGCTTTGGGGGCATTGGAGATGTTTCATATAGGGTTGGCAGCAGACCACCTGCAATGAGAAACACTGATGGTTCAGCCAGTTACCATGCTGACAACCCAACCATTACATGCAGAGCTATCAGCAAGTCATCTTCCAGTGAATAAATGAATCAGGGGTTGACCCAGGCCACACAGCCTTGACGTTTGTCAGTCTAATACTGGCATTACAGATGACTTGTGTGTTACTTGAGGGTCACTACTTCCAGTTAAGAAATGCAGCTTCATTCTTGCCTGGTACTCTTGTCGCAGTATGAGTGCAGTCAATTGCTCCAATTACATTAGGAATAATGGACACTGCTACAAATTGTCTTTTTATGCTGATAGAAATGGTATGTAGCTCCTTGTCAATTGGATAATAGCTTCCAGAACAGCAGGCATGATGGAGAGCTTGGCTGAGATTTTTTTTTTGGCTCTTTTATTGCATTTTTTAAAAGCATGTAACATTCTATACAATCAAGTCAAACTTAACAAACAAAACTAAAATCAAATTCAACCCCACCTATGAGAAAGAGAGGAAGGCCAACAACCAGAGCAAAACTGTTGTGAGTAGCAAAGGTCTGGGCGCTATACAGCTGAAGGCCCTGCTGTCACCCATGGAGTGCAGATTAGTGTGGGGCACAACAAGATTGCCAGAATCAGAGGACCTTAGTGGGCACATAGTGATGGAGAAGGTCACTCATGTAGTTTGGCGCGAGGTTATTTAAGGCTTTGTAGGTTATTAGTAGGATTTTATATTCGATTCTGTAAGACACAGGGAGCCAGTGAAGATGGAGCAGGATGGGTGTGATGTGCTCACTGCTGCTGGTTTGAGTAAGGACTCTTCCAGCCGAGTTTTGAATAAGCTGGAGCTATGATATAAGATTAGAAGGGGCACCTGCCAGTAGGGAATTACAATAATCGATACAGGATGTGATAAAAGCAGGGACAAGTTCCTCAGCATTAGAAAAGGAGAGATAGGAGCGAACACGGGATATGTTACGGAGGTGAAAGTAAGAGAGTTTCTTAATGTGATTTATGTGAGAGGAATAAGAAAGGGATGGAGACGAGAACAGGCCATTCAGTCCAACAAAGCTTGCTAGTCCTGTACACTTAATTCTAAAAAAACATCAAGTCAAGTTATAAAAGTCCCTAAAGTCCTACTGTCTATCACACTACTTGGTCGCTTATTCCAAGTATCTGTTGTTCTCTGTGTAAAGAAAATCTTCCTAATGTTTGTGTGAAATTTACCAAGTTTCCAGCTGTGTCCCTTTGATGACCTCATTTTAAAGTCACAGTATCAATCCACTTGACTAATTTCCTTCAGAAATGTAAACACTTCAGTCATGTCTCATCTTAAAGTGTAAAGGCTCAGCTCTTTTACTCTTTCTTTATAATTCATCCACTGTAGCTCTGGGATGAGCCTAGTCGCTTTTCTCTGGACCTTTGACTCAGTGATATGAATTATTATGTTTGTCAATTGTCATTTATTGGTTCAGCTGCAGTTCCCTACTTGATTAAGGGTGCCGTCATTTTCCACTTTCCCCGAAATATTGTGGTCGGGTGAAGGAACTTCAAGTCACCACTGGATACTGTTGGGGGCACCAACCCAGTCAACCCCATTTAATTCCAACAAAATATTTATTTCAAAACAAACAAAACCCAGGGCACCAACAGAAAGGTTTCTAAAGAAGATTGTCGTCAGACTAGGTAATCATGCAAAATTAACAGGAAGGTTCGGTGCAAGCCTGAACACCTCCTCCTGTCAGCACCGGGATTTATAGCTCGGGGACCAGAAGGGGTGGAGTCAGTTGCCCTTACTGGGCGTCTTCTATTGGAATAAGAGAGGAGAATGCTAGTGTCAGCGCCGCCTCTTGACCAAAAACGGTATTACATACCTTTGATGAGTCTGCAGAGTGGATC
>JANRMT010028174.1:36986621-36999068 GCA_026402145.1 Polypterus bichir lapradei | reverse complement strand
TTCTTTAACACACTACTTCTCCGCTGCGAAGCGCGGGTATTCTGCTAGTATATATATATACTTTACTGCATTTCGTCTAAAAAATCATATGATAAGTGCTCCAAGTAGATAACGCCTGGAAATCTATGCTCTGTCTTCTATTGAATTGAATTCCTTTATTGTTATTATATGATATAATGAGATTCAATATGAAAATCCTCCATAAACTTATTTTCCTATAAAATGGTAAAATAACAATAATAATAATACGATAAAAAAACAATGAAAATATACAATATGAATGCATAAGTGGCATAAGTTGTGCAGTATTAAAACTGTAATGCAAGTTTACAGGGAGGTAATTGTACTTACAAGTACAAACAGTTCTACCAGGGACACTTGATGAACTGATTGAGTGCATTTAGAGCTCATGGGATGAAAATATTTCTGAACTGCGAGGTCCCTACAGGAAAGGCTCTGAAGCATTTGTGGTACTGTATGGAGCAGTTCATATAGACTGTGCGCATGGCTAAGGCAGCGTGAGATAGATGCTGTACTGCGATAATTCTCTCTGCTCTTGACACAATCTGCCATAGAGCTTTCCGATCAGCTGCTGTATAGCTGTGATTCCACACTGAGATACAGTGGGTTAAAATACTGAGTGGTGCACTGAGAGTAACAACGTTAAAGCAGCTATGGTGTGTGGAATAGTTTGGCCATTCCATGCACCATTATATGGTTACAGGTTAATTACAATCAGATGCCTTAAAATAAGAAAAGATATTTGGTTAATGTCAGTGTATTTGATAAAGCCACGTCAGGGATATGAATCTAAAAAATAAAGGGCACCCACCCAGGAACAGTAGCACTGCTTTAATGCTGGGTGCTGCCAGTTTGCAAAACTGAGCCAAAAACTTGCATACGCTATGGTTTGAGCTGGCGTGAAAATGTGCGTGGCTTTACACCAAGTTTAGTTTTTATACATCATGATGTGAGTGTGGAAACAGGCGTACGCAACATTTGTGTACATGCGCACCATTTATACATGAGGCCCCGGATCTTTTCATTTTAATTGGGTGTTATTACTTAACTCTAACTGGCTCTGCTTGAACACCACCATGCCTCCTCTGCACCTCTATAAGCCCTTGTGTATCTCAAGATCTCAGACTTCCTGGCATGGATATACACTTCTGCTGACTGCCATTACTTCATACACCTCCGCAAATATCAGCATCAAAAAAACACATTAAAGGAACAACAATCAACATGGGTTCAGATGGGAGGCATTTTGTTTTACTAAAATGCTGGAACTCTGTAAGAATGAAAAGAAAATGATCAGGGGGTTGCATATTAGAACATCACAACAATGTAGACGAGAACAAGCCATTCAGCCCAACAAAGCTCACCAGTCCTATCCACCAAATTCTTCTAAAATAATATCAAGTCGATGTGTTGATAGTGTTCTGTGTAAAGAAAAATATTTCCAAATGTTTGTGCAAAATTTATTCTTAAGAAATTTGCAACTGTGTCCCTGTGTTCTTGATGAACTCATTTTAAAATAATCGTCTCGATCCACTAGTTTAATTCCCTCTATAATTTTAAACACTTCAGTCATGTCACCTCTTAATCTTCTTTTAATCTTTCCTCATAATTAACCCCTGTAGCCCTGGAATCACCCTGGCCGCTCTTCTCTGGACCTTTTCTAGCACTGCTATATCGTTTTTGTAGCCTGGAGACCCAAACTGCACCCAGTACTCCAGATGAGGCCTCACCAGTGTGTTATAAAGGTTGAGCAGAACCACCTGTGACTTGTACTCCACACATCAAGGTGCTATATAACCTGACATTCTGTTTGCCTTTTTAATGGCTTCTGAACACTGATGGGAAGTCGATAGCTTAGAGCTCACTATGACTCCTAAATCCTTCTCATAAGGTGGACTCTCGCTTTTCAGACCTCCCATTTTTACTTCCTATGTGTAATACTTTACATTTACTGACATTAAATTTCATCTGCCACAAATCTGTTCAAGCCTGCATGCTGTTTACATCCCTCTGTAATAATTGAATTGATTCCAGATTATCTGCCAATCCACCTAAATTGGTATCATCTGCAAACTTAACTAGCTTGTTACTTATATTTCTATTTAAATCATTTATATATATTAAACATAGCAGCAGCGTCAACATTGACTCATTGCTGGACACCTCAACATTGCTGGACACCTCTCTTAATGTCAACCAGTTCTGATGATCACCCTCTGCTTCCTGTGTCTGAGCTAATTCTGCCCCCATCTACAAACCACACCCTGAACTCCCACTTCTTTTAGTTTGATGCCTAACGTCTCATGTGCCACCTTATCATTATGATGTTATTGATCTTAATTTGCAGTAAGCATTTGAAGATGTAGATAGATTTCAGTGGCAAAACTGGTGTAAACTCTGGAAACAAAGGGTTATAGTGTGTGGTACTACTGATTCAAGAGATGTTAGAAGGATCATTGCTGCACTCACTGCTCTTTATTTAATAATATATAAACCGCTTGGATAAAAGTATAAATCACAAGCTGGTTAAGTTTGTTGATGATACCAAACTAGTTGGGATGACAGATAATGTAGAGTTAGCATAATAAAGCAATTTGAGAGAGTACAGGCTTGGTCAGATTAAATGTAATGTAAATAAATGTAAGGTATCACACATAAGAAGTAAAAAATGTCAGATATGAAAATACAATGAGGGGTGGGATTCTGAAACTTGCAAGAACCCCTGTCATGCAGGTGCATTGGAGGATCTCCTTACAGTCTCTGTTGAGGTATTTAATAACCCACAAGGACGAGACGAGACGCCATCACTAACATTGTTATTTCCTTCTTTCCCCCACAGTGCCAAGAAACTGCCCAGTGAGGGCAACTACAGTAACTCTGCCCCTTCCGTAAAAGTACTGGCTTCCTGGAAGTAGGCATTATTTTGATAAGAGCAACCCGCCTAACAGAGCTCCCAAGCAGACAGCCCTTAACTTGCGGCTAGAAGCTGAATATCTTTTGTTTACCCATAGGGCAAATATGCAGAAGAACATGTCTTTTGTTAGTTACTTTAGTACAGTTTTTAGCTGTTAGCACTTTACCTGTTTACTTTTACTCCACTACATTTTTAAATGAAATAGCATACTCTTTACTTCATTATATTTTCCAGCAACTCCTTGTTACCCGTTACACAGACCAAACTATTATCAATTCATAAAAGAGACCAATCACGTGTGTTGTCAACTGAGGGTATTGTTCAGCAATGCTCATACACAGCCAATAGAATGCCATGTATCATTCACAAATAAAAGCCTGACTTCCAATGCGACTTTGGTAGACCATCCTCACGTTTCACACTCACTGCTGAGACATGGGAAATTAATGTGCACATTCCCCATGATTACATTTGAAAACAGCACCAAAAGAAATCTCTTTTTTCAGAAAATGACATTCAATTTTGAAGAAGCATGTTTTTAAACTTTAATTTAAATTAAATAAAATTTTAATTTTAATTCACTTTTAAAGAAGTGCTTTTCCTGTATCTTATATGAAGTCCCTGTAGTCAGAAACAAGATTTTATGGATCATATACAATATTTTTCCAATTACTGAAAAGCTCCAGTGAGCCTTTCCATAAAAGTCACTGGTTAAAAGGAGACAACAGATTTTAGGGTTCTAGTAAGATCTTGTAGCCTGTGAGGGACGAAGCGAGTGACGTCAAGGTCTTGTCGGCCTTTGTTGTATAAGAGATAAGTAAAGAGGTGTCAGCCTTCTTTCAAGCAGAGATTAGTATTGTTATGGAACAATATGGAATTTGAGCTCAGGGAAAGCTAACAAAAGCTAACAAAACACTGTCCTACCAGCCAGAATCTACTAGAGTCACAATAAATAAGGAAAATAAACATGGCTTATTAAGGTAATATTCTAGTTTTGTGTGTAAGGGTGAACTATAAGTAATGACATATTTTATCTTGGTAAATTATTGGCAAATTCCTGCACATCTGTTATTCTGTTTTCCACTGCCAACTGTGTGATTTTTATTTTCTCCGAGACCTGGGTTCGCTTCCCGCGTGGAGTTTGCATGTTCTCCCCGTGTCTGTGTGGGTTTCCTCCTGGTGCTCCAGTTTCCTCCCACAGTCCAAAGACATGCAGGTTAGGTGCATTGGCGATTCTAAATTGTCCTTAGTGTGTGCTTGGTGTGTGTGTGTGTGCGCCCTGCCTTGCGCCTTGTGTTGGCTGGGATTAGCTCCAGCAGACCCCCATGACCCTGTAGTTAGGATACAGCGGGTTGGATAATGGATGGCCTTTTTATTAGTCCTTTATGTGATTCAGTTTAACAGAATGGGCTCATGACCAGAGGAGTCTTCAGTAAAACATGGACTCTCATGTTTGTAACCGATATTTATTATGTTGAAGTTTAATTATTGAAGTGTAATATTAAGTTGGTTAATTACTTATATACAGTATGTGGGAAAGTATTATTCTGTAGAATTCAAATTGTCTGTAGGTGTGCATTAAAATATTATATATTATGAGCTGTCCAACTGGTTATGCATCAGAATATGCTGGAGAGTTAATAGTTGAGTTTAATTGTGGTTAATTCTACTGTTGACATAAGTGCTCAAGAGGGTAATTTAAAAATAAAATTAGGCACCAAACTGATCAAAGGAAATAGCTTTACTAAGAGAATTCATGTTAAAGGTAAAGAACAATGTCAAAATTGTTATATTACTATTTATTGTTAACAATAATAGTAATAATGCATGTTATTTATTTAGTGCCTTTCCCATGCACAAGGCACTTATGTTATATTTGCCCTTCTAAAATCTGATTTGTATTGATTTTCACTCATTTAGTTTGAAAATTGTGTATTTATTCAAGTGATAAGGTTGCAAGCTGTTCACTTAATTTTGTATTCTTATTTTATTATTTCTTTCTCTGAGGTAGGGACACCTCATCTACTGCTGCCAGGTATTCCAGTAGGGGAGACACCGTGTAAGTCACATCCACGTTCACCAGTACCCCGCTTCAGGTCATGACTGTGATACGGACTGTAGTTGTGTGATGATCAAAGGCAGAATTGTGTTTGCATGATTCATTATTATGTATTGCATTTCTGTAGCAAAAATAATGTGGGAGTGTTATATACTGTATTTTACATTATATTATTACATTGGATTGGATGGTATGAGGCGGTCCCCCTTGGAGTTATGTGCTTACAGTTCTCAACATATTGTGAGGATGTTTATTTCAGCAGAGTAATATTTTATTAGATAGGCAGCCTGGTAATAATGGGAAATTTTGTTTTTCTTCAGTTATTTACTGGGATGCATAGCTTGAAATCAGGACTGTTATCATCACTGGGATTTCTGGTCACGCTTGTATATTATTCTGACAGTGGAATAGTAAATCATTATAATATACAGGTGATGGAGGTGTGTGGTTGGTTTAGTGCAAGAGTTCCCAAAGTGGTTGATATTTACCCCCTGGGGTCGATTTGAGCTTTCTAGGGGTCGATAGTTTCAATAAAAACATTTGGGGGTCGACGACAGCACAAATAGACCCCCTTATTACTGCTATTTGTTTGTTACTTCAAAATATCTATGATTCCAATAGGTACCTAATTAAGAAGTAAAATAATTCAAAAAAACACTTTTTTGATAAAAAACACATTACATACCAAACTTGAGAACGAAAAGGTCAAATGTGTTATTAAAAGAGTCACACATAAGAATGCATGAAAATACATGTAACACAAACATGTCTGTGCATTGTCTTATCGAACGTATCAAAGCAAGTGTGTACATGAAAAACCGTTGCATGTCCGCACTTGCTCGCGGTGGGACGAGATGACGGATATTCGATATTAGCAGAATCTATCAGTCTTGTATGGTCATGCTTTCATAAAACACTATAAATTGGTTCGTTTGATGTGACGTACTTATTTGTGATTTGAACTTTGAATATAATTATTTATTGAGGAGCAGTACTACGAAAAAGAAAATCAGAGGACACAGTTTATTCGAGTTTGAACAAAAATCTTCTGTTTCAAGTAAGTACATACTTATTTGAAATTGTTTGTTAATAAAAGTTTTTATTTCTTCAGATAATAATATGACTGAACCAAAAAAGAAATGCAGACAGTACAGCTTGGACTATTGTACTTATTTTGAATTTACATATTTATTTCATAAATGTCAAAAATGTAAAAAAAACTCTGCTCGTATTTTTTTGCTTTAATTTTCATTAGTGCAGGTTTCGATATTAAATGTTGCACAAGATAATGCCATATTCTGTAGTCCTTTTATCTTTTTCAATCATTAATTACAAGTGATTAAAATGAAAAGTTTGATATCTAGTGAAATATTTAATATCAAGTACTATACAAATGTATTAATTTGAGTAAGTAAAGTAAATGACTAGGAGGTCGATGATTTTAAAAGTTTTTGGTAAAGGGGTCTGCGGCCAAAAAAAGTTTGGGAATTCTTGGTTTAGTGTAATGAAAATACTGAGAAAATGTCGATTTGTTATGTGCATAACAGCTTACAAGCCACAAAGTACTTTCATATCTTGATAAACTTTTCTTTTCCTTGTTTTCATTTTAGACTTTTACGGTTAAGAAGATCATTTAACTTACCTGTTCTGACTTAAAGCATCATGCAAAAAGCCAGCGACAGTGACATCCTTCTGGTGCATGCAGTCTGCTGGTGTTTATTTAACTTGTACTGAGGATCTGTTTGCCTTCAGTAGGTAAAAAAGGGGGAAAATAAAAAAAATACAAACTGGTGTAGCTGCAATGAAGGTAAAACTCAAACAGTAAAAAAATACGTGGTTGACGTTGCATAAAATGTTTCTTTGTTTTGACACACACTTGTACATAGGGGACAGCTGAAGGGCTCTAGTGACTGTAATTTCACCGCCACAGCAGGGGTTGGCACTGTCTCTTAACATCTTTCTCTCTTTCTCGCTCTGCAGACTGGATGATGGACAGCTAGAACATCTCTGATGTCACTTCTGGTGTCCGTTCTACAGGAAGACTGAAAGCCAGATGCTCTGTCAACTCGCATCTGCAGTGATGACTCCACAATAATGTGAGTGTTTAGTTTTTTTTTTTTGGCTACATCTAATTATATTGGGTAGTCATCTTGGCACTCTTATTGTGGTCCTTTCTTTTACAGTTTTAAGGTATATGGGTTTGCAAATTTTACTACTTTTTAATGGGAGAATTTGAAATTCAAGATATCTCAACAGAAATTGGACTGTCTTAATAAATTGGTCCATGAGGGTGCCGTGTTCTTTCATTCTAACAGACAGACAAACATCGCAGTAGGTGCTTTACACATTATATGCAAACGCACCTAAAAAACATGTCTAGAAATCCTTTGCATTTTAGGCAGGAGAATTTAAGTGTGTGATTGGGGGAATTGTGCTTGGTTCAGAAATACAGTGAAATAATGCAACCGATCAGATTGGAGTTATGATAGTGTAACTTGTATCATTACAAATTCATAAGATGAGATAAAATGGTGGCACGATGAATCATATTTTAATTATGTATTCTTCACAGCCTTCACATAAAGGAATGGAGACTCCGTATTCATTCTGTGATTGTAATGAGCAACCTTGTTTCCATCCACTATTACTCGTATAGGACCGGGATATGGAGGGAAACTGCACAGTGGCAGTGTTAACAACAGTTTTATCAAGTAAAAATCGTAACATTTGAAATGAACTATCTATTCTGCCTGCCTGCACCAGCAATTAAATGAGCTACTTCACTTGTTAATACCAAAATGATATTCATTTAGTGCTTCAGTACTTTGAACCACAAAACGCATCTCCCCATTCATAAGACATGCACTGCATTAACAGAAACTCATAATTGCTGAGAAATTAATTTAGCAGGACCAGCCAAAGAGCATACTTTATAGCCAAATGCAATATGCAAACACTAATATTTATGAGTTTAACCCTTGAAATGTGATGAACATAGTAAGCACAAATGTCATGTATTTACATGGTTACGATTAACTGACTACACGTAATGTCAGTCCAGTTAATTTTCTAATTCTGGATTTGTACACAGCCTAACTAATAATAAAGTCTGATCACTCATGTCAGATACTTTGAAAACAGAACAACAAAGGGGGTTTTGCAAGTGAAAGGGAACAATGCCAAACTGACAAGCCTGATGTCACACAGGAATCTGTAACATTTAAAAATAGGGGAAAAAAAAAAGGAGAGATAAATTTGGGCAATTAAAGCACCAGGAGTTTGAGGAATTTGAAAATGAAATCATTTAAATTATTTAGCACCAACTGGCACTGTGTGAAAAACTAATTGCACCTTTATGCTTAATTATAGGTTGTGCCATTTTTAGCTGGATTTACTGTAACCAGATGCTTTTCATAATTCAGTTTTGGTCCTTTACTTCACTGTGGAGGAAATTTAGCCCAGTAACTGCTTTACTTCAGAAACACAGATAGGTTTATAATTATGAACTGCTCCTTTCAGCATTGGTCTTAGGGCTTGGTCTTTGACTAGGTCAGTCCAAAATTTTAATCATGCTTGTTTTTAGTCATACTTATGAGGACTTCATTTTTTTTTTGGATTATTTTTTTTATTTTATGTTCATACTACGCTTCAGCTTTAACTCCAGCTTACAGATAGATGATTACGTATACTACTTTAGAAAATATAGAGCAGAGTTCCTTCAGAGATGGCATGGTGGCGCAGTGGGTAGCGCTGCTGCCTCACAGTAAGGATAACTGAGTTTGCTTCCTGGGTTCTTCCTGCGTGGAGTTTGCATGTTCTCCTCGTGTCTGCATGGGTATCCTCCGGGTGCTCCACAGTCCAAAGACATGCAGGTTAGGTGCATTGGCAATCCTAAATTGTCCCTAGTATGTGCTTGGTGTGTGTGTGTGCCCTGTGGTGGGGATTTGTTTCTGCCTTGCGCCCTCTGTTGGCAGGGATTGGCTCCAGCGGACCCCCATGATCCTGTAGTTAGGATACAGCGGGTTGGATAATGGATGGATGGATGGAGTTCCTTCAGTTATGGCAACTAGTTCAAGTCCAGATGCAGCAAAGCATCCCCACACCTTCACATGTAACATCACCATGTTTGACAGTGGGTATAATGTTCTTAGTGTGAAATGCTGTGTTTATTTTAAACCAGGCATAATGGAACTCACATCATCCAAAAATGTACGCTTTTTTGGTTTTTGCTTATAGAAGATTCTCCTGGTGCTTCTTGGCAATGCATTTGTCTTGGTTAGTTGAGGTTTACACATTTCTAGTCTCCATAGAGCTCTTTTGATTGCTGAGTAATGACATATCTTGAGACATGATGTGACAATCGGCCAAAATGGGAGTGATCACTACACTTCACCACCCACAAGGAAAGTGAACGATGTTCGAAGGATATATTAGTATTAAAAAATATTTGGTCCTTGATTCTTCTTCCCCACTTTCCGCACCCACCAAAGCTTGACAGAAACCCAGATGGTAGTTTGATTGGTTAAACAAGTAAGTGTGTTGTAATTCAGGGTACGGTATTTATGCATTTACATGAAAGGTGACCTGCGGTGGGTTGGCACCCTGCCCAGGATTGGTTCCTGCCTTGTGCCCTGTGTTGGCTGGGATTGGCTCCAGCAGACCCCCGTGACCCTGTTCGGATTCAGCGGATTGGATAATGGATGGATGGATGGATGAAAGGTGACTGGGTGCTCGGTTGTGATCCCATTTTCAATGGACGCCCTCCCTCGCCTCCCTACTTTCCATGGCCAAATCTTAATCCCCGGTATGAAACGTACTCGAAATAAAAGGCAAATCAAAAGGAGAAAGATTAAACATAGTCTGTGTGAATCCAGTCGTACAGTTCTCATTGATGAAAGAAAAAATGGCTGCCTTCTTGCTATTCCGAAGAGTTTAGAAAAATGAGTCTGACCCAGCAACGAGCATCATCCACTTCCCTTGTGGGTGGTGAAAAGTGTAGCATCCGTGCCATCTTGGGTGATTGTTACAATGGGAAGCATGCCGTGTTTTGTATTTTCATTTCTAGGGCCCATTGTGATTTCCTGATTAATTCTATGCTGAATTATTAGTTATTGGGCGGCACGGTGGCGCAGTGGTAGAACTGCTGCCTCGCAGTTAGGAGACCCAGGTTCACTTCCCGGGTCCTCCCTGCGTGGAGTTTGCATGTTCTCCCCATGTCTGCGTGGGTTTCCTCCCACAGTGCAAAGACATGCAGGTTAGGTGGACTGGTGATTCTAAATTGGCCCTAGTGTGTGCTTGGTGTGCGGGTGTGTGTGTCCTGCGGTGGGTTAGCACCTTGCCTGGGATTGGTTCCTGCCTTGTGCCCTGTGTTGGCTGGGATTGGCTCCAGCAGACCCCCGTGACCCTGTGTTCAGATTCAGTGGGTTGGAAAATGGATGGATTATTAGTTATTTTGGCAGCCAGGCCAGTCCCGGGAAGAATCACTAGTAGCCAAAGTGTTCTCCTATTAGGAGATTATGGTGCTTATTGTGGTACAGTGGAGTTCCAGAGCCTTAGAAATGAATTTGTATCCCTTTCCAGACTGGCAGATATCAACAGCAGTTTCTCTGAGCACTTCAGGGATTTCTTTTGATTTCTTTAGTTTTTATTTGCTTGTTGATTTTTATGCTGGCTACTTGACTCTGAGGGTCAGGGTGAAAAGAAGTGAACTTTATATTCAGTAATCAGTTAGTTGATTCTAATAATCCCTTTCCATTGAGATGGTTTTACTAGGGAGCTATTAGTTTTTCATACACAACTAGTTAAATGTATAACTTTGTTCATTGAACAAATTACATAAATAAAATAATTGTGTTTTTTGTTCACCCTTTATACAATATTAGACCTGAAAATGCAATTGTATTAAAAATCCAGGAGTGATCTATACTTTTTAACAACACTTTTTTATCAATCAATACATCCTGTGCACTGAAATATGGGAAAAATACATTACTAAGATGCGGATGCCGTATAACTCATCTTTATACTTCATTTAGCATTAGATTGGAAAAACTGCCTTGGGGAAATACAGTATTGTACAAATTGGATACCAGGATAACATACACTGAATCAATAGTTTATTAGATTCATCTATCTAGCAGCATGTTGCTTTGGCCTTCAGAACAGCATGAATTCATCTGGCCATTTGTTATTCAGGAATGCTGTACCATGTTGATATGAGTGTGTTGCACAGGAGCTGCACATTGGATGGCATTACAGTCTTACTGTGATCAGCCCATTCCAGCTCATGTCAAGAATGCTTGACAAGGTTGAGATCGGTGGGCTGTGAAAGCCACTGAAACTGTGAAAAATTGCCATCAAGGCCACTGGGACTATTCTGCTGGAAGTGTCCATCCAAGTGTAGCCATGAAGGGATGATCTTGGTCTACAATACTGTTCAGATATTCCTTGCTATTCACATATTTTACAATGGGTACCTTAGCACCATCACACTGTCAAAACCAGATTTGAACAAACAGTAGATACCAGTCAAGATGGCTTCATGGGCTCCTGTTGCTTGTTCCAAATTCTGATCCTTTCATCAAAATCATGCAAAAGGATGCTGGAGTAGGCCTACCAACCAACTTTTACCAATCTCAACAGTCCAGTTTTGATGTCTCTGTGCCCAGCGGAGACATGATTTCTTGTTTTCATTGACAACATTGGTGGCTAACATGGTCTATGGCTGTTGTAGCCAAGTTGACATAAAGTTTGATAAGTGGTGCGTTCTGAGATTACATGCTGACACCAGTGTTGAATCTGGATGTGACTGGCCTAAGTTTGGCCATAATTGAAACAGTTGTGCATGAAAAGCCCATCACAACAGACGTTTGGGAGATGTTAGAATTGCCAACCATCATGCCATGTTCTAAGTTAGCAGGGTCATTTGTTTTAACCACCCCAGTGCTCAATTGATCTCTGACAGATGCTACAAATCAGATGCTGCCTTGATTTATGCCACATTCCACTATCACATGATGTAAGACGCATAAGAATGGAGAATTTGCGTGATGGTGGGAGTGTGCCTGGCTGGTGTTAAAAGGCAGGGCCTGTTAAAGCCCATTACAGCACTTCTTGTGTGATTTTGGGCTACACAAAAATAAATTGTATTGTATTTTATTGTTACTACCCTTTACCTTTCTAATGAGAAGGAACAATGGAGTTATGGAACAGGCCAGTATTGCCTCACAGCTTACCTCATCATACATTTCACCAGTAAAAAATTAAATACTTTGGAAAAGATAAATAATGACCATTTTAAATCCATGAAAATCATGGGTGAATATATTAGAGACATTAATAATGAAGGTGACAGCAATAAAGTATTGAATCTAAATGTGAACAAAATACAAAAAAACTATGACAGTGCAAATGTGTGTGAGTGTGTGTGTGTGTGTAAATATATATATATATA
>JANRMT010028174.1:36940159-36954043 GCA_026402145.1 Polypterus bichir lapradei | reverse complement strand
GCAAAGGCTGTGAATACTTATGTACATGTGCTTTCTCAATTTTTTTACTTTGAATAAATTTGCAAAAATTTTTGGGGTGTTGTGTGTAGAATTCACCGGGTGCAAGGCAGGAAACAAGCCCCAGGCAGGGCGCCAGCCAACCGCAGTCTTCTGAGATAATGTCATAATATATATAAGTATATATATAATTCCATCCATCCATTATCCAACCCACTATATCCTAACGGGGGTCTGCAGGAGCTAATCCCAGCCAACACAGGGCGCAAGGCAGGAAACAAATCCCGATATATATATATATATAATCAAGCATGCACGCATTGGAGACAGCCTAAAGGTTTTATATATTATAATAAAAAAATCCTGGGACAAGACAAGATTTTTTTCAGAAAGATACTTTATAGTCCCGCGAGACAAGACTTTGCGTCAAGAGATTTAACCACGCCCGGGGTCAGAAATAAAAGACAAAGAGTAGATGACAAAGTAGAACATTGTAAACAATTCAAAAACGTTGGCGTGATACACATGAAGAGCAGATTAGAGATAATCGAAGTACGAAAATTCAGAAGTCTCAAAAAAAGGATAGTAAAGCTCGCATTAGCACAAACGTACGGAAAATATTACTCGGTGAAATAACGGAATAGCGAAAAGTGATCAAATATATTATGTTGTTCGGATTTAAACTTTAAATTGAAGACTTGTAGATCGTCTAAGTCATGTTGCCATCAGGGAAAAGTAGAGTTTCTTCCCAATGAAGAGGCGTAGCCGTGATAATTAAAAGATTTGTTGTTTGGTGAAAGTGAAATTCTCATACGTGAGTGGCAGAGACATGAAGAGGCTGGCATGTAGTGCTGGCTGGGGGGGGTTGGTGAGTGAAGTGAGCAGGGGTCGAAGCCCCCTAGTATATATATATATATATATATATATATATATATTGTAAGCTGGAGGTATGATCGCACCCCAAGAGGACAAAGACGCCCCTGGGAATACCCCTGAAACACAGACTACCTTCACATTGCTCCTTACCTTTTGCGCTATAACGCATAATACAAGCCACACGTGATACTTCGCTAACTTAAAAGCCTTGGGCAGCGCCTGTCAGTTTTGGAATTGATTGTTTGCTTTTATCGCTCTCTATCTCTGCTCCTAGCGGAACTATCATCTCTGACTTGTCATGGAGCACGTTTAAGCTCATGTGTTTGCAGTGTTTGAATAAAAATCCTTCTTGTTTCTATGACCTCCTGTGTCTCTGTGCAAATCTGTGACCCAAGCGTGACAATATATATATATATATATATATATATATATATATATATATATATATACAGTATATATATAAAATACATGTGTGTATCCATAATGGATAGAATGACATCCCAACTGACATGAAGGGTGGGTCCTTACCCAGCAGGGAGTTCAGTATAGAAGTATAGCATCAGATGAATGTGTATCCCAGCCAAGGTGGGTCCTTTTCCCTTTCCCAGTTGGGGATAAAAAAATAACAGACGGTCTTGGGGAAACTGCCTAGCAGGAACAGTTCATCCCTGACTATTATTGGTGCCAGTGCTCCTCTGGCACGGTTCTAGTTTAGACACTCACAGGGTACCATAGGATTAGTAGTTTTGGAGGGCAATCCTGTTGGGGTCCTTGGGTACCTGCATGTTTTTTGGAGCTTCTGCTTGTCCTGGAAGTGCTTCTGCCATACAGTGCTGTGTAACTGGAAGTATTCCTCACCTCAGTCTGGGAGTTGGTGTTGGGAGGAAGTGGACAACACTCATTGGAGTGGTGTGGAGGAGGACGAGAAAAATAAGAATAAGAATTGGAGTTGTGACTGAGTATTGGAAAAAGAGCCAATGGAAGGTATTCTCTGTAATAAAAATGCTTATCTGAACGTGGGGCTGTTGCTTGCATGGTTGTGTCTGATGTTTGGGAGGTCAAGATAATCCCTAGTTGTCACTATTTATTTATTTAACAAGCTTTTGTAAAAAGCCTGGTGTCAAATGAAGTTCTACTTACTGTATCAATCAGACATGAGTAGCACAAGTGAACAGGCAGCCAATGACCATTGTAACGTAGAGGACGCGCATAACAAGCCATTTTGCACTGTGAGTGTCCTGTGGATATTAGAGTAATGTATTTCTGTGTCTGCTTCATGATGAGATAGTTGAGTTGGTCACCAGTATGTCTCTTGGGCACGTTAACACAGGCAATGCCACCTTTCACTTGAGATAGAGATTTGAAACTGATGAAGGAAGAGTTGGGGAGATGCAAGGTGACGAACACAGGAACAGGTGATGGCACTTACTGTATTTCTGTACACTTTGTTCTTTCCCGCACTTATATAAGGATGACAGAAGCTTTTCAGGTAAGGCCGTCATGCTCACTAATCATGGCGCTGTACGTAAGAATTTAATTTCGCCCTACTCTTTATAATTGACAATAATGTAGCACCTTTCTATTGTGATCATCATCCCAAGATATTTAAGAAGTACAGAGCTATGTCAGAATTGTTTCTCATTTATTAATTTACGTTCTGTATTTAAAACCTGGGTAGATTCAGTGACTCAGTTTGTAAGAAAGAACTGAACTGGACAACTTTTTAATCAGTGGACCACAATGAGAATTAAGTTGACGTTATGAGCAAAAAAAGTTAAAGGGGCGAAAATTCAAAAGAAACATCTAACAAAAGCACATGACAGAGGCTAAGTATCTAAGCTGAGGGTCCCGGTGCGGTAACGCTAAAATATGTGAGAATGAAAAAAATGATCAACTTTTCATACCGAAATAGAAACCAGCAGACTCCAAGTGCCTGGAGGGCTGGGTTTGCACACATGGGGATTGTTGCCGCTTTTGGCTGTACCTGCTGACGTACGTTGTGTTTTTAATGCCTAGGGTCCTGTGTCAGAGTGATTAATTAGACATGTCAAATGATGAACGATGCAACCAAGAAAAGAAAAAAAAAAAATAGCAATATAAGTTTGTGAAGACATTTATTTGATGAAATACATGGAGGACCCAGCAGTGAGACTGTTGTTTCTGATAGAAGGAGCGCTGCAAGTCAGATGTTAGGCACTGACGTGGAACAGAAGCAAACTGAGTGACAACATGGCATTGGAGAAAACAGATCGACAATCAGAGATCACCTACGGTAAAAGCGCATGCTGACAATATGACAGCTTTGGTTAGCAGCCCACTTAGTTAAGTGGCTGCAGGTTTACTGACAAATTCCAACAAAGCACTCGGAGGCCTGTTTTTGAATAAAGAGTCCAAAAATCTGTTGCCATTAGTTCTCATTATAGGCACGACCGACTCAAATTTGTCAAAAAGTGGGAGATTGCCTTGAGTAGCATATCAATTGAAAAAGTGATTTAAAAAATTAAGAAACAATTTTATTTAACATGGAATAAGAAAAGGAATTGATGGATGTTTGTTTTTTTGTAGCAGAATTTGTGGGGCTCTGCCTTTATTGACAAATCACAGCTCCCATCAAATGTCAAGGGTAATAATAATAATAATAATACATTTTATTTATATAGCGCCTTTCCCATGCTCAAGGGTGTGGTGGTGAGAGCAGCAGCTTCACAGATCCACCACCCTGGGCGTGATCCTTACCAGTCTGGAGTCTGAATTTTCTCCCTTTGTCTAAATGGCCTTTTCACCAGATAATTTTCTTTCCTTATTTTCAGGTTAGCTGGTCATGTGGCGGCTTGTTTTGTGTCTCATTATTGTTTGCCTGCTCAGTACGGAAAAAGAAACAACTAAGGGGTCTGGGTCACGTCAATTAAAAACTCAGGATAAACAAGTTAATCAGCAGCAAAAATGGCTAAGAAGATAGTTAGAATGAAAACCTGCAGCCACTGTGGCCCTCCAGGATCGGAGTTGGACACCCCTGATATTTAGCCTAATACAGCTAGAGTGAATGTAAAAATAAACAATTTCTTGGCACACAGCATGTATTGTTTTGTCATGTGTGCACATCAAAGGGTCACCTTTAAAATTCTACACAGGAAGGTGATACCATCCAAAGCAAAGAGGGGGTGCTGCGCCACTAACTACCTTGTCTTCTCTCTGTCCCACAGCACAAATGGACTGCCCATTCAGGGCAACTAACTCCGACCCTTAAGATCCCAGGGCTATAAATTTGAGACTGCTCTGAGGAAAATGTCACTTGAGGCTGCAAGAGGCCAAGTAGAGGAGCTTCAGAAGTGAATTAATATTGAAGTTAGAAGATTCGTCTTTGTGGATTTGTTTACAAGGAGACGACTTATCATCCACTCATTTACAAAGAGATGATTTATATTGTTTTTACTATTGCTAAAACACTGTTGAGCGTACTTTTATTTAGTAAATAGGGACAGCAGGCTTGGCACCCCAAAGTGCTGCCATTTTATGAGCTTGTTATTCCTCGGATGGCCATAGTTTCCATATTTGTTCACTTCAGATGTTAGCATGCATTTTCAATCTCCCCAAAAAAAAATAAACCTCAAGAGCTGCATTACTGCTGGGTGGAAAACTACAGGGTGGTCCAGATCTAATTATGCAATTTTCATTACGCTCTAACTTATTAAGTTTATTACATAGAGAATTCACAAAAAATTATTTTTGTTGCTGATAGATGGCAGCACCTGCCCTGCATTCCAAAATGGCAGGGAGGCGGTTGTCAGTCGAACAGCATCTCTTTAGTCTTGTATTGTTTTCCTGCATTGCATTAAAAGTTGCAAAATCAGATCTGGACCACCCTATATTTTAGTATTTATTGGTGAAAAGCAAAATAACATGTTTCAATCAGCTGGCCAAAATAAAATTCATCAACTGGAGTAGAAAATAATTTTTACGGTGTCACTTGATCTATTTTTCTTTTTGTATTATTGTTTTTGCAGTCACTATTCTTGCACTACTTCATTCTACCAGAAACGAGGAAGACCCAAAGGGGAGCTGAGATGCAAACAGCTTTCCAAAGTTGGTCCCCTTGTCGTATAACACCACTTCAGTATTTAATCGTAAAAAGCAGAGAAACACTTTTCAATCTTCCAGAGGCATAAAACATCATATTAAGTAAAAAATTCATTTTTCTACATACAGAAAATAGCTTATAAAATTACAGCATTACTTACATCTTTCACAGATTATGAAGGTAAATGGCAGACAACATGGTGGACTAAGTACACATCACCAGTCTGCTATCATTTCTGCAGTCTGAGTGGCTCATGCACCGATAGTGTTGCACTGTATTACATTTTGCTTTGCTATATGAGATTTCTCTCATTGCCTCCGTACTTCATCAGTGTCTGTCTCCTTAATCATCTTTTGAGTCCTTTCACAGTGGGCTAGCAAACTCCCATGTCATTTTGATTCCATTCCGGAGCCGGCTTGTCTTCTGGGCAGTTGGCTTATTAGTGACGTAAAAATAAAAATATTGTCAGCAGCTGTGCTTGGAGTTCAACAAAATAACTGGCGGTACTCGCTGTTGTGCCTGTTTCTTCACCCTCTGCACATTGCTTTATAGACTGCTTACAATTTCTTTAAAGACTGAGGGAGGAAGGTCTTCATTTTGGATTTCCAAGCATGGGGTCCACCTTGGAAGTACAAAAGCTTGAAAAAATTGCCAGTATACACACATTACCTGCTGGTACTTCTTAGATCAGAAAGAGAAGTACTGGTGTGTACCAGCTCACGTCAAGCACTCAACAGTAGTGGCCTTTTTCCATTTGCCGGGGCAAGATTCTCGGGTCACATCACTACAGTCACACTATCTTTGCTTGGCAATCGAGTCTGATCTTTCTCCAAACAGGGAATATTATCTAGTACATATATTCGTTACTTACTGCATATCAGCAGCTATCCAACATTTGACTACAGACTTGTTTGGTTTGTTTGACTTTCACTTTGTGAAAGGACATCAACATTTCATTGATAAACTGCTCACCATTGGAGGTGCCCCCCTTTATGCATGATGCAATTCTGCACACAGTGTGCCAAGTGTCTGATATAGCAGCAAAGCTGTCAGTATGTGAAGTGCAAAGTCAGAATCAGTTTCACATGGAAAAACTAGAATACCCAAGATGGTATAGATAGATAGATAGATAGACAGATAGGCACTATAAGATAGATAGATAGATAGAGTGAAAGGTACTATATAACAGATAGATAGATAGATAGATAGATATGAAAGGCACTATAATGATAGATAGATAGATAGATAGATAGATAGATAGATAGATAGATAGATATGAAAGGCACTATAATGATAGATAGATAGCTCTCCCGGCAGCATGGACGTGCCCCGAATTCCAGCAGGGCCTCATGGACTTTGTAGTTGTTATACACAGCCCTGCTGGATACCTTGGGGACCACAGGGAGTCGCTGTAGGGAGGCTCGTGGACTCTTATGTGCCCTATAACCTGGAAGTACGTCCTGGTCACGTGAACAGGAGAAATGATGTACTTCCAGGTTGAAGAAAAAGACTTTTACCCTGACCCGGAAGTGATAAGGACTTGTGGACTGTTGGGCAGGAACACCTCCGGGTCAGGGGGTATAAAAGGACTCTGGGAAAGCCCAGACAGGGAGCTGAGCTGGGAGGAAGGGTAGCTAACTGTCTGGGAGAGGAGGATTGTGTTTTGAGAGTATTATTGTTGATTAGTTACCGTATGAGTAGTGTGGAGTGGAAGGTGCTTGGTGCACTGTATTATAGTAAAATAAATAATAGTTATACTTTTACCCGCTGTTTGGCGTCATACCTGAGGGTTCAAGAGGTTGATAAGAACCTCCACTGTTACAACGACAATGAATGCAAATACAAGAAGAACAGTCAGTTTTCGCTGCGTGCGTATGCATCTGCCATCAAATATGAGTAATGTGAGTCAATACATGTGATTGTGTTTGTATGCAATTCAATGCATGCACCAGCATTTCAATAAAGCTCTACTGAAATCATATTTTTCCTCGTAAAACGACTGACGGATCAGTGTCTAAATGCAGCTCATTTGCAAGTTTTTCACAGACACGGGAGACACGACAATGAATGCAAATACAAGAAGAGCAGTCAGTTTTCTCTATATGTGTATGCATCTGCCATCAAATACGAGTAATGTGAGTCAATACATGTGATTGTATTTGTGTATAATTCAGTACATGCACCAGCATTTCAATAAAGCTGTACTGAAATCGTATTTTTTCCTGTAAAACACGTCTCATTTACGGTCAAGTATTATATTGCATAAGCCCACCATTTATTCTCGGATATGCCTTGTGTGTGCAAACTTTGTGACTAAGCTATTGCCCATTGTTTCATTGTCCACTCATTACTCGCTCTGTCCACTATATCCCATATCATATTTGTTCTCCCTTCCCCATGCCAATTTCATACTAATTGAGTACTTCATATTCCATGGTGTGAGAAAAATATTGCAATGCCATTTCAAGTGACTTTATAACTGTTCTTTTCCGGACTAGAAAGATGGCTGGATTGCAATCAGTTTTTTTTTTTTTTCTTCATGCGTAGTGAAACAATACGAGTGATTATAAGGCCGGGTTTATACTTCACGCGATGCGTGCTGCAGCGGACGCTCCTGCTACACAAGCGCTTTACCGTTTATACTTGCGCGCGATCTTTACGTAAATCTGGTAGAATCCAACAGGTGGCAGTGCGAGGTATTATCACGGTGAGAACATGTTTAGCTTCACTGTGTTGTGAATTGCCTGGAACTGCCATTAAATTCCGATGACACAATATCTCTGAAAAGGATGTTTAATGATTAAATCCATCAATCCAGGGATGTGCCCATTCCAGCTAGCATTGAGCATAAGGCAGAAACAATCCCTAGACAGGACATCAGCTCATCGCAAGGTGAATACAAGCACTCACATTTACTAGTGTCATTTTAGTGTCACCAAAACTGCATATCTTTGGAAGGAAACCGGAGCACACTGAGGAAATCCAGTAGGAAAACATGTAAACTCCAGGCAGGGAATATCAGTGACGTGACTCCCTGCGAGACAGCAGTGCTAATGCTCCGCCACCGTGTCACCCCTATGTGTGTAATTATTAACAGTATTCATTATTTAAACAAAATTAACGATTTATCTGTAAAATGTAACATACATACTTTAAAGCATTTCATCACGAAAGTGATATCAAGTATAAATCTAAGGATTCTAAATGTGCAGAGAGTTGGAATATCATACATTTAATGTGTTCTGTGTGGTGATCTATTGCTGCTTGCCGCTGCTGTCAAGTCAGGAGAATTCCCAGAAGCTCGTATCGATTAAAAACTGGGATGACATTTATGACGGTCTGCTTTAATGATAAAGTAAACTATGAGGTTAAAGTGGACATTTCAAGATTAAAGCTGAAATTTCCACTTTAATCACAAAATACACCTTTTCACCATGTCCTTAATGTTTTTTTCTCTGTGGCTGTACATTATGTTGCTGTTGTGAAGTTGCAAAAAAAAAAAGACGGCACAAAAGATGGTATGTGAGACTTTTAAAATGTATCATGTCATTACGATGGGGAATATGTGACACTTAAATATAAAAGCACCACAAATTCATCTGTATGTCAGCATTTTGCTTCAACACATTGAACTATTCATCAAACATTGAAGCGCACACATTGATCCCGTAGGATCCGCATAGCAACTTTCTGTCAAATATAGATAGTAAATAACTTTTATCACACTGCACACCCCCCCGACTTTTTGCTGGTACTGCAACTCGCGCACGTGTCACGCTAATTTCTGAGGACGTGCTCAGAGGACGCGTCAAATGAACGCTGGAAACACGTGGCAGCCATGATGTGTGTGCGTACGCCTTCTGAGCGTGAAGTATAAACGAGCCCTGAGTGTGACATTTTCTCATTGGTTATTTTATAGTTGACTGCTGAAAAAAAAAAAAACAGCAATTGACATCTGGGAAACAAAGTTTACTAATGTTGATAAAAGCAGCAGGAGAGGATTTGTCGAGGTAGAAAGGACATGGAAATGCGTCAAGTGAGAACCGAAGAAAAGAGGCAGCAATTCACACCTGGGTACTGAAGTTCAATGGCGTTGCTTGTGGCGCTAATAGGGTATCTTTTGTGTGTAAAAAAAAAAAAAATGTCAATAACTTTTACTGAATAGAATTTTACAGTTGCAACAACAGTGGAGTTCGCTATGGCACTTCTTGTGTTAAAGAGATGGGTGCTCAGAAAAAACACTTGCACACTATTCCATGTAGGCTGGTTCCCCCCTTACACTGGAAGCTGTCAGAAGCTTCTCGCAAACAAATAATGAAAAAAACAGGATTAGAAAGGGAATAGCAGTATTCTCATTTCCTTTCTCCTCATTTAATTTAATGCAAACCAGCGGCAGATACAACTATTTTCATCAAGAAAGTACATTTTTTGCCTGTCAGGCTCCGAGTCTGTTAACTTCACAAAGCTTACATTATAATTAACTTTAGTGTCCCTCAAACATGTCTGCAATTATTTTTAAAATTAATGCTGAAATCAAAAAACTACTACAAAATGTGCAGGAAACAGCGTCTGAATCGTTGATTTTTGAGGTATCCTTTGGTATCTGTAAGGGTCGGTTTACACTTCACACTCAGAATGCATACGCACACGCATCATGGCTACCACGCGTTCATTTGACGCATCCTCTGAGTACGTCCTCAGAAATTAACGCAATTCATGCGCGAGTTGCAGTACCATCAAAAAGTCAGGGGGCGCAGTGTAATTAAGTTGGAACGTGACGTCAGAGTCTCTGTTTACTATGTGACAGAAAGCTGCTTTGAGGATCCTACGGGATTAATGTGTATGCTTCGATGTTTGATGAATGGTTCGATGTGGTGAAGCAAAATCCCTACATACAAATGCATTCGTGGTGCTTTTATATTCAAGCGTCGCATATTCCCCAAGATAATGGCATTTTAAAAAGTCTCACATACCATCTTCTCTGCCGTCTTTTTTTTTTTTGCACCGTCACAATAGCATCAGAATGTATGGCAGTGTATTTGAGCCATGGAGCAAAAAATTAAGGACACAATGAAAAGGTCTATTTTGTGATTAAAGTGGAAATTTTAGCTTTAATTCTCGAAATGTCCACTTTAATCACATAAATTATTTTATCATTAAAGTAGACCTTCATAAACGTCATCTTAAAACTGACCCAGTTGTTAATCGCTGTGTGCTTCTGGGACTTCCTCCTGAACAGGCAGCAAGCAATCGCCACACAGAACAAATTCCATTTATGATATTCCAGCTCTCTGCACATTTAGAATCCTTAGATTTTTTACTTGATGTCACTTTCATGATGAAATTCATTAAAGTATGTATGTTACATTTTACATCGTTATCAACCTGGTGATCGCTTAGAGAGCCAGGCATTGATAGTCACAAACAAGTAAATGGATTGAGCTACATCTTTTCTCTGTGCTCCAGTTTGTAAGCTGATTGGGTTTTCTATTAGTATATTGAAGTTATGTATTTTAAAAATTGTTCTTTATTATGGCACTGCTATGTGAATAATGCAAGTGATACATATGGCAAGTTGAAGTAACATTTAGTGGTACATCATAAATTGAATTATTGTCACCTGAGTACAGGTTTATCTCATGGCATTTCAAACGTATATACCGATATCTCAAAATATATCTGAAGATATCTTAAAATAGCATTCTGGTCGCTCTCGGACATCTTAGTTTCCTTACTGTCACATGAACGGAGTCCTTGATCAGCAAGGATTACTACCTCACCTCAAAATGTCTTGGCTTCCTTATCTGAAATAGCTACCTTACCTTGAAGTCAGAATTACAGTTTTAAGTCTCTAGTGATCAGGAGTATGGCCTTTCTCTCTATTTCATTTTATTTGTGAAATGTCTTAATAACAAGGAAATCAAAATATGCTTTGAAGGTGTCAAGGATATTTCGACAAATATTTAGTTGCACACTTCTGATGTCTTCCAGTCAGTTATGTGAGGTGTCCTCACCTTTCACTGGCCTCACACTTTCTTCTGACTCTGGCAGACTTCCTCCAAAAAGCCAGCAATCCAGCCTCAAGAGAAGATATCCCTTCAAATGATCAGTATACGGTGCGTAACAAATAGAAAATAAGATCAGTGGACAATATGACATCATCTTGTGTCTCTGAGAAATACTTTTAAGATATCATCATAGTGCATTTCTAGATATTTTGAAATAAGCTCCTGTGTATTTAGAGAAATCACATTTACACTATGGCGGCACGGTGGCGCAATGGTAGCGCTGCTGCCTCACAGTTAGGAGACCTGGGTTTGCTTCCCGGGTCCTCCATGCATGGAGTTTGCATGTTCTCACCGTGTCTGCGTGGGTTTCCTCCCACAGTCCAAAGGTACATTGACGAACCTAAATTGTCCCTAGTGTGTGGATGTGTGTGCCCTGCAGTGGGGTGGTGCCCTGCCCGGGGTTTGTTTATTGGCTTGTGCCCTGTCTTGGCTGGGATTGGCTCCCGTGACCCTGTAGTTAGGATATAGTGGGTTGGATGGATGGATGGATTTCATCTCAAGCAGTTCTTTTTTTTATTTTGAGTACACAATGGGAGGTCTGAAAATCGAATGTACATTTTGTGAGAAGGATTTAGGAGTCGTAGTGGGCTCGACGCTATCAACTGCCAGACAGTGTTCAGAAGCCATTAAGAAGGCTAACAGGATGTCAGGTTATGTAGCGCCTTGATGTGTGGAGTACAAGTCACAGGAGGTTCTGCTTAAGCTTTATAACACACTGGTGAGGCCTCCTCTGGAGTACTGTGTGCAGTTTGGGTCTTCATGCTACAGAAACAGACATAGCATCACCAGAGAAGGTCAAGTGAGGAGCAACTAGGCTGATTCAGTTCTACAGGGGTTGAGTTATGAGGAAAGAATAAATAGCTGATCTTTTACAAGAAAATTAAGAGAAGACATAATTGAAGTGTTTGAAATTATGAAGGGAATGAGTCCAATAGATTAAGACTGTGACTTTAAAATGAGCTCATCAAGAACACGGGGACACAGTTGGAAACTTGTGAAGGGGAAATTTCACACAAACATTAGGAAGTTATTTGTTACACAAATAACTGCAGTCACTTGGAATAAGAGACCAAGTAGGGTGGTGGACGGTAAGACTTTAGGGACTTTCAAAACTCAACTTGATGTTATTTTAGAAGAGTTAAGTGGATAGGACTGATGAGCTTTGTTAGGCCCAATGGCCTCTGCTCATTTTTATTATGTTTAATATGTTATAATATTGTTTATTTTTATGCCTTTAAGCAGTGGTGCAATCTTGATTTTCTATGGTGGTCACCATTTTGTGCCGCGTATGCTTGGTGTGGGGTAAGGGGATGGTTAGCAGAAGTTATGCCGGGTGATGTCAGCAGTACAGTGGCATATAAAATGGCAGCACACTAAAGGCAACTGTCCAAGATTCTGGATAACTCTTTTTAAATGACTTTATTGTAATTTGTTTCAAAATGACCTCAAGGCAAAGACCTTTTTGAATGCTTCCAGACTTTTGATTTTCAGATTTCATTTTTGCTTGTCTCAGTGCATTGTTGCCTTGGCTTCCTGGACTTAAAATTTTAGTATAACGCATCTGCATGTAGCCTGCACAATCCGAGCAATTTGTGAGTGTAAAAGGCTGGCATGAAGACCCAATTCTCTCACAAAAGATATAACATGTTACGGTACAGCCAGGGTTTCAAACATGGCTCAGATGTCTTTTAGTTATATTTAGTCTTTTAGTTCTCTTTTAATATTTAAAGTAATATATTGTAACTAGAGGTGGCCGCCAGGTTACAAATGAGTTCTGTTCCTGTCGACATTTATAACCTGATATGGTATATACTGTAAGTTGGTAATGGAAACAGAGGGAAAGATGAATAGTGCTATATTACTTATTTTACAGAAAACCATATTAACATTATTAATAAAATGTCAGTGAAGCATATGACTGTATTTTAAATCACAAATCACTGATTTTAAGTACTGGAAAACAGAATGAGCACTTGGAAAGTAACAAAACATAATACAAGATTGCTATTTTTAAATTTCTCATTAATGTTTAATACAATCAGCCCCACATTCTGCACTTATGGGGTGTATTGATAAGGGGGTGAGACAGAAGAGAGAAGTCAGGTGGAGACTTGGGAATTAGACAGTGAGAACTGACTGCACCTTAACATCAGCAAAACTAAGGAACTGCTTATTGACATTCACTGCACCAAAGAGCCTCAACGTCCGGTCACTAGTCCGAGAAGTGGATGTAGAGGCGGTCCACTCCTACAAGTACTTGGGCATCCACATCAATTACAGGTTAGACTGGTCTCAGGACACAGAGGATCTGTAGAAGAAAGGACAGAGCAGGCTCTTCTTCCTTAGGAGACTGCATTCCTTTAATGTGAGTAGTGGCGTCCTTCACATCTCCTACAACTCTGTGATGGCCAGTGGGATTTTCTACACTGTGGTGTGCTGGGCTGGTAACATCACCTCAAAAGAGGACCACCAAATCAACAGACTTATTAAAAAAGCAGGCTCAGTTATGGGAGGCACTCTGGACCCCTGGAGGTCGTAGAGGAAGAGACAATTCAAGTAAAACTGAGTGTCATTATGAACAAAGCTGCACATCCATCCATCTATCTATCTATCCATCTATCTATCTGTTATATAGTGCCTTTCATATCTATCTATCTGTTATATAGCACCTTTCTATCTATCTATCTATCTATCTATCTATCTATCTATCTGTTATATAGTGCCTTTCATATCTATCTATCTGTTATATAGCACCTTTCTATCTATCTATCTGTTATACAGTGCCTTTCATATCTATCTATCTGTTATATAGCACCTTTCTATCTATCTATCTATCTATCTATCTATCTATCTATCTATCTATCT
>JANRMT010028174.1:36913310-36929368 GCA_026402145.1 Polypterus bichir lapradei | reverse complement strand
TCTATCTATCTATCTATCTATCTATCTATCTATCTATCTATCTATCTGATGTACCCCTGCAGGTACACGAGAGTTGCCGGATGGTTGATACCTTTGCTCTAACACAGCTGTTTTCAAATTTAGTCCTGGGGACCCACAGTAGCTGCAGGTTTTTGTTCCAACCAGACTCACAATCAGTGATAATAAGTGATCTCATTTAATGTAGCTGGGGGTCTCATTTATAAGGCTGGCGGTTTCATAAAAAGAGGCTCAAAATTTGCGTATGCAACTTCCCTCGCAAACATCGGCAACTGTGACCCATGCATATGCAACATTTCAGAGAAACTGGGAAATGATGATACCCTTGATCAAGAAGGGTAAAACAGCCATATCTGATACATGATGACCTGCTTGCATAATAATTCATATCACCGAGCTGTTATTATAATGTGCGTTGATGTGAGAAACATATTAAAGCTCAAATGTGATGAATATGATGTACAGGCTATTTTAGTTCCCTTTTAGGAGGACCAATGCTGCGTATTTGCACAGAAGAACTTTCTTTTTTCTTATCAGTTTAAACATCTCAGTTGACTGGCCAACAGATCAGGAATATCTCATCCAAGCTTCACTCCATCATGCTCACTGTGTTGGAAGCCATTAAGTAACAGATGAAGTGTTACATCCAGTTTCCATATGGTGTGGATGGACATACATATAACATTTTGCTACATAACATAAAAAGGCAGTTTGTAGCAGTGTCTGATCTTCCTAATATTCCAACTTTAATGCATTCATATTGCAATAAGGGCACCTGGCGAGGATGAAGCTGCTTTTATTAACTGTAAGCAGTGAAATTCTATTAACGTACAATTCATCTGTGACAGATTTGGCGTAATGCCACATTACAAAGACGTCTCCAATTACAGATGCCATTTGCAGAGTGAAATCAGAGAGCGTAGATATATTTTTCCCTCCTCATGTTACACGCACACTCTGTTGGTGACTAGAAAATCACTTTGTTGCGAGAGATCAGAGCTTTATTTTTAATTTCAGACATGGTGTGGCTGGAGGTCATGGCATTTACAGCTGCAGTAACTCATTACCATTCAAGAAAGTATGGTGTAGTGGTTAAGGCTTTGGACTTCAAACCCTGAGGTTGGTGGTTTAAATCCCACTACTGACACCATGTGACCATCAGTAAGTCACTTGCCCTGTCTGTGCTCCAATTGGAAAACAAAAAGAAATGTAAGCAATTGTATCACAAATGTTGTAAGTTGCCTTGGATAAAGGTGTCAGCCAAATAAGTCAATGTAAATGAAGGTTCTCGCACTATTGGATGGGTCATGTGGCTGCACTACCAGCCAATGAAAGCATGAGGTTGATTAGCAAGGTCCAAATATGGTTGTATCAGCATAGAATCAGGCAGGGTTTGAGGTGCATTCACAAACACACATTTACAAGGTGATTGTGATTTATAAAGGGTAACTTGCAGAGAAATGTGAACGGCAGGTTTTTTATAGATCTGATTTTATTTTTGTTTGGTGTATGCATTTTCTTGTTGCTTATATTTTCACACTCAATATCACGCCAAGTCTTATAAATGAGGTCTTTTTTTTGCTCTTCACTTCTTCTTCATCCAGAAAGGCACACCAGTATGATTTTTATGTTTAAAAGACATTTAGAAATATTTCTAGTTTTGCTGTTGCTTTAAATGCTTAACTCTCTGTTGTTGCTTTCTTCTTATTTTACTTTACGCCCCCCTCTGAGGTAGGGATCTGCACTGGTAATCGGAAGGTTGCCGATTCAAATCCCATAAAATTCCAGAAGTGATTCCACTCCGTTGAGCCCTTGAGTAAGGCCCTTAACCTGAAATTGCTCTGTCCTGGGTATGACGTTAATCTGTATCCAGCATTGCATGTAGGCCCTCCAGCCTGCAGGGAAAAACCTGGGGGTAGGTGGCAGAATTGGGACTCCAACCACCATAAAAAACCCATTCCATCTGAACTGGTGTGGTGCTGAGGTGTCTCTCATCGCATGGCTGCACTCGGGTCCTAATCTGGGGATCCTGAGTTTGTTTGTCATGTGCTGGGGGCGGCAATGCGCTGTATCAGCGCCTGCTCCTGACCCCTCTCTCGCTCTCTCTCTCTTCATTGTATCCTAATAATACCAATTAAAAACGAACAGAGAAGACACCGGGCCGAACATCACTGAATGTTGAAGGGCTGCAACTACTTCAGCGTCAGACCCACTAAGGGGTCCTCAATCACGGTCCTGGAGGGCTGCAGTGGCTGCAGGTTTTTGTTCCAACCCAATGGCCTAATAAGAAGCACTTATTTCTCAAGTAACACTACTGCTTCACTTTAGTTGTCTCACTCATTAAGATTTTGAACCCTTATCACTTATTATAGTCTTAAATAGCTGTATGCTCATTTTTTAATTGCTCCTAATTAGCAATAAGATGCAAATGACAAAAGAGACCAGCATTTCTCCATTTAGCTTGTCACCATTTACTCCTGTGAGTATTTATCGTGCACTATTGAGTTTAATTAACTACTTGGAAGGAAAGTGAAAAGAAAAAAGTGAAGGACTGAGAATTACTTGTCCATTTTAGACTTCAAATCATTTGGATGATATCCTTAGAAAGGAGAAGAAAATCTAGGATATGAGAACGAGCTGACATGGCAGAGTTAAAGCACTAAGAAGCCATGAAATTAAATTATTGGCAAGAATTGCTTTCTAATTAAGTAACTGGGTTAGAACAAAAACCTGTGGCCACTGCGGCCCTCCAGGACTGTCATTGAGGACCCCTGCACTAATTTGTAAAAAAAAATTGATTAAATAATCAAAACATTTGGAAAAAGCAAAATGAAAATCAGGATAAAAATATACATATAATTAGTATATTTTAATAAAAGTTCACCAAGCTTAGCTTTTTAATTTCTACATTGGGCCCAAAACACATAACTGGGACATAACAGCTCACTTAACTAGGCTAGTCAAGTCAAGTCAAGTTGGGGAGCATGCACTGGTACAGTGCATTGCCGCACCCACTACACAGCGAAACAACTTGGGATCCCAGTTTGCAACCCCCCAGGCAGATACGTGGTCCAGTCCTACCCTCCAGAAATGACCCTCTATCTGCCGCAGCCAGGTGTTACGTGGGCAACCCCTTGGCCTGGTCCAGCCACTTGGGTCCCCAACAATGAGGATCTTATGAGCCGGATCACCCTCAGGGAAACGCGCCACATGGCCATAGTGTCATAACTGACCCTCCAGCACAATGCAGGTAATGTGCCTCATTCAGGACTCCATGAGCAACACAAAGTCAAACCAACAGTACCCAAGGATTTTCTGGAGAGACACAGTACTGAAGGAGTCCAGTCTTCATCTCAAGTCACTGGATAGCGTTCATGTCTCACAACCATATAGCAAGACAGGAAGCACCAGGACTCTAAAGACTTGGACCTTCGTCCTTTAGCAGAGATATCGGGCGCGCCACACACACCCCTTTCCAGCAACCTCATGACCCCCCCATGCTCTCCCAATCTGTCTACTGACTTCATAGGAAGAGTCAACAGAGACATGAATGTCACTGCTGAGGTAAGTAAACCTCTCGATGAGGTCGACACTCTCTCCGCAGACAGACACACTGCTGATGGCCGTGCTCAAGAGGTCATTAAAGGCCTGGATCTTTGGTTTTTATCAGGACCCTCACAAGCCCAGACACTCACACTCCTAGTCTCTCGAGCGCTCCGATCAGAGCCTCCATTGACTCCGCGAAGATCACAGCATTGTCAGCAGAGTCAAGATCCGTGAATCTTTCTTCACCAACAGATGCCCCACAGCCGCTGGACCCCACGACCATGCCCAACACCCAGTCCATACAAGCATTGAACAGAGTAGGAGCAGAACACACCCCTGATGAACTCCAGAATCAACTAGGAACAATGCAGAGGTCCTGTCTCCTTAATTAGGCTAGACGTCCAATGAAAAACAGAAATTGGTTGGAGCCAAAATCTGCAATCATGGGGGTCTCCAGGGCCGAGTTTTGAAACTGCTGCTCTACCAAATGTCCTTCACTCCATTTGAACTAACAATTCCAATTCAAGTGTTCAAACCCAGGTCACCTATGTCCCCTACATACAAAAATGTTCTAAATCCGATCATCAGAAAGGTTTGCACACCTTGTGGTTTTTGCTATTCACACTTCACTAAAAAGAATGATCTGTGTCACATCTCAGTGACAAAATCAGAATTTAGCTGCAGTGTCGTAGCTTAAATTGGTGGCGTTCTTGAGCACAGCCTGATGACGGAATTACTTTGTATCCAAACAACAACAATTTATTTCTTGTATAGCCCAGAAGCACACAAGGAGTGCCTCAATGGGCTTTAACAGGGCCTGTTTTAAAACAAAGTGGACTGACACTTCCGAAACAGATTAACACAATAAAAGTGTACCAAACAGATGATGGAGCAAGATACTGGACTCCAAAGATGTCAGATACGTTGCTACCAACCCCAATATTTCACTCTTGCTTTAGCTCTGATTGGCTGCTGGGTGCGGCTGACACTAAGCCCTCTATAGGATTTGTCATTTGCACCCTTGTCACATTATTAAAGTTCAGCTCTTTCAAAGAACCATTTAAGTGCAGAGAAATTAATAGGCACATAGAAGAGACGGGACACAGTTCTGTAAATTGTAATTCTTCCATATATCTGACATTTTATATTTTTTTAGATAAAACTCACTATTTAATCTTTCACGGAGTCTAACTCGGAGTGCAGAAATATGCAGGCCCTCTGGAGCTTGTTAAAAGACACGGTGTAAGGGGCCTTACCCACCAATTAAGAGTGTAGGGCCTGTAGTCACTGGGATGATGCATTGAGGAAATTTCTGGATCACGGCTTTAGGGGAGACACTTCATCTGAGCAAAATGTGCCATCAAAACGGCACCAGGAGGATTTGATTGAAATCAGTACAGAAAAAAATCTTAAGAGTTTCCAACATTTTTCCAAAGAGACAAGGCTCACGTTCACCAAATACTATATAATAATAATGAATTACATTTATATAGAGCTATTCTCGATACCTGCTACAATTAGCCAGAATACCCTACCCTTTTCAATGATGCCCTGGGATCTTTTAATGATTCATTGGCAGCCATTACTGCACCAGTACAGTCACCACACATTAGCTATTAGGTGGTAAAGGAGTGAGAGAGACAGCCAATCAGAGACAGGGGATGATCATGGGGGAAGAATGGACAAGGCTGTAATGGGCAGTTTAGCCAGGATACTGGGGTACACCCTACTCATTGTGAGAAAACACCAAGGACTACAGAAAGTGAGGACCTCTGTTTGACATCTCATCTCATTTCGAAGGCCACCACCATATTTATAGTAAAGTGTCCCCATCACTTTACTGGGGCATTAGGATCCACAAGCAGACCACAGGGTAAGAGCCCCCATTGGCCTCACTAACACGTCTTTCAGTAGCACCCTGAGCTTGTCTCACTCTTTTAGACATGGGAACTATACAGTAGAAGGTACTTAAACAAATGGGCCTGATGGACTAAATGTTCTCCTCTTGTTTGCCAAATTTCTTATGTTCATATTTGTGGGCTTAAGGAGGGGCTATTCTTCATAAAAAACACATTCATGTGTGTTGGAGGTGACAGAGAATAGTTATGGCTTCTGCAACAAAATGAGAAAAATCAGAGAACGGACTTTAGAACATTAGAACACTCTAGACGAGAACAGGCCATTCAGCCCAACAAAGCTCGCCAGTCCTGTCCACTTATTTCTTCCAAGAAAACATCAAGTCGAGTTTTGAAAGTCTCTAACATCTTACTGTCTACCACACTACTTGGTAGCTTATTCCAAGTGTCTATCGTTCTTTGTGTAAAGAAAAACTTCCTAATGTTTGTGCGAAATTTACCCTTAACAAGTTTCCAACTGTGTCCCCGTGTTCTTGATGAACTCATTTTAAAATACAAGTCTCGATCCACTGTACTAATTCCCTTCATAATTTTAAACACTTCAATCATGTCACCTCTTAATCTTCTTTTGCTTAAACTGTGAAGGTTCAGCTCTTTTAATCTTTCCTCATAATTCAACCCCTGTAGTCCTGGAATCAGCCTCTTTGCTCTTCTCTGTACCTTTTCTAGTGCTACTGTGTCCTTTTTTGTAGCCTGGAGACCAAAACTGCACCCAGTTCTCCAGAGGCCTCACCAGCGTGTTATAAAGCTTGAGCAGACCCGCCTGTGACTTGTACTCCACACATCAAGGCGCTATATAACCTGACATTCTGTTAGCCTTCTTAATGGCTTCTGAACACTGTCGGGAAGTCGATAGCTTAGAGTCCACTACGACTCCTAAATCCTTCTCATAAGATGTACTCTCGATTTTCCGACCGCCCATTGTGTATTCAAACCTCACATTTTTACTTCCTATGTGTAATTCTTTACATTTACTGACATTAAATTTCATCTGCCACAAATCTGCCCAAGCCTATACGCTATCCAAGTCCTTCTATAATGATATAACAGATTCCAAATTATCTGCTAATCCACCAATCTTGGTATCATCTGCAAACTTAACCAGCTTGTTACTTATATTCCTATCTAAATCATTTATATATATATTAAAAAAAGCAACGGACTTCATTTACATTGACTTATTTGGCTGACATCTTTATCCAAGGCGACTTACAACATTTATGATACAATTGCTTACATTGCTTTTGGTTTTCCAGTTGGCGCACAGGCAGGTCAAGTGATTTGCTTATAGTCACATGGTGTCAGAAGTGGGATTTGAACCCACAATCTCAGGGCTTGAAGTCCAAAACCTTAAGCAATATGCCACACTGCCAGAAAGCGCCCCCTGCTGGACTCATCAATATCTTTTCCAGCAGCAACCCTAGAATTCCCTAGATGGTCTTGCATCCAAGTACTGGCCGGGCCTGAACATGCTTAGGTTCAGGTGGATGAGCTCTCCTGAAGTGCAGATGGTATGGCTGCTGACATTAGGAAAAAAAACGGATTGTTTTGCTATGGCCACTGCTTTTCATTTTAGAAACTATTAAAGTGGTTTAATCGATTAGGTTATTTTTCTGTGCACCTTTTGTTTCATAATTGCGGGTCCAAGTATAAAATCCATCAAATGCATGTAACTTATTGTTCCATTGAAATGCTAGGTAGTATTAATCCTTATCTGATTTTCATATTTTTAGTAGCACCTTAATAGTACGTTGGGGTGGCAAGTGATTAGTTTCGCTCCTGTATAGCTGCAGAGTTCTGGGTTTGAATCCTGGCTTGGCCACAAATGTAGCCCCTTAGAGTACAAAGTGATCAATAAGACACATCTTTCAGCCTTATTGCTTTATACTCATGTGCGCCCATCTTACATAAATACTGTATGTATGTTTAACTTACTGTAAGGTAAAGGTATAGGATGTGATATTTTTGCACCCTTGCCTTGGAAATAAAGGCATGTGGATAGGATTCTGAATTATGGGACTTTCTAGAGCAGAGCCAAGCTGCTTTATGGCAGCCTAACACCTAACCAGACTTAAAATTAATGGCCTTGTTTGCCTGAGATCAGAAGATTGTGATATTTTTCCAACAAGACACTTTTCACTGAAAAGCTGAGGATGCTGAAGAGTAAATGGTGCCTGCTTAGTATGTGGCCAATGGAGAGTAACAAAAGAGTGTTTATGTTTGAGATTGATGCATTGTCTCAAAAATATCAAATAGCTGACTTATTTCCCGTGAGAATTAGAGCTCTTCTCAACATGAACAAAGTGATCAGGACAACGACCTCCTCCTGCTCTGGATTTCTGATCAATAGAGATATCGCCAGACATAGCGCTCGTTCCATGAGCTTCTTTCAGTCGCTTGCCTTTAAGGAGTGCAAGTTGTGTTGAATGCATCTTGTCTTTAGAAGCAAATTTTGCCTACAATTAATTCATCAATGAATTACATTTATAGAGTGCTTTTCTCTCTACTCAATGGACATTACATGACATACTGTATATACAGTATCTCACAAAAGTGAGTACACCTGTCACAGTTTTGTAAAAATTTTATTATATCTTTTCATGGGACAACACTGAAGATATGACACTTTGATACAATGTAAAGTAGTCCGTGTACAGTTTGTATAACAGTGTAAATTTGCTGTCCCCTCAAAATAACTCAACACACAGCCATTAATGTCTAAACCGCTGGCAATAAAAGTGAGTACAACCCTAAGTGAAAAATGTCCAAATTGTGCACAAAGTGTCAATATTTTGTGTGGCCACCATTATTTTCTTGCACTGCCTTAACTCTTTTGAGCATGGAGTTCAATAGAGCTTCACAGGTTGCCACTGGAATCCTCTTCCACTCCTCCATGATGACGTCACGGAGCTGGTGGATGTTAGAGACCTTGCGCTTCTCCACCTTCCGTTTGAGGAAGCCCCACAGATGCTCAATAGGGTTTAGATCTGGAGACATGCTTGGCCAGTCCAGCACCTTTACCCTCAGTTTCTATAGCAAGGCAGTGGTTGTCTTGGAGGTGTGTTTGGGGTTGTTATCTTGTTGTAATACTGTCCTGCGGCCCAGTTTTCCGAAGCTTCAGTACGTCACAGTACATGCTGCATTCATGGTTCCCTCAATGAACTGTAGCTCCCCAGTGCCAGCAGCACTCATGCAGCCCCAAACCATGATACTCCCACCACCATGCTTGACTATAGGCAAGACACACTTGTCTTTGTACTCCTCACCTAGTTGTTGTCACACACGCTTGACACCATCTGAACCAAATAAGTTTATCTTGGTCTCATCAGACCACAGGACGTGGTTCCAGTAATCCATGTCCTCAGTCTTGCTTGTCTTCAGCAAACCGTTTGTGGGCTTTCTTGTGCATCATCTTTAGAAGAGGCGTCCTTCTGGGACGACAGCCATGCAGACCAATTTGATGCAGTGTGCAGCGTATGGTCTGAGCACTGACAGACTGACTGCCAACCCCTTCAACCTCTGCAGCTATGCTGGCACCACTCGTACGTCTATTTTCAAAAGACAACCTCTGGATATGACGCTGAGCATGTGCACTCAACTTCTTTGGTCGACCGTGGCGAGGCCTGTTCTGAGTGGAACCTGTCCTGTTAAACCTGTCACTGTATGGTCTTGGCCACCATGCTGCAGCTTAGTTTCATGGTGTTGGCAATCTTCTTATAGCCTACGCCATCTTTATGTAGAGCAACAATTTTTTGTTGAAATTTTTTTTCACATCCTCAGAGAGTTCTTTGCCTTGAGGTGCCATGTTGAACTTCCAGTGACCAGTATGAGAGAGTGTGAGTGTGATAACACCAAATTTAACACACCTGCTCCCCATTCACACCTGAGACCTTGTAACACTAATGAGTCACATGACACCGGGGAGGGAAAATGGCTAATTGGGCACAATTTGGACATTTCTCACTTAGGGGTGTACTCACTTTTGTTGCCAGAGGTTTAGACATTAATGGCTGTGTGTTGAGTTAGTTGAGGGGACAGCAAATTTACACTGTTATACAAGCTGTACACTGACTACTTGACATTGTATCAATGTGTGATATCTTCAGTGTTGTCCCATGAAAAGATATAATAAAATATTTACAAAAATGTGAGGGGTGTATTCACTTTTGTGAGATATTGTATATAGTGAGGTTTCTAAACTCTTTTGGGACTCCCCCCAATGGGACGACATGCTGAAGAACGTCCCTTAGCACGATTGACACGTCTATGGAAGACAGCTTATCCATTGACAGGGCAACCACAGGCTCCCAGTGCTGCAGCGGCTCGCTGTGAAAGCAAATCCGAGCCGACCGCGGTCACTCTATAAGCTCCTGCCATTGATGGGTGATGCAAGGAACATTATAACTGCAGGGAGCAGGATTAATTAGCCATTAACTTGCCCACGACCCTGCCTGATTGCTGTGTCTGTGCAGAGGAGAGTGGTAGATCCCGCTACAATAAATAACCGTGCTGTCCCTATTTCAAGCTGTATAAAGCTGGTTTTGCTAAAGTACTGAGAGTGTGGGTGCAAGACATGGACTCATACGACGCTACATATATACTGTAGTCATGCGCATGTATGTAGGGAACAAGTTAAGGGCTCTAATGTTTGCATTTCTACCACCACTCCAGGGGCTGGTGCTGTGTCCTAATTCCTTTTTTCTTCCTCCCTCTACAAATCCGATGACTGATGGCTATGACATCATTGACGAGACTTCTAGTGTCTGTCCTCCTGGACCCGCTTCTTACTGCCGGAAGGACTCAAAGCCAGTAGATTCGCCATCGTACTTAGTTCTATTGTGCTTTTTCTTATTTTGAATTCTCCATTATATGGGGTGAACAGGTTGGTAACCCAAATCTTTATTACTGCCCTCCCATTTCCTTACTATATATATATATATATATATATATATATATATATATATATATATATATATACAGGAAACAGAAAACTCGCTTAGCTGCTAATAACACAAGCAGGGCCAACACGTCTGCAAAATGAAACCTCCGAAGAAAGACAAATTTGCTTAACTGCTAACACTGGAAAAATGGTATTCCTTTTACTTTTCCTCCTGCCACTAATACACAAGTGAGGCAAGCACGTCGGCAAAACGAAACCTCCGAAGAAAGATAAAGTCGCTTAACCGCTAACATCGACAAAATGGTATCCCTTTTACTTCTCCTCCCGCCACTAATACACAAGCGAGGCGAGCACATCGGCAAAACGAAACCTCAGAAGAAACATAAAGTTGCTTAGCAGCTAACATCGCCAAATCGATATCCATTTTACTTTTCCTCCCACCGCTAATACACAAGCGAGGTGACCACATCGGCAAAATGAGTTCTCCTTGGAGAGAGACACCCAGAGTAGTTCCTATCAATTACCTGACATCTCTACATTTCAAATTTTTTTTTTCTGACAATTTCAATAGTTTCAAGAACCCTGGGCTTTTTACAGCACAGGCTTACACAGCTAGTTATATATATAGTTAGGACACCCGGGTTCGCTTCCCAGGGCCTCCCTGAGTGGAGTTTTCATGCTCTCCCCATGTCTGCATGGGTTTCCTCTAGGTGCTCCGGTTTCCTCCGACAGTCCAAAGACTTGCAGGTTAGGTGCATTGCCGATTCTAAATTGTCCCTAGTGTGTGCTTGGTGTGTGCCCTGTGGTGGGCTGGCGCCCTGCCCGGGGTTTGTTTCCTGCCTTGCGCCCTGTATTGGCTGGGATTAGCTCCAGCAGACCCCCATGACCCTGTAGTTAGGGTATAGTAAGTTGGATAATAGATGGATATATACTGTATATGTATTGTATATATTTACAGCATATATTGCTATACAAGTATTTTAGTGTAGTTTACATATTAAAAAGTCGTCTTATGCATGATATGGAGCCCCATTGTGGTTTTATCATCAGCAGAAAACATAATCAGATGAAGCTAGGGGGAAATCTCTGTGCACGTTTTGTTTCATTTTATTAGTTCTGTTATCTGTGAATGCCGCAGAAGGCAGTGGTATAGGGAATTTTGATTATGGAGGTGTTATCAGTACTCCTGAGAAAATGCGCAGTCCAACATCTGGTAAAAAGTGGCACGCTACTGGCTCTAAGATCAACACCTTAATACGAAGGCACCTCTCCATCCGTACCCTAGAGGTTGTCCCTGGCATTGCAGATTGAAAATCCTTACGAGTTGACATAACACCCTGAGAGTCAAGCGTGAATTTGCAGGCACCTTTTTATGTTCCAGCTGGTGTGCATGTGGTATGCATAGCGTATGTAGAATTTGTGTAAAATATCTTTTCTAATTTTGTGAGTCTGTATGATAAGCAGTTGGGGTGAAATGGCTGGAATCGATTAGCTAGTGCATAGAAAGGCCGATTTGTTGAATCTGCTCGATGGCACGTTTCATTACACTGTAGCGACCTCGTCTTAGGCACTTTGTAACACACAGGCCTTATCCCAGATGATTTCTTCTTTGTGCCTCTCATCCCATTATTGAGAAAATCAGGTTTAAAAAGTGAATGAATGAAGACGTTTCCTCTTTCAGCAAATATTGTTTTATTCCCTATAGTTTATTATGTGTTAAAATTTACTGAACAATAACTATTATTGAAAACTGAGCCCGACGAGAGAAAAGAAAAGGGCATTAAAAAGAATTCATATTATTCTCTTTTCTAATTTCTTGCAAATACACAGGCATTTTTTCCATGTTTGTAAAGTATAATGTTTACTAGACTGACTGTGTTCTCCATGTACCTATCGATCATCTTCCAGCATACGCTCCTTGCTACTTCTGAGATCTCATAAGTATATTCTTTTATTTATAAACTTATATGAAATTACTTTATTTTTTTTAAATTGAAAAGTTAATTCTATGATTGCATTATTATAAGCACACAGAAAACAATGAAACAGTAAGAGAAAGACATTTAGGTAAAAGCACAGGCTGTCTTACCAGTAATATCGGGTTTTTGTGGCATAGTAAACTGATACATGGTCGGTTCAGATGGGCCCAGCTTATTCACGGCTGTTATCTCCACGTCGTAGTCCGTGTTCCACTGCAGCTGATGCAGAGTAATGTGATCCTTAGAGCCATGAATGCTTTGTAGTACCCATTGGTCTTCTTTGTCTCTCTGAAATAAAGAAGCAAGAACAGCATTATGTGTCTGGATAGCCTAATAAGTGTCCTCTCTAGTGTTTTCAGTAAATTTTGTCTTTGAAAAAAAAAAAAGATTTGCTTCATAGAGATAATAATTTTAACAAAGGAAAAGGTCAAAACAATTTTTTAAAAGTCAACATGATAAACCTCTGCTTTAATTAGGCAAACATTTCAGTAAGCATGGGGATGTCATGCACTTCACTGTAAATAAATGAAACATTATAAGTACTGTAGGTGTTGAGGCTCAAGGAGGTAATCTGATAAACTGATTACAGAGATTCAGGTTTTACTTACTGTCTGTAGGAAAAATATTTAAATTCTAATTTGCAGTTATCCATTCATCAATTTCAAGAATAGGTGCAGTTTTTGTATAATAAAAATAGGGTGCAGGCCTCCAAAAACTCAAACAAGACCAGGCCTGTGCTTAATTCAAGTCTGGGTCCCTGGATTAGGCCCCATCCTAGGCAGCCTAACCCCAATTTAAAAGGCAGGATTCTACCAGCACAAGCACATAAAAATGGAGCTTAGGCTGTTAAATGTTCAAAATAACCAGAAGGTCACAAAAAAAGGAGAAAACCTAAAACCTCAATCCAAAAATGTATTAATCAGAAGAGATCACAAAGGCAGGAAAAACAAAGCAAAAACTAGGTGGGCAAATCCAGACAAAAAACAAAGTCGGTACCTTTTCCAAGAGCTGAAGGGTCAAAACCAGAAATTCCAAAAAGCGGGAATCACAACATAACCACAATCAATCACAACACCATAACTTAAGTTTTATTCTGCTGGGGTGAGTCCACTAACTGCATAATAAGGTGGCCCCGCCTCCTTGGGCTGAAGATACAGGAGACAGGCCAGATAACAATAACAGAGAAGACTAATGCATACAATGTTAACATAATTTAAACTACACAATAATTCAGAAACAATACAATTATCAAAAAATTAAAAACACAATAAGAACAAAATTGGCTCCAGCAGACCCCCGTGACCCTGTTGTTAGGATATAGCGGGTTGGATAATGGATGGATGGATAAAACCAAAAACAGAATTAATAATACAATACATAGAAAATATGTTTAAAAAAAGCAACCAAAACATTACATGAACAAAAAATAAACTTGACCCAGAGCAACACCCCTTGCTAAAATATAACATACCTGACATCAACATCATTGTTTCTGTTTCTTGACCTAAAATCACCACTAATGCTTACAGTCCCTCCGCAGACCACATGCACATATTACCTAACAGGAAGGTCATAGGACACATTATATTTGTTATGCTGGTCTGTGCTGTTAAAAGGAACAAAAATAATTTCTACTGTGTGGAAGTTGTGAAGAGGGCCCGGAAGAGGCCATAACTACAACGTCACTGCCCTAATATTGGGTTGGAGTCAGACTGTTTGCATGAACATCAGGGTACCATAGCAACAGTACGGATGCTATGTCCTAATTGAGTCCTAATAATGTCTCCTGAGAGGAAGACATTTTCTTATTGAGCACCAAATGCTAGCCTGGGGCAATGAGGAATGATGGGACTTATGCCAGGGCATCCCCAGGTCAACAGGTGGCAGCAAAGACACATGGTGTTAGAACATATATTTTCATCTCATCTGTATCCTTTTTCTCCATGTGTAAAAGGAAGAAGATACACATTTTGGTGCAGGGCGTGGAAAGGGGGCAAGGCTGGAGAGCAGTAACCTGCAAGTGCTTTGGAGACACTTCTCCCCTGCTAAAATCCATTGGCCATTGGCTATGCGGTGAGCTTCTGGGTGAATCCAAGCTTAGATCAGCTTGCAGAGTTGTGGAAAACTGCTGCACCCAAGTGAGCGGTGAAAGGCAGAACCAGCAGCAGGACAGTGCAGGGCACGAGGCAGATGAGAGTGTGTGGAACTGCATTAAAGGAACTATGGAAAAGCCAGGCGAGACTGGAGGGCTGCCAAGGAAGGAGACGGTGGTTTCATCTCTAGAATAACACTTAGGGAGCAATAAACTTTGCATTACACCACAAAAGTTTTCATATTGTCCCCAAAACCAAATTTTAGTGAGTTTTGAATATCCAAAGTACAAAACAGGCAAAATGAAATTCAAGAAACATTTCACAGAATTGTAAGGGAAAAGAAAACCCTGCTGTTTTGCTCATCACTAGTTTTCAGGCTTTGTGATCCAGAATTTAATCTTCAAAAGTGAAGAATAAGAATTATTTACAAACTTCAAAGTACTTGTTAAACAGTGTTCTGTTTTTTTCTTTTCTAAATATCTAAGCCACTGCTTGATGTCATTTGAATTAAGACAGAAAGAACAAAGTGAGAGGCAGGGCTGTGGTGCGGTGGTTAGTCCTGCTGCCTGATTGCTCCACACACCTTAGTTCCGTTTCTGGACTGGGCAGTGTCTGGCTTCTTGTTATATACAGTAACAAAGATGGGCAAGTGAAAGCACGGGGAATGAAGGTAAACATTTTTAACTTTTGAGTTTTCAAAGGATTCACATTATTTAGACATCCCTCAACATGATGGACCACTTTCACAAAGAAGCTTGTCAGTGATGCTTTTCAAATGGAGTTTAAGGAGAATTACACCACCAGAATATTTTCTTTTACACAGATAATGATGGTATTATTTACAGTTTACTGTTTAAAGAGTTATCTAAAGCTCTTTTTTACTTCTGATTTATCCAAGGATGGATAAAAGCCTGTGAAATCTTTGGAGATCGTTTCTTTGAATTTTCTGTCTTTAAAAGACCTCTTTCTTTCTGACCTTTGATGCTGTTTTTGGTTTTGGCCTTTTTTTTGTTTTAATGAAAGATAGGATTTCCTTCTGGTTAACGAACCTTGCGTGTCTCTGACTACGATTTCTCTTTTGGTCCTTTTCAGAAATCTGTCTGTCCTGTTCAGGCAGTACATATACTGTAAATAAATATATTATTAAATACTAGGCATTCCTCGTGGCTCCATCCACATAGTAGTGAAACAGGGCAATAAACAGAAAGGTATCGCTAGCTAAGCAGAGGCAAGTTACGCTCCAAAACACAGAGGTAGACCGACTCCCCACTCCTGACGTCATGCTTCTCCCTCACCTTGGCCCTCAGCCTGTGCCTCGGATTAGCACAAATAAATCCCAATGAGGGAAGCCATAAAATCAAACGGAATGTTCAAGCAAATTCTAGATCTAGAAAAAAAATCGATCTAAATCCGTTAAGTAGCTTTCTCGTTTGCTAGCTAAGCAGAGGTAAGATACGCCCTGAGGCTGCAGCGTGAGTTAGGAGGGTCTCGCCCACGGCGTCTCTCTTGGATTTGTGCAAATAAATTGGTGCCACAAGCGAACTATGATACTTAGCGCAATGAGAGAAGTCGCAAAATCAACCGGAATGTTCAAGCAAATTATAGA
>JANRMT010028174.1:36894097-36913300 GCA_026402145.1 Polypterus bichir lapradei | reverse complement strand
ATGAGAGAAGTCGCAAAATCAACCGGAATGTTCAAGCAAATTATAGATAAAAACCCAATCTAATCCCATTTAGTAGTTCTCTCGTTTGCTAGCTAAGCAGAGGTAAGATACGCCCCGAGGCTGCAGCGTGAGTGCGAAGGGTCCCGCCTGCTGCGTGTCTCTCGGATTTGTGCAAATAAATTGGTGCCACAAGCGAACTATGATACTTAGCGCAATGAGAGAAGTCGCAAAATCAACCAGAATGTTCAAGCAAATTATAGAAGAATACCCGATGTAAATCCGTTAAGTATTTCTCTCGTGAAAAGCGAACAGAAATACAGACAGACTGGCGTTGGATTTTATATATATAAAGATGGGGGTGTCGCTGAGCCCCAAACCCTGGACACAACTCACTCAGACACAGTTACTGGTTTAAATAGTCCGCTTCAATTCTTTCCAGTACCTCTACAGACCCTTCTAGAATCCTCCATATAACAAAAATAAAGAATTTCCTACTTCTCCATCCTACTCCTCTTACTCCAAGCAAGTGTTGTCCTCTTCATCACTACTCTGACTTGCTTGGCTTCTCTAATCTATGACCCGGGAGCATTTCCGGTGCTAGGAAGTAGAATGCTGGAAGCACTTCTGGCTCACATCCTTGAAAGTAGGGATTACTAATCCTGGTGGTCCCCACTGGACTACAGGTCCCAGAATGCCCTGTAGGTGTCTGAGTGGAAATTCAAACCCTGGGATTTGAATTTAGGAGTCATAGTGGACTTAACACTATCAAATACCTTACAGTGTTCAGAAGCCATTCAGGGGGTGTAATAAGAGTATGTTTAATCCGTCACTGTACTCTATGCAAATATATTTTATAAATCTGCCTTTTTCTGTTTACATGCACAGTTGACACAGAGCCAGATTAAGCACAGGGATTCACCATATAGAACTGCCAGGCAAGCATTATAATATAAAACAAGACAGATAGACACAACTGGGAAATGGACAGTCAGACTGAGAACAGTTGTATACTAGTTAACAGCATGAAACTCTATCCTCTTTTGCCTTGTTTAGAATTGCATGATTCACCTAAGTGGGGTCCTGCACATGAAGAAAGAGTTTAAAGCCTTGGAACATTTCCCGGCACACCTTTGAAGCTGACGGACGGATGGGAGAAAACGTCATCCGATCCTGAAAATCCTTCCACTACAACGGCGAAAATGGCAGACTCTACACATCGGGCCCCCACTCCCAAACTGAGTTTTGCCATTGGCTTCCTTCTTCTGTTATGCAGTGTAAGCCATCATTAAACAAAGCTAAGTTATTTCTCCTATGTGATTTCTTACCGCCGCATCAATAAGGGAGGGGTATCACCTTTTTATATTATACAGTATCTGTATAGATTTGAGTTATGTAACACACCACAATTACAAAAGAAGTCCGCCTGCTGGATACAGGGAGCTAATAGAATGTCAGGTTATATAGCACCTTGACGTGTGGAGTACAAGTCCCAGGAGGTTCTGTTCAAGCTTTATAACACACTGGTGAGGCCTCATCTGGAGTACTGGGTGCAGTTTTGGTCTCCAGGCTACAAAAAGGACATAGCAGCACTAGGGAAGGTCCAGAGAAGAGAAACTAGGCTGATTCTAGGACTACATGGGATGAATTATGAGGAAAGATTAAAAGAGCTGAACCTTTACAGTTTAAACAAAAGAAGATTAAGAGGAGACATGACTGAAGTGTTTAAAATGATGAAGGGAATTAGTCCAGTGGATCAAGACTTTAAAATGTGGACACAGTTGGAAACTTGTTAAGGGTAAATTTCACACAAACATTAGGAAGTTATTCCATTGACAGATGGAATAAGTGACCAAGTAGTGTGGTAGAGAGTAGGATTTTGGGGACTTTCAAAACTCAACTTGATATTATATTAGAAGAATTAGGCAGATAAGATAGTCTAGCTTTGTTGGACTAACTGGCTTGTTCTCATCCCAATTGTTCTAATATACAAATATTGCTGCAAAGAGTGTTTTGCTTAGAATTTCAAGCTCTCTAATATACAAACAATGTTTTGATGAGTGGGGTAGTAAAGTGAGCACAGGTAGTCCCCGAGTTATGGACATCTGACATACGACTTACGAACGGGGCCGCTGCTACTCCTTCATCTGTCTGGGGGACGCGACGCAGGCTCCTCAGTAACTGCCGCTCTGTCATCTTTGGCCTGGGGACGCTGCAAGTGGTGGCTGGACAGAGGCTGGGGGGGGGGGGATGGGCATTTTCGCTGCTCGCGCACTGTAGTGTTCCTCTGGCAGCTCCGGTCGATGAATGGGGTGGTGGGGGCTCCACCCCATTCATTCTCAGTGGGCGGCTGGGTGTGTGGCAAGCGGTGACCTGGGGTCCGTAGTCACCAGGGCCACAGCTACCGTTCGTGTGCAGGACGGAGGCTTGATGGGGCACCCACCCACCACACAGCCTTGCAGTGTCCCTCAAACGGCTGCCCCGTTCATTTTCAGTGGGCGGCTGGTGATGCTGTAAGAGGTGACTGTGTTGTGGCTGATCGGAAGCCATTTAGGGTGAATGGGGCGGTGGGGTGCAGCATTGTAGTGTGCCTCGGGTGGCTGCCTGTTGAATGGGGGCGGCGGTGGGTGATTCACTACCCGCCTTTGGCCACACCCTGTTTGTTCTCAGTGGGCGGACATTGCAGGCAGCATACTGTATGCAAATGGAGGTGACTGTGTGGTGGGCGGGTGGTGAACCACCCCTCGCTGCCCCCATTCATTCTCAATAGCAAGATTGCTTGTACTGTTACGCACATAGCAGTAAGTTGTCTCTCGTCAGTGGACCAGACGTGTTGACGACGGGTGCCTTCCTGCTGTGATAACGTGTACAGTGCTGTGCAGAAGAGCTCATCTTACTTAACCTTTTGTCTTCAACCTTCAAGAATGTCTCTGAAACACAATCTGATGCAAGTGCTGGTGATACAGTAAGGAAGAGAAAAACATCACCATTGAAAATAAAGTAGAAATAATAAAAAGGTCAGAGAGAGGTGAAACTTCATCATTCAGTGGCAGAGCACTTGGTTACAGTTGGTCAACAATAGCATTTATTAAAATAATGTACCTGTTCCGACTTACATACAAATTCAACTTAAGTACAAACCTACAGTCCCTATCTCGTACGTAACCCGGGGACTGCCTGTAGTACCACATGTAGCATAATGCTGGTATAATAATGTCTTTAAAACTGGATAGTTTGGCACTTTATTAGTACTTGTATACCACACAATCCTAGTCAGAGTCGAAAATAGTTTTCAAAGGTTGGCTCCTGCCCTGCATCTAATGGCACCTAATAGCTCAGGTCCCATTTCACTATGAATTAGGTTTGAAATGGGCTTGAGAAATTTGTATGCTATGTTTATTTTGAACGTTTTGATAATATTAAAATGCATTCGCTGTTTATTGTAGCTGTCTCTTGCCATTACTTTATTCATGTGCACATTGCACTTAGTTTTTAAACTGTTACTGCATGTTTGATGCTGTGAGCCTAGGAACAGCTCTTTGTTATTTAATAAGGACAGTAAATTGAACTGAAATTTAAATGGTTACTCTCACTCTACTTGCCAAAAACGTATGCAGGTGGTAGTCTCCTAAAATCCAATAATTTTCATCAATAGTACATGCCAACCCGTGTGCTGCTGCATCTTGGTTTTGTATTTTAAATTTATAGTCATGATAAAATTATGGTCAAGCGCTTTAAATTACTGACTGTGTGGCCATGAGCAAGACAATTAACCTTTTGCTGCTCCTGCTGAAGAAATACTTCTCACGAAAATACTGCGCAGCTACCTCACAGCTTCAGTAAACCTGAGTTCAACATCCAGCACAGACAAGGCTTTCTTTTGGTGTCCTTATGAGTTTCATTCCTTCTCACACATCTCCAATTTTGATTAATTGCCATTTTCTGAAATTGGCCCAGCATGGGTGAATATTGAGGTGTATATGAATGTTCAGTATGACTGCCTCAACACTTACTTAGAATAACACGGTAATGAATGCATTTTTTTGTATGAACTCTTTGTTATTGCTTTACCGATATTCTGCTGTTTAGTTATTTGCATTATGCTTACAAAGATATGAAGTGTTAGGGGATATACCCTACCGGTCAAAAGTTTTAGAACACCTCCGTTTTTTTCAGTTTTTGTGGAAATGCACGCAATTTAATGACTTAATGTTTCATGAAATCAAGACATGGAACAAATAAACAGCGGCAAATGAAAAATAAGTGTGCAAAGTTTTATTCAAACTATGCACCTTTTGCTTATATAACATCCAAACTGTGGTAACCCTTCTGATTCAGAATACCAGTCACTCTGTGCCTGCAGCAAAAGAACCCCAGACCATCACACTTCCTCCTCCATGTTGGACAGTTGGCATCACACACCGAGGAACCATCTTTTCACCAACTCAACAGCGTACAAATACCCTGCGTGATGAACCGGAGATTTCAAATTTTGATTCATCGGTCCATAAGACTTTCTCCCAGTCTGCAGTAGTCCACAAGTGGTATTTCAAGGCCCTATTTGGTCCTTTAGGAAAAGCCTGCAGTACAAAGTCTCCTCTTCACAGTACAAACTGAGATTTGCTTTTGTTGACCTGTACTGTTAAGCTGTGCTTGAAGTTGTTGTGCTGTGAGATGCCTGTGATTATGCAAGCTGCTGACCCTTACAAACTTGTGTTCTGATTGGCTGGTGACTTTGGCTCTGCCAGATCTCCTCCTATCAGAGTTTCCTCCAGTTTCCAATTGCCTTTGGATTGAGTAGGACACCACTGTACTCACTAACACTGTCACACACGTGCGAATGGGAGGCAGCTAATGGGCCTGAACAGTGAGAATTCCATGCCAGACCAGGGGTTGTGGACTTTCTCTCTCAATCCTCTGAAGACCATTTATGGTAAATACCACAGGGTCCCGGCGCCTATGATGACTTCACTTCCGGCACCTATGATGATGTCACTTCCGATTCTGACGTCTATGACAAGATCACTTCCAGTTCTGAAGCCTATGATGACGTCACTTCCGGCACATGTGATGATGTCACTTCCGGTTCTGACGTGTATGACAACATCTCTTCCAGTTCTGGCGCCTATGATGACCTCACTTCCGATCCCGGGCTTTAAAGCCGCCATCTTTGCATCTCTGAATCAGTTCTGTCTTGGACTTTATACCAAACGTTACTCTTGAAACATTACCCATTTGTAGCCAGGGCGTATTACACGGGTGGCTGCCCCAAACCTCTGATGTCTCCTGTGTATTTTTGTCACAACACTGATCTTTTTTCTCTAAATGAAAGGCGTACACTTCTAGGGATAATAATGCTCTGTCTCATTTCATTTGTTAATTGCTGTTTTGTTGCCATTTACAACTTTCTAGAGTGTAATATTGTACAAGCAGTGCTTCAGAGGAGGTAGTAACTCAGTTTGTTCCCACTCTGTTTTAACACACACAGAGGGTTTTTTTTAAGTAATCGATAGAAGTTGGGACACCCGTGTAAATTGTTTGCTTCAACTTGCAAGGCTTAATTTACTTTAATTGCTGCAGAACATCTGTAGGTTGTAACCTATTAGTTGTTCCCTGAAGAAGGTCCATTTGTAATATTCTAATATTTCTTTTGTTTCCAGTTTTTGCTAACCTAATCTTTAAATTTAAATCTTTGGAAGTTTACTGCTTGTCTTTTCACCATTTTAGGTCATTCATTGCATTTCAACGGGTTACATTTGAAATAAAACTGGAAAAACGGAGGTGGTCTAAAACGTTTGACTGGTAGTATACTGTATGTTAATCTTCATTAGGTATACTTAGAGACATACTTGGTGTGATGGGAGAGGTCCATGGCATTACACATTTTTACATAAATAAATTGTGTGGCTCAAACTCTGTGGGTGTGCGTGCAGCCACGAGATGTTTGATGGGATGATTGGGACTGATTGGCTTTGCACATGAAAGCGCAATGGCCTCATTGACTTTCCATGGATTGTAATTCAGATGATGTGCCAACGGAGGGTTAAAAAGAGAGCAGGCACAGAAGAAGTAAGAAGAACAAGAGAGATTGAGGTTCAAGGAAAAAGAAGAATCGCTTGCCTTTCCCAAAATTTCCTCCATTTTTTTGGGGGAGGTTCTTGTCTTCTTAGGGGGTCAAGTCTGTGGGCTATCAAAAAGCAGGACTCATTAAAGCCTATTGAGGCAATCCTTGTGTGACTTTGGGCCATACAGGAAGTAGATTGTTGTTCTTGTTATTGATGATGAAGATGGCAGGATTATGAGGAGCCAGTATGCCGTAGATTGGAGGCAGCCAGATGGGTAGAGAGCCCTGAGGAGGAGCTCAAAGGGGCTGAAGAGGGTCACGTGGAGGTCAGCAGGAGTGACCCGTTGCTCAAGAGGTCTCCCTTATAAGGTTGAGGTGTTGCACCCTGTGGGGAGCCTGTGAAGACAGCAGGTACCCAGGTCTGGATCTTAAAGTTTGGCTGGGCCTATTTGTAATCGTCTGATGTTTCCTGTAGGAAGTCTCCTCTGGATACAGAATCCCATTTGGGTAAGCAGATGAGACATCAGTGTTAAAAAGGATGCACCAGGGCTTGTGAGTTTTTGTAGAAATGTCTCCTGCCATGTGTTTCAACCTCATTTTACAGGGTTATTTACTGTTTGATTTTAGACTTTTTAACATCCACTGATCACTCAGTTTTATGGATGGATTATTTCTTACTTGAAGCACTGTACTTTGGACAATGTTTCTTTCGAATAAAAGCACTTAATCACTTTATTCCTTCTTTAGCTGACTGTGTTTGTCTTCATTTTCCCAGATGGGTCTGGGTTCACAAATGGATCTTATGGATATAAGAAATTCAACATCATACTGACCCTGATTCCCCAGATTTATCTTCCTTGATGGCCACCATCATCATCTTGGGTGTTCTACAGCATATATGACTGTGCTTTCATATGCTTTATAGCATCGGTTCATACCTGGAATTTGTTCATCACTGAGTTACAATGTGGCCTACGTTTATATTTTTTTGACCCTTTTGTTACGTACAGTTCTGCAGGTTCCTTCATTTAACTGTCTAATAATATCTTGTATTTATCTTATTATTTTTGATTGCGATATTCCTGAAAATTGTAATTATATTTAGTGTTTGTTTTCCTTCTCAATTTGTGGGTGACCTTTATATTGACTTCTTTATATAGAGTGGCGTGCAAAAGTATTCAATCCCCTTAAAAGTCATCTTTATTTTCTGCATGACAAAAGATTTGTCCCCATATTCATCCATTCAGTTCTTTTAGTGTGAACTCCTTTGCTGTAACAGTACATTTCCAAAGTCCAAATAAACCATTTTCTGTAGATATTTAACTGAAGACGAAAAACTCCAAAGTTCATGTTTGCCCAAGTCCTCCACATGAATACTTTGTCGAGGTCCCTTTTGCTGCAATAACCTTCATTCTTTTGGGAGTGCAAGTATGTCCCAGTTTTGCACATTGTTCAGGAGTGATTCTCGGCCGAATTTATAAAAAAGTCCACTAGGTTGGTGGGATGGCACCTCTCGACAGCAGTTTTCAGATAGTGCCACTGATCCTCAGTAGGGTTAAGATCAGGACTTTAAATTGGCCGTTCATAAACATTCACCTTTCTGTTTCTGAGCCATTCCAGTGTCTCTTTGGCCTTATGCTGAGGGGCATTGTCATGTTGAAAGATGAATCTTCTCCTGAGCCACTGGTTCATCGTAGACTGGAACAAGTTCTCCAGCAATATTGTGCACTATTGGTGTCCATTGTCATAGATGGCTGGGGCCCTTGTCCGGCCGGGACCCTCTGAACACTACCTCCCCAAAACACTAGATGGCAGCCCTCCGGGTGGCAGGCGTACCTCCCGCAGGGCTTCAAGGGATAAGGAGTCTGATACAACCCTGTTGGGATCAGGGGGCGCTATCAGGGGGCACTGCAGCTGTTCCTGAGCATGTATGGGTGGTTCTTCCGCCATGCCCGGAATAGCTGCTAGAAGTAGGGCAACAAGCACCTGAAGCAGGTCCAGGTGCCTTATATAAGGGACCAGTGGACAGTACTCGAAGCTTGGCGAGGAGCAGTGGAGAAGAAAGAGAAGAGAATTTATTGTATTATGTGCTTTTGTGTTGGTGGGAGTGTGTTGTGCCTGTTGGGAAAGGGGAAGGTGTTGCCCACAGGAGAAGAAAAAGAAATAAAAACTTGTGTTTTTATCAGTGTGTATCTCTAGCGTCTGTGTCGGGTTGGGTGGCTGGCACGCCCCATACAGTTGTTACACCATTCATTGTCCCTTCAGCTCTGACAAGATTCCCAGTCCCAGCACATGAAAAGCATCCCTATAGCATGATGCCGCCATCACTATAGTTCACCGTAGGTATGTTGTTTCTGGAGGTATGGCCACTGTTAGTTTTATGCCACACATACCTCTTTGAAGACTGGCCAGAAAGTTCTATTTTGGTCTCACCTGACCATAAAACCTTCTCCCACATCTTAACTGGGTCTTATTAATGCTTTGTAATAAATGCCATGCATGCGTTTATGCTGACCTTCTTAAGGAATGACTTCTTTCTTGCTACCCTCCCATAGAGGTCTGTTTTATGGAGAGTTCTTGTAATTGTGGACCCCTGCACCTTCACACCAGTTTCAGCCACAGAGCATTGCAGACTTCTGAGAATGGCGGTTGGATTTTTTGAGGGACGGCTTGTACTAGTAATAGAGTCCGGGTGCTGTGATGAACCTTCCCTTTTCTTCCACAGTCCTTAAAGTGACATTCAGACCCTTTGATATTTTTGTAATCATTTCCTACCTTATACATTTCAATGTCGTTGTGGTCCAACAAAGACTGTGGCCTTACAAATGAGGCTTTTTTTAAATCCAGAGAGATAATAAAGGACTCACAAGTATTACCTCATTATGTTTCATTATGAGTATGAAATGGTTGTCACCTTTGTGTCATTTGTGATTCATTTCTCATTTGTGTAAACCTGGAGCTTCCAAAGCACAGGGGTTTAAGTACTTACGCACACACTAACTTTGGAGTTTTTCTTCTTCAGTCAAACATCTACAGAACAATGCATTTGTAAATGCATTGTTACAGAATAAGAGGTCACATTAAAAATACTGAAGGGATAATAAATATGTGGACAAATCTTTTGTCATGCAGAAAATCAGGATGACTTTCAAGGGAATTGAATATATTTGTATGCAGGCCACTGTATATTCTTGAAAACAGACTTTTGTTTCTATAAGCAGTGGCCTTTTGTCTTGTGAAGCCAGTATACAGTATGTGCAGATTTCTCTAATATTCACATGAACTTATTTGACTAGTAATGGTTGTCCCTTTTTTGACTAAATGATTATTGAAACATGAAAGTTCATTCACTCTTCTCATCCCAAAAGATCAATCAAACCAGTAGGATGCTGGTGTCAGATCGGTCTCATATGGCATTGGGAGGCCCTCTGGCATCAACATCATCTGACAAAACACAGCCATATAGATTTTAACGGTGTAAAATGTGAGCAGCCTGCTGCTCAGGAAAATCTATTTGCTCTGAACTGCCAGAATAGAAATGGCCACAGATCAAGTTTATAATTGTACAGCTCTGAGGTGAAAAAGGACAACATGGACGGAACATACAAACTACACACAGAGAACTACATGAACTACACACTGCACGCCTGGTGGCAGCACCCACTAGAGTGCAGTTTGTGAAATCAGAAAATGATTGATAAAGCAATTTTCTCCACACAGACCTCTTTCTGGCCTCCATTGAAACAGCTGGCTTCTTTCTCATGAAGCAGAGGGAGCACATGCAGGCTTCTTCGGTGGCTTTTGCAAATATAGAGTGGTCCTTCTAAGTGGTGGGTGAAAATCAAGGTGCAGTATAATAACTTATGAATTCTAAATTTTTAGTTTGGTACAGTAGGTTGAGTGGTGGCTCTGAGGCTAGGGATCTGCACTGACAATCAGAAGGTTGCCGGTTCGAATCCCGCAAACACCAAAAGTGACTCTACTTTGTCAGGCCCTTGAGCAAGGCCCATAACCTGCAATTGCTCTGTCCTGGGAATGACATTAATCTACATCCAGCCCTACATGTAGGCCCACCAACCTGCTGGTAGAAGAATTGGCACTCCAGCCACCATAAAAAAAAAAACCTCACACTGCCCCATTCCATCCGAACTGATGTGGTATTGAGGTGTCACCGATGCAGGGCTGCACTCGGGCCTTAATCTAAAGGATCCTGAGTTGGTTTGTCATGTGGTGGGTGCGGCAATGTGCTGTATTAGCGCCTGCTCCTAACCTAACCTAATAGTGGGGGGTTCGAGCCTCTACTGTTTTTATATATAGGATACAGATGTTATAATCCTAGTTTAAAATATAACTTAATAATATATTTAATCAGAATACTAAGGCTTTCTATAATAAGATTTTAGAGGGTTTATTTAGAAATAAAGGAAGGATGGATTCTGTCAATAATACAGTACTTCCGGAAAGTATTCACAGCGCATCACTTTTTCCACATTTTGTTATGTTACAGCCTTATTCCAAAATGGATTAAATTCATTTTTTTCCTCAGAATTCTACACACAACTCCCCATAATGACAACATGAAAAAAGTTTACTTGAGGTTTTTGCAAATTTATTGAAAATAAAAAAATTGAGAAAGCACATGTACATAAGTATTCACAGCCTTTGCCATGAAGCTCAAAATTGAGCTCAGGTGCATCCTGTTTCCCCTGATCATCCTTGAGATGTTTCTGCAGCTTAATTGGAGTCCACCTGTGGTAAATTCAGTTGATTGGACATGATTTGGAAAGGCACACACCTGTCTATATAAGGTCCCACAGTTGACAGTTCATGTCAGAGCACAAACCAAGCATGAAGTCAAAGGAATTGTCTGTAGACCTCCGAGACAGGATTGTCTTGAGGCACAAATCTGGGGAAGGTTACAGAAAAATTTCTGCTACTTTGAAGGTCCCAATGAGCACAGTGGCCTCCATCATCCGTAAGTGGAAGAAGTTCGAAACCAGCAGGACTCTTCCTAGAGCTGGCCGGCCATCTAAGCTGAGCGATCAGGGGACAAGGGCCTTAGTCAGGGAGGTGACCAAGAACCCGATGGTCACTCTGTCAGAGCTCCAGAGGTCCTCTGTGGAGAGAGGAGAACCTTCCAGAAGGACGACCATCTCTGCAGCAATCCACCAATCAGGCCTGTATGGTAGAGTGGCCAGACGGAAGCCACTCCTTAGTAAAAGGCACATGGCAGCCCGCCTGGAGTTTGCCAAAAGGCCCCTGAAGGACTCTCAAACCATGAGAAACAAAATTCTCTGGTCTGATGAGACAAAAATTGAACTCTTTGGTGTGAATGCCAGGCGTCACGTTTGGAGGAAACCAGGCACCGCTCATCACCAGGCCAATACCATCCCTACAGTGAAGCATGGTGGTGGCAGCATCATGCTGTGGGGATGTTTTTCAGCAGCAGGAACTGGGAGACTAGTCAGGATAAAGGGAAAGATGACTGCAGCAATGTACAGAGACATCCTAGATGAAAACCTGCTCCAGAGCGCTCTTGACCTCAGACTGGGGCGATGGTTCATCTTTCAGCAGGACAATGACCCTAAGCACACAGCCAAGATATCAAAGGAGTGGCTTCAGGACAACTCTGTGAATGTCCTTGAGTGGCCCAGCCAGAGCCCAGACTTGAATCTGATTGAACATCTCTGGAGAGATCTTAAAATGGCTGTGCACCGACGCTTCCCATCCAACCTGATGGAGCTTGAGAGATGCTGCAAAGAGGAATGGGCGAAACTGGCCACGGATAGGTGTGCCAAGCTTGTGGCATCATATTCAAAAAGACTTGAGGCTGTAATTGCTGCCAAAGGTGCATCGACAAAGTATTGAGTAAAGGCTGTGAATACTTATGTACATGTGATTTCTCAGTTGTTTTATTAAATAAATAAATTTGCAAAAATCTCAAGTAAACTTTTTTCACATTGTCATTATGGGGTGTTTTGTGAAGAATTCTGAGAAAAAAAAATGAATTTAATCCATTTTGGAATAAGGCTGTAACATAACAAAATGTGGAAAAAATGATGTGCTGTGAATACTTTCCGGTTACACTGTAACTACCGTATACTGTATATACTTGCGTATAAGTCGGGTCTTCAAACCTGAAAAATCAATCATAAAATCAGACCCCGACTTACGCGCCCGTTCAAAAATGCGACACATTTTTTTTGACATCTTCTTGCTTTCTACAATCTTACATCAGTTTCTCAGACACATCAAATTTTTGTTGCAGCAGTGCAGTTACCAATTCTTTTGCCACTTCAACAAGTTTTAATTTAAAACCAGCTTTATATTTTCTTCTGATCGAATGCTCCATCGTAGATAAGGGATGCTCTTACAATAAAGGTGTATGAGGGTGTGAGATACAAAAAACACAAATCAGTGCAAATGTCACTTCGGAATAGTTCAGGTATTACCGTGTGGTCATGTAGGCACAATACATAAAAAAAAGGCCATGTGCTCCATGGTTACTCTCTCAGGTGGATGTTAGCATATCATAATCTCTTGGACCAGGAGTGCTCAATACGTCGATCGCGATCGACCGGTAGATCGGAAATGTAGTGCAGGTAGATCACATTGCATTCAAAAAAAAAATTTTTTTAAATGTTAGTCAATCATATATCCTTCCTATGGCATTTGCCACTTGATTGACATACAGGGCTGCCAGTCTGAGATCTCTTTTCTTCTAACACACTGGTCATCCCACACACACGATCAAACGTGTGAGCTACTTCAAAACTCCGGCTATCTAAGTGATCTAGTTAGCCTTCCAATTTATATCGACTAAAGAAGGGATTTAAAAAAAAAATTAGTTGTTTATGGGCTGGATGTGGAACTGGAAGAGGATTTGTTTCTCTCACAATGTCACAATCGAAGTGCGCTTCTCTGATCTGTCAATCTAGCATTGCTATTCCAAAGAAGGAAAATATGGAAAGGCACTTTCGAACTGTTCATAAAAACTACGAAACTGACTTCCTTCCGAAAAGCGATCTGAGAAAGAGAAAGGAGAGGGAACTAAAATCGCAGTTAATCGGACAGCCGTCATTTTTCACTCGGCTTATTAAAAAGCAAAGGCAGACACACCGAAGCATTTTTCCGAGTGAGTCACTCGATCATTAAGCATAAGAAGTCCTTCCAAGATGGAGAGATGATAAAAGAGGCCTTCGTTGAGGCAGATGGCCAGGGAGAAAATCCTGAGATTTCAAGACCCCTGGCCGGAGAAAAAGGAGTTTCTCCTTGTCATTAAACATGCAGAATACAAGCAACTTAATAACGATCAATGGCCGTTAGACTTGCCATTTTTTTTCCGATCTGACCAACATGTTGAATGAGCTTAATTTACAGTTGCAAGGAAAAGAGAAAACCAGGGTCAATATGATTAGCTCATTTAATGCATTCAAACGAAAAATGCAACATCTGTCCTCAAAGCTGCAGTGCCTTGATTTGGGGAACATCCAAAACCTCGCGTCAGAGCTGGAGACGCAATGGAAGGCGTGTGTGCAACTTGACAGCATCCGCTACACAGAGCAGATTGAAAATTGTCTGTCAGACTTTATCTAATGGAAAAAAAGTAACGATTCGAGTGTTGCCCAATGTAGCAGAGTAAGAGTAGCGTTTCTTCTTCAGAAATATACTCAAGTAAAAGTCAAAAGTGTGGTGCAGTAAAACTACTCTTAGAAGTACATTTTTTTTTAAAAGTTACTCAAGTAAATGTAATGGAGTAAATGTAACTTGTTACAACCCACCTCTGATACTCAGTATATATATATATATCTCTATATATAATCTTCATTTGGATCTTGATCTTTGTTTGTCCGTGAATGAATTAGAAGAAGAAGCACTAGATGGCAGTAGAGAGACAGCTAAAACATAGGCATTGCATTAAGAATCTCCTCCAGGCTTATACTACTGAAGACTGTAGTACGCCAGTCACACCTCAAAACACAGACATTCAAACTAAACAAATTGTTGTACTTTAAATTAACTAAAGAGATCTTCATTTAGATCTTGATCTTTGTTTGTCCGCGAATTCCACGCATGCGTAGACCACCTTCCAGTTTAGTACGTTGTTGTTACTCACGGATGTCAACAATGTGCCGGAATAACGAAAGGGGTGGTGGACAGTGTTACGCTGGTTAGCTCCTGAGGCCTGGTTAGAGAATGAGATTGCCGAAGATAAAAGGTATGTGCCTATGTAACATATGAATGAACGAAAGACAGTGGGTAAAATGAATGACAACGTAACAGCGTGTTCCGGAAATTATTATTGTTACATTGTAACCGGCGAGTGCTGTGCATCTCACAGTTGTACCGTGGCTTGCTCACATGTCAGTGAAGTGATCCCTATTTATGCTTTAAAGAGCCTGGATACCTATGTGTCCCCCTTTTATATCCATTGCTCCGTGTACATTGCCTTACTCTTTGGATTGCCACAAAGCAACCTGTGAGATTGGAGAAAGGTTGAGAAGACATCGTGAGAGGAAATGATAGCGTCGTGAAAACGAGGCGGACTGTGAACGGACAAAAGCAGAAATGCTGCTACACCACCACATAATTACGATTCGGACAGTGATTCCGAGTAAGCCGTTCCTATCGAATCAATGTCCAAGGGTTTTCTTTTGTAATTTTGTTTCCCTTATAAAAAATCATAATGCTGTGCGACGAAGGGCCCAGTTCACGACTGGCAGCCGCGTTTAAACAGGGAGCCCTTCACAGACAACTTTAATACGCGCAACGTAGTTGGGCTGACATGGCTAGTATATATATATATATATCATTTTTAATGTAGGTAGATCATTTTGACTTGGTCATTTTAAAAGTAGCTCGCAAACCGAAAAAGTGTGGGCACCCCTGTCTTGCACCAATAGCGTGAGTTTTCTGCATTCAATTTATACGACCGATATTATAAAATAAATGTTAAACGCGAGTATATATGATATTTTATTTGTGGGATCAGTGTGCCCAGGCATTGCCATAAAGCTTTTATCCCCTAACCTAATTGTGGGTACTTCTAAGGGAGCAAATGCTACTGGAATTTTCGTACCTCTTCAATAGCGTGTGCTACGTGGCTACAGGTGGGAACAGTTCAAACCAGAAGGGCAAATGTGTATTTAGAAAAGAGAAAGAAACGCTGTGACAGCATGTGCTTCGGGAAGCACAGATTAGAAATGACCATTCAATGAAATCTAAGAAAACAGAATTACGGCACTAAACAAGAATACATTTTAAACGTTGTGTTGTTCTGTAAATTCATTGATAGCATGATACTTTATTATTATGATTTTTTTTGGCACCCATATGACTTAAAGCTCAAATGTTAGAAACTTGTAATTCACGTAATTTGTCATAGAAGAGGTATCCTTTAGCCACTCAGAACTGCATGTGATACTGTCCAGCTGTCCGTCATGATTAGAGTCTTTTACTCAGTCTCTAAAAATAGTGGAGATATTGTTTAGGGGGTTTTAGAGGTCAAGGAATTTAATGGTGTTTTTGAAGATGCTATTTTTGAACTATGTCATTCTATGGCATCATTTTCTTTTAGATAGATAGATAGATAGATAGATAGATAGATAGATAGATAGATAGATAGATAGATAGATAGATAGATAGATAGATACTTTATTAATCCCAAGGGGAAATTCACATAATCCAGCAGCAGTATACTGATACAAAGAAACAATATTAAATTAAATAGTAATAAAAATGAAGAAAAAAAAAAAAATGTTAGCATTTACCCTCCCGGGTGGAATTGAATAGTCGCATAGTGTGGGGGAGGAACGATCTCCTCAGTCTGTCAGTAGAGCAGGACAGTGACAAAAGTCTGTCACTGAAGCTACTCCTCTGCCTGGAGATGATCCTGTTCAGTGGATGCAGTGGATTATTCATGATTGACAGGAGTTTGCTTAATGCCCGTCGCTCTGCCACAGATGTTAAACTGTCCAACTTTACTCCTACAATAGAGCCTGCCTTCTTAACAAGTTTGTCCAGGCGTGAGGCGTCTTTCATCTTTATGCTGCCTCCCCAGCACACCGCCGCGTAGAAGAGGGCACTTGCCACAACCATCTGGTAGAACATCTGCAGCATCTTACTGCAGATGTTGAAGGATGCCAACCTTCTCAGAAAGTATAGTCTGCTCTGACCTTTCTTACATAGAGCATCAGTATTGGCAGTCCAGTCCAATTTATCATCCAGCTGCACTCCCAGGTATTTATAGGTCTGCACCCTCTGCACACAGTCACCTCTGATAATCACAGGGTCCATGAGGGGCCTGTGCCTCCTAAAATCTACCACCAGCTCCTTGGTTTTGCTGGTGTTAAGATGTAAGTGGTTTGAGTCGCACCATTTAACAAAGTCTTTGATTAGCTTCCTGTACTCCTCCTCCTGCCCATTCCTGATGCAGCCCACAATAGCAGTGTCATCAGCGAACTTTTGCACGTGACAAAAGATTATTATTATGAGTGCCGCCATTTTTTGCTGTCTGTGATGAATGGTCACAAAGCAGGAGGGCCTGGAAAGTGCGATGTGTAACATCACTACTGTGATGGCGTAAAGGGCAGCAACTATACGCTTTCTGGCTGTTGAAATATGTGGATAATTATAAATATAAAATCTTAATGTTATTTTTGTTAAATGGATCTCTTTTTTTTGTTCTTTGACTCAATTTCTGTCTTGTGGTTTGGATTAGGCTATGTGAAACTTTCTGGATATCGACTCTCTTGCTACATTACTCTATTTAAGATTTTGCCATCCTGGCCATTGTTTATTTGACTTCCTGGTTACAACCTTGGCTTGTTATTACTATTACGATCGATCTTTTGATTCCATCGCACTTAAAGCTGCTGCCGCCCTGTGCAGTGGGCACGTTATGCAGGTAAGTGCACCAGCCTGGGCTCTGGCTCTATATGACCTTGTAGAGAATGAATTTATGGATCAATGGCATTCAGTAAACAGCAGGTGATGTTAATGTATTTTAGAGCACCTTTCACCTTCACAACTCACCAGTGAGAGTTTAATTGATGTGCTCTGGGTGATACTTTACTTCAACTTAAAAAGAGAAACGGTAGAAGCTGTCATGGACTCCATTTTCACTGACTCAGATATCCGATAGACACAGTGCATCTAATCCAGTGGCTCCTACGTTCAACTCATTAAAACTCATGTTTCCAGTGTAGCAGTCTGATTAAATGTTCATCTTTTTCCTTTATGATCTCAAAAGGGATGAGTTTAGCACCGAGACTAAATATTTCTTTTTCCAATTCATCTGTCGGAGGGAACACTTCCACTTTACATCTTAAAATTTCACAGTTCTTTGCATTAGAATCGTTCCACCCTCGATATTTGGAGTCTTTCAGTGCAAAGACAAAGCCGCCATGATTTATTATAGCTCTTCTATTAGGAGCTGCACAAACCAATTTTATAGCCTGCCAGTCATATCTGCCTCAAAAGCAACACCGAGATGATCTGTATTTTCCATATTAGCTTTCCATCAAATCAAATCTCGAACCATATATATTCTTATGCATTTAAAAATCATTTAAATTCAACTTGTTTCAATTCTGTGAGTATGAAAAGCCTAGCATGGTTTCTTTTGTGATGACTAACCTTTCCCAATCCAGACTTCGAACGCAGTAAGCAGGGTGCTCTCAAAGGAGCTTCGGGTCCCGGCCCCTCACGAGAGCTGGCTGTGTGGCTGGAGATAAGATTATTATTATTATTTTTTATTATTTTTATTTTATTAAGGCCAGTGAAATGTCAACAAACACCACTGAAGCAGGGAATGAGGCACCACAGGGAAAGACGGCACTCCGTCAGATCCAATAGCATGTCATGTTTGATAAGCTGAGACATTACCGACTTCATGAAGAGAAAAAAAAAAGTTATTAGCTAAAAGGTCACAGTGTGGTACCCAGAGAGATTGAATTTCTATCCCCTTGATTCATATATTTTAAGTATTTATGCGAGAATCGGCTGGGCTCTGTTTGCAGCACTGAGAAGAATGTGCGAGTCTGCTACTGTGTACCCAGGCGCTAGTGTAGGGCAGCCTACTCGTGTGGGCCGGGTCCTGAGGGAAATGGAACTATATATTGGATTAGACATTGTCAGTCTGCACGTTAGGGGTCTGTCAACAGTGCATTGAGGGCTTGGTGGGTGCAAACAGCTGCAGAGCTGGACGACAGTAGGGTGTCTGGTGTGGAAGTGAGCCGATTGCTTGATTGGCTCAGATGTTCCACATCTGCACTCTGTGGGTCGTCATTAGGGTGTCGCACCCACACGGGCATAAAGGGGGAGTCACAAAAGAAGATCAAAAAATCAGCGTTTTTGCCGGCAAGTGTGAGAGTAGATTAAAGAATAATAAGACTGACCTTAGCATGTTAGGTAGACTGCTTAGTTTGAGCTGAGTGGTCTTTCGGCCTGGAACCCCTGCAGATTTTGGTATTTTTTTTCCTCCAGCATCTCGGCCCTCATTTTTTTTTTTGTTTTTTCTGTCCTCACTGGCCATCTGACCATAGATCGGACTTATGTTAATGGACTTTATAAAAGTGTATTTGTGTTATGTAAGTACATATCGATTCTTTATAAACACATTTTTTATATATTATTTATTTAGTTATAACTCATATATAAACGTCTACGTGTGGAAGTGTGTGTCTCTGTCTGTCCGGCCCGGAAGTGCGAGGCTACAGGATGAAGCTCAAAGAAAGCAACTCTGTTGCCAAAGTGAAACCGCTGCCACTAATATACAAGCAAGCCGAGCACATCGGCCAAACGAAACACCCGAGGAGAGAGAAACTCGCTAGGCCACTGATAGACAACGGAGGCGCGCACGTCAGAAAAACGAAACCACCAAAGAAAGAGAACCTCGTTTAGCCGCTAATGCACAAGCGGGGTGAGCACATCAGCAAAACGAAACCTCTGAGGAGAGAGAAACTTGCTAGGCTGCTGATAGATAATGGAGGCGAGCACGTCAGTAAAATGAAACTGCCGAGGAAAGGGAACCTCGCTTAGCCACTAATACACAAGCGAGGCGAGCACATCAGCAAAACGAAACCTCCAAGGAGAAGAAACTTGCTAGGCCGCTGATAGATAATGGAGGCGAGCACATCGGT
>JANRMT010028174.1:36883628-36894087 GCA_026402145.1 Polypterus bichir lapradei | reverse complement strand
CCTTACTTAGCCACTAATACACAAGCGAGGCGAGCACATCAGCAACATGAAACCTCCAAGGAGAGAGAAACTTGCTAGGCCGCTGATAGATAATGGAGGCGAGCACATCGGTAAAATGAAACTGCAGAGGAAAGAGAACCCTGCCTAGCTGCTAATGCACAACCAATGTGATTGATTGATTGAAGTGCCAGAATCCATGGTTTCTAGGAGCCCGGGCTTTTTACAGCACGGGCTTACAGAGCTAGTACTGTATACATTTTCTATTTTCAACTTGCTATTTTTTTCTCTTGTAACTCTTTTTTACTTTGAGCTACATTCTTTGTATGAAAATGTGCTATAGAAATAAATATTGTTATTGTTGAGATAGTGGAGAATCAGGTGAGCAATTGGTGCAGGGGGCTGGAGTTGAAGTTGAACACTGTTAAAGTTCTTACGCTCTTCATTAGGATAATACCAAGTTGCAGCTACATGTACTGTAAATATGGTGTCGCCAGTCCGGGTGTGTATGGGAATTGAGAAAGCAAGGATGTAACTGACAGATGTGGATGAGGTGGATCACTGGTGAAGGACAAGGACAAGATAGCAACCAGTCACAGGTTTAGACCCACACCACCAGTGTGACTCAGAGCAAGTCTCAGTGGTAGCACTTCAGTTTAGGTACTGCACAAATGCATTTATTACTCATTTACTCTTATGTAACAAGACCTTCACAAAGGCTTCTTTTGGGGTTGACACTTACAAAGCATAAGTGAAGTGGTTATTTATTTCTGTGCCGTATGGCATTTAATATGCTGGTAAAATTACTTGTGACTATGAAAGGTTCACAGGTAGTATATTCAAGTATGCAATATTAAGAGAAATACGTCTCACGTAGCAAACTTCTGACTGCTCCAAAGTGACATCATTTTAGTAGGCCACACTGCACAGATGAATAAGCACTTTACAGATGCTTTGAAAGTGTCATTAACACCAAAAGAAGCTTTTGTGAAGGCCTTGTTACATAAGAGTAAATGAGTAATAGATGCATTTTTGTAGCACCTAAATTAAAGAGTTACCATCTCAGTGCTCTCATTGGTGAGTTGTCAAGGTAAAAGGTGCTATAAAATGCCTAAACATCATTTGTTATTTACTGTACAGCTGCACAAGGAGTACACATTTATTGAAAATGAAAAACATTAAAATGAAAACAAGAAAATGACATTTCAAAAATGTTGACTATGCTATGGAACATATTTTCGATATATAATGCGGCTCTTCATTTCAACTTCAAGTTTCTTGTTATGTGAAATTCTTACTTGCAAATCTCTTCAGAACACTTGACAAGAATACAACAGCAACAAAAAAAAAAACTCTTAAAAACATCCACTAAATGGTTAGCATGGCTGCCTCTAGAGTAATGGGTTTGAATCCTTTACGTGATGGTGGTGGTGTTGTGTTTGGAGTTTGCATGATCTGCTCAAATCTCGGTCAGTTTTCCTACTGGTACTCCTTTATTTCTCCCACATACCTAATGATATGCAGCATAAGCTGTCTGGCAATTCAAAATCTGCAGTATAAAACTCATATCGTGGGTAAGTAACATACATCTCTCTATTAAAATAAAAAAATCTTGGGAAGAGAGACGAGACGTGACTTTCTCAGAGAGATACTTTCACATCCCATGAGACGAGACTTTGTGCCAAGAGATTTAACCACACCTGGGGCCGGAAATAAAAGACAAAGAGTAGATGACAAAGTAGAACGTCGTAAAGAATTCAAAAACGTTAGTGCAATACACATGCAGAGCAGGTTAGAGATAACGGAAGTATGAAAATTCAAAAGTCTCAAAAAAATCATAGTAAAGATCGCATTAGCGCAAACAAACGGAAAATATTACTTGGTGAAATAACGGAACAGCGAAAATCGATTGAAAATATTGTTCGGATTTAAATTTAAAGTCAGAGACTTGTAGATCGTCTAATTTGTGTTGCCATCAGGGAAAAGTAGTGTTTCTTCCCAATGAAGAGGCCTATCTGTGAGAATTAAAAGATTTGTTGTTTAGTGAAAGTGAAATCCCGCAAGAGAAAAGAGATTTGGAAAAGTCCTGCCCACATCTAAAACATTTACAACCCCGCACACGGTTCAATCATTTCTCATTTGTATGAATGCTATTGTCAGACACAGTTCGTGTATAGAGAAAGAAACGATATTCACACACGGGCAGTTATACTTTGTGTTGCCACGATGTAATTTCAAACACAGAATCAAAATTCAATGCAATATTGATGAAAAGGTAAAAGCGAAAAGTGATCAAATATATGGACATAGGTGATATGGCAGTAGTATGCAGATGATGTCTGAGAGAGAAGAGAGACAAGGCAGTGAGACAAAAGGACAGCTGCTGTACAAACTTTTAAATGTTCAAAGCGCCACGCGAGATGCGAATCACGTGACACGACAGCAGCAGCAGATCACAGGCACGGCAGCTGATCAAGCAAATAGGAGGTAAACAAAAAACTGTATGTGTTTCCCATTGTATCACCGTTTAAGAGGGGGTTTCGGAGGAGCGACCGCATCTCCTTGGGGTGCGTTCAGCCCCCCTCTTCACAACGCGAGCGGCAGAGATGTAAAGTGGCTGGCGCGTAGCACAGGCTGAAGAGGATGGCAAGTGAAGCGAGCAGGTGGCAAAGCCCCCTAGTTAATAAATAAATGTATGACATGCATGTATATCTGTGGATAATTCTTTGGGCTCTTCTGAGGTAAGAACTTCCACCCCGGGTCAAAAGGGGGCACTGGTGCTAACCTTTTCCTCTGCTTTTCCCTTCACAGTGCTGAGAAGAAGCCCAGTGAGGGCCATTGACTCTGCCCCTTCCAGTTCTCATGGCGCATATCCCGCGGTTCCCAGAAGGAGAGATCACACAATACGAGAATGCATCGCAGGACGAAGCTCCTTTCTGGTGTGAATTTCCAAAACTAACCAGCCAAGAGAAAAGGTTTCTCACAAGGACCCTGCTTTTTATTTGTTTGTTTGGGCTCTCAACTTTTTAAATGGGGACAACCGGGTTGGCGTCTCATGTTATGCCTTTGTGTGCCTGCAGTTCCTTCCAACAGCCAGATGTAGCATTCACAAACTTGCATAATTCCAGTTTAAAGTCGTGGTGGGTACAGCCTGTCCAGGCAGTATCAGGCACACGGCAGGAATCAGTCCTGGATAGGGTGCCACTTCATTGCAATCCCCACTACCCACCTAAGTCAATTTGGAAATCATTAACTAGCCTATAATGCATGGCTTTAGGGCTGTGGGAGGAAAACCGAAAAAAAAACAGAATGTGCAAATAGGAACTGGGAATTTGAGTCACCACTGCAACACAAGGGGAAGGATTACATAGAGAGCCGTTAACAAAACAGTCACAGACTGCAGATTTTGGCATGTGAAACTATAGAGTGCAAGTTGGCACTGGTCAGATGAATGGTGTCTTTGCTTACTGTCATATATCTAGACCACCCTGGCCCACTAGTGAAATCTCGGCCTAAAAACCAGAGATGGGTTGGAGAGACTTAGACAAACAAATCCTAAGATTGACATGTCAATTTGGGAAATGTAAAAATGGAGTCATTTTCTGAACATGAGGGTTTCAATTTTTGTTAAAGACCACACCACTGCGTGAACTAAAGCACAGGGAACTGAACTTTTGAACTGTCATTTTTATCTTCAGGCCTCTGACAAATGTAGAACAGTTATATTTTGGAGTAACAGACTGACAGACTCTCCTGCTTACAAATCAGTCTTCAAAAAATTCGGTATAAAAAGAATGACATCTGTGGTCATGAAGGCCTTTGAGAGACTGGTGTTAGTTCACCTGAAGGACATCACAGCTCCCTTCAGTTTGCTTATCGACAGAATCAGTCAGTGAACGATGCAGTCAACATGGGTCTGTACCACATCCTGCAACATCTTGACAACCCAGGGACATATGCAAGGATTGTGTTTGTGGACTTCAGCCCTGCATTCAATCTTCCTCCACTTGAAACTCTGTCTCTGTCTCCACCTGTCAATGGATCACCAATTTCCTAACCAACAGAAAAGAGCAGGTGAAACTCACATCTAGCTATCATCCGATCAACATGGGCATCTCCCCAGGGATGTGTGCTCTGCCCACTGCTCTTCTCCCAAAAACACTAAAGACTGCACTTCTTAGGACCCCCCGTGTCAAACTTATCAAACATGTGGATGACACAACCATCATTGGGCTCATCAGGAATGGCGATGAGTCTGCATACTGATGTAAGTCTGAGGTAAAAACCCTCTCAAAACTCTGGAGATGACATTGGACTTTAGGAGGGGTCCCACAATATTATCATTCCTCTCCATACTTAATACTGCTGTGACAGTTGTGGTAACCTTCATGTTTCTGGGATCCATAATCTCCTGGGACTTGAAATGGGAGACGAATTTACGGTCCATCATAAAAAAGGCACAACAGCGAATTTACTTCCTGCGACAGCTGAGGAAGGTCAACCTTCCACAGGAGCTGCTGAATCAGTTCTACACAGAGTCTGTTCCAGCTCAGCTCAATCAGTGATGACGCATGATTAAAACAGGATACACCGAGTAGTCAAAATATCATTTGGTGCCAGTCTGTCCACCTTACAGGACCTGCGTGGTATTGCAGGTCCACAGCTCAGAAAAACTGGCAGTTTCAATTAATAAATAATAAACACGCTCACGCTGGGGAGTGGAGCAGGAGCAAGCAATTATCTGCGCGGTCAGCTTGTGTCCCGGTTGGTGCAAGGTGGTCACCTGGCCATGTGTTGCCTTGCCAGCATGTGCAGCCGGTCTCGTTGTCTCATTGTCAGCCTGGGACTGCAATCAGGCTATTTTACCTGCAACCGCTCCCCAGCTTATAAAAGGGGAGTGCAGGAACAAGGAGGAAAAAACAAGGAAAAGAACAAGAGAAAATAGAAGATAAAGAAAGAAAGGAAAAAGAGAGGCAAGGGGGTACGAAAGAGAGCAGGTGGATGGGTATGGAGCCTCAGTGAAGAGCGTGTGTGGCCAGCATTCAAGAGGGGGCTGAAGGGTAGCAGGAGTGACCATTATTATGCCCAGGAATGTGCTTTCGCCGGGTGGAGCCTGGAAAGGCAGTGGTGGCTGCGGAGCAGGGCTTGGTGGCTGCCCGCAGATGACGTAGGGATTGATAACGGGGACACGACCCAAGAAAAGAAAGCTGTCTGCACCTGCTGGGGAACACCACCTTGGGTGGCAAGGTCCAGAGAGGGCAAGCCGAAGAGCAGTCAGTTTAAAAGGGGCAACGAGGTTCATTCAGTGTTTTAAAGATGGCTCCCTGCCTGTGTTTTTTTTTTTCACCTTGTTTTATGGATATTAATTTGGAATCATTTTTAACCTCCACCGTGACTGACTTTTTATGGATTATTTATTTATTTATTGAACTTTTGAATACTGCACTTTTGGACACTTGTTTTGGTTTGTTTATTTTAATAAAAGCACTAAACACCTTTACACCATCCCCTTGCTCTATGTGTGTTTTGTCCTCATCTGCTCAGCTCATCCCGTCATGATTACTGGTGATGTCAGGTTGAAGAGGCTCCTGGTGGGACCCAGTACTGGGGGCCCAACCTGCACCATCACAACCTGTATTATTTCAGAGTCTTGAAATGGGAAGGTAAAATCATCACGGATCCCTAACATCCAGGCCACAACTTTTCTAAACTTCTTCCATTGGCCAGGCTTTATAGATTAATATACAGTAAAACAAGCAGATATGAGAACTTTTTTTTTTCACAGGCCATCAGGCTCACAAATTGTTAAATCAGCTTAATCAGGCTGGGTACTGCACCCCCAGGCATCCATATATATATATATATATATATATATATGGATTTATATATATATATATTTTTGTGTATAGTATGCTGGAGGGGTGATCGCACCCCAAGAAGACAAAGACGCCCCTGGGAATACCCCTGAAACACAGACTTCCCTCACACTGCTCCTTACCTTCTCACTCGTGCTATAACACGTAATACAAGCCTCACGCGATACTCCGCTAACTTAAAAGCCTTGCGCAGCGCCTGTCGGTTTTGGGGAATTGATTGTTTGCTTTTATCTCTCTCTCTCTGCTCCTAGCGGAACTGTCATCTCTGACTTGTCATGGAGCACGTTTAAGCTCATGTGTTTGCAGTGTTTGAATAAAAATCCTTCTTGTTTCTACGACCTCCTGTGTCTCTGTGCAAATCTGTGACCCAAGCGTGACAATATATATATATATATATATATATATTCTCTGTCTTGTTTTTCATCTCAGGGGTGTGATTAACAGTTGTGTGGATGTTGATTACCTAACTTATACTTGGAGAATCACCAAAACCGGAGTGAAATTCCTTGCACGTGTGTATACTTGGCCAATAAATATGATTTTGATACAGATTCTGAAGGAAACTGGCACACCACTGCAAAGAAAGGAAAGTCCTGGGTGGGACACGAATCAATGAATGAGAGGATTTGGGCATAGGGCAAAAAATATTTCCTATATAAACAGAATGAGGTTTGTAATATTGCAGAAGTCATCTTGAGGACAAAGAAGAAGGACCAAATCTTTATCATCACTGCTAAATTGTTCTAAGAATGTCATTTTTCTATTATTAAGTTTTGCATTTAATTTTTTAAATTTTGAATGTCATTCTTGCGCTTTAATAAATACAGTAAACGCTTATAATATCAGTGTGGTCTCAATTCTTATATCTTTCTAGTCTCATAGGTTCAGGTGGGGGTATCACCTTAGGGCTTTCATTGAAGGGCTGACCAGGGTTAGTGATGTTAACCACAGATCTGTGAAACCATGGCCTCCACCAAGTAACCAAACTTGTTAAGGTCTCAACGTGAAGTGTAAGGAGCAGAGATCTGGAACTGCAGGGTGAACTTTAAAGGGCCCTGAGGTCACCACTGCCTCCACATCTCTCACCCCTTAGCCTAGGAATGAGAGCGGGATACCTGGGTATCCATCCAGGCCCAGATTTAGACAACACCTCACAGGTTTACATTTCTGAGAATGCTGTAAGGTGAAGGTTTTGTTTTCCGCTCCTTTGCAGTCTACTGTCCACATTTTGTGCTGGCTGTACACTTTAGTCAGTACACTGCTTTATTGCTCTTTCAAGCAAATGAAGAATATTGATTCTGGGATGGCATGGAAGGACCTTGATCTCTCACTGTTCAGGGAGTATGCTAATCAGTCTGGAGTGTGCCTTATGCCCAAACTTTATTGAAATGAATATTGTGTTTCAGTACTTTATTTTGTTTATGTTCTCAGATTGCAATCAACTGATATTGAGATTTCAATTTTGTTAATGGATTTGACTTCCCTTTACTCTGCTTTACCTTGATGCCCTTGTTTCATCTACAAAGACACACCATGCCCTTTCCCTCATGATGAGAGGTACCTTTTACTTTTAAAATATTCAATTTTTTTTTTTCACTTACCTAGCAAGTACAAGTTCAATGTCTTTGCAGTCTCAGCTTTGGTCAGTTTCCAACAGATGTATCTAATATCTTGTGAAAATGCCTAACTCTTTCAAAAACTCTGGAGTTATGTCTGAATTGGAATAATGGTGCTTGAGTCTGTAACTCGGTTATCATTTTTTAAATATTTGTGATCCAATCAAACTAATTAGTTTGCTTTTAGCAGGAGTTGTAATTGGAAAAAAAAAATACAAAGCGAGTAATCTACTCTCTATATCTAAAATCCTAAGCCTAAAAGTGCAACGATTTTGTGCAACGATTTTATGTCACGTTTTTTGTCACGCTTTAAATCGAGCTTATTTTAAAACATATATATGTTTGGTATCATTCTTTTCAGAATTTATCGAACTTTAATGTGATGTTGTTAGATGTTCAGATTTTTATTCCGTTTTTAAATTATAAAATAAAAAATATCAAGAACTCACATCCCGCGGGACGAGATTTTGTGCTAAGAGATTTAACAACACTTGGGACTGTAGATAAAAGACAAAGAGCAGGACAGCTGCTGTACAGGCTTTTAAATATTCGAAGCGCCGCACGAGATTCAGATCACATGGCACGGCAGCAGCAGCTGATCAAGCAAAGAGGAGGTAAAAAAAAAAGTTATTTGTTTCCCATTGTATCACCATTTAAGAGGGGGTTTCGGAGGAGCGACCGCGTCTCCTTGGGGTGCGTTCAGCCCTCCTCTTCACAACACGAGCGGCAGAGACGCAAAGTAGCTGTCGCATAGTGCAGGCAAGTGGGGTTGGTGAGTGAAGTGAAAAGGGGGTAAGCCCCCTAATTTCAATATAAAATGATTTTAGGTTAGTTTACCTTTATTGTCCAAAAGTGGAAATTTGCTTTGATCCAGTCAGCAACATACAAATGCGCATTCCTACATACAGCATACATGCATAAAATAAAAATAAATGGTGACTTAATATACTGTGCTTAAAAATAGTTCTGTAATAATTACTTACTTCAACAGAATTGAATCTAGCCTATTAAATAGTTTAATTACAGCCGGTATAACATTATCTCTGCTTCTGTTTGTTTTAAATTTTGGCAGCTCCTGTCACCTACCCGAAGGTAAAATTTGGAAACAACTATTCAAGCAATGTAGCTGGTCCTTCCTATACTCTTTTGTTATAAACTCTTCAAAGACCAAATTGCAATTGTCAGCACAGAGAAGACCCTAACTGGACTATTTTTGCTTGTCATTGACAGACCCCCATACCAGATCAGGAATAAAGAAGTCAGTACCTTCTCAAAATGGCGTGTATATTTGTTCTGTAGGATGCTAGTTGAAATGTTCATTTTCCTCAGCCTTCTTAATAGAAAGCTGTACGGTCACATTTTTTTATAAATATATTGTGTGTTTTCATTAAACTACAAGCTATTACCCAATATGGTTCCCAAGTACTTAGAGCTACCAACTCTCTGAACTTGTTCCTCCTTGAGGACCAGTGCTTGTACTGGTTCAGAATTCTTCCTGAAGTAAATGAGCAGCTCTTTTGTCTTCCTCACTTTTAGTTGGAGGTTCTTCTCCTGCTACCACCTCTACATCCTCTTGGCCTCTTCCTCAGAATGTGTCACATTTTTAGAGGCTTCCGTCAAAATGCTGCATCATCTGCAAAATTGACAGCTAAACAATTGCTGTCAGCTCCACTCAAGCTATTCGTAAAGATAGAGGAGAGAATAGGGGGAGCACAGAGCCTTCTGGAGATCCTATTGATGTATGATGGATGGCAGAAATAGAATTGTCAAAATTAACAAACTGCTCTCTGTTAAGTAAAAAGCCCATAATCCTTAGGGTGAGAAAGCAGTCCATCAGTAACCCCTGCACAATACTGCAGAGGATAACAGGCTGCATGAAGTTAAAGTCTCAAGTCAAGTCAATGAACAGCATTCTCTCAGAAAGGAGTGTGGATTCTCCAAATGTGTATAACTGGTATGAAGAACAGTCATGACCAAACCCTCCATTGAAAGGTTCTGTCTGTATGGAAACCGCAATGGATCCAAAGTGGAGTCAACCCATACGGTAAGGCGAGAAAGAACCAGACGCTCCAGACATATTGACAAGAGTGGCATAAGGGCCATTGAACCATAATCACTTAACTCAAAAGTGCAGTTAGTATTTGGCACTGAGATAGATCTTCCATAGCTCCGGCTCTCTGTGCCCTTTAAGGGAGCAATTCAAAAGGTGACACAAAACACCTGAGAGCTCTCTGTAGCTTTCGCTAAAGACCCTTTCCATAACCAGGTCATCAAGTCTGCCTGCTCCCAAAATATTTTACACCTCCAGAGCAAAGATGACATTCATTTAGTTGGCAAAACAAGAACAAATGATATGGTACAAAATAATTAACTATCATATATACTGGCACATAAGTTCTCCCGCATATAAGTCGGGGCTTGATTTTACTGTATAATTTGCAGTATTTTATAATGTCGGTCATATAAGTCGAATGTGGAAAACTCATGCTATTGATCCAAGAGATTATGATAAGCTAATGCCCACCTGAGGGAGTAACCACAGAGCACATGGCCTTTTAATTTCTATGTATTGTGCCTACTGTACGTGACCACACGGTAATACCCAAACTATTCTGAAGCGACGTTTGCAATGTTTTGTATTTATGGTAAGTGCATCCCTCTTCTACGATGGAGAGTTCAATCAGAAAAAAATATGAAGCTGGTTTTAAATTAAAAGCCCCTGAATTGGCGAAAGAAATTGGTAACTGCACTGCTGCAACAAAATTTGATTTGTCTGAAAAACTCATGCAAGATTGGAGGAGGCAAGAAGATGTAAAAAAAAAAAAAAAAATTTAAGTGTCACATTTTTGCGTATAAGTTGGGGTCTGATTTTATGATTGATTTTTCGGGTTTCAAGACCCGACTTATACGTGAGTATATACAGTATCTATCTATCTATCTATCTATCTATCTATCTATCTATCTATCTAT
>JANRMT010028174.1:36872316-36883618 GCA_026402145.1 Polypterus bichir lapradei | reverse complement strand
ATCTATCTATCTATCTATCTATCTATCTATCTATCTATCTATCTGTCACATAGTGCATTTCACTCTATCAACTACACCCTACTATTTTCAAATGCAAGATGCTCTGTTCCTGTATTTGATTTTTGCTCTTAGAACAAGTCTTATATTACAATTAATTTCAAAGTAGCTCTCATATTGTAGCCCACAGGTGCCCACTTTCGCACTATATTTGACCTATGCCAAATGGACTCAGAAGATATGTATAGTGTGGTCAATAGATATTTCTTTTTCTCTGAAATTTTTACAGATTTTTTTGGTGCATTTATTCAACTCTAACACACATGATTTTAACATTTGAGCGCTTCTCAAAACAAAATGCATCACAAAACTGACGAAGCCTCATTACTGCTGACGTAATATATATAATCTTAAGAGGTGGCAGTTGAAGCAGTAGAGCAGGAAGATTTAAGGCAGGTTTGATTTTGTGTACATGAACATTTTAGGTTGTACACATTCACCTGATGTTATGGTCCGATTAGTATTATCTGTCTTAGTTCAGACAGTTCAGCCTATTTGGTTTATTTCACTTTGTCATTTTAAATATTTTTATCATTTTTTTTTTTTGTACATTTTGTACTTCTTTTTGATGGCCACGTCCATATTGTTTACTGCTACTAGAGTCATTGCCGGTTATGGGATGTGCTATGTCCTGCCTATATAAGATGGTGGCACCCATGCTTTAGCATTCACTTTTTGAATCTCTCTCATAACTTACCTCCATCCTCTTGCTTTAAGGCGCACCCATAAACAATTCAGCATTAGGACGTGTTCATTGCTTCTGTTTTATGCTTTGCTTGTGACATGCAGTTATTTTTGCTTTGCCCTGGTCTTCATTCATGCCCGTCCCTTGACTAAAATTCTCCCTGCTAATCTGTCTATCTTTTGTACAGGTGGTAGAATATTTTTCATGGTACCGGCGATGGTATGCTTTCTTTTGTCATAAAGATGCAACTCTAAATATGGAGTATGTTGCAGCAGTGCTATCTGAAAGGTCTCCATTTCCAGAACTGCCTCAACCTGAGGGTGCAAGGGCTGTTTGGAAGAAACCTGATTGGACATAGGATTAGAAAGAACTCCAGTATTACAAAGGGAGGATTTGTTTGTTTGTTTGTTGTTTCAACTCACAATATGAAGCATTGTTTTCAGACCGTATACATTTGTAGCACTGTTTCCTTGACTTCTGGGATTACAGCTGTATTCAGAATTTATATGCTTTTTCTCACCATGTGGCGTGTTTGTTTGAATTGTCTGTTCAGAATTATCAAAATGTGTGTTAGGAGTTTTTTTACAAGAATGTGAAGACCAAAATCTTTTCAAAGCTCCACAACAAATATCAGTTATGAAAAAAAAAATCGAAACTTTATGTTCAATAACAAACAATGAAGGACAAAGGAACCTATTCACAAAAGTAAAAATAAACAATTGAACTAAGCCAAAATAAATAATAATGCAATGACAGAATGAACCACACGCCAAACGGGCCAATACAAAACTAAAGCAGCAGGCTAAGGCCACTATCTAGCAAAACAGAAACAAAACAAATCTCTAATCTGAAAAATACTGTGCTTCAATAAACTAAGCAAGGGTCACATCAGATAAATCTGGGAGTGAAACAGAACACAATGCATTATTAATATACATACATATACAGTATATATATATATATATATATACAGGAGGATATACAGGATGCCCAGGAGGACCGGAGGAGGGCTTGTGCCTCCTCCAGACCACGAGGGTGCGTTCGCCCTGGTTGTGTTGGGGGCCATGGGTAAAGGGCATGGAAGCCCAACCCTGTAGGGGCCCGTGGCCACCGCCAGGCGGCGCCCCAGTACCTGAAGAACCCTGGACCTCAGCACTTCCGCCACACCAGAAAGTGCTGGGGGGAAGAAGACTGGGGACACCCAGAGGGCTTCCGGGTGCGCAGCCGGCACTTCCGCCACACGGGGGTGTGTCCGCGGGGGATTGCCAGGAAGCAGCTGAAGCCCATCCGGATTGGGATAAAAGGGGCCGCCTCCCTCCGTTCACTGGCAAGAGTCGGGTGGAAGAGGACGGAGCTCGGAAAGAGGAGTGGAGGCAGCCGATAGGGGGATTGGAGGCACTGGGTTGTGCACTGAACAAACTGTAAATATTTCGTGTCCGGGTCCAGTTCCACTATATATATATATATATATATATATATATATATATATATATTTACAGCTGTAGATCCACAAAGGGAGAAAATGAATCACTTACAATGAAGTCCGGGATAAAGCCCCCCCCCCACCCCACATGATTTTTGCCATATATTGCCTTTGATTCTTGTAAATCTAAGCATTATCCTTCTCTTCTATATATATATATATATATATATAGGAATTCGCCAGGCTAATACAGTGGAGCACTTTAAAACACTGCTGAAAACACATTACTTTAACATGGCCTTCTCATAACTTCACTTTAACTTAATCCTGATACTCTGTATGTTCAATTTCCTCATAATAACTATTCAGGGTAGCTCTAAAATCCGTACTGACCCCTACTCTCTCTTCTGTTTCTTTTTCCTGCGCCACCTCCACCTACTCAAAGCTTCATGATGCTCCAACAATGATGGATGGACTAAAAGGCAGAATTCTACGTGACCATCATCATCAAGCCTTTCCGTGAGAACCCTAAATCCAAAGAGGACTGTTTCATTTATGTTAGGTAGAATGCCCAGAGGGGACTGGGCGGTCTCGTGGTCTGGAATCCCTACAGATTTTATTTTTTTTTTTCTCCAGCCGTCTGGAGTTTTTTTTTTTGTTTTTTCTGTCCCCCCTGGCCATTGGACCTTACTCTTCTTCAATGTTAATTAATGCTGATTTATTTTGTTTTCATATTGTGTTTATTTTTCTATTCTTTATTATGTAAAGCACTTTGAGCTACTGTTTGTATGAATATGTGCTATATAAATAAATGTTGTTGTTGTTGTTGTTGTTGTGGATGGGACACCCTGTTGAGGAGACCGGGGGAATGGACATGTCATCAACAACAGTACCTGGGCATACAGCACTACCGCCACACCCAGAAGTGCTGCTAGAAGAGGAGTGAACTCGCATGCAGCACTTCTGCCACACCCGGAAGTGCTGCTAGATGTTAATTACGAAGCACCTGGAGCACTTCCGGGTGCAGAATAAAGGAGGCCGCCTTACTCCACTCGGGAGCTGGAGTTGGGAGGAAGAAGACAGAGCTTGGGAGGAGAGGAGTAAAGGCAGCAGAAGTATTGAGAGAGACTGAAGAGACTGGTTGTTTTAGGCATTGTGGTGGTGTTTATTATAATAAACGTGTGTGTTTTGGAACATTCGGTGTCTGTCTGTCTGTGGCCGGGGTCTGTCTTTCCACAATATATATGTATATATATATATATATATATATATATATATATATATATATATATATAATGAAATGTTGACTGACTCACCTGAAACAGCTGTCATGTGTACATGTCGGGGTCATTGGCAGTTTGTGCCTTACCCTAGTCCTGATAACGGTGCAACGGTTGGATTTGTAATTCTGGCCAGTGGTTCATGAGGAAGAAAGCACCTGACTCGAAGACCCAAAAAAACTGTAAGGAAAGGAGCCGACCATGCTTAAAAAGCCGTGGCAGGAGAAGAAGGGAAGAAAGCGCCAGATCAAAAGGAGAAGTCACTACCCGCTAAAGGAAGTTAGGGGAACCTGGGGGTCATTTTAGGAAGAATCATTTTCTTTTTCTTCTGAGTGTGGTGAAATTATTCGGGAGAAGGTTTGATGGGCCAGCGTAAGGGACTGTATGATTGTTTTCCAGGATATGAGGTACGTCTTGGCGTATCCTTCACTATAACAGACTGTAAAAGATCATGCATATCTATGGATATTTAAGGGACTCTTGTTTTCATTAATTCTTTTCACACAATTGTTATTTGTGTATTAGTGGTGTATTTTGTTGAGGGTTTTGTTTCGTGGTTTGTGGGGGTGGGGGGGCACTGGAGCATGGTACTATGGCCCCCTTCTTTTTGACACCCACTGCACTCCTAATCTACCTGGAAAGGGGTCTCTCTTTGACAGGATTTTTTTGGCCACTTCTTGTGTGATTTTGGGCTATATAAGAAATAAATTGTATTGTATTGTATGTATACTAAGGGTTTGTTGTCTTATATACTGCCTAATACCAATTTTCATTTAGATAGATAGATAGATAGATAGATAGATAGATACTTTATTAATCCCAAGTGGAAATTCATTTAACTCAAAATATGCTTTCACTGGTGTGCTTCAGTACTTGTGGTGGTCTAGTAGGGATAGTCGTGTTGGTTGCTCGCACCCCGGATCATTTCTTTATTTTTTTTTTCTCTTTGTTGCCTCTCTAGGTCAGCATGGCATATTATAATCGTGCCAGCTCGGGGAGCAGTACGCACACCGACTCATCAACAGAAACATTATTTTCTGTTTAGTTAAAAAGCTAAAATCTGGACGGATGATACATCTAGGGCAGTAGGTATCCACTAAGAAAGGTTATTTGATACATTCATATTTAGGGGTAAATCCCCCCACAGCAGAAAAACGAAATATTTCATAATCTCAAAAATACCTTAACATATTTGATTTATATTTGGTGACATGATAGAAAAAAAGAAAAGTAGCTGGCAGATATTTTTTATTTGTTGATATTTATTAACATTATGCTAATTTACAGGCCCTCGACTGCACTGAGTGAGTGCTTTATGCAAATGAAGGACACAGCAGAAGTGATCGACAAGCCATGCAAACAGCACCAGTGACTATTAGTGTGGACGGATGACTGAAGACGGTGTGGTGTCCTGAACAGGAAAAAGGAGACTGTGATTACACTGTAAAATGGAAGGAGAACGTTTGACGAACCTCATGGAAGAAGCAATGCTCAGGGGTTAGCAAGCACTGTTTCTGGCTTTTGACTACCGGCTCTCGGTTATTCATTCAGCTCCGTCATCCCCCAGCACCTGGTCGTGGCACTTAAAATTGACCACTCCAACCCCTACATACCACTCAACAATTGCTGAGCTGCAAACTGAAAGGGAGAGATATTGACACTTGGATTTCTAATGGAGAAGCCATGGAAATTGCGTTGCAATGATCAAATCTACTGCTCAGAGCTCCTCGCTCTTCAAGGTAATACATCGGTGTAACACATAGGATACCAGCACTGAGGACGTATACCCACTTCATGCTCTGCTTTGCAAATACAGAGGTGCTCACATCATAGGACTAACTACATGCTAAATGTTAGACACATCTGTAAGAGTCTGATCTCAGGCAGGCATCTTCTAAAAAGTGAGAATATGTGTCTCTTTCAGAAAAAACAGAGAGTAAAAGCCTTGCAGTTAGGAGACCTGGGTTTGCTTCCCAGGTCCTCCCTGCGTGGAGTTTGTATGTTCTCCCCGTGTCCGCATGGGTTTCCTCCCACAGTCCAAAGATGTACAGGTTAGGTGCATTGGCAATCCTAAAATTGTCCCTAGTGTGTGCTTGGTGTGTGGGTGTGTGTGTGTGTATGTGCCCTGTGGTGGGCTGGCGCCCTGCCCGGGGTTTGTTTCCTGCCTTGCGCCCTGTGCTGGCTGGGATTGGCTCCAGCATACCCCCGTGACTCTGTAGTTAGGATATAGTGGGTTGGATAATGAATGGATGGATAAATAATGTTAAACATCTAAAGAGTGTTTAATGATCAAGGTTCAAGTATAAAAATGAAGAAAATCCTTCATAATTTGGAAATATTTTCAAAAGTGCCTTGTGCAAACTGTTAAACCAATGCAGGCTAAGATTTATACTGACATTTAAAATTCAACCACTGAGTGCATAAAAAACTAAGGAAGCAGCACTAAGTTTCAGTAACGTTTTGTCCGTATACTGCAGGCTATCTAAAGTAAAATCGGATAACAGCAGTTATTCATTAAAAAAATGAACAACAGACAGGGTAGGAGAAGTCATCCCCTCCTGCAAATATTCACTTTATTCCAAATGTCAGACACAAATCAAAATGGATCTGAAACAAGTAATGCTTTATGTAACCACAGCTCATTTTTCACTTTATTATATTGATGAGGAATATACGCTGAAAAACAGATGCATTACAACACCTTCCTCAAGAACAGGGATGCCACTGCTCAGTAGAAGGTAATGGTGTGTCACTACTGAAATACGTCTCCAGCTTGCTCTGTACTAATATTATTACATTGAATGCTTTTATATACCAATACACCAAAACTATCAGGCGGCAGTCATATTAACTTCTTAATCTCACACCTATTGTCATTTAAGATTGTTATCATGTACTTTAGTTTTTACATAAACATGCAGCATTTGTTTTCTTAAGATCGCAAAACCCAATTTAACAGTCCCATGTTTAACATTTTTGAATGGTAAGTGGTGCTGATGGCTGTTTTTTCAGAAGGAATATTAGTTTTGGTATAAAAAGAAAGAGGAATGTTTGTGTTATTCTTACTGTAAAAGCATATCCTAGGGAGTTTAATATTAAATTCATATAACTGTTTGCTAAATTTCAACAGAATGTCATTTTCTCATAGCTACTTAGATTATGGTATAGCCTCTTACCTAACTTCAGTTAACACAAAATAGAACTTTCTTTGCTATATCTGTAAAATGGAGTATTAAGTAAGCCAGTTAGGAAATAGTCTCACAGCTAGCAGGGACTGTTACGATGTGTTTGCATATAGCAGATGGCATATGTTTTTCTGACCGTTTTGATAAGAACTTTGTACACGTAATACGAATATATAACCAAACATGCAGAAATGAAAAATGATAAATAAGCCTTAAACAGAACCTTTTTTAGACAAGAACTTTTCCTTTCTTCAATATAAAATTTTCTCTATTTTTGCATGAATTGTTTTGCCTTGAATTTTTACTAAAACCTCTAAAGAAAACATATTTAGTCTGTGGAATTATTTGGAACACGCGTCACACTATTCCCTGAAGCAAGCTAAAAGCTGCAGAACTTTGGTAATTTGGGACAAACGCAGCTACACTTACATTTTATTATATGAATATGTTTATATCTGTTATTTACTTGTATTAAAAATACAGACACAAATTTTATACTGGAAGTGTGCTGAATCTTTAGATCTGAGTGCCGCATTTGATACCATTGATCACAATATTCTTAGAAATCATCTTAGTCAGTGGGTGGGCCTCTCTGGCAGTGTCTTAAGTTGGGGGTGGGCCTCTCTGCCAGTGTCTTAAATTGGTTTGAATCCTACCTGGCAGGCAGAAAATTCTTTTTTAGTTGTGGTAATTATACTTTAAAGACACATGATATTTTATATGGTGTTCCACAAGGCTCTATCCTGGGTCCGATGCTCTTTTCGATTTACATGCTTCCATTAGGTCAGATTATCTCGGGGCATAACGTGAGCTACCACAGCTATGCTGATGACATGCAGCTGTATTTATCAATTGCACCTGATGACCCCAACTCTGTTGTTTCACTAACACAATGTCTTACTTGTGTTTCTAAATGGATGAATAGTAATTTTCTCAAGCTAAATAAAGAAAAAACAGAAATTTTAGTGATTGGAAATAATGGATATAATGAAGTTATCAGAAATAAACTTGATGCATTAGAATTAAAACTCAAGACGGAGGTAAATAATTTAGGGGTAACTGTTGACTGTGACCTGAAGTTTAAATCGCATATTAATCAGACCACTAGGACAGCATTTTTTCACTTAAGAAACATAGCAAAAGTTAGATCTCTTATATCATTTAAAGATGCTGAGAAATTAGTTCACGTGTTTGTTTTCAGTCGACTAGATTACTGTAATGCACTCCTCTCAGGACTACCCAAAAAAGACATAATTTGACTGCAACTTGTGCAGAATGCAGCTGCTAGAATCCTAACTAGGAAAAGAAAATCCGAGCACATCTCTCCAGTTTTGATGTCACTACACTGGTTACCTGTGTCATTCAGGATTGACTTTAAAATACTGCTTATGGTTTATAAAGCCTTAAATAATCTCGCTCCATCTTATATATCGGAATGTCTGACACCCTATATCCCAAATCGTAACCTTAGATCCTCAAATAAATGTCTCCTTAGAATTCCAAGAACAAAACTTAAAAGAAGTGGTGAGGCGGCCTTCTGCTGCTATGCACCTAAAATCTGGAATAGCCTGCCAATAGGAATTTGCCAGGCTGATACGGTGGAGCACTTTAACAAACTGCTAAAACACATTACTTTAACATGGTTTTCTCATAACTTCATTTTAATTTAATCCTGATGCTCTGCATGTTTAATTAATTATCATTACTATTCATGGTGGCTCCACAATCCATACAAACCCTTACTCTCTCTTCTGTTCTTTTCCGGTTTTCTGCGCCGCCACCACCTGATCAAAGCACCGTGATGTCCCTACATTGATGGATTAAAGGCCAGAAGTCCACATGACCATCATCATCAAGTCCTTCCATGAGAACCCTGAATACAATGAGGACTGATTGAGGTCATTTATGTTAGGTAGAATGCCCAGAGGGAACTGGGTGGTCTCGTGTCCTAGGAACCCCTGCAGATTTAATTTTTTCTCCAGCCGTCTGGAGTTTTTGTTTTTTTTCTGTCCACCCTGGCCATCGGACCTTACTTTTATTCTATGTTAATTAGTGGTCCCTTATTTTAAATCTTATTTATTTTGTCTTTTTTCTCTTTCTTCATCATGTAAAGCACTTTGAACTACATTATTTGCATGAAAATGTGCTATATAAATAAATGTTGTTGTTGTTTATAGCAACCACGAGTGGCATTTTGGGCAAGTGGGGCGACTGCCCAAGGCCCCGGGACTAAGGGGGCCTCACTTTTAAGGTCCGTGTGTCCCAATCAAGCGGATTTGTCAAGTTAAATTCTACAGTAAATATATATTTCAGATGTTTTTAAGAAGAAACCTTTTTAAATCCCTCTTCAAGGTCAATTCTGTACATGTATGTCTTTGAAAACATTCCATAGTCCACCTTCATCAACTGAAAAGGGTAGCCAGTATAATCCCTTCCTAAAATAGGTATAGCCCATTAGTCACTGGGTTGGCTTCTCCTATCTATAGAAAAAGACAATGCAGATCCAGATTAGACTACGAAGATGTCATCAATGACTTTTCCAATTGGAAGGCAAGAAAAGTGGATTTTCGTCTCTGAACCTGGAAACCGGTAAGAGATTTCATGATGATACCTCTGTGTTTATTTCACACTTGCTGTCGAAACACTGAAACTCACATTTTATTTGTAGGCCATAATCATGTCCGAATATTAATGCACAAAAACATGATAAATGGGTGACATGACATCAACGTGAGTTACGACTATAACATCCTGCATATCGAGACTCAGAGTATAGTTGCAATTTGGGTATTTTTGCAGAAGAGATCCTGCTAATTTCCGCATGACACCACATCTCATTTCGCATTGTCGTGGTATTGTCATGAACTATGAATTGTACTTTTTAATAAATTATATTGTTATATTTTGATAAAGTCCGCGTGTTATCTTGCAAAAATTTAGCTGAATACTGTAATGAAAAAATCTGGTGTATGTTAACATGGTTTTTATTAAATTTGTGTGCAAGTTTATACAGTCCACACATAACGGTAAAAGCATTTGATGTAACTGGCCTGATGTAGGTTTGGTTAGCCCTAGGCCCTGCACACCCTTAAGTCCGCCTCTGATAGCAACAAATAAAAAAAAAAAATTAACGCAAATTTTTGTCATTTTCAACTATTCCAGCATTTAACAATTTCATATACATTTTTTAAGGGGTTCCCAATGCTACGGTGATTGTACTGTACTGTGCGAAAAGAGAACACAGCATATGAAGTTGGCAAGACTGTAGCGGGGCTACATAGTAATAATGTATTCGATGTGTGTGCTGAGTGCGTGTTATTTCCATCATCCCATTTACTGTTCATTATGTGTACATCAGTGAATGTTGTCCCCGTAAGTGCAGAGGGGATGGATGAGGGAGAGAGACCGCAGCCCCAGGATGGAAAGCTTCTGTTCACATTCAGTTACATCTGGCTCTTTAATATTTAAACGATCAGGAGGGAAAGAAGAGAGAAGAGAGGAGGAAGGAGAAAGACGGAGATTTCACTTAACGACAACGAACCATCATTTCCTGCTATTTTTCACATCACGCTTTGTATTCAGTTTGTTTCTCATTCCGCTGGATTCACTTCAGCTCAGTCATTGCCAGAAACCCTGGGGTTGGACTTCATTATCCACCATACACAGAGGAAGCACAGTAAGATTGTTCCATTTTTCTGGGAGATTCAAACGCAGCCATTCTTTGTTGATCAGTCATCTGTATTCAGGACAGTAATATACCCGGACATGATCATGATCATTGTCATTTCAGTATTCATTCATTATTGTTATTTGTGTTTGTTATACGTTACAGGGGTTTGTTATTGTATATATGGTGTTTTCACGTTGCTGCTTTGGTGGAGGGTTATACATATCTATATCTATATATATATATATTTTGTACGTGTGGAATTTGCATTTTTTTGTTATTGTGTTTCATTTAATATATTTATACACCTGTTTTACATATCTGCTTTTGTGTGCTTGTGTTTAAACCGTCGATTGAGGGGAAAATATTATTTGTTAGAGGTACGGCTTGGTATATGTAGGTTCGCCTCAGTAATTCATCCAGGCCACAGGTCTTGGTAGTGTAGCTGCCTGCTGGGTAAGGGGTCAGCCATTACAAGACAAGGTGCATTTTTCATTGTGCTGTTAATAGAAATGAATAATTGCAATTAAAATATCAAAGGTAACAATCATCAGTTATTAATTTTGTCATAATTATGTTGCCCTATTAATATGCCTATCTAATTGGATGTGCCATGTAAACGTCAATGCCATATGTAACAAGTTAAAAGAACCCACAACTCACTTACTTTAGATCTAAACTCTCTAAAACTTTGTAACAGTACAAGATTACATAGCTGACTGAAGCTAATAATTTATCAGGATGTTTATCAGGATCAGCAATTGCAAAGGGTGAAATTATATTTATACACAAAATTTCCATTTTTCCTTCAATTCAAAACAATATAGTTTCCTCTAAAATTGTGTTTTTCAGTGACCATCAACAAAAGCCGAAGTCAGTCACTATAAGAATCAGGAATTGATCTACAGCAGTAATGTTCGGTTCTGGGCAATTTTAGGTAGCATATTCAAGAGGATGGAGCTCCAGTGACCTAATAATATTAGCTCCTGGTTATGTAAAAAAAAA
>JANRMT010028174.1:36822091-36871916 GCA_026402145.1 Polypterus bichir lapradei | reverse complement strand
ATATATATATATATATATATATATATATATATATATATATATATAGTAACACAAAAGCGATTAGGGCGTAGCCAATGGGCCCGACGCAGCATGAAAGAACACAAGATGGGGGTATGAAACAGCATATTAATGTCTTTCTCTCTTCCTCGCCAGAAAATCCAAAGACTCCACATGAATTTGTTTCCCAATACCAGGAAATAACTCCACTTCCATATTCCTCTCTGATATCCTCACCTCTGGCCCCAATGTTGATGTCACCTCCATCCCAGCCTATTCACGTCATCCTCATTTCCTCTGCCTCTATAGTGCTTCTGGTCACAACTCCAAAAAAGCTCCATCTGTGCTATGTTCGATGGCAAATGTCATTTGTGCCTTCTGACCAGTGTCTCAGTGCTATTTTGTTGCCTGAACATAACCACAGTATACAGGGACGGATCTCCAGCCCTTAATATTTTCTCCTGTGCCTTTATTTCTTCACAATATATATAGCAATATACAGCTCAACCTGGCTGGAACACCCAAAGGATGGAAGGATGGGGGAAGGCAGCTGCTTTTGGGCATTGCCTCCTCCAGGGCGCTAGATGGCGGCTTCCCTGCAGCATAGCGGTGTCCCAGATTCCCGCAGGGCACCATGGGATCTGGAGTTTGGCTTCACAGCCCTGCTGGGTACCGTGGGTGCCACTAGGAGATGCTGCAGCGAGACCTGGGAGTCTCTACTTTCTACATAGCCTGGAAGTACTCCAAAGTCACAGGGAGAGAAGCCCCAAAGTACTTCTGGGCTGAAGAATATATAAAGGATTGTTGTAAACCCAGCAAGCAAGCTGGAGTTGCGAGGTAGAAGACAGAGCTTACTGGGAGGTGTGGAGGGGAGAATTGTGTATAATTATTGTATTTATTATTATTACTTGCCTGTATATGGTGGCTGTGGTGCTTAGAGACATTATTTATAAGAACGATAAAAGAATTAAAATACCTTTTAGTAATTTTACCTGGTGTCCTGAACATCTGTCTGTCAGGTTAGAGGAGCGACATTGCCCTCTAGTGTCACAATATATATATATATATATATATATATATATATATATATATATATATATATATAAGATAGATAGACAGATAGATAGATGCACAGAAAGTTAGTTCAGTTAGTTGCACACAGTAGTACTTTGCATACATCTTATTAAATGATGCCACAATAACCGAAGCCCATTATCTTAGGAAGTTTCCCAGGTAAAGCTGAGTAACACAGCTAGTTAATAAATGATTTTCAAAAATTAGCATCACAGTTCTAACAAAGTACGTCTGAAGAGTTGAGCATTGAACAAGGGGTGAGTGCTAAAATGAGGCCAATAGTAGAGCTGCAAAGGAAGCTAATGCCACAGCAAAGAGCTGTCCAAACCAGAGCCCCTTTGTTCTGATTTCTTCTGATTTCCCTAAACGCCTGGGAGGAATAAGGATATGGCTAAAAATGGTCAGTAGAGGAGCAAATGGCAAAAAAAGAAGCTTGGTCAAAAGGCAGGCAACAGTCAGGAAACCAGAGAGTCAAACCAAACTGAAGGTCTAAGCCACAATGTAAATCAGGATCAAGTCAAATCAATTTTGCAAGATCAAGTCAAATTAACATTGCAGAAGTCTTACTCTAACTTGGTTTTGGTTTAACCCGTAGCTACTGTGTGTGAGTAATGTGGATAGTTATTTGTGATTGAATGTTGATCCAAACTCCAGACACTGTAAGCTGGGTGCTGCCAGGTTACCAGCAATGGTAATTAAGATAGCTGCACCAGTGGCAGGAGCACACAAAATCACGTCCCCCGCGAAGAAAGCAGAAGCCATGCTGATGTCAGAAAAAAAAAATAAACATGACCAAACTTTGCAAATCATTCTTAAGGGAACAAAACCCTGATTCAAGTAAAATTAAACACAGAATCATAACTTACAGCAACACTATTATAGTCCCCTCAGTTGACTGCAGCACTAATGACTGCTGAACCTGGGAGTACAAAGTGTACATTATTGTCAGGTCTAATTGAAAACAACTAGCAAGGAAGTGGGAAAAAACAACAAACAGAAAACAAAATGAGAGGCCCTGCGCAGTCAGAATGCACTCGTCAGCATTATACAGGCGACACCTTGGCTTGAAATGCCAGGCTCAGCGTTTTCAAACTAACAGAACTGGTTTAACAATAGATGATTAGACCATATTATTACATATACACATATATATATATGAAATAAAAACATTTTAAAATAGCATTTAACAGAAAATAAGAGTGTGGACAACTCTTGAAACTGAAATCTCAGTGCTGAAGCTAAGACTCATTCAGGCTCTGAAAGTATTGTACGATCATTTTAACAACTCAGTCACCTGCTATTTTATTCTGGGTGTCCCCCTGAGTCCCAAATCAGAGGAGAAAAATAAATTCATAATGATCTCTTTGTGGCTCCAAATGTTATGTGAGGAAGGATGAAAAAGTCCACATGACTCTTCCTATGGGTCAGAGTCAGAGAGTCCCCACTGAATATAACTGATTTGTAGTGCAAGCTACAAAATACAAGGCTGCCGGTTTTGTTTTCTGTCTCCATTGTCCCAGAGGCACAGGACACCTGTGTGTTTTTGTGGGCAGTTTCATGGTAGATCTGTGCATCCGTCAGTACATTTCAGTTTATTTCTCTTCATATTTGTACTTACACTTTTGTATTTGATGATATACTCCAGTATTGGTGCTCCTCCATCATCTTGCTTAATAATGCTGAGTCTGAACGACTTGCCCGTTAATGTCTGGCCATGTACTGATGGTGGGCTGGGTTCTCCTAACAGAGAAATAAGAAAAAAATGGGAAAAATAATATGGCTTGCCATCTTAATGATATCACTCAATTGATGAAATATAATTCATCCACTTTGACAGTGATCAGTATTTAATTTATAATAACTTTATTTGCATATTTTTTCTTCGCATTTCCTCACTCTCGTAGGGTATTTAATTTTGAGGATTTTCAGTATTACTCTGGCTTTCTGCTTTGACCAATCTTTGACATTTTTAGATTGCCATTTTAAAAGTGTTATCGGGCTCCTTTGAGACACTGAAACCAAAATCTTCCTTTGCCCAAAGTCAAAAGCAGACTTCACTTTACGCAAACATTGAAAAAGACAACAAAAACGGACGGAGGGGAACCATCAAACCCCTGGCCCAAAATAACAAAATCAAATTCCTTTATATTTGAAGAATTTTGTTAGAAAATTACAGGTAAAATTCCGTTACAACGAACTGCCAGGGACCTGAAAAATATTTTGTTGTAATGAAAACTTCGTTGTAATGAGATTGTATTTGTTACTATAGTGCTTTCTTTCACTTGCATCCAGATGTTTGCAATCATTTCAATAGCTTCTTTTGCGTTAATTTTAATCTCCTCCTGTCTACAAGTTATGCTGATGAGAATCTTTCTCAGCATATCCTTGCGATAATACACTTCAAGGGTGCGAATGATGCCCAAATCCTATGGCTGAAGCATTGCTGTGCAATTGGGTAGGAGGAATTCAATTCAATTTGTCGGCAGCACAGTTATCAGTCAGAAGCCGAAGCATACTTTTCTTCTTCTTCACATTATGAGGTTTCTGAACTCTTTTGGGACCCCCCACCCAACGGGAATGACAAGCTGAAGTGCGTCCCGAAGTATGATTGGCGTGTCTGTGTAAGACTGTTTGTCAGTTGCAAGGGCAGGGCAACAGCAAGGTTAAAAGCGCTGCAGCGAAGCGCCACAGAAGCAAATCATAAAAGATCGGGATCGCACTATAAGTCCCTGTCTCTCTGAATTGCCTTTTCTAAGATTTCTTCCATTATTTTTCTTCCCTAAACTTTTTTTTTTGGAGTTTCTGTCTTCTCTTCCTAGAAAGTCAAGGAAGGGGGTCTCTCAAAAAATAGGGCCTGTTAAAGCCCATTAAGGCATACCTTGCGTGATTTTTGGGCTGTTGTTGTAGAATGGAGGAGAAGCTTGTGGAAGTCCACTGGCAGCATTTAAACCACTGCTTACCCAGAAGTCAACATGCACTCTTGGACTGAGGGTGGATGTGGATGGAGCTCTGACTCTGGAAGTACCATTTTGCTTCATTGGTGGCTCAAAGGAGTAGTGATAACTTCTAAAGATGTTGATATCTTATTATTACCTTTCCTTATTTTACTAGACATTAAACAGGGTGTCCAGATCTAGAGTCCCAAATCTTTCAGTATTTTTTTTTGATTTTTAATAAATTTGAAATAATTTCTATGATCTCATTACTTTTTCGAATACATAGTATTCGACCTCGAGATTTTGATGAATTTTGATGTTTTAGACAATTTTTAAAATGATGCGTCTGTCTGTGTGTAAACACGATAACTTGAAAACGCTTTGACCTGGTTACTGAGATTTTGTACACCTGCTTTATATCAAAAATAAAGAATCCTATCAACTTTTCGGCCATTTCCAACGATTGGAAATGATACTTTAACTGATTATTTTCGTGAATTTTTAAGTCAACTCTGGTTATAATTACAGATAAATGATTCAAATTTTGTATAGATATTTATAATGACGGCATGGTGGCGTAGTGGGTAGCACTGCTGCCTCGCAGTTTGGAGATCTGGGTTCGCTTCCCTGGTCCTTCCTGTGTGGAGTTTGCATTTTCTCCCCGTGTCTGCGTGGGTTTCCTCCCACTGACCAAAGACATGCAGGTTGGGTGCATTGGCGATCCTAAATTGTCCCTAGTGTGTGTGTGCCCTGCGGTGGGATGGCGCCCTGCCCAGGGTTTGTTTCCTGCCTTGCACCCTGTGCTGGCTGGGATTGGCTCCAGCAGATGCCGTGACCCTGTAGTTAGGATATAGCGGGATGGATAATGGATGGATGGTTATTTATAATGCTACAAAGCAAACAGACATGAAATTTGGGAAAAATTACTCATCCAGAAGTAGTATTTTATTTAAACAACTGTCCGAAATTTTTTGTATCATGGAAATATAAATGTGTACATGATATTAAAAATTGTGTTCAATAAAATGCATATTCTTTCAATAACTATTATTAATTTTATTTTAATTTATATATCATCAGTTTAACAATAACGTGTAAACATTGAACATGCCATGAAATATAAAGATGTATTAGGAACAATAAGCTGCTACGTCCCCGGCGTGTTCCTGGCAATACATTTAATTTTATGATTTTTTTTATTTATTTCCGCCATCATTATCATAATTGAATGTAGCTGAATGCAGTTTTACCTATAGCAATTTATTGCAACAAATATTGTACAATACTAACACTGTTTCAATGTTTGTAGGTGAGTATAACTCTTTTTACTTTGCACGTAATCTACATATTGCATATGTAATCATGAAAAAAATCCACCACCATTATCGACCTCCCTAAGTCCGAAAATATCATTTTAATATAAAGTTTGATTATAAATAGAGATAAATGATTGTGTATTAATATTATCAATTACTTATGATGAGAAACAAAGACATATGACATTGGAGAAATGCTGCGCAACTGGATGTGGTCCTGATATCCTTTTCCTTTCATCGCAGTATACGAGAAAGTCGAGGGGAGCAGATGTTTTTTTTTTTTTTTTACTTTTTAGTTCTGGAGTATCGAGTGTTGCTTGATGAGGGCAAATACAAATTTAAATGATTTGAGCAGAAGGCTGTAACACAGGGGTGGCCCACCAGGTCCGGAGTTCGACACCCCTGCTGTAAAATAAGAAAATGTCATAGGAAAGCTGAAAGATAGCAGGTTCATTTTAGCAGAAAAATGGAATTGGGAAGAACTGGAAAAAAATAATGGAATGAAGAATGAATAAATGAAAATATGATGTTGTGGTTATTGAGATACTGTAAAGTGTTCCTTGCAGTCACCGTCACTGATGTTCTCTTCTCCCAATCGAACAGGGTAGGGAACAACTTTTTTTTTTCAGGGGTAATTTTTGCTGCAAATCACTCAAATCCAAAAGCAATTTATAAATACAGGGGGTCCTCGGGTTACAACGTCTCGACATACAACGTTTCGAGTTTACAATGCTCACTCCCATAAAAACTTTTAAAAAACTGAGACGCGATAAGAAATAAAGGTAAGTATTTTTTTACACTAATTTTTTATGTTACTACAGTACAGTGTACAGTACAATATATTTATGTCCTTTTCCTTTTTCTGTGGCTTAGTTGTGTTTTTATGTTCTAGATTATGAGTTTGCAAATGTGTTAAGATAGGTTAATGACTTAGGCTAGGGTGTGTTTCGACTTACACCAAAATTCGGGTTACATCACTGTTGTAGGAACGGCAAGGACCCCCTGTAAATAGTAGCATTTTGGCAAAAATTTATATATATATATATATATATATATATATATATATATATATATATATCTGCCTTATTGGAACAATGAAAATGACATATGTAGTGTTGCTAATACCAGAAAAAAACTAAAAATTTTTTTATAATTTGTTTCTTTATAAAAAAAACTGCCAAAACATCAGAAATACATTTACAAATTAAGCAGTATATTGATTCAGTTTCCTTTATTTAAAGAAATGTCAGAAGTGACAAGCAATGTATTGATCCATTCGAAAGAACACAGTTTGGGAGTTGAGCAGTAACAAACCTTGGGTGAGAATGAATACTTTATTTATTTATTTATTTTGGGTTATGATTGTGTTCACCTTCAGTATTAAGTGTAATATCAAATTAAAAGAATATTGGACAGCTAGGGTCAAATCACTAATAATATAGCTGTGTATTTCTAACACAGCACTGCTCCAAAGACATCTCCGTTGGCAGGTGCCATTAACACTATACTATTGCACAGATTTCCTCTTAAGATTCACTGCTCCTACTATTTATGAAGCAAAAAACGTTCAAAGTGTGGCATTTTACTTACGAACTGGGAGGGTCTGGAAATGTTCTGTTTTGCTGTATTCTCCACGCCCTTTGCCATTGACAGCTGCAACTCTCACATCGTATGTCGTGTTTGGCTCCAAGTTACTTAAAGAAACCATTGCTGAAAAAAAAAAAAAAAATCAAAAAAATTAATTGCTTATAAATGCAGAAAATTACCATATCTGCCAGCAGGAGAAAAAAGCCGCGTTTCAGTGAGAAAATACACAAAAGCAAATTCACTGTTATGTAAATGCAAGACATAGAAGTATTCAAATAATACATTTAATAATAGAATAATATTTAGAAATACTGTTCCTATTATAATTTATTGGTTTATGCATATATATTTTATATGCCATCACTGGTATTTTGCAGGTTGCTCTAAAGCTGTTGGGGGTGTGGCTACACATGCTTAGGGTGTGGCTAAAAGCACATGACATCACACCAGACATAAAACCACAAGTTCAATTTTTTAGTGTATAAAGTTTGCTTAACAACATAGGAAAAAACTCAAGAAAGAGAAAATGCTTGTGTAATAACTTGGCTACTTCCCCCTTTTTTTGATTGTTGGTTTCAGAATGTCACTTCATTTTATCCAGATTGCTATCATTTTGTATTTTGGTTTGCCATCTTGTTAACAGTTTCCAGGGCTGTCGCCGATCATGAGACAGGATATTGCATTGTCATGATATCATGTCTATCTCCTTATGAAAGATGTCTTGGCATCCAAGTTTTTAGATACTAATAAAATCAAACCTGCTTGACGTTCTTGCTTCAAGCTGCAGTCAGGACTTTTCGGCTTTTGATTTTGTTTTATGACCTTTTGCTTTTCGCAACTGGCTCCTGTATGAACTCCTGGCAAAGACATTTAGCCTGCATTTAATCACAATTACTGTGTTAAGCCCAACCTTCTCATTCTTGTATCTCCCAATCTTTCTAACATTATTATTATTCTTTTATTATTATTAGGCCTTCTGAATGTGCCCATCATAGAGCAAAACCACCAGAATCTCTTCTCATGTTAATTGACAACACCTTGTTTTGTTGGTTAGGCTGAAATCAAACAAATCACCAGGAGCAGATAATATTTATCCTCGAGATCTTAAGGAGGCTAGCGAGTACAGATATAAAGCCATAACTCATATTTATAGGAAGTCACTGCACACTGGAGAGATTCAGAAGGACTGGAAAATGACAAATATCATCCCATTATATAAAAAGGGTGACAGGGAAGATCCAAGCAACTATAGGCCAGTAAGCTTAACATGAATCACAGGATAATTAATGGAAGGAATTATTAAGGATGAGATTGAGCAACACATGGCAAGGACAGGAGTTATTCTGAACAGTCAGCATGGCGTCAGAAGAGGGAGGTCATGTTTTACTAACAGGCTGGAATTCTATGAGGAGGCAACAAAAGGATACGATCAAAGTGGAGCTTATGATATTATTTATCTGGACTTTCAGAAAGCATTCGATAAGGTGCCACATGAGAGGTTGGGCATTAAATTAAAAGAAGTGGGAGTTCAGGATGATGTTTGTAGATGAGTGCAGAATTGGCTCAGACACAGGAAGCAGAGGGTGGTGGTGTGAAGAACCTCATCAGAATTGGGTGATGTTAAGAGTGGTGACCAGCAGGGCCGCTGCTATGTTTAATATATATAAATGATTTGAATAGAAATATAAGTGACAAGCTGGATAAGTTTGCTGATGATACCAAGATAGGTGGATTGGCAGATAATCTCGAATCTATTGAGTCATCACAGAGGGATTTGGACAGCAGACAGGCTTGAGCAGATTTCTAGCAGATGAAATTTAATGTCAGTAAATGTAAAGAATTACACATAGGAAATAAAAATGTGAGGTTTGAATACAAAATGGGCAATCGGAAAATCGAGAGTACATCTTATGAGAAGGATTTAGGAGTTGTAGTGGACTCTAAGCTATCAACTTCCTGACAGTGTTCAGAAGCCATTAAGAAGGCTCACAGGTTATATAGCGCCTTGATGTGTGGAGTACAAGTCACAGGAGGTTCTGCTCAAGCTTTATAACACACTGGTGAGGCCTCACCTGGAGTACTGGGTGCAGTTTTGGTCTTCAGGCTATGAAAAAGACATAACAGCACTAGAGAAGGTCCAGAGAAGAGCGACTAGGCTGATTCCAGGGCTACAGGGGATGAGTTATGAGGAAAGAGTAAAAGAGCTGAGCCTTTACAGTTTAAGTAAAAGAAGATTAAGAGTATACCTGATTGAAGTGTTTAAAATATGAAGGGAATTAGTCCAGTGGATCAAGACTTGTATTTTAAAATGAGTTCATCAAGAACACGGGGACACAGTTGGAAACTTGTGAAGAGTAAATTTTGCACAAACATTAGGAAGTTTTTCTTTACACAAAGAACCACAGACACTTGGAATAAGAGACCAAGTAGTGTGGTAGACAGTTAGACGTTAGGGACTTTCAAAACTCGACTTGATGTTATTTTGGAAGAATTAAGTGGATAGGACTGGTGAGCTTTGTTGGGCTGAATGGCCTGTTCTAATCTAGATTGTTCTAATGTTTGCCCACTTTTAGTTCATGGTGTTCACCTTTGTCTATTTGACTTTTATGTTGTGGGCTTCCTGAACTGATCACTCACCAGACCACACACACTGCTGATTACTTTTCATCATAATCACTACAGAGCATACTGATAATATAACATTCTCAAATACGCTTAATCTAATTCAGAGTTCATTTTTTTTTGACTTGCTCTTGAAGACTCAGACCCCTCAATTGTTTCTTTTTCCTTAATTAGCAGCCAAACAATAATGAGATACAAAATGAGCCAAAACAGGACAAGCAAACTGTGACCATCATACAATATCTGAAAATAAAGAAAGGTGAAGGTCTCAGGAATGCTGATCTGCTCTTAGAAAAGAGAAAATCCACAATTTTGGAAATGTCTGCTATTGCACAATGAGAGCAACAACAAGCCATGGAATTAAAGAATGGGTTTAATTAACAACAAGACTCAGTGCCTAATTAAGCAACTGGTTGGAGTGAAATTGGTTGGAGTTTGAAGCCCTGACTTAGTTGGTCTTCTTTTGGCTCCCTCACTTCTCATTTCATTTCTGTTTGGGTGAAATTCAAGGAAAGAAATGAAGCAATTCAGAGGAACAATGAAGAAATTCATGGAAATATTTCTTAAAAACCAAGTCAATTAAAATTCATTCAAAAGAAGTTAATTAACAGCAAAAGCAGGTCACTAATTAAGAAAAGGGTTAGAATGAAAACCAGCAGCCACTGCGGCCCTCCAGGACTGGAGTTGGGCACCCCTGTTCTAGTACAAGTATAGTAGATACGATATCAACTCTGATATAACTTGTCACAGGCGGCTGGGGGTTGAGCCCAGCCGGGACGCCCGAGGGGACCGGAGGAGGGCTGGTGCCTCCTCTCGACCACGAGGGGGCGACCGCCCTGGTTTTGTTGGTGGCCTTGGGTAGGGGGCTTGGAAGCCAGAAGTGCCAGAAGAACCCTGGAGCCCAGCACTTCCTGTGCCACCACCACCTACTCAAAGCATCATGATGCTCCAACAATGATAGATGGATTAAAAGCCAGAAGTCTACGTGACCATCATCATCAAGTCCTTCCGTGAGAACCCTAAATCCAAAGAGGACTGTTTCATTTATGTTAGGTAGAATGCCCAGAGGGGACTGGGCAGTCTAATGGTCTGGAATCCCTACAGATTTTATTTTTTTTCTCCAGCCGTCTGGAGTTTTTTTTTTTTGTTTTTTCTGTCCCCCCTGGTCATTGGACCTTACTCTTATTCGATGTTAATTAATGTTGATTTATTTTGTTTTCTTACTGTGTCTTTTATTTTTCTATTCTTTATTATGTAAAGCACTTTGAGCTACTGTTTGTATGAAAATGTGCTATATAAATAAATGTTGTTGCTGTTGTTGTATAAAGGACTGAGATAGTGTGCTGATTTATGCCCTGTATTGTGTAAATAAGGGAGAAGAGAAGAAATGTGTGTGTTTTGGACATTGTGTGACCTTGGTGTCTGTCTGTAGCTGGGCTGATGTTCTACTATATATATATATATATATATATATATATATATATATATATATATATGCTGCATAGTTTACTGTCAAATAATGCAAAGAGTATGCGACACGTGTTTCACTCTTATTTGGGCTCATCACGTGTACACACTCCACTGCTCCTCTTGCGGGGATCGAACCTCAGACGTCAGCGTTAGAGACGAACTCTCTTTACGCTGCGCCACGGCATTGACAGCCTGTAGATTGGAGTAATTACATTCATAGCATCCGTAGTCTGAGTCCCTATCTGATTGTATGGGTGGTTACCTACCAGGTAACGGATGTGGTTGGTCTGCCATTCGGCAAACATCCGCTACAGGCTGTCAAATAAACAAACTACACGGCGTGACGCAGCGTAAAGGGACCTCGTCTCTGACGCTGACGTCCGAGGTTAGATCCCCGCAAGGTGACCAGTGGAGTGTGTACGCCTGATGAGCCCAAATAAGGGCGAAACACGTGTCACGTACTCTTTGCATTATTTGAAAGTAAACTATGCAACATTCCATGATCTGCTTCTCGCAACCGAAAGAGGGCCCTGTGGCGGATGTTTGCAAAATGGCAGACCAACCACATGCATTACCTGGTAGGTAACCACCCATACAATCAGGCTGGGACTCAGACTAAAAATGCAATGAATATATATATATATATATATATAGTGCTGAAATATTTCAGTAAAAAGCTTTATAAACATACATTCATTTTAGTATCATAAACAGACTTTTGTTTTGATTGTTTTGTGTGTTTTTTATTTTCTTGTCCTCTAAAATTTAGTGACACTTATTTTAGGGGTGTTAGAAGATAAGGAATCATTTGTTCACATTTGTTTTGGAACTTAATTGCATTTTTAATGATTTTGAAAATAGTGTTCTCATAGTGTTTTCATATATATATATATACATATATATACACACGTAATATTTCAGGGTACATATAAATGTGAAAGACATCAACACAATTTACAGCTGGAAATTGATACAAGCTTGCGTTTTGTGACTATGACTTCAAACTGTGATATCCAGAAGAATAGCACAGGACAACATTCATCATTTAAAAAAGGAACCTGACCCCAGAGTCCTGCTCAGGAGCTATGGAAGCTGTAAATCTCCCTTTCTACAGTTGACTAGACCGTTAGACTGTGAATTGCGGGGTAGCTGTTCAATCTCCCCCTATGACTCACTGCATGGCCTTGAGAATTTCACTTTGCCTGCCAGTGCACACAACGGCCTTGATTTATGGTTAGTCACTTAGGCTAAAAGCATTAGTTGAAAAGACACAAATATACTCAAGTCACAATGCTGACCTAGTAAAGGTGTCTGTTACATCTGGGCAGGGTTGCTAAATTATTCTTTAATGAACTAAGTTAATATGAGATAACATGCTAAGAATTCAAACACCAGTATATCCACACATTTACTTGGACAGCAAGGTTAATAAGAGCTTGTCTTTTATGCAGATTTTACTGGTGAAGATATATTTAAAGCCTCTTTATGGAAATGTGTTCAGTCTTAGTGGCTGGTTATTTGTTTCTTTATTATTTGTTAATGTATCTGTGACCTCAATAGAAGTATTTCAGTTAAAAAGCTTTATAAACATACATTTATTTTACTGTCATAAACAGACTTTTGTTTTGATTGTTTTTTTTTTTTCTTGTCCTTTAAAATTTAGTGACACTTATTTTAGGGGTGTTAGAAGACAAGGAATCATATGTTCACATTTGTTTTGGAACTTAATTGCATTTTTATCTTCTTGTTTTTCATATGGGTACCAATATTTTGAGAGTTTTTTAGTGATGGATGCTATGCCATTGCTGGGTAGAGTCATCCTGAAGTGTTTGGTGTATGAAAGCTCCTGATCAGAGGTCTAAAAGTCAAGCTGTACACTTTGTGGTTGTCCAAGGTTGTGGGTTCTCCTAAAAGACCTTTGCATTTATACTTTGCTCTTGTTAAATTCGTAGTTACAAATAGTTTTGTTCTGCTTTTATACTTTGATTTATAATTCATGATATGGCTCCTTTTTATTTATTGTTATTAAAATTTCCCACACTGGCTGATAATACTGAGTGAACTAAAGCAGGCTTAGAGCTTGATGAGCTCTCAGAAATCTCTGGGTCCTGATGGTTTTCTCCCATAATTTCTTTTTGCTTTTTGTCTCTTCCATATGCTGAATTCTGCCATTTCCATGTCTCTCCTTAATTAACCAATTAATAGAGTTATGATCTCTCTCTTCTGTCTCAGCAAGCTAAAGATTCCACAAAAATGTGCAAATAATTGGCCCATTTCATTAATGAACTCAGATGTTAAGCTATATTGGCTTGGCAGGCAGTTTGGTGTAATGGGTAAAGCTTTGGACTTCAACCCCAGAGTTTGTGGGTGCAAATCTCCCTACTAACACCATGTGACCCTGAGCAAGTCACTTGACCTGCCTGTGCTCCAATTGGAAAACCAAAAGAAATGGAACCAATTGTATCATAAATGTTGTAAGTCACCTTTGGTAAAGGCAAATGAAATTACTTGCTCGTCGACTATAGTCAGTCATGAAAAAAAGAATTTATCCTGAACAGACGGACTTTATTAAGTCCCAACATGCAGCTAAAAATGCAGAGAAGATTTTTGATTAAATGAATTGGTGCTTCCTTTGGTAAAATGAGTAGAATGGGGTTTGGGGAAAGCTTTGTCATCTTAACTAAAATCCTCAATTCATAGAAAATTGTCTGTTTTGTTTATTAATTTGGAAACCCTGACTCCTTTCATATTTTCCAAGGAAGTCCCCCATGCTTCTTTTCAATCTCTCTTACTTGATCCTCCGGGTTGAGTTTTCTGTAACTCTCAAAATATCACTCAACTGGCCCCATATCTATCTATCTATCTATCTATCTATCTATCTATCTATCTATCTATCTATCTATCTATCTATCTCTCTCTCTCTCTATATATATATATATATATATACAATACTCCTCCAAAACTCTTTATATGCAGAGTATTTTCTGTTATAGTTGAGAAATGTGCCTTCTGATCTACTGCGTGTACTTAGGCCATTGTAGCCCTGTCTGGCTACAAAACCAGAGGGTGTAAATCCTCCCTCATTCCCAAAAATGAACCGTGTTGTCTGTCTGCTTTTCCTCTATACCTCAGGAAAGGGCTTGGCATGGACATCTCTGCCCCCATATGACCTTACAGCATTAAGATACTGACATATTTTGAAGTATTTTACAGACTACATCACCTAATGGTCTTTCCTCTCCCTATCTTTCCAGTTTAAACATGCATCAATTAAGAGACATATATTGCTTCAGGCAAATTTTATAAGTTCCATACTCAAGTTCTGGGCTGTAATCAGAGCAGAACCACGGCAAGCTGGGGGAATGGCCTTGGTAGTCAGTCTTCCAGTGTTCTGGCATTATGTTGGTGTCCCATCTGGGAGAGGTACCAACAGCCACCCTTTCACACCAATAAACTCTCATCAAAGTAGGAAGATAGACACCTCAGACACTCCCTTAAATGGGGCTTTCTTCTTGGAAAAGAATCTTTGGGCTTTATATTATGAAGCCTCATACATTTCCAGCCCTCTAACTAGGCTAAGCCTTTAAACTGACTGATTATTTTATCCTTAAATTATAAAGCTCAACTATTTTTTGCAGTAACTCTTTCACTGCTGTATACATTCTGTATGACCCAAGCAGTTCAAAATCAGTAAAATATAATAAATTCAGTGAACAAAATTAACAAAAAGCAAAGAATTTTAAACTAATGCATTAAGCTGTATATTTACTATATAATAAAACACTAAGGTCTGTGTGTCCAGTCCATCTGAGCAATCTGATTGGTCAGTTTGGAAAAGTGAAAGTGGAAGTGCAAGTGTGAGAAGCATGAAGAGTAAAGGCGTAGGAGCCACGCTGAGAGAGTCGCCTTCAAAAATGCCGAGTATAAAACCGGAAAGAAGGTGAAAAGGGACAAGAGTCTGAGAAGCAGGTTTTACAGGAACACATTCAAGAGAGGAATCACCAGGTTCACACATACAAACAGACATTCACACATACAAACAGAGAGGAAAGGCCATGAAAGTACAAGAAGTAGCAAATAAGTTTGAATTATTCTGTTACCTGTCTTTGATATATATATACAGTATATATATATATATATATATATATATATATATATATATATCAAAGTCATGTGAAAAAGTTTGGGAACCCCTCTCAGCGTGCATAATAATTGACTCTACTTTCAACAAAAAAGATAACAGTGGTATGTCTTTCATTTCCTAGGAACATCTGAGTACTGCGGTGTTTTCCAAACAAAGATTTTTATTGAAGCAGTATGTAGTTGTATGAAATTAAATCAAATGTGAAAAGCTGGCTGTGCACAAATGTGGGTCACCTTGTCATTTTGCTGATTTAAATGCATGTCACTGCTCAATACGGATTACTTGCATCACCAAGTTGGTTGAATTAGCTCGTTAAGCCTTGAACTTCACAGACCGGTGTGTCCAATCATGAGTGGTAAAAGGTAGTTAAGGTGGTCAAGTGCAAGTTGTGCTTCCCTTTGACTCTCGTCTGAAGAGTGACAGACAGCATGGGATCCTCAAAGCAACTCTCAAAAGATCTGAAAACAAAGATTGTTCAGTCTCCTGGTTTAGGGGAAGGCTACAAAAAGCTATCTCAGAGGTTTAAACTGTCAGTTTCAACTGTAAGGAATGGAATCAGGAAATGGAAGGCCACAGGCACAGTTACTGTTAAACCCAGCAGGTCTGGCAGGCCAAGAAAAATACAGGACCGACAACCCACAGATCACCTCCAAAGACCTGCAAGAAAATCTTGCTGCAGATGGTGTATCTGTACATCGTTCTACAATTCAGTTCAATTTGCACAAAGAACATCTGTATGGCCGGGTGATGAGAAAGAAGCCCTTTTCTGCACTCACGCCACAGAGTCGCTTGTAGTATGCCAGTGCTCATTTAGACAAGCCAGATTAATTTTGGAACAAAGTGCTTTGGACTGATGAGTTATTTGGTCATAACAAAAAGCGCTTTGCATGGCAGAAGAACACCGCATTCCAAGAAAAACACCTTCTACCTACTGTAAAATTTGGTGGAGGTTCCATCATGCTGTGGGGCTGTGTGGCTAGTTCAGGGACTGGGACCCTTGTTAAAGTTAAGGGTCAGATGAATTATAAATATTAACAAATTCTTCAGGATAATGTTCAAGCATCAGTCACAAAGTTCAAGTTACGCAGGGGTTGGATATTCCAACAAGACAATGAACCAAAACACAGTTGGAAATCTACAAAGGCATTCATGTAGAGGGAGAAGTACAATGTTCTGGAATGGCCGTCACAGTCCCCTGACTTGAATATCATCGAAAATCTATGGGATGATTTGAAGCAGGCTGTCCATGCTCGGCAGCCATCAAATTGAACTGAACTGGAAAGATTTTGTATGGAAGAATGGTCAGAAATACCTCCATCCAGAATCCAGGCACTCATCAAAGGCTATAGGAGGACAGCGTCTAGAGGCAAAAGGAGGCTCAACTAAGTATTGATGTCATATCTCTGTTGGGGTGCCCACATTTATGCACCTGTCTAATTTTGCTATGATGCATATTACATATTTTCTGTTAATCCAATAAACTTAATGTCACTGCTGAAATACTACTGTTTCCATAAGGCATGTCAGATATTGTATTAAAAGGAATTTGCTGCTTTGAAAGCTCAGCCAATGATAAACAAAAATCCAAAGAATTAAGAGGGGTTCCCAAACTTTTTCTTATGACTGTATATATAGGGTGAGCCAAATAGAAGTACCACATTTCAAACGTTTATTCAACAAAAATGCTACAAGATAAAATAAATTTCATTACGACACAAGTAAGGGTATACAAAATAGATTTTTTTCACTTTGTTGTAAAAATGATGTCTTCAAGGTGGTGGCCATCATTAGCGATACACTCTTCGAGACGATTTCTCAACACTCGCATGACTCGTTCTGCCATTTCAAGGGGAATAGCGGCGATTTTGTGGCGAATAGAGTCCTTGAGGGCTCCAAGGTTTTGAGTTCGATGTGTGTATACCTTTGACTTGAAATAGCCCCACAAGTCTACAACTCACAGAGGTCCTGCACTACCATCAATTGGTATGGATTGAAATTAAAGTCCTCATGCAAATCCTCCTGAAAGATGTATTGGAAATGCCTAAGGCAGAAGCAGGTTTGCACGCTGAACGTCTAGGAGACTCCAAAATTGATGCCCTTACAGCTTGGATATTTTCATGCGTTCGTACAGTCCAAGGACAGCCTGGAGATTTTCTTTTCAATGTTGTACCTGTCTGTCTAAATTTAGCCACCCACTGAAGAATTGTTTTCCGATGTGTGACATCACCGTTAGAAGGAATGCTGAAGGCGCATTGCGTAGTGATGATGGATTTGTTGTTTTTGAAGAACGCATGTTGCTGACTGAAAACTACAAGGGATCGCCTATGAAAGGATGCCCACCCCAACCCACTCGGCTGCCTTTACCTCATACAATGACCTTGAGAAATGTGGTACTTCATTTTGGCTCACCTTCAAAATACTCCCCTTGGGAAGCTCTGCACAGACGCCAGCACCTAGTACGCCCTTCAAAGCAATTTTGGAACTCTTTTTCTGGAATGGCCATCAGAACTGTCATCGTATTACGTGGTCTTCCTTTCAATGTTTACTTCATCTTCAGGTAAAGAAAAAAGTCATTGGGGGGCCAGATCAAGTAAGTAGGGAGGGTCTTCCAATACAGTTATTTGTTTACTGGCTAAAAACTCACAGACCCTAACACTAACCCTCATGGACAGTGCTGTGGGGTTTGTTCGTTGCTCTAATGCACGCTTCGACATTCTAGACTCACAGACCCTAACCCTAATCCTCACAGACAGTACCGTGGGGTTTGTTCATTGCTCTAATACATGCTTCGACATTCTCATGAAGGCACACAAGAACATGCAACAAGAATAATGAACGCCACTCAGCAAGACACCACCACACATCGACACGAACATAGCTGTGAGACACTGATATACCAAGATTGTGAAACTTTACTGAGCTGATTGTACTGTGCTTCCGACATACAGTAAGCGCCCAGTGGCAAGTTTGTGAACTTAATTGTCAGACCTCGTACAAAAACATGCCGTCCACACCATCAAAGTTGGTACATATTCATATGTCTTTCCACATTAGGGTAATTCTTGTACTTTTGAATATATGTTAAAGAGTCTGAATGCGTACACATGCATGATTGTCAACTGAAGAACATATTGAGATGGTGTGGTAGATTAGAAATGGACATTTCACAGGAAGCAATTATGATTGAGTTTTACATTGTTAATGAAGACATTATCAGTCTGCTGTACATTGGACTTTTATTTTAAAGTTTTGTGCAACCTACAAAATGTTTCATAACAGAGCTCTCTGTACTTTTTACCCTTCAGACAGCTCCCAGATGTGAGCCCCTTATCAAGGGGAATGCGGTAGGCATAGAAGGCCTGGCAATTTTCTGAAGGTATTTTGTGGACAGGTGTATCACAGTTGGCTACCCGGCCCATCAAACTCAGACTGCCAGCCCTCATTCTTCTCAAGCAGTCACTTCTCTTTCTAGAGACTTCACTTCATGCTGGGGAGTAGAAGGGTTGCTATTTTTATGCTCCAAACTAGAATGCGCATATGGAGCTGACGTGAATTGTCCTGAGAATCAATCAGGCTTAGATACTGGGGTCAGAGCCGCTGCACTGTTTTAACTGAAGTGATTGAACATGCCATTTTTAGCCGCTCTCGGTTCCTTACATGTAAAAGAAACAGCTACCACATTTTCGGTAGTCCCCCATGGAGTGACTTGAACCGGTCAAAGCAGATGTCTTGATAAACCTTACATTTGCTACTTGAAATGAAGCAAGCTGACAGAATCATCCTGTTTGGTTGTAAACTAAGGGATGTTCTTGGGGAGGCCACTGTGACTTCAGCTGGGTAAAGGAGCATACTAATGTGTAAAGTCATACAGCTTTGTGCTCTGAGAATTGTAAGAAACAATGCTGCTAAATGAAATCTTGCAGAATACCCATATAAGTGAGTAAAGCAGCTCATGTACAATAATCTTATAGATACGAATTTCTGAATGTTTGCATCCCTGACATATACTATGGCTGTTTATTTGTATGGAAAGTATTGTGATTGGACAGAATTTTTGATTTTGTGTTTCTAAGAGATATACAACCCTGAGTCACCTATGGACACGATTTGACAGTCTTCACTCTCTGTGTGTGTATGAACATGTAAGCCTGTGTACCTGATACCTCAAAAACACAATATTCCACCTACATGAAATATGGCACATTTATTAGTATTGAGAAATGCTTGATGCTTATTGATTTTGAGCAAATTCACTGTAGTAGATGCTTCACAATGCTCTACAAATGAAAGCACATATAGAAATATATATACATATATAAATATATATATTGGGCTGAATGCATGCTAAGGAGATGCGGACGGATCAGCTGCTGGCTGTCTGCTAGCTGCTACCGAGCTGCGTGATCTGCATGTCGCGCTGTGCGTCGATCATTTAAAAGCCTGTGCAGTAGCTAGATACCTTTTTTTCTCACTTCCTTGTCTCGTAAGACGTTAAAGTGTCTCAGAGAAATTGTTTGTAAGTAGGGCGTGACATGCAAAGTGTCTTCAAAGTGTCTTATTTCACATAGCCTCAGCCAAAACACAAGATGGAAATCAAAGCCAAAGAACTGTAAAGGTGATATCTCCACTGGCCTGGCAGTGTCTAGAATTACTTCGAAATTGCTGAAACAAAGGATTGAGTGACCACTGTAACCTAGCATATAGCTACAGTGACCTTTACCTTGAAACGCAGGATGAGAATAAATGAATGGATGAATGCTTGGGAGCAGAAGAACTACTTCCATACTACCTCCAATCCCAAAATAAAGCCAAATTGACCAAAAATAGAAAACACTTTAATTAATCTAAGGAGTAATGAACAGAAAGTATCAACCATGTTTATAAGGATCCATTCACGTTTACTGTGTGCCTTGGCTTGTTCCTTCTCTTGCTGGTCGTGTTTCCTCCAAACACTACTAGAGTTCAGTCTGAGAGGGGACTTTAAGCCCCATCCTGGGGTCACTTCCATCCAAGCTCTAGATTCAGTTCTAAAAGCGCAGGGCCATCAAGCTGCAGTGCACTCTGGTGACGGGATGTGTTGCGCTGCTGAACCTTCCTCCTCCTCCATGAAAATGCTCTGAAGATCTCCAGGTGAAACTCGGTTCCTGAATTCCCAGCTTTTCACAATCATTTATCATCTCTGGCTGCCATTTCCTTGAGTTTACAGGTGGTCTTTTGGAGCGGCCAGTTTAGGTAGAGGGCAGTGCCCTGGCGCAATGACATGTGCCGCGCCGGGCAGTGCCTGTTTCCCTCTTGATGTCATGGCCTGGTCGGTCAATGTTATGTGTCCTGTGCCAGCATCTCTCCATCCACCACATCACCCATCACAGGCTGGATATTATGTTTTGTGTTATTCTTTAAAAATGAAAGGTGTTTATTATTCAACATGCATTTTGAATATTAGCTAGTAGACACATTTCTGAAAATCCCATAAAACTAAGTTACAACAGAAATGAGCCAGGAAATTAATTTTGCTCATATTCGAGCACCCTTTATTGCAAGTGGCCTAATTATAAGAAATTAGATAATGTGTTTGTTGGAACATGTTTAAGTCTAGCAACTCCCAAAGGATAACAGTTCAGAAAGAAAAAAAGGCAAATCCAATTTTCGGAGAGATTTCATTTACTCATTTAGAGGTGATCGACTCAACCTCTGTACCTTCTTTTTAACTGGATTATGAATGCCGTTTTCTGTTTTTTAACATCCAGAAAAAAAGCAGGGAAATGAAACAAAACTGTGTCATCACACACCGAAAGCCACATATGAAACACTATTTATTATTTGACTATAGTCCATGTCGAAAAAAGGAAGAATTACATCCTGGAGTTTTAGCCAATTTTCGCCCAATTCCCAACTGCCATTTCTGGCTAACATTCTGGAAAGAATTATTTATAATCAATTGGTTGATCACCTTAACTCCAATAATTTATTTGAGATCTACCAATCTGACCTTAGGCATTTTCATTCTGTTGAAACGGCCCTCATGAAAGTATTTAATGACATCGCTATTATTACTGACTTAGGTGGCGCTACAGTCCTTCTCCTCCTTGACCTGTCCGCTGCCTTTGACACTATTGACCATGAGATATTGCTGATGCGGCTTGAACATCTTGGTGGGCTTAAAGGGGCTGCTCGTAACTGGTTCAGGTCATATCTAACTGGTAGACACTTTTAAGTGACTTTAAATTCCTCTTTTTCGTCTCCTGCTCCTCTTAAATATGGTGTTCCTCAGGGATCCATTTTGGGTCCTATTTTGTTCTCTATATACCGTCACCCTATTGGAGCTGGTTTTAATAAATTTAACATTTCTTTTCACTGCTATGCTGATGATACTCAGGTTTATATTCCCGTCTGCAAATCTGAAATGAATCAACTGCACAACTGTCTTTTTGAACTAAGATCTTGGATGGCTAATAATTTTCTTGATCTGAATCAAAATAAAATGGAGGTGCTTATAATGGTTCCACCAGCTAAAGCCCAAATTGGTCTTGGACTTCTCGGCTCTTTCTCTGTCTTTTGCAAACCTCAAGTCCGCAATCTTGGAGTAATCTTTGACAGTAACCTCTCTTTTGAGAAACAGGTTAATTCTGTAGTTGCTTTTTCCAGCTTCGTCTATTAGGTAAGATCAAGCCTTTGTTATCTTCTAGGGATCTTGAGAAAGCTACTCATGCTTTTATCTTTTCTCGCCTTGATTACTGCAACTCGCTGTATTCTGGGATTAGTAAATCTCTGATACGCAGGTTACAGTTGGTCCAGAATGCTGCTGCTCACTTTCTGGTTAGGGCAAGAAAGTCTGACTCTGTTTCTCCAATTTTAGCTTCTTTACACTGGCTGCCTGTCAGTTTTTGAATTGATTTTAAAATCTTGTTGCTAGTTTTTAAATCTTTACATGGGCTCGCTCCTACCTATTTATCTGAATTGTGTGCTTTACACAAGGCATCCAGAGTGCTTAGATCTTCTGGTCAGTTGTCTCTTGTTGTCCCTCGTACCAAGTGTAAAACTAAGGAGGACAGACAGGGCTTTTACAGCTGCTGCTCCTCGCCTGTGGGACTCTTTACCTCATCACATAAAGGAGTCGTCTACAATTGAACTGTTCAAAACGAGATTAAAGACTCATTTCTATTCACTTGCATTCCGTGACCTTCAGTAATACTGATGGTTTCCTCATTGTGATTATGTAACATTACTTCTATTTATTTTATTTATGTTCATATATTTTATTTCTATTTATGTTATTTGTTTGTTTTCTTTTATTCTATTATCGTAAAGCACTTTGGCCACAGCATTCCTATGTTGTTTTAAGTATGCTATATAAATAAATTGACATTGACATAGTCTCTATTTAATTTAAGTAAAATATCCATTTAGCCAAAATCTGTTGGGGGCTAATAGATCAGGGCATATGAGTCCTTGACCCTCGTCTATGTGACGTGTTTTTTACATGCAGTTTCAGGTGCCATAGTGGAGGCTGCTGCCGCATCATGGATTCAGAATCCTTGATTTCACTTCCATCCTCATTTCTTTGTGTGGAGTTGGGATTTTCTCAAAGCTTTATCTAGATTTGCTGTTGACTTTCCTCCCACATACCCAAAGGTATGAGTCCGTAATTATTTGCCGATTCACCCTCATGGACTTTTTATATGCTTTATTGTTTTATAAACTTAAGTCATGGTGGATTTAATGAGGCTTTTTTGACACTCAAACTCAGAAACAGACTCTTAAATGTCAAAGCTAAAATAAACCCATACAGATTAGCCTTCATTTATTATAATTATTAAACACAAAATAATTGATTGTCTAAGTATTCACCCCTCCTGCTAGATAAAATGACAATGGCAATAATTAATGAAACAATTAACAAGACACCCACCCAAGGATGCCAAATTAATACAGGTCACTTTCCAGCCAGATTGGCAGAAATATGAAGCGATCTATATAACTTATGAACAAGGTTCATAAATTGTTGAAAGTCTACACTTAAACACTTTCACTTTCTCTGTTGTGGTTTGGTAGGACGATAGACTTTTTACACAATAACTCAGGCATGCTTTTTGAAATAAACAAAATGATACATTTTATTTATAACACAACAATATGTAGGTATATATACGAGGGAGTACCCAAAAATAACCGGAATCTGTACCTGGCGTGCAATCTCGACTTACTTGTGAATTTTGCCGTTAGGTGTAGGATACTTACAGTATTCTGTGTCAGTCTGCCAAGTGGCGTTGCTCTGTATTGTTCATACGGCATTCCTTATTGGTTTTCCTTGGTGGTTATTAAACGTGTTCTGTGATTTTTGTGATGGGTGATCATAAAGAACAGCAAGTCTGCATTAAATTTTGTTTTCTCTTAGGGAAAACAGCTGCTGAAACTGTAGCAACACTTGAAACTGCTTTTTAAAGAGGAAGCTTTAAGTAAAAACACAGGTCTTCGCATTTCAAACGAAGGGACCAACCAAGATCTGGCTGACCTTTCACAATTAGGAATGATGGAAATCTCGAAAAAGTTTGCAATGCAATTTACAAAGATCATCGTCAGACTAGTGAAGAGATTTCTGAATTGACTTGGGTGTCTTGGAGTTCTTGCCACCTTCCCTACTCGCCTGATCTTATTTTGTGCGACTTTTACTTGTTCCCGCATATGAAGAAAAAACTCAAAGGAAAGTGATTTTGTACTGTGGAGGAAGTGAAAGAAAAATCGCTGCAGGTATTGACCAACGTTCCTCTTCAGCAATTCCAAAACTGTTTCCACTTGTGGGAAAACCATTGGGATAAGTGCATTCATTCACGTGGAGAGTAGTCTGAAGGAGACTAAAATTTCATTAAGTAAAAATAATAAACTTTTTTTTTTCAATTACGGTTATTTTTGGGTACCCCCTCATATATATGTATGTAGATATATAAATAAACAGCATGTGTATGGATATATTGAGAAAGGCCATTAACAAACAACACAAGACAAAAAATTACAATAGCTTACTTGAACTTTTTCCTTTCTTATAGAGAAAGGCATATAACTGATGAATTCTGTCTTTGGTTTAAATAAATGTTTTTCTCCCCTAAACAAAAGGGCACACAGCTTATGAATTCTGATCTTTCAATTCATGTTATCAAAATGGATACGTTCTTTATCTAGTTAGAATGTTCCAAGTGTCTGAACCACAAAGATGGCCTTGATTTACTTACAGCTAGTTTGTGTTGGATTACCCTTCACACACACATAGCAGTTTCTCTGTGTGTGTGTGAGATGCTTTTCTGAACTTTCCTATTGAATTTAGGAAGATATTTATAACAGCTGTCACACACGTGAGCATGGGAGGCAGCTAAAGGGCTTGAGTGAAGGAAGTTCGGAGGCATGCCGAGATGTGGCAGAGTGCACTGACTCTTTTTCTCCCTTTCCTATAGACCATTCCCGGGAGATTCCACTTGGCTCTCTTGACGTCACTTCCGGGACCGAGCCAATGGAAATAGACCTTACCAGCTCCGGCCCCTCTGATGTCACGTCCGGGCTTGATCCAATGATTGATGAACACGTGTCCGATCCTTATGACCTCACTTCCTGTTTTCCCCTTTAAAAGCCTGCCCTTTTTCCCTTTTCCCTCAGTCTTGTTCTGGACTCAGTTGTATGCACTTCAGTGCTGGTTATTTGATAAAAACGACTTTTGCAGCCGGGATACCATATTATACGGGTGGCTGCCCCAAACCTTTATCTGTTCATGTCTCGTTTTTGTGACACAGCTAACAATATAAATTTCATAAAGGTTATTATGTTTCATTGGGTTTATTTTAACTACTAACATACCATTAATAGCTCTCAAAATCAAAGCAGGCAAACCAATGCGTTGGCATAAGCAAAACTTTTTCTTTTCTTGGTTGACGTTCTACATCACGTGGAAAGATCTTCAGTGTACTTTTCTTTATTTGTTCAAGAGCTCTTCTCCTTTGTTGCCTTAGTCACATCTTCTGGTTGCATGCAGAACTGCAGCTTTATCTTTGAAGTTTCTAAATACTAATGTCCTTGATTACTAGCAAATGTATGCCTTTGTTATGACCACACCTTAGGGTAAGGAGTCAATGCTTTTGAGAGCAGAGGTTATAGCCAGGCCTAGCAGTATACTTGACAAAGTGAGCCCAGATGTTGGGTGTACCAGGATTTTTAAAATAAGGAATAGACATCTTGCCATTGTTTTCTTGGGTGTATGTACAGTAAGCTCATCGTTTTTGGTTGACTACTGAAGGAATGTTTTATCAATCGGGGTTGCCAATTGTTGAGTTGTGATCCTTTGTCCCTAAGCAAGTATTTACATAGCACTATGAGAAGAACTGTTGGCAGTGCCACTTAGTAACAGATCATTTCATCAGATGAGGCACAGGGGCCTCATTCCAAAGACAGGCCATGTCAGGAAGAAGCTGATATTAAGAGTGTCTAGCAGCGGCTTTCTATCACAAAGACTTGAGTTCCAAGGCAGAGCAAAACTGGTACTGCCAGTCTGTCTTACAACACCTAGATCATCACCAGTGCAGCTTATTGGTTTTAGAAGTCACATCATCAGTTAAATTGAGTTCAGGTGAGGTGTTTCAAGTGACAAATACACCTGACTTTAGAAGACCCAACTGCTGGAGGAGAAACTAGCACGTAAAGACAATGGAGCACTTCAAACAGCTCCATGACAATGTTATGCCAGTCAGGTGATGGATACAGGAGACTATCCAAATCACTGAGTATCCCTGAATAACCAGTCACTGAGAAATTGAAGGAGTATGGCAGAGGTGTAAATTTGCCTAGAACAAGCTGTCCTCTAGTGAACATGAGTGATCATGAAGAAGATTAGTGAAGGAGGGTTCCAATGAACCTACGAGAACTCTGAAGGAGTTACAAACCTTAGTGGCTCCAAGTGGGGAAACTGTGCAGACAACAACTTCTGCCGAGTGCTTAACCAATTACACCTTTATGGATACAAGTCACTGTTAAACTAATCTAATATGACATCTCAGCTGGGGTCTGCCAGAAGTCATGTGTGTTCTGCCAACAAGATGCAATGTGACAAGTCACTTAGGCTGGGGATAACTGAAATGGGAGATGCATGTATGGTCAGCAAACTAGAGTGACGATCATTGTGAATAGTCATAATAACTGTAGCCAAAACCAAACTTTTTAAGTGAAGAATTGGCAAAAGTCAATAACTAAAATGTACTGTCACCAAAACCTAAGTGCTTAACTGTTAAGGAAGTCAAAAGAACAATTGCTAAAAGTTGATAAAAAAAAGATTTTTACTATTAGATGCACGCACACCAAAGTTGTTTGAAATATGAATCTGTAATCTCAGATTCTGCACTGAATGCACCGCTGTTTATAAAGCAAAGCTTCATGATGTTGGCCCTGGCAAACATTGTGCAATGTCTTGAGATCACAGCCACTAAATGTTGACGCTTATACGCTTATATAAAAAACAAAAAAAATGATGATGCAGCACATGTAATAACAACAATAATAAAATGACAATAAAATTCTGTTTAATTCTAGATAAATTATAACTTCAAGACAAGAATGTATTAATATGCCCTGATGTTCAAAGCTTCAAAACATCCACAGGAGGGCAGCAGAATAAATGAAGCCAGGAGGTGATGATTAGTGAGCAGCAGTATGGTTTCATGCCAAGAAAGAGCACCACAGATGTGATGTTTGCTCTGAGGTTGTTGATGGAGAAGTTTAGAGAAGGCCAGAAGGAGTTGCATTGAGTCTTTGTGGACCTGGAGAAAGCATATGTCAGGGTGAGGAGAGGGGAGCTGTGGTATTGTATGAGGAAGTCGGGAGTGGCAGAGAAGTACGTAAGAGTTGTACAGGATATGTAGGAGAGAAGTGTGACAGTGGTGAGGTCTGCGGTAGGAGTGATGAATGCATTCAACGTGGAGGTGGGATTACATCAGGGATCGGCTCTGAGCCCTTTCTTATTTGCAATGGTGACGGACAGGTTGACAGACGAGATTAGACAGGAGTCCCCGTGGATTGTGATGTTTGCTGATGGCATTGTAAACTGTAGTGATAGTAGGGAGCAGGTGGAGGAGACCCTGGAGAGGTGGAGATATGCTCTAGAGAGGAGAGGAATGAACAAGACAGAATACATGTGTAAATGAGAGGGAGGTCAGAGGAATGGTGAGGATGGAGAGAGCAGAGTTGGCGAAGGTGGATGAGTTTAAATACTTGAAATCAACAGTACAGAGTAAATGGGATTGTGGAAGAGAGGTGACGAAGAGAGTGCAGGCAGGGTGGAATGGGTGGAGAAGAGTGTCAGGAGTGATTTGTGACAGTCGGGTATCAGCAAGAGTGAAAGGGAAGGTCTACAGGATGGTAGTGAGACCAGCTATGTTATATGGGATGGAGACAGTGGCACTGACCAGAAAGCAGGAGACAGAGCTGGAGATAGCAGTGTTAAAGATGCTAAGATTTGCATTGGGTGTGACGAGGATGGACAGGATTAGGAATGAGTACTTTAGAAGGTCAGCTCAGGTTGGACGGTTGGGAGACAAAGTCAGAGAGGCGAGATTGCGCTGGTTTGGACCTGTGCAGAGGAGAGATGCTGGGTATATTGGGAGAAGGATATTAACAACAGAGCTGCCAGGGAAGAGGAAAACCTAAGAGACGGTTTATGGATGTGGTGAGAGAGGACATGCAGGTGATGGGTGTAACAGAACAAGATACAGAGGACAGAAAGATATGGAAGAAGATAATCCGCTGTGGCATCACCCCTTATGGGAGCAGCCAAAAGAAAAAGAAGAAGAAAAAGGTCAGCAGAATAATTAATTTTAAGTAAAAAAAGTCCTAATTAGCAAAATGTTCCAATTCATAACAATGTAGGAGATTATGATGTCAGCTGGAAGAAGGTTCTGTGGTCTGATTAGACCAATAATGAATGTTTTGGCCATCAGTTTAAACGCCATGTTTGAACACAGAACATTATCAAAAAAACACCATCCTTTCTGTGAAGTATGCCGGTGACAGCATCAGGCTATGGAGATGCTTCTCTCTAGCAGACTCTGGAAGATTTGTAAAGTTAAAATAAATGTAGCCACATACAGGGAAATCCTGGACAAAAACCTGATGCAGTCTGCAAGAAAAAGATCTGTTTTCCTACAAGACAACAAACTCAAGCATAAAGCCCAAGATACACCGAAATGACTTCCTAAACAACAATGTTAATTTCCTGGAGTGGCCGAGTTGGAGTGCAAATCTCAGTCCAATTGGGAATTTGTGGCTGAACATGAAGAAGGCTGCTCACTCACAATGCTCATGACACCTGTCAGAGATTGAGCAGTTTTACAAAGAACAATGGGGACAAAGTGAAGCATCCAGAAGGAGACACCTGAGCACATGAATTCAAGGCAGTTATGGCCACCAAAGGTGAATCTACTTAAAACAGATGGGGAGGGGTGAATACCGTGATCAATTATTTTGTGTTTTATATTTACATTTAATTTTTAATTTTTCCAGAGATCTATTCTCACTTTGACATTAAAGAGTCTTTCTCTACAGGGTGGTCCAGATCTAATTATGCAGATCCAGATCGTGTGGATGACTTTGATTTATGTGGGGACGATTCCAGTTTGGCGCAAAGACGATTCTCCATGTCGTCAGTTCGCACACTTCTCGATGGTCCGGGATTTTTCGGGTGATTTTCTATGTAATAAACTTAATAAGTTATAGTGTAATGAAAATTGCATAATTAGATCTGGACCACCCTATATTGATCAATGCTAAAAAAGCAAAATTCAATCCACTGCAATTAAATGTTGTATAATAATAAAAATGATGACTTCCGGCACTGATTTTTTTTTGTACATTGGCCCCTTTGTGAGTAGACTCTGACATATACTGGTGCTCTATTCAGTTTCCTGCTATACACCCATATCTTCCAGAATAGACTTTGCTCAATCCCTACTACACTTGTGACCCTGATATGGATTACAAAGATTTAAGAGTGAAATAAAAAAAAAGGTACTCCAGTGACCTCCCAAATCCCAAAGATGTAAAGGTGTGTGTGTGTGTTAGGATGAGTGGTAACAAAAAGTGTAATCCCTCACCCACTTTAGGAAAATATCAGACTGTTCCCCTGCTAAAGGGTGATCATGTCACTTTAAGAGAGTCTTACATGATACATCCATGGAGGTTCTGCTCAAGTTTTACAACACACTGGTGAGGCCTCATCTGGAGTACTGGGTGCAGTTTGGTTGTTCAGGCTACAAAAAGGACATAGCAGCACCAGAAAAGGTCCAGAGAAGAGCGACTAGGCTGATTCGGGGCTACAGGGGATGAGTTATAAGGAAAGATTAAAAGAGCTCAGCCTTTACAGTTTAAGGAAAAGAAGATTAAGAGGAGACCTGAGTGAAGTGTTTAAAATTATGAGGGGAATTAGTCCAGTTGATCGAGACGGTGACTTTAAAATGAGGTCATCAAGAACACGGGGACACAGCTGGAAACTTGTTAAGGATAAATTTCACACAAACATTAGGAAGTTTTTCTTCACACAAAGAACGATAGACACTTGGAATAAGAGACCAAGTAGTGTGGCAGACAGTAGGACTTTAGGGACTTTGAAAACATCAACTTCATGTTATGGTAGAAGTACTGTGGCTAGCACTGGCCAGTTCTCATCTAGATTGTCCTAATGTTCTAATAGAAGTAGCAGTCTATGGGGGCCAGCTAGGCTAGCTAGTTTTCTATCTGGAGTTACTGTAAAGTTCACCACATGAGCATATGCACTGTATATGAACTCTGTCCACCATTCTAAATATGTTGTATGTAACAGGACAGTCAGTCTATCTATCAGTCTATCTATCTATCTAATAGTGCCTCTCATATCTATCTATCTATCGATCTATCTATTATATAGTACCTTTCATCATCTATCTATCTATTATATAGTACCTTTCATCTATCTATCTATCTATCATATAGTACCGTTCATATCATCTATCTATCTATCTACTGTTGTTCACTATTTATTATATACTGCTCTCCTACCTCTTTTTCTATTTTCTATCTGTGTTAGTGATTTAAGAAAGGTTCATATCTAAAAAATAAAAGTAGACCTCAGCATTAACATCTGCTGCATGCCATACAATGCATATGTTTCTATTATATACCATTTGTTATGGGATACATTAAAGCAGTGTTAATGTTTGTGATGCACCATCTCTTGGAATCACAAAGGCATTGAAACTGGACAGACACACTGACAGACACACAAAAACTTATCATTTATGTTATAACTTAAACCTAAGTTATAATTTAACATATCTTTATCCTAACAGAATTAAAGGATGCATTTGTATTTTTCAATTCTCAGTTTTTGCTTCACAATTATAGTATGTCTTATATTTTAAATTGCATTACAATAATGAAAATACAAATTTAATTAAAATAGACTTAGCTGTTTTGAGCTACATGCATTTTTGTGTTGGTCCACCATCACTATCTTTATCTATCTATTATAATAATAATAATAATAATAATAATAATAATAATAATAATAATAATAATTCATTACATTTATTCTATCTATCTATCTATCATACAGTGCTTTTCAGATCTCTCTGCCTCTCATGAAGTGTCCTTTCCTATGTATGTATTATTATATAGTTTATTTCATATTTATTTATGTATCTATCATATGGTGTCTTCTGTGCTCATCATTTTATCTACTGTATACATCCCATAATCTGCTTTTGAAATATTTTAATATGAAGAAGGACAGCCAGCTGGTTCAAGTCTGTACCAGGAAAAGTAGAGTGAAAACCTCAGTTTAAAAATGTTTAACTTAAATTGGAATTCAGTATATTTTAAATATTAGAAACCTAAAATATATTCTGACTTGTCTGAAAATAATGATGACTTTTCAAAGTAAAGCATTAAAAATTAAACTGACTGGCCGCACACACACATACACTCACACACAGAGTTGGAGGCAGGGATTGATCTTGGAACTTTGAAGTTTGGAGTTCGATATCCTACCCACTACACCACACTGCCAGCTGTGTACATACTGTTATGGGCTTGTAAAGTCTAGCGGGTAAGAAAAGAATACATTCATCTAATGAATAAATTAAACTTTTATGTCTACTCACATTCTCTCCATCTGACCTTCATGTATTGATTTATTCTATATAGGACTTGGCAGGTTACGGAAGTGAATGTACGAAAGAATGTTTTACGTGGTGCTCATATTTGCATGTAATTATTTTTAAAAGGCAGTGAATTGAATATTAATATTGTGAGATGATAATTGTTTGGTAATGGGACTGACATATAAAGAAGGGTTACAGATCAAGGCATGATGTGATGGTCCACACAGGTAACTGGCATTGAGAGTAAACTCCAGGCTGGGTGTGGTACAACTTACTTCTTTAAGCAGTGTCTTAAACGTAGTGACACCAAAACCACCAAAATCAAAGATGGGTCATGGAGTACTGGTGCAATGCCAGGAGAACTCAACCAGAGCATCAGATAATATTAATAATGATATATTTTGCTTATATAGCATCTTTCCCATGCTTAAGGGCAGTAATGGATTGCTGTGGAATCTTGCAAGTAGGCAGCTTGACCCAAATGTTCAAAAGTTCAAGAACACTAGAGATTGTCAGAAAGAGCTCTAGGGGTAAAGGTCTCATAGCTTTCAGGAGGTGTTCCTGACACCCACAAGTGGTTTACCCAGACATACCCCTAGGTGGTGCACTCCTTGCCAGTGGCCCATTCTGCTTCAGAACAGGATCAGCTGACTGGTAGGTGAAGTGGACAGAAAGGGAGAAAAGGGTAGGGAATGGGATCTGAGAAGAAGGTGCAGTGCTTTGTGTCAGCAGGTGGGCATCAGGCTGTAATCAGGGCTCTATCTCTAAATTTAGTTTTACTTAAAGTTATCACTTTGTATTTTTTTTTCTTTGAAAATTGTTTTGTTACTTGTATCAATGAAGACGCTTGTGATAATTAAATGCTAAAAAGAAAGAAATTAAATCTCTTCTTCATTTTGCTGTATCTTTCTTTTCTTTTCATAAGTGTTTTGTTTTCTTTTGCCTGTTAAGCCCAGAAGGCAGGGCCTCCCACCTGAGTGTACTGACTCAAAGTGAGACATTGGAGTTTTTAACTGTAAAGGACTGGGAGATGCGACGTTGTCAAGATTTGTGCCAATATATTAATTTGTGGTGAAGCCCAATTCATTAAGCAAAAATCAAAGTGGAGTTCTTGCACTGTAACAGTAACACAAAGAATTTCACATCAACCTGCAGGGTTTTTCAAATCTTAGATGATCCTGAAATGAAAGTGTCACTCCAGTGACATCACACAGAATCATTCTGGGTAAGATCACCATAGCAACAGGCGACACAATCGTGGCACCCATATTAAAACAAAATGGTGCCTTGGGTCAAATTATTTCACCTTTTACTGAACACCATTCAAGGAATGGTTTCAAACTCTTGGGTTAAATAAAAAAAAAAAACAGAATACACAGGGAATCATATAAAAAAAAAACAAATAAAACTGCCAGTCATAACACTGAGCCCCCCAATTGAAGGCATTCACTAGGCCCAGTCTAACCACTGGGGCTTTGGCTCCATTCTTTGAGGTTTTCCAATCCTTTGTATGTATATTTAGAGATAACCTCCAGAATTATCGATGTGTAGTTTAAGGTTTGAGAAATGTTTTGGTTTAGATCATTTGATTAACAGTTTTTTTCACCCATTCTGGGGTGGCCATTTGTTTGTGGGATTTTAAGTGCATTCACATATAATGCAAAAAGCACCAGCTGTTATTGTCCTGTATGTCCGCACAAAACAATCCGACTTTCCAGTGGACCAATTTTGTTGAAATTTGACACCTTTATTTGTTCATTTTTGTTGAGATATCTCGAATGGAGAGACCTGCATAAATTTTAGAAGTTTACAGAAGTCCCATTGAAAAGTATTGAGGAATTTTAAAACTTGTCTGTCTTAAAACAGAGAGACATTCAGTGTGACTTCATTCACTCATGAGTTTATTGTTTCAAATTTACCTTGAGATAGGTTACTGCATCTTGTATCTTTAATATACTGTATTACCCTTTTTTACTCATTCAATAACTGCTCCTGACAGCAAAAAAGGGAAACATCAGCAGAGCTGAGCACACAAGAGAGCTGCTTGAACCTGATGGTGCTTGTAGAAGCAGTGGTAGAGGCCTACATGAACCTCAGTCACTGCAGCTCACTTCTCCTACTGCTGAAATTGTACCACATGACATACATGATCTTTGTGGCCATAAAAGTAAATAATGCAACTGACTTACTATACATAACTTACATAAAAATCAATACAAGTGAAAACCAGCCGCCAATGTATGGCACAATGATGTGTTATGTATACAATCGATAAATATATTCTCAAGATTTACATCTTTATTATAATAAAAAATCTTTACAGATACAGATGAGGCGTGACTTTCTCAGAGAGACACTTTCACATCCCGCGAGACGAGACTTTGTGCCAAGAGATTTAACCATGCCTGGAACCGGAAATAAAAGACAAAGAGTAGATAACAAAATAGAACGTTGTAAAGAATTCAGAAACACTGGTGCGATACACATGCAGAGCAGGTTAGAGATAATGGAAGTATGAAAATTCGAAAGTCTCAAAAAAATGATAGTAAAGATCGCATTATCGCAAACAAACGGAAATTATTACTCGGTGAAATAATGGAACAGCGAAAAGAGACCGAATATATTGTTTGGATTTAAACTATAAGTCGGAGACTTGTAGATCATCTAATTTGTGTTCCCATCAGGGAAAAGTAGTGTTTCTTCCCAATGAAGAGGAATATCCATGAGAATTAAAAGATTTGTTGTTTGGTTAAAGTGAAATCCCGTGAGAGAAAATTTCAAGCCCCGCAAGACAAGACTTTATGCTAAGAGATTTGGAAAAGTCCTGCCCACATCTAAAACATAACTGCTATTGTCAGACACAGTTCGTGTAAAGAGAAAGAAACGATATTCACTCACGGGCAGGTATACGTTGTGTTGTCACGATGTAATTCCAAACACGGAATCAAAACTCAGTGTGATATTGACGAAAAGGTAAAAGTGAAAATAGATTGAATATATGGACATAAGTGATATGACAGAAGTATGTAGATATTGTTTGGCTTTAAACTTTAAGTCGGGGACTTGTAAATCATCTAATTTGTGTTGCCATCAGAGAAAAGTAGTGTTTCTTCCCAATGAAGAGGCCTATCCATTAGAATTAAAAGTTTTGTTGTTTAGTGAAAGTGAAATCCACATACGCGATCGGCAGAGACGTGAAGTTGCTGGCATGTAGCACAGGCAAGGGGGTTGGCGAGCAAAGCGAGTAGTGGGCGAAGCTCCCTAGATACACTAAAAACAAATTCACTGCCTGCATATCTACAGATTACAATTGACCCTCCATATCCACGAGTTCTGCATCCATGGTTTCAACCAACCACAGATTTAAAAGCACCCTTGGTCTGTTCTGTAGATCGATAGACCACGTTCTCGGACAATCACCTCCTTCTCGCTCATCTATCCTACCTTGGCTTTTGAGCACTACCAACTGCCAGTTTAGGAAACAGTTACACTGTACTCTCATAAACAAAACACAAAAGACATACACATATTTCAGAAAATAACAAACAATAAACAATCAGTAACATAAAGTTAAAATGAATTTGGACTTCCATAAACTGTTACTCCCCCTCCAATCCAATAAAAGTGAGTTCGTTCATCAGCCCATAGACACCTGGCCAGGGTACCGGCTATAAACTTAAGGAAGGTTATCTATACACGGTGTGCGCTGGTGCAAAAAGCTCACGCTAGAGACGGTACTTGGACACACACATACGCTGCTTGTGGGTAATCAGTACACTGTTAATTAAATCCTAAAGTTTCCAAACCATGATGCGGACATCTGTACACACATCTGTATGCGCTGCTCCGCATTTCTTTAAACAAAAGCCGTTCAACTGGCAGATGCTTGCATGAACCTCAGTCACAGCAGCTCACTTCTCCTACTCCTTGAAATTGTACCAGGCAAGTTACCTGATCTTTGCGACCACAAGAATAAATAACGCTTACGTAGAAATGAATAGAAAAGAAAACCAGCTCCCAAAGTGTGGCTCAATGATGTGTTAAGCATAAAGTGAATAAACTCTGTGAGACTTCTAGACTATTTTGAGACGACACGCAGAAGTGCGACTGCCGCGTCTGTTGAGGATTGCTTGTCCAACACCGAGGCAACTGCAGATTCACAGCACCACAGAAACAACTACAAGCTGACCGCTGCCACACTCAAAGTGCCCTTCACCCGATGGGAGCATTACAACTTGGCCACTAACCTGGCACCGACCCTGTCTGTTTGCTGTGCCTATGTATAATAGAATGGTAGCTTCCCTCTATAATAAATAACCTTTCTGTTCCTGTTTTGAGTTGAATAAAAGTTGGTTTTGCTAAAGTACTGAGACTCGTCTTTGGAGTGCAAGAAAACGACTCACGCATCACAACACGCAGTCAAGATTTACTTTACAGTAAAAACAACTTCACTGCTGCACATCTACAGATTACCGCCAGCCCTCCTTACAATCCTGATTGTAGGGCGCAGTGAGGACCTTGGAATTCACATTGTATGTTTGATTCTGTGAAAACAAAATTGCTCCTAAAAAAGCAATTCAGTGGTCAAAGCAATCCTGCAAAGGCTAAGAGGGGGCGTAAAGTGCTATGTCTCGACAAGAGGATAAAGATCTTTGAGAAACGGCATGTCGTGTGCTGAAATCGTTATTCCATAAACAATACCATGGCAATCGCATGCCATTTAGATTGCATTAGGTAAAAAAAAAACAAATTCTAAGTAATCTAGAGATCATTTAATGTGTGTAGGTTATGTGTAAATACTATGCCATTGTAAATACTTCAGGATCCGTGGATTTTGGTGTCTGCCTTTTGAGGGTCCTGGAACAAGTCCCCACCGGATATGGTGATCTGACTGTTTTGGAGATACCGGTGTGTCTGCTGGCCAAACAGATAAGTAATACAGTATAGGTCCAGATCTAATTATGCAATTTTCATTACGCTATAACTTATTAAGTTTATTACATAGAGAATTCACAAAAAAGTATTTTTGTTGCCGATAGATGGCAGCGAAATCAGTGAATTAATTCAATGTAAGTCCATTTTCGTTTATTATAAGATATTTCGAACAATTCTTTTGTCTTGCATTGTTTTCCAGCATTGCATTAAAAGTTGCATAATTAGATCTGGACCACCCTGTACATAAGCTACTACCACCTCTTTGGGGGGGATGTATATATATGTTCTAGGATCAGTATTGGACACAGTCTTGTTGTGTTGAGAGTTCAGATTAAATAGTTATAACTAAACTATTTTCCTGAATTTTCCTGAATTGGCCCTCTGCGCGTGACAACTGTATAATGATTTAAAATTTCTATAACTCAGCAGATATGGAGGTCTGACTGTATAATGATTTAAAATTATATATGACACCATTTTATCAGCAGAGCATCATGATGACCTGCTATCAGCTTAAGACTTCAGCATAATTTGACCCGTCCATTGGGCACATCTTTTAAAAATACATGTAATAAATTTAAACTACTGTTTGCTATAGATCCTTAACAACAAACAACTAACAATGGCAATTTATAAATCTTTTAAGTTGGAACCTGCTGTCTGTGAAAGCTATCTGAGACAACACAAACCGATGTGGACTCCGCGTTTAACTACATGATGTTGTAAAGTGCTATTTAAAAGCGTGTTTTAATGGAGCCTACTATCACATGGAATTGTATTCTACTATCGCTGTTATTTTTGAATATGATGATGTTACAAAAATATTTAATAAACAAAAAATCAGATAACTGACTCTTTAAAAAGGTAGCCAAAGAAAAAACATTTTCCCAATGCTGAAAACACTTCACCCTGAATTCACCTGAGTCAGACATTTTCTAACTTGTTTCTAGTTGGCCTTTTCTCACCATTACTAATTGTATTTTGACTCTTGGCTTATAGTTTTCCTCAGTTTTTGTAAGTGTGTTAATTTTTGCATTAGTAAAACTTCATCTGGAGTACTGTATGCAGTTTTGGTCACAACAGTATAAGAAAGACACAACAGCACTTGAAGCTGTGCCGAGGAGGGCAACCAAGTGCATCATGGGACGTAAAGACATGTCCTACTGCGACAGACTCAGGAAATGAAACCTGCTTAGTTTCGACCAGAGACAACTGTGTGAGGATCTAATTCAGGTACTTAAAGTCCTCAAAGTCATTGAGAAAGAAGATCCAGCAGAAATGTTTCAACTTAATGGTTGAGGATATCAGTGGAAATTAAGGAGAGGAGAATTATAAACTGAAGCCAACAAAAATCTTGATAACCTTTAACAGGAAGGTGGATGAGACACTGGGACAGCTGAGCTATTAGCTGAACAAATGGGCCGAATGGACTAAATAGTCTGCTCTCGTTTGTCACATTTCTTATGTTCTTATTGAACCCTTTGATATTCCACTCTCTTTGAATAATTAATGATTTCTGTTTGTGTTGATTTATGAAGCTTTTCAGATTTATTCCAAATGACTGTTAGAAGATTACTCAACTTTTTGGGATTCACGGTCTTTACACGTTGAGAACAAATGTCAGCACAGTAGGTGAGCCACCGTTAGTTACTCACAGAGACCCCTGGCCAGTGTTAATTTGTACCTTTGTGGTTTTGCCTTAATTTAAGTATAACAAAGTTTTGAATTGTCGCACACTTCATGTTGAGTTACATCGCTATATAAATTCCAAAATGCAATGCGACACCGAAACGGTAACGTTAGACAGAAAGTCTGAAAGTGCAATAAAAGATTGTAAAACTATCGAGTGTACTTTGTTTTCATATGGATAGCCCAAGGGGCTACAGTTGAATTATATCTGCTTGAGCTATTATAACCAAGCGGGACACAGTAGCGCATTAATGGTCATTACGGGTGGAATTACATACTTTATTTTTGTCATAGTCATTAACAAAATTAGCACTTTTCCTTAGGCGCGAATTGGCTTGTCATTTAGGCTTTGTAGATTTACAAAGCCCACCCATCTCCGCTACGTTGAAATAATAATTTGCTTTAAAATGTGATGCATTTAAATAAAAGAGTCATTACTGCTCTATCTCTATAAATGCAGTAGTGAATAGCCACTTAAGCACTAAATATCACCGCTCCATACTGTTCCTTTAGTTAGTGGCACTCAACTTCAGAGCTCTCCAAAACGCTCATACATATTCATAGCTAACAATTTAGATTTAATAGACTATCTTGATAAATAGCAAAGCAGCCCAAACGGTACAATGCAGGGCTTTTTTGGTTGGCAGTGTGCAGCATTAACTCTCTTTAGCTAGAGACGCTGCATTATGCGTGCAGCTTTGAATGTTGTCAGCCACTGCTGCTTTTTAGCGTAGGCTGCTTCTCCATTCCAGCTCATATGTGCTTCATCTAGAGGGGACTGGGCGGTCTCTTGGTCTGGAACCCCTACAGATTTTTTTTTTTTTTCTCCAGCTTTTGGAGTTTTTTTTTTTTTGTTTTTTCTGTCCACCCTGGCCATCGGACCTTACTTATTCTATGTTAATTAATGTTGACTTATGTTTATTTTTTTTATTGTGTCTTTTATTTTTCTATTCATTTTGTAAAGCACTTTGAGCTACATTTTTTTGTATGAAAATGTGCTATATAAATAAATGTTGATTGACTGATTAATTGAGAAGGCATCCGATCCGCAGGAGGCTTGAGCCAATCCTGAAATCAATTGGTGCCAGCCTGTTGCAGTGCTCACTTAAACACACTTAGGTTTTTTTCAGGTATTGGCATTGTATTATTGTCACTATTTAAAGGAGATATGTGTAGTACGTGCAATTTTCATTGTACTACGTACAAATGGCATCCAGCTTAAACTTAAATTTACAGTTACCAGTTTTTTTAATCTGCAGGTATTTGATGTTTTGGCAGAAAAAAGAAAAGTAAAATGAAAAAAATTTATCACAGACAGTGGGGGAACATGCAAACTCCACACAGACCATGGCTGGGTATGCTATTTGAGCCCAGGATGTGAATTCTATGATGCAACTGCGTCTCCCTCATCTCCCTAACATTAGAATTACCAGAGCCTACGAAAAAACTTGTAGATCCATCCCACCTTAAATCGCTTCTCACCTCTCTGTCAGCGTCTTTTGTCCTTTAAATGTGTTGATAAGCAGCAAGCAGCCCGCTATCACATCCCTCCACCCCGCACATTTGTCTCAGCTCAAGTCTGTTTACCTGCATGTTAGTTGCTTAGAGCTGAATAGAGTGAGAAGTCAAGCAAAATGACACCTTTTATAAATACTATATCATTATTTGGAACACTTGCATTTCATGTGTGTTCCGTGTCTACAACGATCTATGTAAACACATCGTTAAAACAGAAACGTTTTTCATGTTTTAGTAATAACTGACAAAATGTAGACATGAAGTTTATAATGTGTGAAGCCTGAAGTCCAAATATCAAAGAAACACTTTCTCAAAAGGTACAAATATAACAGAACAAGTGCGCTTTTATTCAAAAATATAACTGCAGAAAAAGAACACGCGTTATGGTATGACATTGACACACATTTACTACGACTGCTTCGGTGGCACAACGGTATCAACTTTTGACTGATAATCAAAACTTCAAGGGTTCGATCCCCGATGAGTCTGTTTTGAGAAGTCAGCCGCTTTTATTCTTACTATTTTAGAATAAAAAGATACATTTGATTTCAGTCTGTAATAGTCGGTGTAAATGAATGATACTTGTAAAGGTTAGCTTTGTTTTTTTTTTAATTCAGTTTCATTCTCTCAGTCGCGTTCACGATCCTACCCTACGCCCCCCCACCCATCTGACACTGTTGTTTTCACATAAAGACGTGCTATAGCTCTGCACTCTGTAGGAAGTAAGTAAATAACATTCGATCAGGCTTTTATGTAAGTAACATATAAATGTTGATGTACAAGGATAAAACAAGTGCAATTTTATTCAAGACTATAACTGAAGAAAAAAGAAAGTCACAAGTACACTGCAGAGCTTCCTGTGTTTGAGCGACGCAGGCATGCTCAAAAAATACATGTGTAATGCCACGAAAAGTACATACTGCATTACGCTGGCTTCTACAATACACTTTCGATTCAAGACCACCTGTGTGTCGATACTGTGATATATAGAATTTTTAGTTAATATATAATCTTTACAGATTATAGTAAGTATATACTGAAGTGGCGATAATGAATTAATTAAAACATAAGGAACAGGACTGAAGGTAACTAAAGAGTTAACTAAACAAGGCTTAAAGCTTTTGCCTCATCTTAGAGGAGCTACCAAAGTAGTTAACAAGGTTAAAATGAAGTAAATGAGTAATGAACACCCCCTTAAAAACTGTGGACAAACTAGTGAGAAAGTCCAAACACCACTAGTATGAAGCTCTGATAAGATCAATGGGAAAACCCGTAGGGGACCCCTGTTAATGAAGCGATGTTCAGAATGATGGAAGAATCGACATGTATACGAAGTTACTGCTGACTGCAGTCGATTGGCGAAGATGATAGAATTCTGCAAATTAAAAGTCAGATGATGTGATGTGTTAGATAAGGTAATGGTAATAGAAAAGGATAAAAGGGAATGAATTACTTAATTAATTGCTCACTCCACGGACCAAAACATTTATGCAAATAAAGAATTGTTCTGCATTCTCATCTCACTCCATGACTGACTGCAATTATACGTATATTGTCTGCAATTGACACATGCATGCTCATCCACACGTGGGGAAATGGTCTTTGTGTGCCTAACGACTGGCAAGAATGCAGCTTGTTTTAATGTCACCTCACATGAAGAGGTGTGGAAATGTATTGATTTGTATAATACCTCACACATTGTAAAGGGGTTCAAAGCTTGGTGCAACGTTAAAGAAAACGTTGGTTGTGACATTCCCAAACAATTGCTATTGGGAAGCTGCATTTTTCACGTAAAGTTACCGATATTTTCATGTATTATTATTATTTTTATAATAATCCATCCATCCATCCATTATCCAACCCGCCAAATCCTAACTACAGGGTCACGGGGGTCTGCTAGTGCCAATCCCAGCCAACACAGGGCGCAAGGCAGGAAACAAACCCCGGGCAGGTTTTATAATAATAATAATAATTATTATAATTATTTTGTCAACTGTGCAGATGGAGCGATCACGTATCGTACAAGACTTGTTGCTTATATTGTTCCATCTCTGTCAAATCAATCAATGTCTTTTTGCAGGTTCATTGATATCCAACATTTCCAAAACATTCTGCCTTTCTTGGGATAAGCTTCCCAGTCTCTACCTGAATCCCATCTTCTGGCAGCTCCCAGCATGTTAGGATAACTCAAGAGCTTTCCTAAATCCTGGTCAAGTTAAGAATACTTTCCTAAATTAAGGAAGCTGATAAAATACTTTTACTCCTACACCTCAGAGTTGGACCATATGTGCATCACTCTGAGATTTCCGAGCCATTAGGACTGTTTTCCTACTCTAATACATTTGATAATTATGGGCACTGGTACGTAAGGCTTTGATTACAACAGTGACAATAATTGATGGTGAGTTCCTACTCAGTCACGTCATTTGACTATTTTCAGGTTTTAATAATGCAAGAACAAATAATTTATTGCTTTGTATCGAAATAAAGTGAGAAGAAATTAAACATGTTGGTGTCAAGAATGTGACTCTTATAATGGATAGAACATGCTGTACAACATTTGCACATGTAGTTTATTTTTGTACATGTTGATTATTTTTAATATCATTACAGTGATGCCAGAACATACTTTAGTTTGCACTTCACGTTGCTGTGTGTGATGTCACCATGGCACAGGTACAGTGCGTCCGGAAAGTATTCACAGCACATCACTTTTTCCACATTTTGTTATGTTACAGCCTTATTCCAAAATGGATTAAATTCATTTTTTTCCTCAGAATTCTACACACAACACCCCATAATAACAACGTGAAAAAAGTTTACTTGAGGTTTTTGCAAATTTGTTAAAAGTAAAAAAACTGAGAAATCACATGTACATAAGTATTCACAGCCTTTGCTCAATACTTTGTCGATGATCCTTTGTCAGCAATTACAGCCTCAAGTCTTTTTGAATATGATGCCACAAGCTTGGCACACCTATCCTTGGCCAGTTTCGCTCATTCCTCTTTGCAGCACCTCTCAAGCTCCATCAGGTTGGATGGGAAGCGTCGGTGCACAGCCATTTTAAGATCTCTCCAGAGATGTTCAATCGGATTCAAGTCTGGGCTCTGGCTGGGCCACTCAAGTACATTCACAGAGTTGTCCTGAAGCCACTCCTTTGATATCTTGGCTGTGTGCATTGGTTCGTTGTCCTGCTGAAAGATGAACCGTCGCCCCAGTCTGAGGTCAAGAGCGCTCTGGAGCAGGTTTTCATCCAGGATGTCTCTGTACATTGCTGTAGTCATCTCTCCCTTTATCCTGACTAGTTTCCCAGTTCCTGCCGTTGAAAAACATCCCCACAACATGATGCTGCCACCACCATGCTTCACTGTAGGATGGTAATGGCCTGGTGATGAGCGGTGCCTGGTTTCCTCCAAACGTGACGCCTGGCATTCACACCAAAGAGTTCAATTTTTGTCGCATCAGACCAGAGAATTTTGTTTCTCATGGTCTGAGAGTCCTTCAGATGCCTTTTGGAAGGTGGGCTGCCATGTGCCTTTTACTAAGGAGTGGCTTCCGTCTGGCCACTCTACCATACAGGCCTGATTGGTGGATTTCTGCAGAGATGGTTGTCCTTCTTGAAGGTTCTCCTCTCTCCACAGAGGACCTCTGGAGCTCTGACAGAGTGACCATTGGGTTCTCGGTCACCTCCCTGACTAAGGCCCTTCTCCCCCGATCGCTCAGTTTAGATGGCCGGCCAGCTCTAGGAAGAGTCCTGGTGGTTTCAAACTTCTTCCACTTACGGATGATGGAGGCCACTGTGCTCATTGGGACCTTCAAAGCAGCAGAAATTTTTCTGTTACCTTTCGTAGATTTGTGCCTCGAGACAATCCTGTCTCGGAGGTCTACAGACAATTTCTTTGACTTCATGCTTGGTTTGTGCTCTGACATGAACTGTCAACTGTGGGACCTTATATAGACAGGTGTGTGCCTTTCCAAATCATGGCCAATCAACTGAATTTACCACAGGTGGACTCCAATTAAGCTGCAGAAACATCTCAAGGATGATCAGGGGAAACAGGATGCACCTCAGCTCAATTTTGAGCTTCATGGCAAAGGCTGTGAATACTTATGTACATGTGATTTCTCAATATTTTTTTTATTTTTAATAAATATGCAAAAATCTCAAGCAAACTTTTTTCACGTTGTCATTATGGGGTGTTGTGTGTAGAATTCTGAGGAAAAAAATGAATTTAATCCATTTTGGAATAAGGCTGTAACATAACAAAATGTGGAAAAAGTGATGCGCTGTGAATACTTTCCGGATGCACTGTATTTCAGGTTATTTCCTGCAGGGATTTTTCACACAACAAACTAACTGTGTGCTTGCTTCCTCCGCGGGTTTGAACATGAAATGGTAGGTATTACATGCACAAGTAAGAATGTTAGATTTAATAACACATTGGGAGGTCTGAAACTTGAAAGTACATCTTGTGAGAAGGACCTTGGAGTCGTAGTGGACTTGTCACTGTCTACATTAAGACAAAGGACTAAAGCGATCAGGGAGGCTAATTGGGTGTTTTAGGTTATGTAGAGCCCACCCCAATGTGTGTGTGGAGTACAAGTAATGGGAGGTTATTGTTTAAGTTAAATAGCACACTAGTGAGGCCTCACCTGGAATACTGTGTGCAGCGTTGGTGTCCATATTATTACAATATAAATGAAGTGCGACTAAGCTAATTCTGGGACTAAGAGATACAGTGTGACCTATGGGGACAGACTAGAGGTGCGGAAGAACAAAATGAGACTTAGGGTGCATAAAGTGTTTTGGTATGCCTTCCATATTAAAATATAGCATCTATCGTAGACGTTAATAAATGTCAGAAACCTGTTCGAGCATATCAGGAGTAGTTCAAGTGAAGAGCAAAGACAAGAATGTACCAAGAGAAGGCTGATGTCATATACAAGATGTTTTAGTAGGATTAAGCACTGCACCCAGAAAAGATTGGACAGTTGTCACACACCCAGAAATTACAGGGGTGAGAGCTCAACCTGAGAGATACAAGAAGAACAAGAGTGTAGTAGAATGAGACTTTTATTTGGATACATTATTTGGGTGTGTGAGCCAACAAACTGTCAGGTGATGTACAAGGTGAGTCAAAATTATGTTAGCACTGATGGATTATTTTTATCTCAACCACACCTCAATGGACAGGTCATGGTGGACAATTGCCTTGGCCTCCACACTCCCCTGATTTGACACCCTGTGGTTTCTGGTTATGGGGTCTGGTGAAGGAGCACCATGTATAGCAGGAAAATTCGTGATACCAATGACCTGAAGGACAGAATACAGACTGTGGTATCATCTGTTGTGAGACCGGGCTTTAAATGGTACTGTTACTCATTGGTTTTGTGTGATGAACATGATGGCGAACAGATTGAGACATTCTGGTAAATCATCTTGCACATGTGAAATATGTTTTATGAATAAATTATTTCCGCCATTCAAATGTTAACATAATTTTGACTCCCCCTGTATATGCATTTATTCAGCACTGTTATGTAAATTCAGTTGTTCATAAATATAGACCTCTAAACTTATTCTTTGAGCACTTGATGCCAACCTCTGCCAAGGGCAAAGTCCCTTAGTAGATTGTTGTACACTGTGCATTTGCAGAGTGGTGGCTCTGAGGCTAAGGATCTGCATCCGTATCTGGAAAGATGCTGGTTTGAATCCTGTTACTGACTGTTGGGCCCTTGAGAAAGGCCCTTAATCTACAATTGCGCTGTACAGTAGTTGAACCTGCATTCTGACCCCAAGGGGTATACAATAACTACATTTTGTTGTACCTGTACAATGGCAATATTATTGAATCATTATAATCATTAAATGATGTAATGGTCAAGCTTCCTCCTGCCTGATTCCTGACTTGAAGAGGTCCTAAAGGAGGACAAGATTTCTTTCTTTAAAATTGTTATGGCCTACCAAAATGCCTAGGAGTACACAAGTGAGAGAGCGAGAGGGAGACAAAACACAGAAAAAATAACTAAACCAGCTAAATAAGAAGATTCAATTTATTGGCAAAAAGAAAAACCTCACAAAATTTGGAGAAAGTTACACACAAAACAGGAACAAGGCAGGAGGACAAGACTAACTTAGCTCTCTAGCTACACAAAGTTTACACAGCTAGATACATACTATCCACATTTATCACATAGATGGCTAGCTTACGACAATTACATTTCTTTAACAAGGAATAAGAAACAAAAACCCAAAGCCAGGCCATCCGACCCCAACTCTCCATACCTTGTTCTGTAAACCCAGATCCTTCTCCTTTGACTGACTGACTCACTCACTCACTCACTCACTCACTCTCTCACTCTCACTCTCACTCTCACTCTCACCCTCTCTCTCTCTCTCTCTCTCTCTCTCTCTGTCTGTCTCTCTCTCACTCGATCACTCACTCACTCACTCACTCTACAATAAAACCCAAACAAACTTCTTTTTATAATGTACATCCCACCCACACCCCAGGTGATTTAATATTAATGGGCAACTCCTTAGGTGGGTAATTAGGGCAGGACTCAATTAAGTCATCTGCATCAAACAAGCCAAGTTTAAGAAAAAGATCTAGAGTAGGCCGTAACAATATACTTTCAAACTTAATATCAACCACAAGAGTAACATTACATGATTGAAGTGTTTAAAATCCTAAAAAGAAATAGTACAGTGGATCCCAGCTGTTGCTTTAAAATATATCCTTCATCGAGAACAAGGGGATACAGTTGGAAACTTCTTAAGGCCATATTGTACTAAACTGTAAATTTTATTCCTTCACACAGAAAATTGCTGAAACATAAAATAAATTACCAAGTAGTGTAGTGGAGACTTTAGGGACCTTCAAATCTTGACTTTTTGTTATTTTTAAAAAATCTACGTGAATGGAATTGGCAAACCAGTTGGGCTGAATGGCCTGATTCTCATAACCATTGTTGTAATATTCTGGCTTTGTCCTTTGAGCACAATTCTCACTAACCTTTGCATTTAATAAAGACAAAAGAAATTTTGCCAACAAGGAATGGCAAAATAAATCTAATTTGTTTGTGTCACAGCACTGTAGATAGAATTTAACATGTGAAAATAAACTGTAAATAGCAGCAAAAGGTGGTCATTGTAACTTGCACGATTCACTGATTATGTTAAAGAGATCTTAAATAGACAGGATGGCGTTGGATGTTACAAGAAACAATTTTCCTTAACACTAGAATCCCTGAAGCCTACGAAAAAACTCATAATCCTGGCCCACCTTAAATGCCTTTGCACCTCTCCATCAGCGTCTTTTGTTTTGTAAATGCGTCGATCAGCACAAACAGCAAGCAGCCTGCTATCTCATCCCCAATCCCAACCCCCCCATGGAGCTCAAGTCAGGCAAAAAGTTCTCCCAGCTCAAGTGTGTTTATCTGCGTGTGAGGTGCCTGGAGTTGTAGAGGGTAAATAATATATCGTTATTTAGAACACATGCATTTTGTGTCTGTTAGATGTCTACAACGATCTAGGTAATTGTAGGATAACAGGAAATGCGAGAGATGCAAGAAATGTTGAGCACATGGCTAAAACAGAAACTTTTTTCATGTTATAGTACCAATGACAAAATTTTGAGATGAAGTGTATAATGTGTGAAGACTGAAGTCCAGATATTAAATAAACACTAGAGGTACAAATATAACAAAACAAGAGCACTTTTATTCAAAACTATAACCGAAGAAAAAGAAATCAGGTTAGGGTACAATGCTGACACGACCACTTGGGTGGTGCAGTGGTAAGAAGAGCTGACTCTTAATCAAGAGTTCAATTCCGGCTGCTTCCCAGAATTACTATTTTGAGTAGTGAGCTGCTCTTATTGTTACTATTATACAATAACACACATTTGATTTGAGTCTGTAACAGCCGGTGCAAATTTATGGTACTTGTAAAGGTTAGCATTTTATTTTTATTCAGTTTTATTCTCTCAGTTACGTTCACCCTCCCCCGGATCTAAAACTGCTGTTTTCAAATAAAGACATCCTATAGCAGAGGTGAACTCAGATGAGGACGAGGGTTCTACATCAGAGAAAGAGAAAAGAAGCCCTCCACAAAAGAAACATCCAGTCGCACATAAAAACAAAGCAGCTGTACCAGGCGTAGAGGCAAAAGATGGCACAGTTTGGATACAAGACGAGGTCCGGCGTCATCCTGCCAGTCAGTCTGCCCCACACTTGTCCTTCCACGAAACAGCATGGCTTACAGAGCTCGCTAAGGTATTGTGTAAAGTTCCATTTGTGATGGTCTTTAAATGAAAAACATTTATATGTCAGTTATATAAACCCGTCATCCTACATTTACATGACACTTCATGTCAAAATTTTGTCATTAGTACTATAACTTGAAACAAGTTTCTGTTTTAGGTATGTGTTCATCATTTCTTGCATTTTTTGCATTTCCTCACATCGTACACTTACCCAGATCCTTGTAGACACAGAAAACACATGAAATGCTTGTATTCCAAATAACGATATATTATTTACCCTCACACCTAAATAAAGAGCCTTGAGCTGGGAGATTGTTCTGCCCGAGCTGAGCTCCGTCAAGGCAGAGGATAGGACAGCAGGCTGCTTGTGCTGATCGACACATTTACAACACAAAAGACATTGATGGAGAGGTGCGAAGGAATTTAAGGTGGGCTGTGATTACGAGTTTTTTCGTAGGCTTCAGGGATTCTAGTGTTAATAGAAATGGCTGTCCAAGGTTAGCTGACCTTGAGAACCTGCACTGTAAAGCAGCTTGAGGAGAGTGAGCATAAAGCTGCACACTTACATACTGAATCAGCTAGTGGGGAGACATGTCTGTGTGGAATAAGAACACTAAAGAACACCATAGGACGAGAAATTTGAAACTATTTAATTTGTGCATTTCTGCAAACGTAACACCTCTCCATTGTGAAGGCTCAGTACACTTAACAGTCAAAGGCAGAAAACCCTGATTAGTGCAAAATGGACTCAACACAACAGGACAGATGGACAGAAGGCATCTTACAATTGGATGAGGTGTACAAAATGCACATTGTGCCGTACAAATGCAGCAAATCTAATTGAAAGTGCCTCTGCGCTGCACGTCCTCTCCTCCGCTTGGTTCTACCACTCCTAGGCATTAAGTAGAATCAAGTGACCTATGGTCCAGGATCCTGCTTATTGAAAGACAAACCTATTAGAAAAAAAATCATACAAACAACAAAAACAACATTCAAAATGAATACGGTGCCCAGTCTGGCCTGAACAATAATCCTGGGCAACAAGCCATTTCACTAAAGGAGCCAGTGGGATATAATTCAAGTGCACAACAGGAGGACGCTACAGTCAATAGAGTCACCATGATGAGATCTGGGGCTGTTCAACGCCCTAAATAACGTGTTAGGCGACATGAAGCATCAAATGTTCATATAGTAAGACACATTACCATTTATTAACCCGCTGCTCAAAGTCATTAATCAGGACACTTACTTTGAATGCCATGGGAGCGCACGGCTTTCCAGTCGTCCACAGTGCTATCCTTGAAATCAACCTGGTAGTGACTGATTGGGACCCCGCCGTGTGAGTCAGGTTTGGTGAAGGAGACCACTGCTACCGTCTGCAGTACAGAGCTTAACCTTACAGCGTAGGGGTTGGAGGGCACATCTGAAAGAAAACCAAAAAACAGGATTAGGAGACCGAAAGACAGAAGAAATGAACAAACAGTTATGTGCACAGAACGCAGCTCTCTTTGGTGACACTGCATTAGCCTACAGGTGCTTTATGATTTATGTTTCCTTTCAGGTATGTCCAGGAGTGTTTGGGTGTAAAAATGTATACCATTTGGTGTTTCTTTTTAAGGAGGAATAACTATTGTCATCTTTCCTGTGACAGAATGGTATACAAGTTATTCCCAACCAGCACCCTTTGACCCTCTCTTCAAACACGCAGGGCTGGAAAATGAATGAGTCAAACCTTCAAAGTTCATCCCATGCTGTTAATTACAAAATAATTGAGTGTAGCGTATACAATTAATCTAGCACTATAAAAGGCTTTCCTCACCTTGTGAAGCTAATCTAATCTAAAAAAAAAACCTCCGGAAGCTGAATCTGTGTAATGTCAACGCATTATTTTAAATTGAAAGCTTGCATAATAAATTTCATAATATCAAATCCTAAAAAGATATTTTACTTTCATTATATATATACTGTATAAAAATCTGCTTAGATAGATAGATAGACAGATAGATGTAAAAGGCACGATAGATAGATAGAGTGCATCTGGAAAGTATTCACAGCACATCACTTTTTCCACATTTTGTTATGTTACAGCCTTATTCCAAAATGGATT
>JANRMT010028174.1:36799099-36821691 GCA_026402145.1 Polypterus bichir lapradei | reverse complement strand
AGTAACAGTACACAGGTAGACAAATGATATCCAGACCCCAACAAACATACAATCCAGGACACGAAGATGTATAGCAGAAAAACGGCAGGCAGTTCAACAGATACGTACAAGCACGAAACAAACAAAACAAAACTTTTCTTCTCTTCGACCCCTGCCCTCCTTTTAAACCCCTCTGGCCACCTTTGACCCCAACAGCCCCTGCAAGGACTGCTGGGAGATGCAGTTCTAACTACTAGTAGCACTGCTACAGGGGGAGGTAGCTTGATGGCCGAGGTCTCCAGGACTCTGAACAAATCCAAATCGTGTCATGTGATATCATATAGTGTTGAATTCTGCTCTGTACTTGTAATAGTTTTATTTTTTACTGTATTGAGGATTACTTGTGTTCTGTTCTACGCGTTGTGTTGTATTGACCCCCCTTCGTTTTGACACCCACTGCACGCCCAGCCTACCTGGAAAGGGGTCTCCCTTTGAGTTTCCTTTCCCAAGGTTTCTTCCATTTGTTTTTGGGAGTTTTTCCTTGTCTTCTTAGAGAGTCAAGGCTTGGGGGCTGTCAAAAGTCAGCGCCTGTTAAAGCCCATTTTTTGTTTTTGGGATATTTAAAAATAAATGGTATTATATTATAGATTGTATCAGGCACCTCCTCCAGTATTGAGTGTGTGCATCATTTCCATTCAGATCTCACACTCCCAGTCTTTACTATCATAAATATTATTTGTTAATGCTCTGTTTTTCTCATTTTTATTTGTTTGGTTTATTATTATTCTTTTCATTTACTTATTAGGCTGACACCTTTATCCAAGGTGACTTATAACCTTTATGATACAGTTGGTTCCATTTCTTGTGGTTTCCCAGTTGGAGCACAGGCAGGTCAAGTGACTCGCTCAGGGTCACACAGTGTGACAATAGCAGGATTTGAACCCACAAACTCCAAAACCTTAACCGCTACACCACACTGCCTGCTACAGGGCAAGGCAGTGCCATTTTGTAACAATACTCGCCATTTTATTCTGGACATTTTATGCTTTTGGACCATATTATTGTTGGTTGCTTGGTGGGTTATTGTCACATAACCCAATGGCATTGTTGCTTGCGACATCAGGTTTGCTGTAACTATAGAAGATGGCACAGCACATTCATTAGTACCCTGCACATGGACAGAAGAAATGCCAAGAATCTAAATCAAGCGCCCTCTGTGTTGGTTTGGTATCAACCCGTCTTTTGATTTGACTTGCGCTTTGGTTTCCTCCTTGGTTTCAATGAAACTTCCTGGTCTTGACTGTGTCTCACACGCACGCTTAGGGGACATTCAAAAGGCTCAGTCGCACATGAAAGATCGAAAGACAGGGGGAGAAGACGAAGTACTAATGCTTTTTTTTTTTTTTCCCTTAACTCCACAGAAAAATGACAGAGTTAAACGGCCATACCGGTCATCATGTGCCACTCAGATAAAAGACTCCTTGGGATCGCCATGTTCTGGATGGCCCCGATGACTGCAATCAATCAACCTCACTCCTGACGTCACTTCCGGCCACTTCGTTTGACGTCAGCTTCAGACTTCACTGCACCTCCTCCCTGTTAATTGCACTTTCTTTGTTTTGTGCATAAAAGAACCGAAGAGAGACCTTTATTTTGTCAAATGTTTTACTTTGAACTTGACTGTTATTTTGTACTGGACGCAACACCCAATATACAGGGAGGATCCCCAACTCTCAACCTGAGTTTCTGTGTGTTTATTCCTTCACAACTAACGCATGTATTTTGACAATTTTGCCACGCACCCACATAAACCCACCATTCCCTGCTTATTTTCTCTCTCAATTCAGTAAACGACTTTCAAATGTTCCTTAATGGATGGCAAACAGGGGCTGGCATCCTGGTCAGAATGGACTCTCTTCCTGTACCTGGCTGGGAGGCCCAGGTGGAAAAGATACATGAAAAGATGCAGAAGATCCCCTGCCTACACTAGGATCTGGGCATAGGATGCCATCTGAAGTGTGGGTATGCTGGCATCCCGGCAGAAATAGATGAAGGAACATTCCCTGGCTGGGAGGCCAGCTTGAAAGAAGGACATGGGGAGCTAAATTGCTCAAGCTACATGCTCCCCGGAGCTGCTAGGTGGCAGCAACCCTCGAGTCAGGTACACCAAAGCACACCCACAGGACATGCTGGGAGTTGTAGTTTTGTAGAGCAACCCTGTTGGGGTCTCTGGGTACCAATGCTGCTAGGAGCTGTGCTCCATAGATTTTGGGAATTCCGATTTACCTGGAAGTACTTCCATTTAGCTACACCCTGGCACCTATAGTACTCACGGATCCAAGATAAAAGGATCTGCCCTACCATATCTGGGCAAGTTGGAGGCGGGTGGAAGGAGAACAAAGCTGGCCTGGAGGTGTGGAGCAGAGGAAGAGAGAGAAGAGTGTGGATTTGTGTTGGTCTGTAGTAGAAAAGCCTTTGGTAAAGTAATTGATAATAAATCACTTATCCGAACCTGGGACTTGTGCAGGTTTGGGGTACTACAATGCCCCCTACTGGTCACAGTTAATAATATTTACCATCAGAGAAATGGTTCATGTGGGGGGGGGGGGGCCCGGATAGGCTCCCATACTGACCGTCTCAAATTCTATAGACTGCAGGTACCCTCTGTAGCAGAGGGCAGGAGGGAGGAGAATACACAGAGAGTGCTGCACGAATCACTGCAGCAGAAGACGACACCAGAAGCTCAGGATTGTTAATGTTATACAGATAAATACAAATCTTTCAAAATGGATTTAAACTTGCTAGGAATCACAACTCTGTTTTATCATCCAAACCTAAAAACTAAATTGCCTCATTACATTATGGACTTGCATAAATGTCTGGTGAGAGGTAAAACATACTAATTGCTTCTAAGCACATCCTCTGTCTTTCTATTGTATTCTCAATGAGATCGACTCAATATGCGCTCCAAAAAATGTGCTAATTAGCTTTTGGTCATTTATTTTGTTTCCTTGCAGCTTTGCTAAATCACATACTCGGTGTTTTTATTACCTCCTCTGTCTTTTATTTATTTTTTCTTATCTTATGTGCATACTCCTCAGAAAGCAGGCAATGCTGACTATTATTATGAACTCGGTGACTACATGCAGTAGGCCAAAGGCGCCAGCTCTTTTAAAAATAGTAAGGTTTAATAACCTTTAAGCTTTAATAAGCTCTTTAATAAGGTTTTGATTGGACAAAAACGTAATGCGGATTTATTGTCTTGGGTATGAAGTACAATGAAATGCATATTTGCATGTTTGACCAAAGGAGCACACGTGCAATTCTCTGCCACCACAAATCTCATTTGGTAGAATACAATGGGCTAAAAGGAGTCTGAGCTCCTGCGGCCCCTGTGGAAGAAAGTCAGACAGACAAAAAAACCCAGGCAGGTGTGTCAGCGCACATTTACTTTCCTCATATGAGAAGGGGGCACCCCTGTGGCCAGCTGTGTGGCGGGCGAGGCACAAAATCTAATTTATAACCACTTGATTATCAGAATAGGTGTACACAACACGTGATATACAGCTAATATTTTTACTAATTGGAGCATGGATTAATCACGTAGCACAATACTTCATTGATTTGCTTATTTTTTACGTGCACCTAATGCTCAGCAATGTACATTTTACCTCCTTTATTCTAATTGGTTAAAGTCCATTCCCAGCCATTGAGCCTTTGAAATTTCTTGTCTAGTTTCAATTTAACATGTTTAGCATTCCACTCTTTCTTATCTTGTTCAATACAATTTACAAAGACGTTACATTTTAACTTTACAATTTACAGAGTCGTTACATTTGGACCTGACTTTTTCTTAGCAGGCTATTCCATGGCGCTCTGTGGACCACGGCGATAACCGTTTTATAAAACGAATCCATAGTGCATTTGTTTGCAAACATTTTTATGCTATAAAGCAAATGTAAGTTAAGTAGCTAATCCAGGGTTACAGAGTGGCGGGAGATAAACCGACAAACGCTTTGTTACAGACCCAAACCCTGGCCATTACACCGCATTATCACCTCAATGTTACTTTGCTTGCCGGCAGTTCTCATTTGCTTATGCAGCCACAAGAAACGCTTTAAAAGTTGAATTTGCAAATGAGTTATTTTTTGTATTCACTTGTTTGGCTAGTGAACCAGATGTTAATTTTTAAAAGTGGGAGATATATGGGATTCTGACATTGCCGATTGGCTTGTTTGCCACCTTGTACTTTAACTCTTTGTAGCCATTAAGGGGAACAGAAACTGATTGGATAGATGGATTTCTTAGGAAGTGGCAGAGGACAGCAACATGAAAATGTGGCCTAAATGCACAGTGATTCTAACATATTGTATTGTATGAAAAGTTGGGCAGCCAGAAATTATTCTGCTAATTCCCAGAGGTGTTGCTCAGATCTTTTCCTTTCCACCCCTTTGTGTGCCTGGATGACACATACGCTTAATAAAAAACAGAGCTATTGCTTTTATCTGCTGTTGGTCTTTATATGTCAGGAAACACAGCGCCTTATAGAAAGATCTGATAACTAAGGTTAGGCCGCTGCTAACAAAAGGCCTTGTATGCTGAAAGGCATAAATCTCATGTTAACAAGGTTCTTTTGCCAGATGTGGTCAAAATGTAATTGGCGTTTGAAAAACAGATCTTGGTAAACCTCACAAATGAACCTGGACCCCCCCCCACCCCCACCCCGGTCTCCCACTGACCAACTATGAAACCCTTTGAACAATCAGTGCAGAGGAGTAGAGTATTCCAAGATAAATTGACATATGCTGGGAAATAGCCAGAGTCTTATAGACTGGCTCAGTTGTGTTTTCTATTTGTGTGTTAATTTTTTCGTCTTTTAAATTTAGTTTGTGTAATTTGTTTTCCTTCTGTTGATATTTTAATTATTAAAAATTCATTTGTATATTTATATTATGTTCTTGTATGTACAGTATGTTGCATGTTCTGCGCTCTTAAAGCAGAACCAAAGGGGGTAGGGCCCCTAACATTGCAGTTGTGAAGGCTGCCCACAGCTATATTTTAAAGACGCTGTAATCTTACCACCGTAGCATTGAGCTGCATTCTCTAGTTCTCTTGTATATCTTATATAATAATGTCTATGTGTGGAAGAGTGTGTGTTTGTCTGTCTGGCTAGGAAGTGTGAGGCTACAGCATAAAACTCAAAGAGCCGGCAAGGCGGCCCCAAGTTAAAGAGTTGGAAGAAGACAGAAGTACGAGGCTACAGCAGGAAGGTGAAAGAAAGCGACTCCAACGCCAAACTGAAACCATCCACAAAAGGCAAACTCGATTAGCCGCTAATACACAAGTGAGGCGAGCACATCAGTAAAACGAAACCTCAGAAGAGAGAGAAACTCGCTTAGCCGCTAATAGACAAGAGAGGCAAGCACATTTGCAAAACGAATCCACGACTCTGCATTGAAATCTTTTTTCTGATGATTTCAATAGTTTGTAGGAGCCCATGCTTTTTGCAGCAAAGACTTACACAGCCAGTGTATATACTATATATATATATATATTAGTGACAGATGTCCAGGGACCTTGCCTAGGATGCTGGACATACGGAAATACTGGAAGGAAGGCAGTGTTTTCCTTGGGAAACAAGGGGGCAGTGCCCCTGGGTTGTACGGTGGCCACTGAGATGGGGGATCCAACCCTATGCTCCACCATGGCCACCGCAAGGGGGCACCTGGATAGCCCCTGGACTTGAATATGCCGCAATTCTGCCACACTTGGGAGTGGTGCCGGATGTTAATCAGGGGCCACCAGCGAGACATCCAGGGACTGATTAAAAGGGGCCACCTCACTCCAATCAGGGAGCCGGAGTTGGGTGGGAGAAGGACGGAGCTTGCCAGTCAGGAGTTCGAGGCGGCCAAAGAAGAAGAGAGGAGTCCTAAGAGACTGTGTTTAGGTGATTGTGCGCTGTATGTTGTCTTGGGGGCGTCTGGGTTGTAATAAACGTATGTTATTGAAGACTTTCTGTGTCAGCCTGTCGGTGTCCGGGTCCAACATATCCTCAATATACTCCCATTTGAGCTTTTGAATTGAAGACCTGCCTCCACCATCATTCATTGGTTAAAAGCCCTGTCTTCAATTCAAAACTTCAATCAAACCTTTTGTGCTACTGTCAGTCTCCAGAAGTATTCATTTAACAGTATTTTATCCAAAAATACACACTTGTGCTTTCGAAGTTGTGAGCATATGACTGAATAGCTGACATGTTGATTATAGTAAATCAGGTGACTGGAGGCATTTTCGTGGTGTTTATATTTTTTGCTTTTGTTAAGGTTTGGTTCTTGCTGAAGCCCATTACAGTCATATGAAAAAGTTTGGGAACCCCTCTCAGCCTGCATAATAATCGACTCTACTTTCAACCAAAAAGATAACAGTGGTATCTGGGTACTGGGGTGTTTTCCGAACAAAGATTATTAGTGAATCAGTATTTAGTTTAAATCAAATGTGAAAAACTGGCTGTGCAAAAATGTGGGTCCCCTTGTAATTTTGCTGATCTGAATGCATGTAACTGCTCAATATGGATTACTTGCAACACCAAATTGGTTGGATTAGCTCGTTAAGTCTTGAACTTAATAGACAGGTGTGTCCAATCATGAGAAAAGGGATTTAAGGTGGTCAATTGCAAGTTGTGCTTCCCTTTGACTCTCTTCTGAAGAGTGACAGACAGCATGGGATCCTCAAAGCAACTCTCCAAAGATCTGAAAACAAAGATTGTTCAGTCTCATGGTTTAGGTGAAGGCTACAAAAAGATATCTCAAAGTTTAAACTGTCAGTTTCAACTGTAAGGAATAGAATCAGGAAATGGAAGGCCACAGGCACAGTTGCTGTTAAACCCAGCAGGTCTGGCAGGCCAAGAAAAATACAGGAGCGGCATATGTGCAGAATTGTGAGAATGGTTACAGACAACCCACAGACCACCTCCAAAGACCTGCAAGAACATCTTGCTGCAGATGGTGTATCTGTACATCATTCTACAATTCAGTTCAATTTGCACAAAGAACATCTGTATGGCAGGGTGATGAGAAAGAAGCCCTTTCTGCACTCACGCCACAAACAGAGTCGCTTGTTGTATGCAAATGCTCATTTAGACAAGCCAGATTCATTTTGGAACAAAGTGCTCTGGACTGATGAGACAAAAATTGAGTTGTTGGGTCATAACAAAAAACGCTTTGCATGGTGAAAGAAGAATACCACATTCCAAGAAAAACACCTGCTACCTACTGCCAAATTTGGTGGAGGTTCCATCATGCTGTGGGGCTAGTTCAGGGACTGGGGCCCTTGTTAAAGTTACATTGTCTAGAGAAGGCAGGAACAGTCTCAAGACTTCATTCAAAATAGGATCTGTTAGGAGCCGCAACACAGGCGATCATCCTGCTTTAGCTCCCATCTTCATACTAGAAGAACACCAGTGGCAGAGAATCACTGCTGTGGCAGACGCTGTCTGGAGAAGACAGAGCAGGAGAGCGTGAGGAAGAGCAGATCAAAGCCTGTTGTTAAATGTTAAACATCGTGTGACAAGCACAGTACACAGTAACCCTGATCCTGCAGAGGACAACCAATTGCTTTGCCCTTGGTTTACTGTTTGCCAGATGCATTCGAGCAGCTATGGAGCTGTCCTTGCCATTAGACATGGTGAATTGTCGGCAGCCCCAGTTACAATACTATACATATTTTCCCTGTATTTGTTATAATGAAATTTAAGTTATAATTAAATATTTTTAGGGTCCCATGAGTTTCGTTATAACAGGATTCCACATACAGTAACATAGCACAACAATAAATCTCTTTCCACCTTCCACACTTCCCTTGAAGACTCATCCACACTCCTCCTGACTCTGACTTACAATGTAGGAAACTCGTTTTCTTTTATTTCAGATCCAGGAGTACTTCCGGTGCCACGGCATTGCACATTGGTAGCACCTCCGGGTCAGAAGCCCATTTAAGTGGTTATAATGATCCCCTGTAGCTTCCCCGACAGTGATACCCATGAACTCCAATAGGCTTTGGATAATCATATGGGTGTCCCACCAATTGGATGCTGCCACCGATGTTGCCGAATTTGGGAAGCAGATACCCCTATCCTAGCATTATGGTCTCCCATCCAGGTTGGCCATCTGTCTAACACAGCATTCACTCTATAACTGTCTCTCTCTCTCTCTCTCTCTCTCTCTCTATATATATATATATATATATATATACTCAGCAAAGAAAGAAACGTCCCCTGACTTTCAACTGTTTTTACTTTCAGTAGACTTAATGTGTAAATATTTGTATGAACACTAAAAGAGTCAACACCATAAGACATAAACTAAAAATGTTTCACAATGTGTCCCTGAATGAAGGGAGGCTCAAAATCAAAAGTACCAGTCAGTATCTGGTGTGGCCACCAGCTGCTTGAAGTACTGCAGTGCATCTCCTCCTCATGGACTGGACCAGATTTGTCAGTTCTTGCTGTGAGATGTTACCCCGCTCTTCCACCAAGGCACCTGCAAGTTCCTGGACATTTCTGGGGGGAATGGCCCTAGCCCTCACCCTGCGATCCAACAGGTCCCAGACGTGCTCAATGGAATTGAGATCTGGGTTCTTCGCTGGCCATGGCAGAACACTGACATTGCTGTCATGCAGAAACTCACACACTTTTTGCCACTCCTGTCTGGTCCAGCGAAGGTGGGTTTGTGCCCATAGGCGGCGTTGTTGCTGGTGATGTCTGGTAAGGACCTGCCTTACAACAGGCCTGCAAGCCCTCAGTCCAGCCTCTCTCAGCCTATTGCGGACAGTCTGAGCACTGATGGAGGGATTGTGTGTTCCTGGTGTGACTCGGGCAGTTGCTGTGGCCATCCTGTACCTGTCACGCAGGTGTGATATTCGGATGTACCGATCCTGTGCAGGTGTTGTTACACGTGGTCTTCCACTGCGAGGATGATCAGCTGTCCTTCCTGTCTCCCTGTAGCGCTGTCTTAGGCATCTCACAGTGCGGACATGGCAATTTATTGCCCTAGCCACATCAGCAGTCCTCATGCCTCCCTGCAGAATGCCTAATGCACGTTCACGCAGATGAGCAGGGACCCTGGGCATCTTTCTTTGGGTGTTTTTCACAGTCGGTAGACAAGTCTCTTTAGTGTCCTGCGTTTTTAGAACTGTGACCTTAAATGCTTACTTTCTGTAAGCTGTTAAGGTCTTAACGACCATTCCACAGGTGCATGTTAATTAATTGATTATGGTTAATTGAACATGCATGGAAAACATTATTTAAACAATTTACAATGAAGATCTGTAAAGTTATTTGGATTTTTAAAACATTATTGTTGAAATACACAGTCCTGAAAAAGGGACGTTTCTTTTTTTGCTGAGTATATATATACATATACATAGTGATAGATGGCCGGCTGTTCATCCCGGCCAATACCCCCACACCGCCAGGTGGAGCCCTCCCTGCAGCATGGAGGGGCCTCAAATGCCAGCAGGGAATTATGGACGTTGGAGTTTTCCTTTACAGCCCTGCTGGATACCATGGGGGCCGATAGAAAGTGCTGCAGGGAGGAGCAGTGACTATTTTCCTTACGCCCCGGAAGTACGTCCGAGTCACATGGACAAGGGGAATGACGTGCTTCCGGTGTGAAGAAAATGACTTTTTATCTGACCTGGAAGTGATAAAGAATCACATGGACTGGGGATTGGGAACACTTCCAGGTCAGGGAATATAAAAGGACTGTGGCAGCTCCCAGATGGCGAGCTGAGCTAGGTGGAAGGGTGGCAATGCGTCTGGGAGTGGAGGATTGATTATTGTATTTGTGATTGATTATTGGATGAGTATAGTGGAGACAAGGGTGCTTTGTGCACTGTGCTGTGTTAAGTCAACATTTGGACTTTTACTTGGTGTCTGGTGTATTGGACAAGGGTTCAAGTGAGCGATAGCGCCCCCTATCTGTCACAATATATATATATATATATATATATATATATATATAGTGACAGTAGATGGCGCTATACCAGCATTTAACCTAACACAGACAGATGCAGGAGGCATACTTATAAAAACACAATTTTTTTTTTCTTCACTTGTGGAGAATTTCTTCCCACGAGCCCACAACACAGTCCAAGCACCAAACACAATACTTTACGTTCTTTTCTCTGCCTTTTTTCCACCACTCCTCTCTGGCAAGCTTTGTCCACTACCACCTGACTCTGGTTCCCAGAGTGGTGACTGCTGGCTCCTTTTATAATGTCCCCAGATGTGATCCAGGTGCTCATTGACCTGCTTCCAGCAGCACTTCCGGGTGTGGCAGAAGAACCGTCCAAGAGGGTTCAGAAGCTGTTGCAGCACCCCCTGGTGGTACCCCTGAATCAAAACAGGGCTGTAACCCACTCCAACTCCCATGAAGCCCTGCAGCAGTCCGAGGCACCGCTGCTATCTAGTGTCCCGGTGGAGGTACTGTTCTGCCCACGCTTGCTCCCCTGGTGGTCTTAGTGAAGAGGCGTCCCGGCCAGACAAGGACCCCGGCCGTCTGTGAATATATATATATATATATATATATATATATATATATATAAAATCCAGTATATGTGGGAGGTGTTAAAAAAAAACATGAAACTCTTCTTAATTTTCATAATTTTATGTCTGACACATTCTAACTGCTTTAATCCATTAGAGAATGAAGTAAATGATTGCAGTATATTCTACACCGCAGATAATCTCTATGTACAAAATGTCTGCTAGATGCTGAGCGTCCTCTTTTTGGATGATTTTGTTTCTTTAATGAATTGAATTGTGTCAGTAAACAATGCATCACGTTACCATTAAAGTAGTGCGTGAGAAGCAGATTACACTCTTTAGAGTTAGGAGCATTTCATAATGTTTACACAACTAACTGAATATCAAACACTAAGGGCAATGCTACATTTTTCTCAAAATACTACACCTCACAATATTAATACCATTAACCATCAGTGCAGTAAAAATAAAGGTATTATGTTGTGTATCAGCACCAATTGTTACTTTCAGAATAATCAGACGGTGTAAACTCGTAGCCCTTGAAATGCTATTTTTTTGTTCTGGCAAATGTGTGAAAGGAGCACGGTAAATTATTAATGCTGAATATGTATGGAGAATGAGAGAAAAAAATAGTCACAGTCCAACGATATGCAGTCACCAGCTACAAAAATGTTATCGTACATTTAAAAATTACAGTTTGTGAAGGCATCCATTGATTTTGGCTGCACTAGGATCAATCTGTCAATAAATACAGTACATGAGTGACTATATGATTTTCAAAACTGTGTCTGCCAAGTTAAAATCTGAAATATTGGAGACCCCAAGCAGCTTGTACATTTGGGCAAACAGAGACTGAGCAGAGGCAGGCCACGGCTGCTACAGCTTCTGCGCCTTATTATAAGTGCAGGGAAAATGGCAGGACAGAATAACAATTACAAAGATTTACACAAAACTTGGGGTGAAAAAGCAAGCCAACGCTGAAATGAATACACAGATATGGTGAGAAGCACCTCGGCTCAGACAAGAGCACAGGGGTGGAAAAGAAAAACAGCCTCTCAAGAAAGCACAAAGAAGGCAAGTCAGCATCCCAGTAGACAGTTAACGCAGTTTATCTTATTATGGGCCAGTGTGTTCTGATCAGACTGTATAGACTTTATCGTTTACGGTGGTGATCAAACTAGGGGCATCAGCGAGTCCCAAACCCCAACACAAACACCCCTGCACAGTGCCGGGTTCAAATACTGGAAGGTTTTTTTTTATAATTACCGCCAAAAATGATACAAAGCAGAAACACAAACACAGGTCTTCCTCTCCACAATACTTTCTTTCTCCCTACCACACTGCCCTCCTCCACTCAAGCGTTGCTCCACTACCTCCCAGCTCCGACTCGCCTGGATAAGGGGGTGCGGTCCCTTTAATTACAGACCTCCGGTGCCAGGGCGACTGCCCGATGAAAGCACGACCAGGTTGCATAGAAGTCCATTACAGTAGAGAGCTTGTCTCCCTACAGCGCCCTCTAGTGGTACCCAGTTACCAGCATGCCTTGTTGGCTTCCTACTGTGCACCAACCTCCATGGCTGCTACAGCCATCTAGCATGCTTGGGGAATACAAAACCTCCAGAGACGTCTTTCTTTTCCAGTGGGCTGTCCGTCCATCCCATTTGGTTCTTCCTTCTGGGTCTGATCCCTCCATCCTCCCCGGCTGGGATGCCTATAGGCCTGTTGGGGAGCCTCCCATCCGGGTAAGGAACCAACCCCTCCTCTGGCCGAGATGCCCGTCCAGCCTAGGTGGCATCTACACAGCATATGCAGACATACAGTATAGAAAATGGGTTCCCTGAGTGTTAAAGTAGATTAAAGAAAATGTATCATTGAATGGATGTTTCAAGCAATCAGAGGCTGGGAAAGGATCTACAGTACATCACAGAGGTTTAAGGGACCCCCTCAAGGTTGCTTTTTTATTTAACGAAAATGTCACAAGCAGTGCATTATTCTCTTTTTTATTTTTATTGATCTCAATGCTTTAGTGAGCTGTCATTGAGAGAGAAATTCTACAATATTTGTACTTTTTCCAGAATTCCTGAAATGTGTTTTGCTTTGTTTTCCATTTACTTTTTAATACGTGTCTCCTTCTGCACATCTCGCTCCCTTTACTGTAACTAAATGCCACAAGGGGAGTAGTTGCTGTTCTTCAGTGCCAGTTTCTTAAAGGAGGTCTCCTCCCCGAAAATGAACACCTTATTTTTTTTTATTTGTTACATAACCTATATCAGTGTTTCCCAAACTCGGTCCTGGGGGCCCACTGTGGCTGCAGGTTTTTGTTCCAACCAGATTCCTAATCAGTGACAACACCTGATAACATGGATCTCATTTAATTAGCTGGTGTTTTTTTTTCTTTTATTCTACATTCAGAAAAGCACAGCAGTCTGATTTTTACATTTATAAGACATTTAGAAATGTTTCTGCTTTTGCTATAGATTTAATTTCTTAATTCTCTTTTGTTGATTTCATTATACTTTGCCCTTTCTTTGTGCAGTTTTCCCCTTCATTGTATCTTAATAATGACAATTAAAAACAAGCAGAGCAGACACCCAGGCAAACAACGCTGAATCATGAAAGGCTGCAACTACTTTAGTGTCAGACCCACTAATTAGTAAATAATGGATTAATTAAACAATTAGAACGCCTAGAAAAGTAGAATGAAAATCAAAATAAAAATATTGTTAAAAAGAAAAAAATACATTATTCCCATATAACTGCTTGGTACATTTTAATATATTTTTTTTTTTTACCAGACTTAGTTTTCTAATTTCTATATTGTTCCCAAAACACAGAACTTGGGAAATAACACATCACTTAATTAGCCCAGGAGTTCCAATTAAAAACAGAAGCTGGTTGGAACAAAAACCTGCAGCCACAGGGGGTCCCCAGGACCGAGTTTGGGAAGCACTGACCTATAATGGTTTGTAGTGATGGCTCAGAAAAAAATGCATCTAATGTATTCATAGAGAATGGAAGCTTCTGATATACAGTCATATGAAAAAGTTTGGGAACCCCTCTTAATTCTTTGGATTTTGTTTATCACTGGCTGAGCTTTCAAAGCAGCAACTTCCTTTTAATAGATGACTTGCCTTATGGAAACAGTAGTATTTCAGCAGTGACATGAAGTTTATTGGATTAACAGTAAATATGCAATATGCATCATAACGAAATTAGACAGGTGCACACATTTGGGCCCCCCAACAGAGATACGACATCAGTACTTAGTTGAGCCTCCTTTTGCCTCTAGACACTGTCCTCCTGTAGCCTTTGAGTGTCTGGATTCTGGATGGAGGTATTTCTGACTATTCTTCCATACAAAATCTCTCCAGTTCAGTTCAATTTGATGGCTACCGAGCATGGACAGCCTGCTTCAAATCATCCCATAGATTTTCTATGATATTCAAGTCAGGGGACTGTGACGGCCATTCCAGAACATTGTACTTCTCCCTCTGTATGAATGTCTTTGTAGATTTCCAACTATGTTTTGGGTCATTGTCTTGTTGGAATATCCAACCCCTGCGTAACTTCAACTTTGTGGCTGATGCTTGAACATTATCCTGAAGAATTTATTGATATTGGGTTGAATTCATCCGACCCTCAACTTTAACAAGGGCCCCAGTCCCTGAACTAGCCACACAGCCCCACAGCATGATGGAACCTCCACCAAATTTGACAGGAGGTAGCAGGTGTTTTTCTTGGAATGCGGTGTTCTTCTTCCGCCATGCAAAGAGCTTTTTGTTCTGACCAAATAACTCAATTTTTGTCTCATCAGTCCAAAGCACTTTGTTCCAAAATGAATCTGGCTTGTCTAAAAGAGCATTTGAATACAACAAGTGACTCTGTGACGTGAGCGCAGAAAGGGCTTCTTTCTCACCACCCTGCCATACAGATTTTCTTTGTGCAAATTGCGCTGAATTGTAGAACGATGTACAGATACACCATCTGCAGCGAGATGTTCTTGCAGGTCTTTGGAGGTGATCTGTGGGTTGTCTGTAACCATTCTCACAATCCTGCGCATATGTCGCTCCTGTATTTTTCTTGGCCTGCCAGACCTGTTGGGTTTAACAGTAACTGTGCCTGTGGCCTTCCATTTCCTGATTCCATTCCTTACAGTTGAAACTGACAGTTTAAACCTCTGAGAGAGCTTTTTGTAGCCTTCCCCTTAACCAGGGGTCCTCAATCCCAGTCCTGGAGAGCCGCAGTGGCTGCAGGTTTTTGTTCTGACCTGGTTGCTTAATTAGAAAGCAATTCTTGCCAATAAAGCACTAACAAGCTATGAAATTAAATTAACTCTGCTATGTCAGGTCATTCTCATATCCTAGATTTTCTTTCCCTTTCTATCATGCAAATGATTTGAAGGCTAAAATGGACGAGTAATTCTCAGTCCTTCACTTTTTTCTCTTCATTTTTCTTCCAAGTATTTAATTAAACCAAATAGTGCAGATAAATACACACAGGTGTAAATGTAAATAAGCTAAATGGAGAAATGCTGCTCTCTCTTGTCTTTTGCATGTTATTGATAATAAGGAGCAATTAAAATAGCTGTTTAAGACAAAATTAAGCAATAAGGGCTCAAAATCACTAAAGTGAAGCAGAAGTGTTACTTTAGCAATAAGTGCTTTTTATTAAGCAACTGGGTTGGAGCAAAAACTTGCAGCCACTGCGGCTCTCCAGGACCGTGATTGAGGACCCCTGCCCTAAACCATGAGACTGAACAATCTTTGTTTTCAGATCTTTGGAGAGTTGCTTTGAGGATCCCATGCTGTCTGTCACTCTTCAGAGGAGAGTCAAAGGGAAGCACAACTTGCAACTGACCACCTTAAATACCTTTTACCACTCATGATTGGACACACCGGTCTATGAAGTTCAAGTCTTAACGAGCTAATCCAACCAAATTGGTGTTGCAAGTAATCAGTATTGAGCAGTGACATGCATTCAAATCAGCAAAATGACAAGGGGACCCACATTTGTGCACAGCCAGTTTTTCACATTTGATTTAATTTCATACGACTAAATACTGCTTCACTGAAAATCTTTGTTCGGAAAACACCCCAGTACTCAGATGTTCCTAGGAAATGAAAGACATACCACTGTTATCTTTTTGGTTGAAAATAGAGTCAATTATTATGCAGGCTGAGAGGGGTTCCCAAACTTTTTCATATGGCTGTAATGGGCTTCAACAAGGACCAAACCTGAACAAAAGCAAAAAATATAAACACCACGAAAATGCCTCCAGTCACCTGAATTATTATAATCTGTATGTCAGCTATTCAGTCATATGCTCACAACTTCCAAAGCACAAGTGCATATTTTTGGATAAAATACTGTTAAATTAATACTTCTGGAGACTGACAGTAGGACAAAAGGTTTGATCGATGTTTTGAATTGAAGACAGGGCTTTTAACCAATGAATGATGGTGGAGGCATGTCTTCAATTCAAAAGCTCCAATGGGTGGTGTGTTCCTTTATTAAGCAGACAAGTGCCGATGGCAGTGAATGAAGTGCCCCCCTTCTACCTCTTCATCTTTCCCCTTTTCTATGTGAGGTCGATGTACTTGATCAACCTTCTCCAAACAGTTCAGTCCTGCACTTCCTCACCAGTCAGGCCCTTTTTCTTCAGATCTTCATTTACTTTATCCATCCACCTTCACTTTGGCCTCCCTCACTCTCTGTTCCATTTTTTCCATCACTCTGTTGCCCACATTGTCATTGTCTCTCCCCATCATGTGGAATCAATCCAATCAGCTTCAGAAAGTGCCCCCCTTTAGTGTTCAGTGTTACTTACATCTGTGCCTGCACTGCTCATGGGTAATCATCAGCCTCTGGACACGATTACTAGAGAATACTCTACAACAATCTAAATTAAAAAGGAAAATGGCAAAAGAACAATGTGCATTTAAAGATATGGCAAAGAATACTAATACTTAGGACTTCCTTAATAACATCTGTAGGCCACTAATGATATTAATTAAAAGTAAGAATGATGTACAGATTGTAAACGTGGCTGGAAATAAAAACCTGAAGACATTATGATGCCCAAGTACTAGAGCTGAAAACTACTGGTGTACGACATTTACAGAAACTCTATACATGGAAAGTTAAGGTTGGCTTTCATGTTTCAGAAGTACTTATCTATCCATCCATCAATTATCCAACCCACTGTATCCTGACGACAGGGTCACGGGGGTCTGCTGGAGCCAATCCCAGCCAACACAGGGCGCAAGGCAGGAAATTAACTCCGGACAGGGCACCAGCTCACCGCAAGGCACACACACACACACACACACCAAGCACACACTAGGGACAATTTAGAATCGCCAATGCACCTAACCTGCATGTCTTTGGACTGTGGGAGGAAACCCACGCAGATGCTAGCCACTGTGCCGCCGTACTCATCTATAATTGTCCTAAATCATATTCAGATACTTTGCGGGATCCCACTGAAGGTTGCCGGATGTCATGGCCAGCCTGCACACTGGTACTGTGAGCGCTGCACAGAGTGGAGGCAGGACCTCAGTGGTTCTCCCACTTGATTCTGGGGTCCGTCAGGGGTGAGTTCTGCTCCTACTCTCTTCAATGCTTGCAATGCAGGGTCGTGGGGTCCAGTGGCTGTGTGTTGGTGAAGAAAGATTCACTGATTGTGACTTTGCTGACGATGCTGTGATCTTCACAGAGTCAATGTAGGCTCTGATTGGGGCTCTTGAGAGACTGAGCAAGGAGTCTGAGAGTCTGGGCTTGTGAGTGTCTTAATAAAAACCAACATCCAGGCCTTTAATGGCCTCTTGGGCACGGCCATCAGCAGGGTGTCTGTCTGCAGAGAGAGTGTTGACCTCGTCAAGAGGTTTACTTACATTCATGTCTCTGGTGAGTCTTCGTATGAAATCAGTAGATGGATTGGGAGAGCATGGGTAGTCATGAGGTCTCTGGAAAGGGGTGTGTGGCACTCCCGATATCTCTGTAAAAGGACGAAGGTCTTCAGAGATCTGGTGCTTCCTGCCTTGCTATATAGTTGTGAGACATGGATGCTATCCAGTGACTTGAGACGATGGCTAGACTCCTTTGGTACTGTGTCTCTCCTTTTGTATCGTTGGTTTGACTTTGTGTTGCTCATGGAGTCCCAAATGAGGTACATTACCTGCATTGTGAGATAGCATCAGTTACGGCACTATGGTTATTTGGCGTGATTCTCCGATTGTCTTGAGGACCCGAATGGCTGGACCAGGCCAAGGGGACACCCACGTAACAGCTGGCTGTGGCAGATAGAGGGTCATTTCCAGAGGGTGGGACTGGATCGCGGTCTGCCTGGGGGGTTGCCAACCGGGTTTGTTGTGTGGTGGGTGTGGCAACGTGCTCTACCAGTACAGACTCCCCAACTTGACCAGATCTGATATTCAGCCATTTTTTATTGTTCAGGTTTTGGGATAGAACAATTAAACATATCTGTTTCTAGTGAGACACAGGAAGACTAATAGGAAAGAAGAGAAAAATAAAGAAAAGCTGGAAAACATATGATATCATTCACCCAGTGTTAACACTCCTTATGCAGGCAGTGATTCCACAGAACTAAAAGGAGACCCTACACAGCTCAAAGAAAGTAAAAATGACAATAATTATTTTAAGCTCGTTTCATTTATGTAATTTTAGCGAGCCAGTGGCACTTGGTGGCACACTTCTGTGACAGCCAGTCGCTTGAGACAGCTAAACAAGGTCACCTTGTGGCAAAGAAAATGTTTATGCTTGAGAAAATAAAGTGCAAACATTACACGCATTGTATGAATATGAATGAAGATTAAAATGTGTTATACACCGAGACATGAAGGAAATGTGCGTAAACGGAGACAAGGCGTATACAGTGATAGGGCAGTAGAGGCAAAAATCCATGTCACAGTGTAATTAAAAATTCTAAACATTTCAGTAGATAGCCAGTATAATGTATTTGTATGGACTTTGGCGACTGAAATGTATTTTTTAACAAATAAACTACTAATTTTGTACACTGGTAAAGTTTACCTGTTGAGATATTTGTTTAACACTCTGCTACTCAGACAGATTTGACAATTGGTATTTACTTCTCTTAAACCGATACAAGAACACTCGTTTCTCACTCGTTTGCTCACTCATGCTGCCAAAGAAACAGAACTACAAGACACGGATGGCTTCTTCATGTCTTACCTATCTGTTTGCATCAACTGCACAGCACCCTGGGTAATGCTGTAGCGACTAAGAAGAGTGGTTCTGAAAATGTGATGAATGATGGATGGCAGGATTATTGACAAATATATGAAACTGGTTAACAGTGATTTACCCCCCTCCTCACCCCAGCCTGATTTTGGGGTCTTAAGGCACACCCCTAAAATATAACAAATATCTTTTTCACTCCTTTACACTGACGTCTTCACTCTGGAAGCTTCTCTCTCTTGCTCTTCATTCACACACAGGACTGCCTCCTTCCTTCCTGTTCATTCCTGATGGGCAAGTCAAGAGTTGCACCATTGAAGCAGGTCACGATTCCAAGATTGGAGCTGTAGTGGCAGTTAAAATGGACAAAATGCTTAAAGGTGAGCTTCAAATGCCCTTACAAGAATCTACATTTTGGACTGACAGCACCACGGTGCTAAAATACATTTCAAATGAAAGCACTCGATTCAAGACTTTTGTAGCCAACAGAATCTCCGTGATCGGAGATCATTCACAACCTTCACAGTGGAGGTATGTCTCATCTGCCCTTAACCCAGCTGGATCAAGCATCTTGAGGGCTAAGCATAGAAAACTTTCTCAAAAGCACCACATGGTCCAAGTTTCTTACTGAAGTCAGAACGTGAGTGGCCAAAAAGACCAGATCAGCTGAACGATTCACTCTTTGAAGTTAAAACTTGTGCAGTTAACATGACAAAAACAGAGGAGGCAACAGAACCCACCGACAAACTAATCACTAACTTTTCAGATTGGCATCGCTTGAAGAAAGCAGTGGCTTGGTTCCTCAAGTTTAAAGACATACTGCTACATTCTCGTCAGAATGTAGAATGCAGTCATTCAGCACCCTAGAGCCCCTTCTAAGACATGTGTGGGGTCCCCTAACATACAGTAGATAGCTAACATCCTAAACTTTAATTGTAAAGGGATGAGCTTGCTTATTAGACATGGGCCACATCGAAATACCTCAACACTAAATTACAGTTCCAAATTTTCTTTCCAAGTCTTTTCAAGTTTTTAGCATACCAGTAAAACAGTTTTTATGAACTCCATACCATAAAAAGAATTTTACCCAGCATATCGCCAAATCTGGGTGGCACTGTGGCGCAGTGGGTAGCGCTGCTGCCTTGCATTTAGGAGACTCGGGTTCGCTTCCCGGGTCCTCCCTGCGTGGAGTTTGTATGTTCTCCCCGTGTCTGCATGGGTTTCCACCCACAGTCCAAAGACATGTAGGTTAGGTACATTGGCGATCCTAAATTGTCCCTGGTGTGTGTGTGTGTGCCCTGTGGTGGGCTGGCGCCCTGCCCGGGGTTTGTTTCCTGCCTTGCGCCCTGTGTTGGCTGGGATTGGCTCCAGCAGACCCCTGTGACCCTGTAGTTAGGATATAGCAGGTTGGAGAATGGATGGATGGATATCGCTAAATCCTAAAACAAAAAAAATATTGCTCAAAAAATTAAGGGAACACTTAAATCACAAATCTTGATGAACGAGATATTCAAGTAGAAAACCTTTCCTGAGTATCCTGTGTAATTTTTTGAGGAGAACGGTCAATGGAAACTAAACTCTCCGACCCATAGAGAGCTGATTCAACGTCAACACCAAATATCAAACTCAAAAATTGAAACCCCAAGCTGATCCAACTTGTGTGAGTTTTATCACGGCAACCCCTAATGTGACTGGGGCCCCCACATGCCTGTATGCACCCCTGACAACATCTGGCCACAAGCCTGAAGAGAGGGAAGATGGTGTCCTGAGGGATCTCCTCCCATACCTGGATCAGGGCATTAGCGACCTCCTGGACAGTCTGTGGCACTACTTGGCAGCGTCGGATGTATAATGTCCCAGAGGTCCTCAATTGGAATTCAGGTCTAGGGAGCATGCGTGCCAGCCAATGTCAACCACAGGAGGCCGGGCATTGTTCTGCACCAGTTGGGACCCAGAGCCCAGTGAACGGTCTGACAATGGCTCTGAGGATTTCCTCCTGGTACCTAACAGCAGTTAGGGCACCTTTGCCTAGTACATGGGGGTCTGTGCGTCCCTCCAAGGATATGCCTCCAAAGACCATCACTGACCAAGCACCGTGGTCATGCTGAATGATGTTGCAGGCTGCATAACATTCACCATGTTATCTCCAGACACTATCACGTATGTCAAATGTGCTATGTGTGAACCTGCTCTCATCTGTGAAGAGAACAGGGCACCAATGGAGGAGCTGCCAATTGTGTATATTCGCTGGTGAATGCCAATCACACTGGACAGTGATCGACTATGAGCACAGGCCCCACAAGAGGACGTCAGTGCCTCATGCCACCCTCACAGAGTCTGTTTCTGAGAGTTTGGAAAGAAACATGCACACCACTGGGCAGCTAGAGGTCATTTAGTGCAGCTCTGGTGGCACTCCTCCTGTTCCTTCTCGCACAAAGGAGCAGATACCAGTCCTGCTGCTGGGTTTATGTCCTTCTATGGCCCTGTCTCATGTAATGGTCCATCTCCTGGTATTTCCTCCATGCTCTTGAAATTGTGCTAGGAGACACATCAGACCTTCTTGCATTAGCGTGTATGGATGTGCCATCCTGGATGAGCTGGACTACCTTTGTAACCTGAATTAGCTGCAGGTACCACCTCATGCTACCAGCATTGACAAGGATACTAGCAATATGCAAAACTAGAGAAGAAACAGTCAGGAAGGATACAGAGAGAACAGCTGTCTGTGGCCACCACCTGCTAAACCATTCCCTTCCCAGGATCATCTTGCTGTTGCCCGCCCAGGCCCCCTCTTGTCACTTTCATTTGCACCAAAGCAGGTGAAGTTGATTCACAATCGCTTGTGCTTCCTAGCTGGACAGACTGAAATCCCTGAAGCTTCATTGACTCGGTGCTAGACAGAGATGATTACGTTTTCCCTTTATTTCTGAGCAGTGTATGAAGCAGAGTGCCACAGCCATTGCTCTTTGTATCGTATGAAAAACCTGTCAGTAAAAGTCTGCCTTCATAGAAAAAAAAGTTTAGATTTACTTACAGTTCATCACAGTAGAACTGAACATCCTCTAGGGGAGACAACCAGCAGATTGCATTTAAATATGGTGCCTGCTGTCACAGAATGATAATTGTATTCTCCACAACACTTGGGTTCAACAAAAAGGCATTGAATAAGACAATAAGAGTATGGAGAAATAATGGTGTGAGTGCCAGTGTGGGAACGAGAGCTGCCACCATCTTTTGTTCACACCCTATGCCTTACTTCACCCGGTTTTCCAGAGCACAGTTTGGTCCCACTTTATCTTCCCTTGGAAACATTTAAGCAAATCTGATTTTATTTTTTTTTTCTAACATTAAAGGATCTAATTGAATCCATTCTTGTTTCTTAAATAAAAATAAACTAAAAACAGCTTTCTGGTTAATACTTTTTAATGTACTGGAATAATAGGTTTTCATCAAGCTGTCAGATCAGAAGAATATTCACTTTCACAGACCTGTCATTCAAGCTGCCAGCCTGGCATTTTCTGTGCAGAATATACTGGTAATAGCATTAAAGACTGGGTCTCTAATTTAGGGTAGCATGGTTGATTTTAAAGTGTACTGGGATTTCTTGGTCCACTCAATGTTTTGTTTTTTTCCACTCTTTACTTTTGCTGTACATCATGAGCTGTTAACTCAATTTGATGAATGAAATAGACTTTAATAAATCCCTCTATGGAAATTTGTCTTTATCTGTCCACTATATTCATTTATCCATTTCTTAGGTCACCCCTGGATTAACTCTTTTTAGCCTCGCAATGAAGTCAATTTATACACTCACCTAAAGGATTATTAGGAACACCTGTTCAATTTCTCA
>JANRMT010028174.1:36718370-36735234 GCA_026402145.1 Polypterus bichir lapradei | reverse complement strand
CACCATGGTCACCACCCATCTTGAAAAGTTTCCCCCCTCACATATACCAATGTGCCACAAACAGGAAATTAATATCACCAACCATTCCCATTTTATTAAGGTGTTTCCATATAAATTGCCCACCCTGTATATTAAATGAAAAACAAAACACTACTGCACATTCCCAATGTAGAAAAAATATATATATGTATAAACCACCACCAAAGCAATAACGTGACAACACTATATATATACTCAATGACAAACCCTCCCTTGCCCCAGTAACATATAACAAACACAAAACACAGATAGTAATAAATGAACACAGAAAATGGCAATGATATTGAACTTGAGTCCGAGTGTACAACTGTCCTGAATGTGGAAGACTGGTCAACTGATAAGAGATGAGTTTGTATTTCCCGGAATCAATGGAGCAACCTCACCGTGAATCCTCGGCTTATGGTGGATGATGTAATCTGACCCCGGGGTCTCTGGTGATGAGGGAATTGAAGTCAGTCCAGCGGAATGAAAACAAACTGGTTGCAATGGCGCGATGTGGTAAACAGCAGGTAAGTTGATGCGTCGTGGTGAAATGTGATCCTCGTCTCTCTCTCCTCTCTCTCCCCTGTTCTATCCCGATTGTTTATATAGTACTGCAGGATTTGATTGATTGATCGTTAACAGGTGGTTTCCAATTTGGGGCTGCGGTCTCTTTCGATCATCCATCCCCCTTGTATTTACGGGGACGACATTTACTGATGCACACAAACAGCAAACGGGATGATGGAAACAAAACACACTCAGTACAAACACTGAACAAAACTATTACTATTTAGCCCCGCTACAATGTGCATTACTGTCTTTTCACCACAAGAAGACTAACTGCATGTGATGATGCGGGTTCTGCTCCATGCTCCCATCTTGCTTCTGCCCTTGAACCCGACACCGTTGGTAATGTTACCGATGAGCACGGCAGTGAGGCACAACAAATAGAGCAAGGGGATGGTGCAAAAGTGCAAAGTGCTTTTATTTTAAAAAAACAAACAAAAACAGGTGTTCAGACAAAGTGCAGTGCAACAAATATCTTTCAAATAAATAATCCATAAAAAAGTTTGAAAGGGTGGAGGTTAAAAAAAATAGAAAATAAAAAGCAATCCTTTAAAATGAAGTTAAAACAATGCTGGAAGCAGTCCCTTTAAAAATCCAAAGCCCAGTGTCTTTCTTTATCTGACGGCTCCCCTGCTTCTCCCATACGGGCTCCTTAACAAGGGAGTCGCCCTTCCTACAGCTGACCTTACTACTGTCCGGTTGCCTTCCATTCTCTGTCTCCATATGGCTACCTTACAGGACCGAGACTTGGGTTCCTCAGCGGCCAGGTTGCTCACGCTGAGGCACACCTTCACAAGACTCCACGATTCCCATTGCCTTCCGCGGGAAGCCATCCATACTACCGGTCACTCCAGCTCCTAGAAATCGTTCAGCGGGAGTGACCACTTCCAAATGCCCCTCCTCTAGTGTCGGCCAAACACTGCTCGTGAGGGGCTCTTCAATCCAGCTGCCTGCGAGCGCTTGCTCTCTGTCGCTCGCACCAGCTTTCTCCTTCAGCTTCCTGCCTTCTTCCTCACTCCCGCAACCTCTGTTTCTTTTTCTCATTTACTCTCTTTTTTCCCCTCGCGCTACTCTTTATAACGGGGACGTGATTCACCTGTGGCAATCAGTGGCTCCTGGGAACAATTACGGATCACAAATTCCCCAGGACCCACTTCAGCCACATGACCACGCCCCATCACTAAGCCGTGAGTGCAGCAATTATTTATTTAAAACTAGCCTTTTTGACGGGAGCTGTGGACCCGCTATACCACACTGCACGGAAAGCTGATTTCCACCACATGGGATGTGTTCTGTTTTCTTTACCAGTTGCTTCAATTACATTATTAGCTTATGCAGATTTATAATCAGCAACTTGATGATGGCTAACATTATGTAGGGGAAGACGGGGCAGGTTGTCTCAAGGGTCGTCTAGCAAAAGTAATTATATCTATGGTGTGCTGACGTCACTGGATAGTGTGTAAACAATACAGTGATGAGTAGCAGACACTCGGGTGAACAGTAAGATTGTTAGTTACATCACAGATTAAAACTCGCATTTTTGTCAATGAAAAAGCATCTTTTTGTGCATCAGAGAGTTTCACATTTCCGGAGAGTACTTCAATACAGGTAACATTTTCAAGCACTTATTTGAAGATCTTTGAATCCTGAATTTATTGTGCAATGTACTAGTTGTTTACGTTAACTTCGTTGGTGTACTGACCTCTATTGGGGCATGTTGTCACATATCACATGCGTCAAATTCCGTCAAAACAAGACTTCATTTTCATCTTCTCGGAAAAGGATGAAATATGGGTACTGATGTCATCATGAAGTTGCCTGCCCCCATTCGCTTTGGTGGAACTGCCAGAAGCAGCAAGCAGTTTAAGTTTCGTAATGTATTGCTGTGCAACTATGGCGCTGACATAGGCCTGGGCTAGACCTGTAACAGTGAGCAGCCTATGACTGTAAAATTGTGTTTTGTTACAGGAACATAATGCCGTTGCAACTGAGTTAGTCTGTAGTAGTTGGTATGTTCTAAAGGCCTACTTGATGACAGCTTTAACTATTCGTGACAACATGCCCCTGCTTGTGAGACAACATACTCCATCCTGGGGTATGTTGTCACATCTCAAGTGTCCCGGTTTAAATTAGTTTATTACATACTAAGTATCTCTGTTGATAATGCTTGTTATTTTGTATCTATTTAATGTTAATTTACCTAATCAATGCAGGCCTTTGCTTGGCAATAACTTTATATTTGACCCATCCACAGCTGACTAAGTAAAACTTGAGACAGCTTGCCCCGTCTTCCCCTACTGTATATACATTGTAATAGGCTGCAATCATAGGCTGGCATCCCTGCTGGGACAGGTTCCAGTCCATTGCCTGGGAAAAGCGAGATGAAAGGAAGGAAACTCCCTGCCAGACATCATCTTATGCTGGCGTCCCTGCCGGGGCAGATTGAGGCTCCTTACCTGTCCAGGACACCAATATAATGGTAGAATCAGGGAGTTAACCTGCTTGGACAATTTCATCCATCCATCCATCCATTATCCAACCTGCTATATCCTAACCACAGGGCCACGGGGGTCTGCCGGAGCCAATCCCAGCCAACACAGGACGATTTGGCTCTTGGATTTGTAGCCATCTTCTTCCCTCTTGGATCGACTAATCCTAGCTTTGGGCTGGAATCCCGTCTTAATTTCCTGTAATGCACACATACACGTCAAGATTAAAAGTAATGTTAACCGTCTTGCTTCCCAAATGCTTGAGTGTGCCAGAGCTGTTTAAAGCACAGCCGGAGAAGAGCAGAGCTTTCACTAATTGGTTCATGAGGATTCGGTTTCCTTGGATGTTGAACTAATCAGTCACACCTTTTCTGCCAGGAATTTGGAAGTAATGTTTGCCTGTGCTCTCTATTTTAAGGAACATTATAAATAGCAGAAAAAAGTAAGCTTTCTGTATAGTTGGAAAGTCTGCTTAGCTTACAATACCACGATGCTGCGAGATGATAGGGAATACCTTGATTACTTGACTCGAGCAAAGCACTTTTAGCAGGACTGTCATTCAGTCATTTTTCTGCATTTTTTTTCAGTCTCCAAATCTCCCAAAACATCAAAACTGAGAGTCGTTACATCTTAACGTCACATATTACTCTGCGAGGGGCATGCCATCTGCTGCAGGATCCCTTGTTCCCATTTTTACTTTCTCGTATAGGGATAGTATTATAATCATCCAAAAATTTGATGTTGAGATTTTGATATAATTGTACATCCATCCATTATCCAACCTGCTATATCCTAACTACAGGATCACGGGGATCTGCTGGAGCCAGTCCCAGCCAACACAGGGCACAAGGCAGGAAACAAACCCCGGGCAGGGCGCCAGCCCACCGCAGTATAATTGTACAATACAATACAATTTATGTTTGTATAGCCCAAAATCACACAAGAATTGCCACAATGGGTTTGAACAGACCCTGCCTTTTGACAGCCCCCCAGCCTTGACTCTCTAAGAAGACAAGGAAAAACCCTTGTAGGGAAAAAAATGGAAGAAACCTTGAGAAAGATAATTCAAAGAGAGACCCCTGTCCAGGTAGGCTGGGCGTGCAGTGGGTGTCAAACAGAAGGGGGTCAATACAATACAGTACAATACACAGAACAGAACACAAGTCATCCTCAATGCAATATAATAGTGCAATAGAAATATTACAAGTACAGAGCAAAATTCAACACTAGATGATATCACATAATAGGATTTGAATCTCAAAGTTTTAGACTTCCCTGAGTTCAAATTACTTTCTTGTAGGGATTGTCCAAACATTTCATTTCGAGATTTTGATGAATCTCAGCATTTTAGACCTCCCTGAGTCCGAAAATTCCATTTTTGGAATTATGTCTGTGTGTGTGTGTATGTAAACTCAATAACTTGAGTATGCTTTCACTTATGTCAATCAAATTGTGCATACAAGTATTAGGTACAAAACATAGATTTTTATCCACTTTTGGGCTATTTATGCTAACCAGAAGTGGTACTTGACCTTTCATTCATGCAGCTGCAGAGTCTAATTTATTCAACTTTACTTTTATAATAATTGCTCAATATATTATTGATTTGATTAGTTGTTGACAGTTCTTTAATGTACATAATATAACAATATAATCATAGTCTTGTGCTTTACTCCTCAAATACTCATCCCCATATCTGAGTATACAAGAAGTTGTAAATGGTGCCTTGCCACCCCTTTTTTCTGAGTGGAATCATCACTGTCAGACCTGCAGAAGGGACTTGGGACAGCAAAGTACTTAGGACCTCAAATTCATAATTTCAGAACGTCGAGTGACAGCAATGTCTGTTTATAAGACTGTCTCAGAAAAATGCACTCTTTAGGTGTGCCACTTAGGAAAATATGTAGGAATCAGGCCGTGTTAGTGTTCTTTATTTATTACTTTTAATGTTTCTCTAAAGAAAATTAAGATAAAAGCACTTCAGTTATTACTAAATCAATGCTGGAGTGTCTATGGTTATCTGTTTAAACCATCAACTGAACATGTGCCTTTTGATAATGGTGACATTCTACATACATATATATATATATCCATCCATCCATTATCCAACCCACTATATCCTAACTACATGGTCGCAGGGGTCTGCTGGAGCCAATCCCAGCCAACACAGGGCGCAAGGTAGGAAACAAACCCTTAGGATCGCCAATACACCTAACCTGCATGTCTTTGGACTGTGGGAGGAAACCTGAGCACCTGGAGGAAACTCACGCAGACCTGGGAAGTGAACCCGGGTCTCCTAACTGCGAGGCAGCAACGCTACCACTGAGCCACAATGCCACCCTATATATATGCTGTATATTTTTTTTTGACTAAGACAGTACCGTAACATGTACATGTTGTTTAAATTAGTAAAATAAATTGAAAACTTGGCATAATAACAACATTCAGTGAAACTGAGAATATATTGATTATCTTTAAATAAGAATCTTTACCCACAATTCCCTTTTATCGTATGCTCGTGTATGCAAATAATGCAATCTACCTATCAATAAAAACACACAACTGATTTAGCGCGCCCACAGTGAATATCACAAATGGTAGTGAGTAACAGAGAATGATATTTGCTAAGTTTTAACACAAGTTGTAATGTATGTCCAGTTGGGAGACGATCATAGTTTGGGTTAATTCAGCTTTTAGTAATTCACTCAAGATCTTCAGTTCTGTTGTCGTTTTAATTTTATTACGCCATGTCTGTGTCTTCTATGCTACAGTTTGAGGATTATTATTATTGGCATCGGCATCATTTTTATTATTGTTTGTGTTAAGACGGTCGATGTCAGACGTTAACATCGCTAGTATGTGAAAATAATATAAAACAATATAATCAGACATTCGCGTTGAGTCTGAGTGTTCGTAGGTCTGTATTGTGTAATAAAAACGTTGCATCACTCAGGGCCGTTTCTGGGCAACAGATTGTGCTGTGCATAGTGCAGACAGCGCAGGCATTGCTCAGGTGCACAACAGAAACTTTTCACCAAGCATAAATTATTGTCTTTCCTAAATAAAATAAGGACTTATTGCAATGTGCATCATACAGACCAATTTCACTTTTGAATAATGATGTTAAGATACTCTCCAAAGTCCTAGCAAGAAGGATGGAGAAAGTGCTGCCTTCGGTAATATCACAAGATCAAACTGGATTTATTAAACGCAGACACTTATATTCCAGTCTTCAACGCCTGTTTAATGTAATATGTTCACCCACAAAGTCAAACACCCCGGCGATATTATTATCATTGGATGCAGAAAAAGCATTTGATGTGATTAAATGGAACTTCCTTTTCACTACATTGGAGAAATTTAAGTTTGGCCCAATCATTTGTGCATGGATCAAATTACTGTATACCAATCCAGAAGCTTCAGTTTGTATTAACATCATTTGTTCAGACTACTTTAAACTAGAACGTGGTTCCAGACAAGGATGCCCCTTGTCACCACTGCTTTTTGCAATTGCCATTGAGCCACTGGCAGCTCACTGTCAAAATGCTGATCAGATAAAGGGGATTAGCAGAGAAGGACTTGAACAGAAAGTTTCTCTATATGCAGATCATATGGTACTGTATACATCAGATCCACAAAATATTGTGCCTGCAGTCCTAACAGAGCTAAAAGAATTTCAAAAGATTTCTGGTCTCAGAATTAATTTGAACAAAAGTGTGCTCTTCCAAGTGAATTCTCAAACATACAATTTTAGATTGGACACCCTACCTTTTATCATTACATGTCAGTTTAAATACCTAGGGGTAGACATCACAAGTAGACATAAAGCTCTTTATCGACAGAAACATTTTTTTGTGTTCTGGTCCGGCCGAATTTTTCTAAACAAAATAAAGTTATGAATCGCTACATGGGGCTTAAGTAATGCATCCTGACCACTAGAGGGCACTTGCCTAGACTGCCTATTCCCAGAAACAGCCCTGCTTTCCAAGGATATCATCTTAATGATTTAAAGAATTGAAGTGCATTTGAAATTCTCTGTCCTTCACTTTTTCTCTCTTCAGTTTCCTTATGAATATTTAATTAAATCACAGTGTTTAATTAATTTAATTTAATTAGTTCACAGTGAATACCCTCGGGCGTAAATGGAAATACTTTAGATGGAGAACTTCTGGTTCCTTTTGCCATTTGCATCTTACTGCTGATAAGGAACAGTGAAAAAAGTGCATGCTGCTGTTTATGACTAAAAGAAGTAATGAAGGGAGGAAGCCTTAATAAGCAAGACAACTTAAATGAAACAGAAGATATGTTACTTGAGCAATAATTGGCATTGTGTTAAGCAATCGGCTTGGAACAAAAACCTTCAGCCACTTGGGTCCCCAGGATGGACTCTGCAGACGCCTGCTCTAAATGGTTTAATTGTGTGGGTCACTTTAATTTTCATGAATCTCCAGCAGAATGGAACTTCTGTGTTTATTTTTTTGAAAGAACAGCAATAACTTGAGATTGATGGACTGGATAGGTAACCATCTCAATTGAAAAGGAACTGGAAGAAAGTTCAGATTATGTGGATTTAATGGGAGAGCCTGATACAGAAAAAGTTAGGAAAATTCAATTTTTAAAATGATCTGCTCTGTTTCTCGTGAGTAAGCTTTTCATTTTGCATAAATGATACTGATATGTGAAGAATTTATAATGTGCTAAAAGAATTTTGTCAGCTAATGTTTTTCAGGAGCAAAAACAGCTTATCTTGACAAATCGTACCTTAAACGTGACAATTTCTCATTATTTCCACTGCGGACGTGTAAGTCTATCTGAAAATAAAACTGACACCTTTAAGTACTCATTTTTCCTGATTTTTTTTCAATTTACACAAATATATTCTTCCATATACAGTATGTATAGAAGTAAACACTCAGACCTCCAGTCCTAGAAGGAAGGCAGTTCATGCATTCTTATAGCACCCCAAGTCACTCGACAGTGTATAGGAGTGCCTGTTATACTCGAAATGTATAATGTGCGTTTGCGCTGAAAAGATCAGTCAGCCTGTGCAATGTGCGTTACTGTCAGCACATGTCACTGTGGTTCTTTACCTGTCGGTCACGGCATATGGTGTAACATGTCGTAAGTTCTCGATTAGGACTAAGTTCAAGGTTCAAGGTCCAGTGGTTCAGAAGTTTTTAAAGATTTTCAAATTTTTACGTGACAGAGGGGCAACCCTTGCCATTTTATATATATAGTAGCTGTGTAAGCTATAAAAAGCCCAGGCTCCTAGAAACCATGGATTCTGGCACTTCAATCAATCAATCACATTGGTTGTGCATTAGCAACTAAGTGAGGTTCTCTTTCCTTGGCAGTTTCATTTTGCTGATGTGCTCGCCTCACTTGTGTATTAGCGGCAAAGCAAGTTGTTGGTGGTTTCACTTTGGTGACAGAGTCGATTTCTTTGAGTTTCATGTTGTACCCTCACAATTCCAGGCCGGACAGACAGACAGACACACACACTTCCACGTGTAGACGTTTATATCTAAGATAGTAGCTGTCCTCCGCAGGAACAGGACAAACTTTATAAATCAATAAACAAATGGGTATCGATAGTTAAGTGGAGGCAAGATACACTCCAAAACATGGCCAGAGGTAGAGCGTCTCGAACAGGGGCTGGCTCGTGAGTGCGGAGGGTCCTACCCAGCTCCCCACTCCAGACGCCATGTTTCCCCCTCCCCTCACTCCTCAGCCTCTCTCTCAGATTAGCACGAATATATCGCTCCTGCAAGTAAACTATGATTCTTAGCTTGATGACAGAAGTCGCAAAATCAACTGGAATTTTCAAGCAAATTCCAGAAAAAAACCCGCTCTAAATCTGTTAAGCAGTTCTCTCGTTCGCTAGCTAAGCGAATGTAAGATACTCCCCAAGGCTGGCGCGTGAGTGAGGAGGGCCCCTGCCCCCCCTTCCCCTTGGCCCACTGCGTGTCTCTGGAATTCGTGCAAATAAATCACTCCTGTAAGTGAACTATGATTCTTAGCGTGATGAGAGAGGTCGCAAAGTCAACCGGAATGTTCAAGCAAATTATAGAATAAAAACCCGCTCTAAATCCGTTAGGTAGTTCTCCCGTTCACTAGCTAAGCATTTGTAAGGTACGCCCTGAGGCTGGCGCGTGAGTGAGGAGGGCCCCCGCACCCCCTCGCATCAGCCTGCTGCTTGTCTCTCAGATTCACGCAAATAAATCGGTACTGCAAGTGAACTATGATACTTAGCGTAATGACAGAAGTCGCAAAATCATCCGGAATTTTCACGCAAATTACAGAATAAACACCCAATCTAAATCTGTGCAGTACTTCTCTCATGAAAAGCGGACAGATGGACAGATAGAAAGACAGACGTTGGATTTTATATATATACACTAGCCGTCCCCTGCCACTCCGCCCACGTAGTAGTGAAACAGGACAAACTTCATAAATCAATAAACAAACAGGTATCGCTAGCTAAGTGGAGGCAAGGTCCGCTCCAAAACGTGGCCAGCAGTAGAGCTTCTTGAACAGGGGCTGGCGCGTGAGTGAGGAGGGTCCTACCCAGCTCCCCACTCCAGATGCCATGTTTCCCCCTCCCCTCACTCCCTGGCCTCTCTCTCAGATTAGCGTGAATATATCGTTCCTGCAAGCGAACTATGATTCTTAGCTCGATGAGAAAAGTAGGAAGATCAACTGGAATATTCAAGCAAATTATAGAAAAGAAACCCACTCTAAATCCGTTAAGCAGTTCTCTCGTTCGCTAGCTAACCGATGTAAGATACACCCCGAGGCTGGCGCGTGAGTGAGGAGGGCCCTTGCCCCCCCTTCCCCTTGGCCCACTGCATGTCTCTTGAATTCCTGCAAATAAATCACTCCTGCAAGTGAACTATGATTCTTAGCACGATGAGAGAGGTCACAAAATCAACCGGAATGTTCAAGCAAATTATAGAATAAAAACCCGCTCTAAATCCGTTAAGCAGTTCTCTTGTTCGCTAGCTAAGCATTTGTAAGGTACGCCCCGAGGCTGGCGCGTGAGTGAGGAGGGCCTCTGCCCCCCTTCCCCTTGGCCCACTACGTGCCTCTCGAATTCGTGCAAATAAATCACTCCTGCAAGCGAAATATGAGAGAAGTCGCAAAATCAACCGGAATGTTCACGCAAATTATAGAAAAAAAATGAAATCCGTTAAGTAGTTCTCAACGGACAGATATACTGATAGACACACAGACAGACAGATGTTGGATTTTATATATATATATATATATATAGATACATACACACACACACATCAATACAGTATGGTCATAATAGGTGGGCCTGCCCCCTCTGGCTTCATGCTCCGCACCCTTTCAGGGTTAGCCCTAAACATAATACTTATCCTGCCTTCTGCTGCCATAATAGGGTCCCCGTCACCCTGAATTCCCTTCAGTGGGCTCCTGGATGCTGCATTATGAATGTGAACACAGCTTTTTGATGGCTGGAATAAGCCGGTCTCATTTCTCCCTTTTCTGCTGCATTTACACAAGAAGAAGTTAATCTGATTGGTTAGTTGTGGTTCCAGCTGGGACAGAAGCTGGCAGGAGGCTGTTGTGTCGAGTGACTAAAGGCCGTTAAGGACAATGCCTGAGTAACAAGATGCACGTGACTGATGAAAAGGTCCTTGGCTCCTGGTGCGCTGCACGCCAGTCTGGGGCCAGGCAGTGAGTTGGGAAGAATACAAAGGCGGAAAGGAAGTTCAGTGAGCTAGTGAAGAGAAAAATGGAGCTGTCAAGGGGAAGAATTGGAGCTTTTGTGGTTGGTAATCGTGTGACAGGCTGCTAAGTCATTAGCTGTATTTGTCCGAAACAATATCTCCTGGAAACATGTCTGTCTTCTAATAGCAAAGCAATGCTACTAGATAAAAATATAGATTTAGACTCCAGCATTTTCAATTAAAAAAGAGATATAAAAAATCAATTCATGTTGCTTATTTATTTTTTTGCTTTTTTTGAGCTAATGAATGCATGCACTCTGAGGTGCAGCTGGAAGGCCAATCGAGAGGAACTGGGAAGACAACCAAAATCATTTGTCTGTATTGTGCCGTATCAAAAGAAGTCAATCTGACTTCCCCCTTTTTGTTTCTTTTCTTTAACCATTTTTATGGCAAGTATGTCATGAAAAAAAATGCTCATACCTAACGTAGTGACACAACAGCAGGCTATTCACATGAAGAAACTAGAAGCGGAAGTGTCAGCAGCTGCTGCCAGCAACGACTTAATTGTGTTCATTCTTCAGGAGACAAATTGGCGTCTTTTAAACTGCTTAAAGATGGAGACATAAGGCTAGTGGTCAAGGCATTGGATCTGAAAGCGGATCTCAGCTTCAGGACCGACTGCTGACACACTGAGAAATTTAATAAACACCCTGAGATCAGTTTATACTGGGGCCTGTGTGAAATTCATGTACCATTCAGCTGAACTTCATTTTCTATAGCACCTTCATTGCTAGAATATCAACAGAGGGGCTTTACAATAAGAACATTAGGACAATCGAGACGAGAACAGGCCATTCAGCTCAACAAAGCTTGCCAGGCCTATCCGCTGAATTCTTCTAAAAAAACCATCGAGCCGAGTTTTGAAAGTTCCTAAAGTCCTACTGTCTACCACACTACTTGGTCTCTTATTCCAAGTGTCTATGGTTCTCTGTGTGAAGAAAAATTTCCTAATGCTTGTGCAAAATTTACTCTTCACAAGTTTCCAACTGTGTCCCCGTGTTCTTGATGAACTCATTTTAAAGTCACAGTCTTGATCCACTGGACTAATTCCCCTCATAATTTTAAACACTTCACTCATGTCTCCTCTTATTCTTATTTTGTTTAAACTGTAAAGGCTCAGCTCTTTTAAACTTTCCTTATAACTCACCCCCTGTAGCCCTGAATCAGCCTTATTGCTCTTCTCTGGACCTTTTCTAGTGCTGTTATGTCCTTTTTGTAGCCTGGAGACCCAAACTGCACCCAGTACTCCAGATGAGGCCTCACCAGTGTGTTATAAAGCTTGAGCAGAACCTCGATGAACATGTAAATACCTACTCATAATCTACTCATACAGGACATTCTGAGAGTTTAAAAGCAAACAAGTAGCCCAAGCTATTCATTTACTGCAAGTCTTAACTGTATCTTTAAAAATTCAAATGCAGTGATTAAAGATTTTTTCGTTTTAAATGGCATCATATGACAATATGACAACATGGGTTTGCCCAGTACTTATGTGCTGCCTTTATAGTCGCTTACAGTAGACAACACAACGATTACATTCTGACATTAAAGATATGCAGAGACAAAAGAAAAAAATTAATATATTCAAAGAAGACAGGTGACAAAATTAGAGACACAATGGAGGGAACTGTCATCTCAAGAGGCTTGTTTTAGTGCCACGAAACTGCCATCTGCCAGAGAGTCACATGCACCGATCAGCCACAACCTTGAAAGCACTGACAGGTGAAGTGAATAACCTCAATTATCTTGTTACAATGGCACCTGTCAACGAGCGGGATATTTCCGGCAGCAAGTGAACAGTCAGTTCTTGAAGGTGACGTGTTGGAAGCAGGAAAAATGGGCAAGGGACTTTGACCAGGGACAAATAGTGATGGCTAGAAAACTAATGGCAGGTCTTGTGGGGTGTTCCCAGTATGCAGTGATTAGCACCTACCAAAAGTGGTGACCCGCCGACAGGGTCGTGGGCACTCAAAGTTCAATGACGTGCATGGGTGCAATGGTTAAGCAGTCTGGTGTGATCCCATTGAAGGGGTACTGCAGCAGATATTGCTAAGAAAGGTAATGCTGGCCATGAGGGAAAGGCATCAGAACACACAGTGCATCCCAGCTCGCTGCAGATGGCGCAGTCGCGGACCAGTCAGAGTGCCCATGCTAATCCCCCTGTGCACCACCAACTGCACCTACAATGGGCATGTGAGCATCAGAAATGGTCTATGGAGCAATGGGAGACAGTGGACTGGTCTGATGAATCACATTTTCTTTCATTTAATGGGGACTGCCATGGGTGTGTGTGCAGCATTTACCTGGAGAAGAAATGGCAGCAGGATGCACTATGGAAAGTAAGAAAGATGACAGAGACCATGTGATGCTCTGGGCAGTGTTCTGCAGGGAAACCATAGGTCCTTACATCCATGTGCATATTACTCTGACAAGTACCACTCACCTAAAGATTGTTAGATAATGGCAAATAAAAATAAGTCAAGGAATCAATCATTTTACAAAATTATATTTACATTTTTGATTCATTAACGTAGCCACCTTCTGCTTTATATAACTCCCAAACTGTGGTAACCCTTTTGATTCAGAGCACAAGTCATCAACGCGGCTTCCAGCAAAAGAACCCCAGACCATCACACTTCCTCCTCCATGTTGGACACTTGGTGCCAAATGCTGAGGATCCATCACCATCACCAACTCAACAGCATACAAACACACTGAGTGATGAACCAAAGATTTCAACTTTTGATTCATTGGTCCATAAGACTTTCTTCCAGTCTGCAGTAGTCCACAGACAGTATTTCAAGTCCCGGTTCTCTGCCGAAGCTGTACAAGGGGGGCATCAAATAAATGAACAAGACATCAAAATTCATTTCTTATATTTTTATTTCAAATTTAAATTTGCAAGCATATAATCACAACGAATGCATTATAACTCAAATTAAAATAAAACATTTCTAAGGCATGGATCTAATGACTAATATGTGCCTGCTTTAACGTACACAGCCTGTCCAGGTTTGGTTTGATATTCGAGAGACACTCTGAGACACTCTCTGCTTTTATAGTCGCGTATTTTCAATCCAGAAAGTTTGAGACGTATCGGTATCTGTCGCGAACATTCGGGTAACAGTAGATCAGGTGATAATGCGCCGCGACTGCACCACATTGGCAGCGTAGCCAATATTGGCAAATTGAGTTAAATAATTTACTACGTATTGAGTTATTTTCATGATACAACTAACAGCGGTATAATATTTGTCAGCCGAAAATACGTTCGTCTTGCACAGATTGACTTCATTGGTGTCCTCGTTTACGAGATTTTTAAAAATGAAAATATATTTAATCGTTTCTTTACATAAAAAAAATTATTAAATAAGCATAAATAATTTATTCTTTGTTTTTGGGATTAGAATTACTACCAAAAACCATACAAGGCATTTTATCAGTTATTAAAGTACTTAAAAAAAAAAAAAATTGCAAATATATAAGTTAGCCGAACACATGCAAATCTTATGGAAGTAAAAATAATATGATGCTGTGACACCGCACGAGTATCATACCTTTCTTAGCTGTATCATGGGTTATTCTCATCTATCTTATATTATACAGGGGGCGCAGAATTATTCCAGGTACAAAAATGGGCGCGAAATATTCTGCTTTAAGTAGACACTGAGATTTGCTTATTTTTACTTCATTGTTAAGTTGTCTTTGAAGCTGTTCTGCTGTGAGGCACCTGTGATCACGCAAGCTGGTGACCCTCAGAAACTTGTCTTCTGATTGGCTGGTGACTTTGGCGCTTCCAGATCTCGACCAATCAGAGTTCCTTACCATTTCCAAATGTCTTTGTCTGCACTCACTGACACTTTCATTTGTTTTGCAATTTCTCTAAATGAAAGGCTTACACTTCTAAGTGTAATACTGCTCTGTTTCATTTCATTTGTTAATTGACGTTTTCTTGCCATTATCACTGTGGTACTTCAGAGGGTATAGTAGCACAGTGTGTTCTAACTCTGCTTTAACACACACAGAGGGTTTTTAAGGAGTAGGCAGACGTTGGGACACCTGTGCAGATTGTTTGCTTCAACTTGCAAGGCTTCATTTACTTTAATTGATGTAGAACATGTGTAGGTTGTAATCTATTGTTCCCTGAAGAGGCCCATTTGTAATATTCAGAAAAGTCCTTTTGTCAGTTTTTGCTAACCTAAACTTTAAATTTAAGCCTCTGGCAGTTTACTGCTTATCGTTCCACCATTTTGGGTCATTCATTGCATTTCAATTGATTAAATCTGAGGAACACCTGAGGCGTTCTATAATGTTTGACTGGTAATGTTGTGGCACAGACAGGCAGACACCAATGTTCAAACCCACAACATGTTTTATTTACACTATTTACAGTGAGTAAAGTCCTGCACACAATCCAGTGCCCCTGTACCGTGTATAGACCTCCTAAATATAACGCGTCTTTCTTTGATGAATTCTCTGACTTAATGTCAATTTTAATCATGAACTATGACACACTCTTAATAGTCGGCGGCTTTAACTTTCATATCGACAATCAGTGTGACCTAAAAGTAAAAGAATTCATGAACCTCCTGGACTGTTTTGATTTGAGGCAGCTCGTTAATCAGCCTACACATAAAGCAGGTCATACGTTAGACTTAGTGATTACTAAAGGACTTAAAGTTGATATAAAGCAGATCATTGATATTGGTCTATCAGACCATTTCCTTCTACTATTTAATATAGAAATAATGATAGAAAACACTCATTAAAAGCATTTTGTTAAAAAACGCTTCTTTGACTCATCAGCAGCTTTAAAACTTACAAACATTCTAAGCAATCAGTCCGTTTATAATGCCAACTATAATAGCGAGGATAATATAAATAGTAAAGTGGAAAGATTTAATACTAAAGTGAGAGCTGCTGTTGACATAGTTGCACCTGAAAAGACAGTGAAAAAATCTTCTAGCATTGTTATACCATGGATGACCCAAAGAGTGTCTGATTTAAAGAGAACATGACAGAGAGCTGAGCGAAAATGGAGGAAAACTAAACTAACTATCCATTATGAGATATTAAAAGTTAAAATAACAGAATACAATAACACAGTCCGTCTTGAGAGGCACTGCTATTTGTCTAAGATTATAAATAACAATGCTAGTAATCCCAGGGTCTTATTTTCTACAATTGATCGTCTGTTAAACCCAGGTAACACAAAGGAATGCCTCCAAATTACTTGCAGTGAAACCTGTGAGAACATTGCTGTAGCCGCCGTTGCATAAGGTCAAGTCAGGCACGGGTAAAACGCGTGTCAAAGAAATCTCAAAGTCCAAAAGTTAATTTTAAAATATTTAGTGAAAGTTAAAAGCAAATAATCCACACAAGAATAAAAAGAAAAATGGTTATACACATAGAATAAAAGCAAAAAAAAAGGAAAATACGTATCTTCTATAGACTTAGTTTTTCTTAATGCTTTGGTTATTTCTGTACTTAATAGTTCATAATTTCTTCTTCTGTATGCCTTAAACATACGGTTCAATACTTAAATCTTTTATTTTAAGAGTTACTTCACACTCAAAAGGCCCGTAGACCGTTGGCACATTGACATGTACCGAGGCACGTTCACGTGCGCAAGCACGAACGTGAGCACAAACAAGGACACGGTTAAAAAACCGTATGCCTCTATACCTTACACAAGGCAAGGCTAGACTCTAACTAAAGAACATTGTTTACTCAAAAACTGTTAAGAAATGACAGGAAAATACCAACTTAATTCTATTCACGGGGGTTATAGGAACCTCCCATATTTTATGCATTATCATCTAATAAATATTCATATATTTTATAGAACTAGGAAAATGGCTCTTACAATTGCTGTATTTTTCAATCAAAAAATTAATGATATTAGAGATAACATAGTATATCTCCCCTACACTGCAGAACCTCCAAAGCCCCAGTACTCCATTATAAAAAAATTAAATGCCTTCACCAGGATAGATTTACCTGAATTACATAGTATAATCTCTCAACTGA
>JANRMT010028174.1:36686329-36703370 GCA_026402145.1 Polypterus bichir lapradei | reverse complement strand
TAAAATCCACCCACCATTAAAAGAAACAGATAGATTTAATCTTATTTTCTGCTAGGCAAGCATCTTGTTAAAGTGCTTTCTGAAGCCATAATATCAGAGAACACTGAAACTCAAGAAAACCCTTTAATTATTTCCCAAAAGCTGCTTTTCACACTTTTCATTTTTCACAGGCAGATTGAGGAAGCGAAAATTTTTCAAATTACTGATACGCCGAACAAAACAAACTTGTCGCGCTCGCTAGGCTTGTTTAGGTGCAAATGGCTCACACCATTCAAGCAATTATGTAAATAGGAGTCAGGCTGTTAGGAGAAGAGATTGAATTACACAAGCCGTGCATGCGTCAGAGCGTCATTAGACTTGGGGGGGCCGGGGGGGGGGCAATACCTCAGCACCACACTAGTACGAATGGAATGGAACAAAGTGAGCATCGTCAGGTGCGAGGAAATCAAAAATGAAACCTTCTGGTGTATTCGGTAACAAGGAAATGACAGGCACGGAAGACGCCATCAGCAGAGGTGACGTCTACAAGAGGATAAAACATAATCACACGGGCCGGTGACTGGGAACAACAACAATATTTATTTTCATACAAATGATGTAGCTCGAAGTGTTTTACAGGATGAAGAAAGAGAAAAAACAAATAAGAATTAAAATAAGGAAACACTAATTAGCATAGAATAAAAGGAAGGTCCGATGGCCTGGGAGGACAGAAAAAACAAAGAAAAAACTCCAGACGGCTGGAGAAAAAAAAAAAAATAAAATAAAATCTGCATGGTTTCCAAAGCCACGAGACCACCCAGCCCCCTCTAGGTATTCTACCTAACATCAATGACCTCACAATCAGTCCTCATGGTATTCAGGGCTCACATGGAAGAACTTTCGGTTCAATGCTTGTATGGACTGGGTGGTGGGCAGGGTCATGGGGTCCAGCGGCTGTGTGTTGGTGAAGAAAAATTCACGGATCTTGACTTTGCTGACGATGCTGTGATCTTCACAGAGTCAATGGAGGCTCTGATCGGGGCGCTCGAGAGACTGAGTGAGGAGTCTGAGTGTCTGGGCTTGCGAGTGTCCTGAGAAAAAACAAAGATCAAGGCCTTTAATGACCTCTTGGGCACAGCCATCAGCAGGGTGTCTGTCAGAGAGTGTCAACCTCATCAAGAGGTTTACTTACCTCAGCAGTGACATTCATGTGTCAGTAGATGGAGTGGGAGAGCATGGGGGTTCATGAGGTCACTAGAAAGGGGTGTGTGGTGCTTCCGATATCTATGCAAAAGGACGAAGGTACACGTCTTCAGAGTCCTGGTGCTTCCTATCTTGCTATATGGTTGCGACACATGGACGTTATTCAGTGACCTGCGATGAAGACTGGACTCCTTTGGTACTGTGTCTCTCTGGCAAATCCTTGGGTACCATTGGTTTGACTTTGTGCTGCTCATGGAGTCCCAAATGAGGCACATGACCTGCATTGTGAGGGAGCGTTAGTTATGGCACTACGGCCATGTGGCGCGTATCCCAGAGGGTGATTCGGCTCGTAAGATCCTCATTGTTGAGGACCACAGTGGCTGGACTAGGCCAAGGGGTCGCCCACGTAACACCTGGCTGTGGCAGATAGACAGTTATTCCCAGAGGGTGGGACTTGGCCAAGGGGTTGCCAACCGGGATCCCAAGTTGTTTGGTCATGTAGTGGGTGCGGCAACGCACTGTACCAGTGCATGCTCCCCAGCTTGACTTGACTTGATGGAAGAACTTGATGATGACAGTCATGTGGACTTCTGGCCTTTAATCCATCAATGTAGGGACATCATGGTGCTTTGATCAGGTGGAGGTGGCGCAGATCGATTTTCTTATCACTAATAAGATTGCTGATGGAAACCATCTTGTTGGTTAATGCTCTAACATTTAATAAAGCCATATTTAATGTCTCAGAAGAGCAGAATTGAATTGTAGGAGCGTTATGGGTATTCGAGATAGAAATGACGTAATTTTTATTAGAGCCGCTCTGTGCGTATCTATAGTCTGTTTTTATAGTTTTAATACATTGTTCATCAGGTGATGAGTTGTTTTTCCAGTATTTAACTCTTTCATTAACTATAGCCTAAAAGAGTATACAGTGTCAGATTGACTATTCTATTCTTGTTATTTTGATTGATGTAAAGCAATGTCATGTAGTTACACCACAGTGTTCTGCAAATTTTTACAGTCTTTATAAAGTTCAGCTCTCCTGTATTTGTTACTATTTGGCACGGTGAACTGAGATATGCCTTTCATCAAACCTTTTGAATAAAGGATGTCCATTAGAACATCTACAGGGTAGTCCAGATCTAATTATGCAGATCCAGATCGTCTGGATGACTTTGATTTATGCGGGGACGATTCCAGCTCAGCACAAAGACGATTCTTCATGTCGTCAGTTTGCACACTTCTTGATGGTCCAGGATTTTTCGCGTGATTTTCAATGTAATAAACTTAAAATTATAGTGTAATGAAAATTGCATAATTAGATCTGGACCACCCTATAGAGGTGTAATTATAATGTGGCGGATAGCCGGGACCCACGCCCCTTTGACACCTTGGATCCAGGGGAGAAGCCATGAGATACACATTATGTCCCCCGGAACACTTGGTGGCAGCCCCCCTGGGTTGCATTGGGGCCACAATTATGTTACACTGGAGCTCATCCCTGTTGGGCTGCATGGCCACCGCCAGGGGGAGCTGCATGGCTTAATGAGCCTGTGTGGGCTGGAAAGCAGGCACACCCGGAAGTGCAGCCTAATTAGGCCAATCACCCCTGGAGCTCATCCGGGTGGGCTATAAAAGAAGCCTGCAGCCATTAATCAAGGCGCCAGAGTCGGGAGGAGGAGGACGACGACGAAGTTGCCTGGGAGGAATGGAGGATATTTCTTTGGTTTTGGGTTGGTGTACTTGTGCCTGTGGGGGTCACGAGGAAGATGTGCCCCACAGGTGACAAAAAATAAAAGTTTATTTATTTTTATACGTGCCTCCAGTTTGAGTCTGTGACAAGTCAGGCGCCTATATAGCGCCTTTGTTACAGTAATTAAATTATTTGTATTTATTCCACACTGTCTAGATTTTTTACATGCATTGAGGTTAGTTATTAGAGTATTAATGCAGTTCACTTATGATGAAGATTTTTTGTTACAGAATTTTCATGGGGCGGCACGGTGGCGCAGTGGTAGCGCTGCTGCCTCGCAGTTAGGAGACCCGGGTTTGCTTCCCAGGTCCTCCCTGCGTGGAGTTTGCATGTTCTCCCCGTGTCTGCGTGGGTTTCCTCCAGGCGCTCCGGTTTCCTCCCAGTCCAAAGATATGCACTTTAGGTGGATTGGCGATTCTAAAATTGGCCCTAGTGTGTGTCCTGTGGTGGGTTGGCACCCTGCCCGGGATTGGATTCCTGCCTTGTGCCCTGTGTTGGCTGGGATTGGCTCCAGCAGACCCCCGTGACCCTATATTCGGATTCAGCGGGTTGGAAAATGGATGGATGGATGGAATTATCATGTCCTAGCAAAGCATTACAGCAAGGGTTAGGAGTAACAGTAGAGAGTCAAGAGAGACGAATGTTCATGATTGCCTGTTTTGATTTGTTCAGATTAGAAATTAAATTGAGAGTAGAATTCGGATTACTCACTTCCAGGAGAGCCCGGCCAGTGGTGTTGTAAATCCTCATGTTGTACTCCGTCAGTAAATTCATTTTGTCTCGCTGCCATTGGATGGTGGCTGGGGGATTGGCGATGACGTCACAGCTCATGTTCACGGGATTTCCTTCCCAGGAGTAGTACAGCGTGTGATTGGACTGGAACTTGGGAGCATCTGGAAAAGAGAAACAAAATATAAAAAACAACATTAAAATATAAAGACACGGTGCTCGTCCGTGGAGTAACTGGCGCAGGAGATGCCTGCCTATAGGGGTCCGCTGCTTGGCATGAATCAGGCTGAGGATTCATGTGTGTTACGTTTATCCTCAGGACAAAAGAACAAAAAACATTGAATTTTTTTCAACAAAAAAAAATGTTATTATATCTACTATCCAAACTAGAGGGTCACGGGAGCCAATCACAGCCAGCACAGGGTGCAAGGCAGGAACAAATCCCAGGCAGGGCACCAGCCCACCGCAAGGCGCGCAACCGCACACACACACACACCAAGCACACACTAGGGACAATTTAGAATCGCCAACGCACTTTGGACTGTGGGAGGAAACCCACGCAGACTTGGGGAGAACATGCAAACTCCACGCAGGGAGGATCCGGGAAGCGAACCCGGGTCTCCTAACTGCAAGGCAGCAGCGCTACCCACTGCGCCACCATGCCACCCCATGTTATTATATGCAACAAAAAAAAAGTCAATACTATAACGTCAACATACAGTAAATACGATAGGAACGGTACATCTATGCAGATTTAGTACACGTCTTTCGTGTGACATGTTTTCAAGCAGTCACCAATATTGCAATCAGGACAGTAGAAGCGTGGCTTCATTGCGCGCTTTCTAATAATATTTTTTCTGTTGCTTATGAATGAGAGGGTAGAATACAAGTGCTGAAACTTCCCACCTTTGTGCTTTTATACCTTGCGCTACCGCAGCACAAGGCTTAGCGACTTCTACATTTCCCCCCAACACGAATGTTGACTGTTGCTGCTGTGGTCCCCGGCCGGGACGCCCAGGAGGATCAGAGGAGGGCTTGTACCTCCTCCAGACTGCGAGGGGGCGTCCATCCTGGTTACGCTGGTGGCCTCGGGTAGAGGGCATGGAAGCCCAGCCCTGTAGGGGCCCGTGGCCACCGGCAGGCGGCGCCCCGCTGTCTGAACAGCCCTGGAGCCCAGCACTTCCGCCACACCGGGAAGTGCTGGGGGGAAGATGACAGGGGACACCCGGACGGCTTCTGGGTGCGCAGCCGGCACTTCCGCCACACAAGGGCATGTCTGCGGAGGAGTGCCGGAAAGCAGCTGGAGCCCATCCGGGTTCCCATAAAAGGGGCCGCCTCCCAGCAGTCGGAGCGAGAGTCGGGAGGAAGAAAGACGAAGCTGGCGAGAGGACAGGAGGCAGCCAGACTGTGTGGCCTGGACTTTGGGGGATCGGTGCTGGAGGCACTGGGGGTTTGTTGAGCACGGTAAACATTTGTAAATATTGTAAATAAATGGTGTGTGGTGAGAACAAAGATGTCCGTCTGTCTGTGTCCGGGCCAGTGTTCACACTGCATTGTAAACTGTCAGCTTAGGGGGCTCCCATCTGTCTTGTCCTTTCAGTTCATTTTGCTTTATTGTCACGGAGACACTACACCCCACTGCAGTGTTACGCGGCTGAAGTCACCAGGCATATCACAGCAGTTTGGTTGTACAGTGACGCCATATTTATTAGTTTCAATATCTTTAGCATTAGGAGTATCCTTGGAAAAAGGTTCCAAAAAATAAAAGGTAAAAAAGGTTATTACATGTAACAGAAACATGTCAAGACTAAAAACACAATAGGAAAGGTATGTCGAGTGTCTACAGCCATACCGATGTACAGCAGATTTAGTACACGTCCTTTGTGCAACACATTTTCAAACAGTCACCAACGCACCGCCTGATGTTTCTTTGCGTGTTTCTCTTATATTTTTTTGTGTTGAGAACGTAGAACATCACTGCCTGATCCACATGATCAACGCCGCCCGTTGAGTTGTCGTGGGCTACCTCAGCTCAAGGCTTAGTGACTTCCACATTTCCCGTGACATGACAGTTGATGCATTGTGAACAGAGCTAAGGAGGCTAACATCTTTCTTATCCTTTCACTCGAATGCAATCATTTTCTCTTTTTGCAATACCGAAGGCTCACGTGACCGAATTCACAGGGCACATCACGCTGGTTTGGTTTCACTACCTGTGATGACCAATTCACATTGTCATCACCATCACTTGATTCATCTAATGGTTTGATTTCAGTTTGTACTAAAACTGGATTTACAGCTTCTCGTTTCCACACCATTGTGTGTTTTGGTTGAAGGCTCCGCCTCACTCATAAATATCGATGAACTCATTGAAAATGTCAAAATTTTTTATTGGCAGCCGATCCCAAGCCATGAATAAAGAAGTGGGACCAAAACATCCTCCGAGAGCAACTTCTCCCATCCCATCCAAGAATGGTTTGGTGACCAACAATGAACAATCCAGCATGATGGAGCAACGGGCCACAAGACAAAAGTGAGAACTAAGTGGCTCGGGGAACAAATCATCAAAATCTGGGGTCTATGGCCAGGAAACTCCCCAGCCCTTAATGCCAGTGAGAACTTGTGGTCAAGAGGTGGGTGGACAAACAAAAACCCACCCATTCTGACAGACTCCAAGCACTGAATGGGCTGCCTTCAGTCAGGATTAGGCCCAGAAGATGATGGACAGACAGCATGCCAAGGCGAATGGCATAAGTCTTGAAAAAGATAGAAGGGCCAACACTGCAAATATTGACTCTTTACATAAACTTAATGGAATTGTCAATAGAAGCCTTTGAAACTTAGGAAATGCTTATAATTCTACTTCAGTTTGCCACAGAAACATCTGACAGAAAGATCTAAAAAGCAGAAAATGTTGTGAAAACCAACACTTGGCGCATTGTCAGAACTTTTGGCCACGACTGTACTTTATTTTTGAACACCCTTCTGCTTTACAGCATTTTTCCACTTGACTTTGCCATCTGGGTGCAACAAAATCAATTCTCCCACCGATGTGTTGCGTCATCTGACGTTGAAGACCCTCACCGTTCACTAGGGTCCAAGGTACCTGCTACCAGCACCGGCACCAATGAGGGGGCTTTGCCGGCCTTTAGCTCTTCTGTTCTCAGTTTAGATTTTCTCTTTTGAAATGTAAGCCTTATTGAGAGTTTTGATCATGCATAATGAAGGTTTCCTTTTGATTTGTTTCCAGGATGCCATTTTTAGTGGATTATAGAGGTATTTAAGTGTGATCTTCTTTTGTGTTATCTTTTCTAATACTTCCATCCATCCATCCATTATCCAACCCGCTATATCCTAACTACAGGGTCATGGGGGTTTCCAGAGCCAATCCCAGCCAATACAGGGTGCAAGGCAGGAAACAAACCCTGGGCAGGGTGCTGGCCCACCGCAGGGCACACACACACCCATACACCAAGCACACACACTAAGGACAATTTAGAATCACCAATGCACCTAACCTGCATGTCTTTGGACTGTGGGACACGGGGAGAACATGCCAACTCCACGCAGGGAGGACCCGGGAAGTGAACGCAGGTCTCCTAACTGCGAGGCAGCAGTGCTACCCACTGCGCCACCGTGCCACCCTCTAATACTTCCATTTATTCCAAATTTGGTCTTGTTCCTGTCTAGAGGACTCCATTACCAAGTACATTCATCTCATGACTTATTTTGCATTTAATTGAAGGCAATTAGAACATTTTCTCTTTATTATGTTTAATTGGGAATATAAGAGGTGTTTCCTTAACAGCTTATTTTCTTACTTTCCAATGAGTTATTTAAATAAAGATTTATCCATTTAGTCAAATAGCATGGTTGCTCTCAATTAACATTAATATTGATTAGCTAATTAAGCGCAAGCTGAGATCTCAAGGTTTAGTTAAATTACATGTTTTTTTTGGGGGGGGGGGGGTTGCAGAAGCGTCGCCAGAATTGGCCCAATGCTAGGAGCACACGCAGCTCTATAAGAACACAGGGACCCCTAAGTGACAAAAGTCAAGGACCCCCCTCCCACCCACACATAGTCAGACAGGCAGAGTTTATAACTGGTGTAACAGATGGCCGGGACGCCCCTTCACCACATCTGCCAGGGGCACAAGGATGGGAATCCCAGTATCTCCCCCTGTACGCTAGATGGCAGCATCCCTGTGTTGCAGCGGTACCTCAGACTCACCCAGGGCTTCATGGGAGTTGGAGTTCTTTGTAACTCTGTGGGGTGCTGCAACAGGAGCGGCTGGCCCCTTTTGGGCACTGGTTTCGCCTTACCCGGAAGTGCAGCCGTATGTCAGTCGGGTGCCTGATAAAAGGGAGCCAGCAACTACTACTCAGTGGCCAGAGTCGGGAGGTGGAGGACGAAGCTTGCGGAGGAGGAGTGGTGGTGAGAGAAGAAGGTGCTTGGTGACTGTACTGGGGTTTGGGACTGTGTTGTGGCTGGGGGGTTCACGGGGAAGACTGAAGAAAAAATAAAGGTCTTGGTGTTTTTATATGTGCCTCTGGTGTCAGTCTGTGTCAGGTCGGGCGCAATACAGCATCCATTTCACACTGGATAATTCAAAATTGAGAAGTCAACTGGAAAGAGGAAAGCCAAAGTCAAACAGCCAAAATCAGACCTCACTACTAGTCATTTCAACCAAACCACCATGAAACCACAAACATTTTTTTTCTTTGTCCGCCGAGATATAACTCCGTTTGAGGAAGCCACCAAATTTGTACCTAGTGGTTACTACATCATTGATGCCACAGGAAGAGTCACGTGAAGAAAGCGAGTTGATCGGAGGTTTATATGGAGGAACTCTACCGCAGTGGATCAAGCAACAGCAGTCCTCTAGCATGGCGGAGAGAGGAAGCGGGCAAACTCCCAATGCTTGCCTTTCTGGTCGAATCACACATCCGTTCCCAGACTTTGTCACAGTGGAGACGTCTAAGCTTCATGCACAGTGCTGATATCCTCATTGAAAAGGAAATGTGACATTATAAGCACTTCATCGCGCCAATCAGCACACACACACAACTTAATGGGTCAGCAAGGCATTGAAGCAGGAAATAAAAGGCAGCCATTGGTGGAGTAATGTTTGGTGTTATCTCAGAAAATTAAAAGATCGACTTAAATTGGGATGGTTTAGCACTGCAGTAATATAATATTATAGGTTTACACGGCCATTATTGTGACGTGAAATTTTCACTTGCTTGTGCCCTTCATCATGCAACACGTCTTATGTTACTACCGTGCAAATATTTTGTGTTGATATATAAGATTATTTTATTGTAATACAAAAGAAATATCTTAAAAAGACATGCTGCGCATTTGCACACTAATTTGAATTTATTGCTTAGTGTTTTTTTTTTTTTTTGAATGTGTAATTAATAAGTAACATTAAATATCCTGTCACACACAAGCACATGGGAGGGCCTGAATGACGGCAATTCCGTGAGAGGCCAGGGGGTGGCAGAGTGTACTGACACTTTCTCACTTTTCACTGCAGACCGATTACAGGAAACTCCGCCTGGGTCCAATGACCTCACTTCTGGTTCTGGCCCTGATGACCTCACTTCCTCTGCTCACCCTTAACCCTTAAACCGCCTGAACTGGCTATAGCCAGTTCCCAATGCAATTTGCCAGCATGCCGCAGCTGAGTATATTCGGTGAAATTCATTCATTGAACACCGCAATCGGTTCTAGTCGGTTCTCAGTGTAATTTGCCAGCACTTTGGAGCTGATCAGTCCGTGCCGTATATTCATTGAGCAGCCAGCTCAGGACCACTGGTGCCCCCTAGTGAATCAGCATCACTGTCCCTGGCATTCAGCCGCTGCACTGGACTGGCCTGCCAGCATCAGCGTTGACCTCTGTGTGTTTGTGTGCAGCCAATTCAAGTGCAGTTGATTTACTGAACTTCATCAATGGCGTCACTTGCACCTTGTACAGGGTGGTCCAGATCTAATTATGCAGATCCAGATCATCTGGATGACTTTGATTTATGTGAGGACGATTCCAGTTTGGCGCGAAGACGATTCTTCACGTCGTCAGTTTGCACACTTCTCGATAGTCTGGGATTTTTCGGGTGATTTTCTGTGTAATAAACTTAATAAGTTATAGCGTAATGAAAATTGCATAATTAGATCTGGACCACCCTATACAATATAATAATAGATGGTTGCAGTATTTTTTTTTATCATTTTTACAGTTTATTGGCAGAGTGTAAAATGATCTGTGTCACAGTAACTGTAATGCTCTTTGCATGAAAACAAATATGTGTTCCATTAAAATTTCACATCTTCTTGGTGAAAAGAGTATTTGGCATCTGGGGGTGCATTAACCCCTCAAAGTATGTGGCGGTTCAAGGGTTAAAACCGCCATCTTTGCCTCCTTAAGTCAGTTCAGAATCTGTACACAATGTACTCCCAATTTAACTCTTTCACAGCCAGGAAAAATTATATGGGTGGCTGCCCCAAACCTTTTTGTGACTCTGTTGTCTCATCTTTGACAATACATACCTACATATGTGAGAATATTGTCAAGCCTGTGTTACAATGTACTGCACATTACATTGAAGTGTATTATCTCATGTCTACTAAATAATTAACAGAATCAAATTCTGCACACTCTTATCTACTGTACAATAAAACACTAAAGTGTGTGAGTCCAGTCTTTCTGAGCAATCTGATTGGTCAGTTTGGCTTTGTTGTGATTGGTCAGTTTGGCTTTGGTGATGCAACAAAAGAGGAAGGGCAAGTGTGAGACGTACGAAGAGGAGTGCAGGCGAAGGAGCCACACTGAGAGAGTCACCTTCAAAGACCGCAACCGCAAGAAAAATGACAAGAGTCTGAGAGGCAGGCTTTACGGGAACGCCGATAAAGAGACATTCACACACAAGCGAGCACAGAGGAAAGGTACTGAAGGTACACGTAGGCCACGTGATAGCAAATATGTTTAAGTTACTCTATTCCTTGTCTTCTACAGGCACTGTGGCAAGTAATTAATAAAAGAGGTCAAGTAAAATTTGCATACAGAAGACAAAATGAACCAAAAATACAGAAAAATAAACCACAATCTCCACAAATAGGAGGTTAATTACGGCTGCTCTGGCTCCAATGACATTGCTGTTCTTCATTCATCAAGGCTATTACCTCGTCATTGCTTTTTTCAATCTTAAACAGCCAGCATCAATGATTTTAATGGCGTTTTTTTTTTGCAATTAAAAATGAAATGCAAATAACGAGGGAGCCAGCAGCACTCCATCTAACTCTGTCCAAGTTTACACCTGAAGGATCTGTTTGAATAAAATATTAATGGGAGGGGAAAAAAGGTGAAGGACTAAGGATTACAAACCGGAATGATATTCTCGGTTTCGTCTTCCTTTAATTTATTCTTTTCTTTGTTGACTGGACATTATTTAACAGATAGTGCTATTGATTATGCTTTTGATGATCATATACTGAAGATTTTCTTTTCTGTTATTAATTCTTCTTAAGTGATGGACCTTGTGCGTTGCATATTGAGACCAAGGGGGTGTGGCCATCGGCTAAAGTCCCGCCCACAGTGCTGTTTAACAAGCAGCGGTCTCAGCCTCAGCTTCAGCTTCTCTCATTGGCTCCAGTTTGAATGGCCATTGTTCTCCTGTGTTATGTGTTTTTCTACATCTTGATATTTCACTCTTGGTATAAATTTGTTTTTCAATCATTAAATTTGCTTTGGATTGCCTTTTTGTAATGCTTTTTTTCTGGAAATCCTATCTGAATAAATACTTAAAAAAATTAAGAAATATATATTTTTTAGTTCTTGGGTTTTTACAGTTTTTCATCTTCCCCCCCATTTTACACAATGGATTTAAACGTCTTTTTATCTTTCAGTTGGGCCTATGTAGGCCCCAAAAGCCTGCTGCTACATTTTTTGAAAAAGGTTGGATTTTGTACGTAGTGCTTACTAAAGCTTGAGGCCTAGCCTGGATATTTTTGAGTTTTCAGTGTGCCAGGCAGATGGTATAACACTCAAAAAGGAAAGATCTGCAATATATGAATAACTTGACATAGCATAGTAGAATAAAAACACTAACAAGCTACAAAACTAAATGACAAGATCAGCCACCTCAGCAAGGATCAACTTCTATTTAAATAATTGGGTTAGATGACCGAACTTGGGACCTGCTGCACTAGATTGGCTCCAGTGGTCAGATTTATAAAACTTGCTGGCAGGTGTGCATAACTTTCTACACAAAAGTTGGAATTTATAAAATCAAATCTGACAGAAGCATGTGTGTATACTTAACGGCAACTCTATCTCACTCGTACACAACATTTCAGAGAAATTTGGGAAATGGCGACACCCTTGATCACGTAACGATAAGCAGCCAAACCAGCTAAACGAGGTCTCATCATCAACAACAACGACATCATTTATTTCTATAGCATGTTTTCATACAGATGATGTAGCTCAAAGTGCTTTACAAGATGAAGAAAGAAAAAAGAAAAATATAGAAATAAGATTCGGCAATGCTAATTACCAATGAATAAAGTAAGGTCCGATGGCCCGGAAGACAGAAAAAACAAAAAAACTTGAGCAAAAAAGCTAAATCTGCAGGGGTTCCGAGTCCACGAGACCACCCAGGCATTCTACCTAACATTAATCAGTCCTCACGTGGAAGAATTTGATGATGATGGTCATGTGGACCTCTGGCCTTCAAATCCATCAATGTAAGGACTGCAAGGTGCTCATGCATATCACTGAATCGTTATTATAATGAGCACTGATGTGACAACCATATTAAACTAATGTCATGAATATGATGAACAGATTTGAATTCCCTTTTAGAGGGCCAATGCTGCGTATTTGCACTGAACAACTTTTTTGGTTTTCCCGTTAGTTTAAATTGGCTACCTGTCGTCACATCTCAGGATTAGAAAGCGAAGCGCAGTAAAAACCGTAGACGTGATTCACGTCCTGCCTACAGAGAGCTCTAACTCTCCTGTCCTACTCCCTATTTATAGCCCAATTGATGTGTTTGGCTCTGCATGAAGACTATCCAATGGACATACATGAAGGGAGTGGGCAGGATTTTCTTTCCCAGCAGGATGATGATCACTTTTAGCTTTCAAGAGACTTTGGATTGATGGACCTGGCATTAGAAAGATAGACTGCTTGACATTGGGCTACATCTGTTCATTTGCAGGTTTTAACAATGGTTGGCTTTCTGGTTGGCCAACAGGTCAGGGATACCTCAGTGAAACTTCACCTCCATCATGCCTGGTGTTCTGGAAACCATTAACCAGTTTCTATGGTGTGGGTGTACAGTTCCACTTAAAAAGACAATTTGCCACAGTTTCCATTATTTTTAATGCAATCGAGGCAATTGATTGCACTCCTACTGAGACAAGGACACCTAGCGAGAATGAAGCTGTCTTTGTTAATCATAAGCACTGACATTCAAGTAATGCACAAGCCATCTGTGATGCCAAGATGAGACTTGTAAATGTTGTGGTTCCAAGGCCTGAGTCAACCCAAATTCTTTGTTTTCTTCTTTCGGCTGCTCCCGTTAGGAGTGGATCATCTTCTTCCATATCTTCTGTCATCCCCATCACCTGCATGTCCTCTCTCACCACACCCATAAACCTTCTCTTAGGCCTTCATCTTTTCCTCTTTTCTGGCAGCTCTATCCTTAACATCCTTCTCCCAATATACCCAGCATCTCCTCTCCACATGTCCAAACCAACACAATCTCACCTCTCTGACTTTGTCTCCTAACCATCCAACTTGAGCTAACCCTCTAATATCCTCATTTCTAATCCTGTCCATCCTTGTCACACCCAGTGCAAATCTTAACATCTTTAACTCTGCCACCTCCAGCTCTGTCTCCTGCTTTCTGGTCAGTGCCACCGTCTCCAACCCATATAACATAGCTGGTCTCACTACTGTCCTGTAGACCTTCCCTTTCACTCTCGCTGATACCCGTCTGTCACAAATCACTCCTGACACTAATTCAAGCCCTGATTCATTTATTTTGAGGCAAAGTAGCATTGGAAGACGACTTGATGACGGCTCTGTATGTAAGGGCTGGCTTGCTGGTGAGGTAACTGGCTGAACCCTCGGTGTTTCAGATGGCCTGTCATATTTATTACAACAGCAAGGAGGACATTACACATGGCCTGTGATTAGTGGCTACCCACTCAGATGCTGGCACTTTTCCCTGTCCCCTAGAATGCACAGGAGAGGCGCTTTAATGCCACCCATGCACCATAGGTAGTGTCTGGAAGCATCAGGTGGGACAGGCTGCTCTACCAGCCAATGACATTGTGATTGCATATGTATGAGGTTAATTTGCATACTCCAAATATGGCTGTTTCAGGGGGCACAACCAGGCAGGATTTGAGGCACATTCACATACTCACGTTTATTATTATGTAAATTGTGGACAAATGTGCATTTGCCACATTTCATAAATTTTTTCTGGTGTACACCGTTTTCTATTTTTTTGGGATATGCATACTTTCATGCTCAAATCCATGCAAAGTTTTATAAACGAGACCACTGGACTTTGAGGGTCTAACTGTGTATTACAGCCAGGAATCTCTCCCTGGCTCAAGTGTGGTTTACTTTGATGTAATCTTTTTGTTGTTGTTCTGCTCATTATTTAGGAAATATGAGGTGAGACACAAAAATAATGGGACTGAGCTTGGGGTTTTCCTGGAAAAAAACGTCTCGAGGTCGGCCAGACGTGAATCATACAACTATATCCCCTCCTACATACCCTCTCAAACCGCCGACCGGCTCGGTATATCCTTTAAATTAACCCAGTCAGGATTTGCACAACAATCGTTACACGAGTTGCCGCCATAATGACGGGTGAAAGAAATCGAACAGCGAATCAACATCAGTTTTTTGCAAATTTTCTCTTTTTACATAAGTTAGTTTTTGACTGATGAAAACATTCCTGTCCTTGATCATCCTTCCTATTCGCCCGATTTAGCTCCCCGTCATTTTTATTTGTTCCCGAAAATCAAAAGTGACCTGAAGGGAACACATTTTTCTTCAGTGGATGAAGTGAAGACAAAAACGGCAAGCCTGCTAAAGAGCTTTAAGCAACAAGCCTTCCAGCACTGTTTCAATCAATGGAAGATATGTAAGGAGCGATGTAGAGATCGGGAGGAAGGGGGGGATATAGAAGGTGACAAAGTTTAGAATCCTGTAATTCATCAATAAATATATATTCTTTTTACCAATCTAGTTATTTTTGTGTCTCACCTCGTATTATTAATGATTATGTATTTGCTTTCTTTGTTATACTAGAGGTCTCCGCCCTGCTTGCTTCACTTGCCAACCCCCGGGGAGTGGGCACTGGGTGCCCGCTATCTCGTGGCTGAGCCGCTCGAAGGTGTCGGGCGCCCCTCTGTTAGAGAAAGCAATGCTATTTAAAGAGGTGATATATAGAAGAATATACGGGCCGCGGAAGGAAGACAGTTTGGTCCTTAGTTATTATAGATATATAGAAAATCAGTTACTTGAGTATTTCACTACAGCTGTTTATTTTAAACACCAATGCGTAATAAAATGTAGGTAAAGATAAAAAAAGTAAAACGGAATAAAAAATATTAAAAAGTAGATAAAACATTAAATTATATTTACACCTTTTCAAAAACAATATGACTTTATCCTCTAACTTACATTCTATAAAGGATGCTTTTTCACATTTCTGTTTGCATATTTGGGATATTTTTTGTTTATTGGACACTTCTTTTTGTTTTTGATTATTCATTATCAGCTCTTGCCACTGTTTATCTTGCAATCTAAATTTCATTGTTCTTGAATAGATAATTTGCATTTCTGCTTTGCCATCACAACCGACTGTGCTGAACGGCGAGTTAGCAGCACTGAGAGTGTCACAGGGTGGGATGGAGAGAGGATGTGCGCAGCAGGAGTAATGATTGGGCGAGTGGTTTGGAAGGGCGTGGTCACGGCGGAATAACGTGGAGACGACTGGATAACTTCTTGAATTTAATCAAGACATTATTTCCTAATGAAGATTGTTTTGCCTATTTACTGTTTTTTGAATTGTGCAGATTATGTTTTTGTTAACTCTTTTATGTCGGTACCGTGTATATTTCAAGTTGTGCCTAAGCAGGCGGGCCCCCCTGACACCACTGCCTTACAGTTTATAAGCCTCAGGGCCAGCACTGGGACTTTAGCTATCAGCTGCTACTTTTACAACTAATTTAAAGATGCACCTCTTTATACTGCTGACGCGATGATTACAGTTTATTCTCATTTTGACTAACTTATTTATCTGTTTAATTTTTCTGATTTTGTTTTAACTTATTCAGGTACAGTGTCCTTGAGTGTCATGAGAGGTACATATAACTACAAATGTATTATTATTTTTATTATATGAAAAACTTAAGAGTGGTGACTCAGGCCACACCACAAAGATATAACAAGTGCCAAAATACACAATACATACTTCACGACAAAGGACACCCAGTGCCCCCTTATAAATCAAGTCTCAGATCTCCACGGCTAAACAGAAAAAAAAAATAAAAAACAAGTGAAAAGTTTACAAAAGCACAGCTTACTGTGAGTCTGAATCCAAGCATTTGGCTGATTAAAAGGGAACAAATCATATCAGAGCACTTTGGGGAATAACAGCATTTAGCCGCTCTGTTTATTAGTGAAAAAAGGCATTCTGTATTTGTCAAGTGGCAAAGTCCTTTAGAAAATGAATACATAAAAAATAAAACAGTAAAGGCAGACAAGTGGACTGAAATGATTCCTAGCTAAGCACTCCACAAGGGTCATTATTTGACTATTCAGGGCTTTGCTGACAATAATTACATCTGAATCAGAGAGGGGGGCTTTATTACAGTGACGAGTGGTGCACGCTGGCTTTCAGAATGCCATTTTAAGGAATGATGCTTGGCTGTGACATTTTACTGATGCCTGCCTCGCCAATAATGGAGAACGGAGCAAATTAGTTTCATCTCACAAGCGACGATTACAAGCCCATTCATTCCCAGAAACTCGACTGTACCATAACCCTGTTCTGGCAAATGGATTTTTTTTTTTATCACAAGTGCAGTAAATATGCGACTTTCTTTTAGTGTGAGCAAGTGGCATGCAGAGACCACTGGAATCTGCACACCCATTTGCTAGACTTGGTATTTATAATTAATTCACTTTCAGGATTTACCATATGTGCAGTAATTACATATACACTACAGTAATAGATAGATAGATAGATAGATATGAAAGGCACTATATAATAGATAGATAGATAGATAGATAGATAGATGTGTGAAAGGCACTATATAATAGATAGATAGATAGATAGATAGATAGA
>JANRMT010028174.1:36648188-36660865 GCA_026402145.1 Polypterus bichir lapradei | reverse complement strand
GACACAATGGCTTCACACCTGCCACCGTCCAACACCATTTGTTAAGGTGACACTTGCCAGGTAGGTAGTTGGCCTCCATGCGGGGGCTGACTGAGAGAGTAAATTAATTGTAAATACAATTAATCTGTTCCAGACCGTACAAACTGTATGTAAATATATTTTTTTAAAGATTTTTAAGCACAAAAACAGTTAATTACACCATAGAATGCACAGTGTAATAGTAAACTAAATGTAAAAACATTGAATAACACTGAGACAAACACCCAGGCTCCCTGCTCAGCTGCATGTGAACCTGCGCTCGCTCTCTCTCTCCTCTCGCTCTCTCTCTCTCTCTCATGCTCGCTCGCTCTCTCTCTCTCTCTCTCTCACTCGCTCGCTCTCTCTCTCTCTCTCTCGCTCTCTCTCTCTCTCTCTCTTGCTCGCTCTCTCTCTCTCGCGCTCGCTCTCTCTCTCTCGCGCTCGCTCTCTCTCTCTCGCTCTCTCTCTCTCTCTCTGTCACGCTCGCTTGCTCTTTCTGTCTCTCTCGCTCTCTCTCTCGCTCTGTCACGCTCGCTCGCTCTCTCTCTCTCTCGCTCGCTCTTTCTCTCTCTCGCTCTCTCGCTCTGTCACGCTCGCTCACTCTTTCTCTCTCTCTCGCTCTCCCTCCCTCTCTCACGCTCTCTCTCTCTCTCTGTCATGCTCACTCGCTCTTTCTCTCGCTCTCTCTCTCTCTCCTGCACTTACTTTCTCCTCCTGCTTCCTGCCTTCTCCTGCAACCTCCCGTTCTTTCCTGTTCTCTTCTTTTTCCCTTTAGCCGACTCGCGCTTCTATTTATGGAGAGGACGTGGTAGTCGTGGCCATCAGCACACGGATGCGGACCGCTTCTCACCTGTTCACTTAGGTGAGAAACACCCACATCTCGAACTCCTCAGGAACCGCTTCGGCCGCACACCACCAGGCCCCCTCGCTAAGCCGTGAGTGCGGTGATTATTTATTAAAACTGGCCTTTTTGACGGGAGCTGTGGACCCGCTATACCACAGGAGGAAGCTGGGTTGAGAAGAGGTTACAGTTTTGAGGGAGAGTCCCTCTGCATGATGGACCGAGAACAATGTACAGTACAGGGAGATACTGAACACGTGCGGAAATCATCATCGCGTACGAACCGGAAGGGAAACTGGTTTGTTTGTGACCTGAGTGTGTGGTCGTGAACAGATGCAAAAGTTTGCAAACTTTTTGGTTGTAACCCGATTTGTACGTGTTCAGAGACGTTCATGAACCGAGGTTCCACTGTATGCAAAATTTCATACCACAACAGTGACAACATATGGTTTCTGAGCCATTGTTTCCTGACTTTGAGGTACTGTATGACGTAATGTGAAAAAGCTTCATAACATAATTTCAGTGCTCCAATATTGCTAATGTTCTTGACTATTGTTCTGCCTGTGACCCTTGCAATCTCTACCACTGACAAAATACTTTTGTTCTTTGAGCCTTCCAAATTTTCCCATTGAGCAGGCTGAATCCATTGCAGGCCCTATCCCTTAATCCAGACTGCTGTGTCTAGCTTGGCTTTGATGGAGTCACTGGGGATGTCACGCTACACGACTCTCTGTCACAAGAGCACACTGCTACTCTCCAGGAACCCTTCAACTGAGTTCATGGCAAGCCTCTCTCTGTATGAAGATGTGAGATGGAAAGGGGTTGGGAGATTTGTCACTGGTGACATGGTTGGGGGGGCTCATCTGAGGACACTCGGTGGGGAGAGAGAGAGAGAGAGTAAGAGAGAAAGAGAACCTGCATCTCCACAGTGCAGTTACAAGACAGAAGCCCACGTGCTCGCCTGCTCATCAAAATGTCGAGGAGAAAAGCAAAGGGTGTGACAGCATTGGAATATGGCGGGGGGCACTAGAGGCAGGGAAAATGTACTCATGATACTGACAACTGGGGAGAAATACCTGAGGAGAAAACGAGAGTGGGATGGACAGGGGCTAAAGGACCACCAGGCCAGTGCACAGCAGCAAATAGTTTCTGAGTCCCTGCTTCCTGACTTTGAGGTACAGTATAACATAATGTGAAAAAGCAGGAGCCCCCACTAGACATTCAATCATCAAAGAAGGTACAATTTACACAGATGTCAGAATATTCACATAAAGAACCACAGACACATGGAACAAATGACAACATAGTATGGTGGTATGATGAGGAGGAGGACTTTAGGGGGCTTCAGATCTTGACTTGATGTTATTTTGGAGATAGATAGATAGATAGATAGATAGATAGATAGATAGATAGATAGATAGATAGATAGATAGATAGATGTGAAAGGTGCTATATAATAGATAGATAGATAGATAGATAGATAGATAGATAGATAGATAGATAGATAGATAGATAGATAGATAGATAGATAGATAGATAGTGCCCTAGGTTCAAATCGTGAGCAGGCTGTGCCACTTGGTACTTTAATGTCCCTCCATATCCATCTATACTGGTCACAGGTCGCCTCCTATTGGAATAAATGGACCCGGTAAGTCAGAGAGTGAGTCCCTCTTTTCCCAAATTCTCATTTCTCGAAGCTCTGCAGTGCTTTTGAAACCTTTAAGCGCGACATGAATCATAGCAAAATGAAGACACCTCATTCCCGCTGTTTGTCGTTTTCAATTCACACATTTAGGTATGACAAATATTTTTTATTTCCAAGCAAAACATGTCAGGCCCATCACTTTAGCTCTTCAGCCTTCGCTGACAACAAGATGCGCACCCTGCTATTGTTAGTGAGTTCACGCCAGTTGTTGATCTTCGAGCCTGAAAAAGTTCTGCAGGATACAAGCCAAAGGAGCCACTTCACCCTGTGATTTGGATTTTCTAATTGCTGCTGACATCAGTCTTTATTTTCAGCTTCAAAGGAAGCATCTGTTGATTATCCATCAGGAGAGACTGGCACACTCTTTCCTGTAACCGTTTCGGTGCTCGGTGATTTTACACATTGATTGAGTCATCAGGTGTCCAGTCAGATTTCTGTAATTTCTCACAGGAGCTGATCTATCCCCATTCATTTAATGGCCGGACTGTAAAAACATCTAAATGACCAATAATACGTTAAATCAGGCTTTGTGGCGGCTCGCTGATTTACTTTATTATGAGTCTCACTGTGCGTACCGTATTGACGTAATAAATAAATGAAGAAGTCGGGAATGGCAGATTTAAAGACGTGTTTAATGCATAAATATGAAACAAACTAAGGAAGTGTGATTGAAATACAGCTAAAAGCAATTCAAGGATATTTTTAGGAATGTGAGCATGCAGCAGCAAATCACACCAAGGACGGCCGCTCATCGTCCAGCCTAAAGCTATAGACATTCTGAGCCAAAATGTGAAGAAACAACAACAACAAGAAAAATAGTAAACAGGTTAACAGGCTCGAGGGATACCTGGGCGACTACCTGACTGAAAACACTTTACTTGGTGCAAATAAATGTCACAATCATCTGACTGTCATCAGTTCAGCTCTGTAACTGGAAAAGCATTGACCACAATGGTACGTGATTATAACACTTTAGGTGGGCACCTCAGTCATATATGACTTTGGAAGGAAGAACGACAAACCTCCATCAGTTCATTGGCATGGGCACAGCATGCTGGACCTGATTTACTGAAATGTTAAGGGCGCCCTTACATGTAGATCTGCAAAATCACTGGACAGATCTGATCACAATCGGACCCCTCGTATGCCCACCTATAAGCCTGTTGTGAGATGACAGCAGCTCTCGTATCACTTAGGCAGGACAGACAGACAGACAGACAGACAGACAGACAGACAGACAGACAGACAGACAGACAGATAGATAGATAGATAGATAGATAGATAGATAGATAGATAGATAGATATTAAAGGCACTACATGATAGATAGATAGATAGATAGATAGATAGATAGATAGATAGATAGATAGATAGATAGATAGATAGATAGATATGAAAGGCACTACATGATAGATAGATAGATAGATAGATAGATAGATAGATAGATAGATAGATAGATAGATAGGTGAAAGGCACTATATAGTGCATTTGTGAAGAGATGGATAAACTCGAAAGGACCGATACTATAAAAGGTGCGCTGAGAGGGGTATGCCACTTGTGCTACCTGCTCACCATGTCCTGTTCTCCTACATCTGCCCTTACACACCCATGTAGTCCACATTGGGGCAGGCAGCTGCAGACTACACTAAACTAAAACAGTGATCATTTCAAAGGTATTTCTGTTTCTAAAAAAAATGACATTTTATTAGAAAACTTCAGCGGTATTGAGAAATGATGTCTGAAATGAGGATGACTCCTTTGGGCTGCAGGTGTCCTGATTTGAAGCTCACACGTCATTTTCTTTAAGAGTGTACGTGTTATTGAATGACATACATGAAGAGGTAGATATTTTCCTAAATGTCAAGGGAGACAGAAGGTGATTATTTAGTCTTTGTCTCTTCTGAATCAATAAAATATTTTAAATGTGTCCAGTAAGTAAATGTAAGCAAAGTGAGATATGCCCTGGGCGTGTCTGTCGAGGATCGGTTATCCTTATAAGAGTATCAGAGGATGAAGGCGAGTGTGAGTCAGATTGTAACGCACTGACTAAAGATCAGGGAGAAACAGTAACATACAGGCCTCCTTTAAAAACATCTGGACGTGAAAGAGATGAGATTTGCTATGGTGGGAACTGAACTTGTAGATAAATTAGTCCAGACTATTAACCTAAAAGCGGATACGCCAGCCTTAGCCAAGAGAATAGCCATATACAGAGAAAATCAGAAAGATGTGCCGAAAGGTGGAATGGAGGTGACAACTGAGAGAAAAAGTTTGAAAAGCGCTGCTGCTGCTGCATTTCCTCACCAGACGAATGATAAAAGCGCTGCTGCTGCTTCTGAAACGAGCACAACCGCTCACAGAGGGGGTCCGAGGGGAGTCTCAGCATGCAGCGGCTAGTTGAGAACACAACCGAAGACATGAGTGAGCGGGAGGAGGTCCTCGTCAAGGAATAATGCATTGAACAGGAGTGGCTCAAGCCAGTGCCATTTAACCCTGCATGTGCTGGGGCGGGGATTAATTTATCCCACCCAGTTTAGCATCCCAGGGAGCCAGCGATCATTAAAACAGCAAGGTGTGGCGGAGGGTGGGCTGGTCCTTTACAGAACACAATTGCACAGCTAAGCAATAAACTAAGCAATAAAAAAGAGAGAGTGTTGTGTGCGATAGGGTGACATAAACATACCGAGAAATCAAGGGTCGCTTCAGCTTTAATCCAGCTATATATATATTTTTTGGATATACTTTATTAATCCCCGGGGGAAAACTGTCTTTTCACATGACTTTTGGGATCAGAGCAGAGGGTCAGCCATTGTACACAATACCCATGGAGCAGTTTTCAGGGAGTGGTGGCTCTGAGCCTAGGGATCTGCATTGGCAATCGAAAGGTTGCCGGGTCGAATCCCGTTAAAGGGACTCTGCTCTGTTGGGCCCTTGAGCAAGGCCCTTAACTTGCAATTGCTGATTGCTTTGAGTAGTGCGAAAAGTGCTATATAAATGCAAAGAATTATTACTTATGGAACATACAGAGTAGTGTAATCGGGAGATGCAGAGCCGCAATTGGGGTTTGTGGTGGGAATGGAAAAAAAAGGGGGATAAATACGACTGATGTCACAGCAACTGAAGGACTAAACCTAATTCATTAAACACAAGGAGCTTCATACCTGGGCCTAGGATTTACTCAGTGCCTAAAGTGGAAAGATTTCTGTTTTAGTTGACTTTAGTGTCTTTGATGCTCCCCACAATGCATTGCAGATTTTACATGATTTCTTAATTAAGTGGGGGCTTTGACCCATCAGAGTTTTGCCATGTCATACATACATTAAATTGGAGGGTGGGGTGGTGGTGAGGGGATTCCCTCTTGGAAGTGTTGATTGGGACGTGTTTCATAGATTAGAAATGAGAGCGGAGGTACGTATATATCGAGATTATAGATGTTGCCCCGTTAAAGATTAGAGTGCGATATGCCAGCACACAACAATTTACTGCTGGTACACAGAGGGGAAAAAAATAATAATAAATCCATCCATCTATCCATTATCCAACCCACTATATCCTAACTACAGGGTCACAGGGGTCTGCTGGAGCCAATCCCAGCCAGCACAGGGCACAAGGCAGGAAACAAGCCCTGGTCAGGGCGCCAGTCCACCACAGATAATAATAAATAATAATAATTAATTTGTTACATTTATAGAGTGGGGAGCCACTTCAAGCACCACTAATGTGTAGCACCTGCCTGGATGTTGCGATAGCAGCCATTTTGGACCAGTATGCTCACTGCACATGAGCTGTCAGGTGGTGAATTGGCGAGAGAGAGTGAGCCAATAAGAGACAAGGGATGATTAGGGGGCCTGGTGGGCAATTTAGGCTGGACATCAGAATACACCCTACAATGGATGCCCAGGGATCTTTTATGACCACAGAGAATCAGGACCTCAGTTTTGCTTCTCATCCGAAGGATGGCGCCATTTTTACAGCACAGCATCCCTGTCAATGCACACACAGAGACCACAGGGTATGCGTCCCGTGCTGGCCTCACCAACACCTCTTCCAGCAGCAACCCAAGCTTTTCCTAGATGGTCTCCCATCCAAGTGGCCCCAGCACGTTTAGCTTCAGGTGGATGACCTCTACTGAAGTGCATGTCGCATGGCTGCTAGAATAAGCTGGCATGACGTACGCCTGCATCAAGCACTGGATTTAATAACAAATTCTGGACAGTAAAATGTGCAATTTATCATACAAAAGAAGAAAAAGTAACGGCAAAGTGATGCACTGTTTGTAAACCATTACATTCTATAATAAGTAACTATATACTACACTAGATGTTCCCCGTGGCTCAGCCCACGTAATAGTGAAACAGGACAAACTTTAAAAATTAATTATTAAAAAAAAGTAATTCTGGCCAAGCGGAAGGTTAGGTACTCTCCATTGTCAAATGTTGGCACTGTATCTGATTGTGTTCAGCTCTGACGGGAGAGCGTCCTCCGCCTGGGGAGAAAAACATATGGCCGTGATATCTCTGGCAATGAGCAGATACCCTCTAGAACACACGTAGATCTGATCTCTCTGTCAAAAACGTCAAACGGTTACTCCTTAACAACCTATAGATGATAATGTCTGATGAACAAACAGGTATCACTAGCTAAGCGGAGGCAAAGTGCCGTACACTCCAACATGTGGCGACAGTTAGAGTGACTTAAACGGAGGCTGGCGCGTGTGTGAGGAGGGCCCCGACCCCCTCCGCACGCTGCCCCTCTTTCAGATTCGCACAAATAAATCGGTACCACAAGTGAACTACGATACTTAGCATGATGAGAGAAGTCACAAAAATCAACCGGAATGTTCAAGCAAATTATAGAAAAAAAACTAAATCTAAATCTGTTAAGTAGTTCTCTCATTCTCTAGTTAAGTGGATGTAAGGTACACGCCCCGAGACTGGAGCGTGAGTGACGAGGGCCCTGCCCCCTTGGGCCCGATGTGTCTCTCTCAGATTCGTGCAAGCGAACTATGATACTAAGCCAGATGAGAGAAGTTGCAAAATCCACTGGAATATTCAAGCAAATTCTAGAAAAAGACCTATGATCTAAATCCGTTAAGTAGTTCTCTCGTGAAAAGCGGACAGACAGACAGACGTTGGATTTTATATTATATGTTACAAAAAATCGTCTACATGTGGTAGTGTGTGTGTTTGTCTGTCCAGCCTGGAAGTGAGAAGTGGAGTCGGGCTAAGAAAACACAACACAAACCTCTGAAGAATGACAAAGTCGCTTAGCAGCTAACATTGGCAAAATGGCATCCCTTTTACTTTTCCTCCCACCGCTAATGCACAAGTCGGCAAAACGAATCCTTCTTGGAGAGAGACGCCCAGTGTAGTTCCTTTCAATTACCTGACATCTCTACATTTCAATTTTTATTTCTGATGATTTCAATAGTTTCTAGGACCCCGGGGTTTTTACAGCACAGGCTTACACAGCTAGTATATATATATATATGGTGGCGGACGGCCAAGTCCCATGCCCGGCTTGGACACCCCTTCTACTTATGTTCTGGGGGAGCAGCCATGGGCTCCTCAGTACCTCCCCCAGGACGCTTGGTGGCAGCCTCCCTGGTTGATGATGGTGCCTCAGTTTCCCGCTGGGTTCCATGGGAGATGGAGTTCTCCCCAACCCCGTGGGGATCTGGGGTGGCCACCAGGGGGTGCTGCATGGATCCCAGAGCCAACCTGGACACCTCTACAGCCCCGGGTGGATTATAAAAAGGGCCATCATCCACCACTCAGAGGCCAGAATCGGGAGGAAGAGGATGAGGTTGCCTGGGAGGAGTGGTGGTGCCAAGGTGGAGAGTTGTGTGTTGTCCAAATTAAGTGCTTTTGGGACTGTGTTGTGGCTGGAGGGATTATGGGGAAGACGTGGCCTCCAGCTGAAGAAAATAAAGTCTGTTTGGATTTTACACGTGCCTCTGGGTCAGTCTGTGCCGGGTCAGGCGCAATATAGCGCCTTTATCACTATATACAGTATATATATATATATGGATTTAGTTCCTAAGTTATTATTAAACGATAGGTCGACAAGGCTCAAACCTCATTAAAGCAGTGGAAACACCTTACACAAGCTATCTCGTGTCCAGGCAGGGGGGCTAACCCCCCAGAAACTGTTAAGAAAATCACTTTTTTTTTTCTGGGGTGGGCTACACTGGCTGAGACGCCATGTTTTTCTATTTGCCCAGTGGATGAAGGTGGTCAGAGTCTCATTGATTTTATGAACAGGCTGAAGGCACTGCAGAGGGTCTCATACAGCCCCAGGCATCTGCCATCTTGGCACTTGTCTTATTTCTTTTTCATTTTGATAAACAGCTTCTTCTTAGATGCTCTGCTGATGTAATCAGATCCGTTTTACCAGAGTATGGTGGATCTCACCCTTGACCTGGGCTGAGCCGACTTTCAACTCCTGATCAGTGCGAAGGGGTCGTCTACAGCTTTTGGAGGGGTCTACTAAAGCTTGACTGGTCAATAGAAAGCATTGTTCGAGGAGATTAGTTCCAACGTTATGATAATAATCTGATTCATTGATCTGCTCCATAATGACTTAGTTCATCTTTTCAGTTTGAGGCCATAAATGTACTTCAGTTGTGAAAAAAATGAAACAAGTGCTGCTTCTGCAGCTGCAGGAGTTTTTAGAAGCCAATATTTTTGATCATTCACTATTCTCCATACCTGTGGTAGGCTGGCACCCTGCCCGGGGTTTGTTTCCTGCCTTGCGCCCTGTGTTGGCTGGGATTGGCTCCAGCAGACCCCTTGACCCTGTAGTTAGGATATAGCGGGTTGGGTAATGGATGGATGGATTAATTCTCCATACTGTTATGCAATGTGAATCCTGTTTGTCCCTAAGGGGTAAGTAATGAGAGTAATAAAAAAAATAAGGTGGGCGGCCATCATAAAGTTCATTATATTCCACACTGAGACACCTCCATCATAGACCTGCTTATCAAGTATTCAAATCTGCAGGGCAAAAAAAACCAAACCAAACCGCTTTACAATATGGAAGCTTTTCAAATCATTTCTTCATCTAAGTCTGTCGCAGTTTTCTTCTCCTAAAGTTAACTCATTGATGTTGGCTTTGCCCACCAAACTGCAAAATACACTTGGAATTCTCCCAGTCTGCATTTGGCACGGAAGAGACCCTTACAACAGCAAGCCTTACCACTGCGCTCCTATCCATTTTCATCCAGAACTGAAAATCTCTGGAATACTAAAATAAACAGATACACCATCTACCCAGCATGCCTCAAGATCTGAGAGGTCCACGATGCCAACAGTTCAGGCCCCATTAGGATTGAGTGACACCTCCAAAGTATTCACTTTAAAAAAGAGTCCAGCCAGAGACACATGAGAGGGCGAATTTGCCCCCATTGAACTTTTGACAACTGAGGCCATGGTGGGCCGGGGCACAGGTAGAAGTCACAGGCTCACTTGCTCAGACCCATCGCAGTTAAGCTGAGTTAAGGCCTGCGCCACACTACATGACTTTGAGTCACCATTAAGGACAGCCACTGCTAGAGGACTCTAAAACAACTTAGTGCAGGGGATGACAGCTGGACATCACAGGGGATGATGGAGTGCGTGCCTCCCTCATGATTTCTGGGTACGGTTTCATATTTCCAAAATTTGGCGAGTTCATCACATTTTGACCGCAAAGTAACATGCTGCCCGACCACATCGTCTTCTAGGTATTATGAGCCATCTCGACTATTTCTTTATTATGTGACAGACATGAGACACCAAGCGCACACATACTCAGGTGTGCAGTCCCAACAACGTCAAATTTCATTGTGGCAAGCAAGTCGCAGGCTACCGTGATTGAGTCGGGCAGGGGTCATGTAACACGATTACTAAATCCGTAACTCGCTCAAAGAACACTTCAAACGGAAATTTGCTGGAAAAGTCAGGCAGCACGATATTGGCTTTAGAGACTAGAAAGTCGAGAAGAAAAGCAAAAGGTTTGATGGTGTTGGAATATGGGGGGACACTAGAGGAAAGGAAAATGTGTTCATGGTACTGGCAACTGGGGAGAAATACCTTAGGGGAAATCGAGAGAGAGGGATGGACAGGGGCTATAGGACCACCAGGCCAGTGTGCTCCCTTTTTTGTCTTGGTAGACTTCTCTATTACTTTACATTCCCCTTTTGTATTATTAATGTGAAGCCTTTGTCAGAATGTCTCAGATCTTACAGACTTGGCACTGTTTATAAGGTATTGTACTTTATAACTTCTCCCCACCTTCCCTTCTACATTTATAACCGCAGGCAATTAGGTGTAGTAAAAGACAAGCAGGAGTTAAGTTACACTTTAAACAATGTATTATTGATCAAATTCATAAATAATAACAAGAAGCAAAGTACAAGTGAACTCTGGCAACCATATAGCCTGATAAATGTTGATGTGTAGTTTCAGACGGCACACAGACTTTTAGTTACTTTAAATGCCTCTACTTCATTTGTGGTCAGCTTTCTTCAGAACAGCCCACATGCCTCTTTCAATATGGCTGCTGAGCTGTGCTCTCCATTGTGTTGTCCTTTTCAGTCCACAGTGTGTGAGATGTTCCTTCATGATGATGGTGTAAGAGAGAGAGGGATAGGGAGGGGTAAAGCAAGCAAATGTATAGACTCTCTCTGTCCAAACCCAATAGCCAATAGGGTGTCGTGGTAATTAATGGCTTCTGATTTAAAACCAAACAGGCAACTTTAGACCAATAGAATTCTGGTGTGACACAATGGCTTCACACCTGCCACCGTCCAACACCATTTGTTAAGGTGACACTTGCCAGGTAGGTAGTTGGCCTCCATGCGGGGGCTGACTGAGAGAGTAAATTAATTGTAAATACAATTAATCTGTTCCAGACCGTACAAACTGTATGTAAATATATTTTTTTAAAGATTTTTAAGCACAAAAACAGTTAATTACACCATAGAATGCACAGTGTAATAGTAAACTAAATGTAAAAACATTGAATAACACTGAGACAAACACCCAGGCTCCCTGCTCAGCTGCATGTGAACCTGCGCTCGCTCTCTCTCTCCTCTCGCTCTCTCTCTCTCTCTCATGCTCGCTCGCTCTCTCTCTCTCTCTCTCTCACTCGCTCGCTCTCTCTCTCTCTCTCTCGCTCTCTCTCTCTCTCTCTCTTGCTCGCTCTCTCTCTCTCGCGCTCGCTCTCTCTCTCTCGCGCTCGCTCTCTCTCTCTCGCTCTCTCTCTCTCTCTCTGTCACGCTCGCTTGCTCTTTCTGTCTCTCTCGCTCTCTCTCTCGCTCTGTCACGCTCGCTCGCTCTCTCTCTCTCTCGCTCGCTCTTTCTCTCTCTCGCTCTCTCGCTCTGTCACGCTCGCTCACTCTTTCTCTCTCTCTCGCTCTCCCTCCCTCTCTCACGCTCTCTCTCTCTCTCTGTCATGCTCACTCGCTCTTTCTCTCGCTCTCTCTCTCTCTCCTGCACTTACTTTCTCCTCCTGCTTCCTGCCTTCTCCTGCAACCTCCCGTTCTTTCCTGTTCTCTTCTTTTTCCCTTTAGCCGACTCGCGCTTCTATTTATGGAGAGGACGTGGTAGTCGTGGCCATCAGCACACGGATGCGGACCGCTTCTCACCTGTTCACTTAGGTGAGAAACACCCACATCTCGAACTCCTCAGGAACCGCTTCGGCCGCACACCACCAGGCCCCCTCGCTAAGCCGTGAGTGCGGTGATTATTTATTAAAACTGGCCTTTTTGACGGGAGCTGTGGACCCGCTATACCACAGGAGGAAGCTGGGTTGAGAAGAGGTTACAGTTTTGAGGGAGAGTCCCTCTGCATGATGGACCGAGAACAATGTACAGTACAGGGAGATACTGAACACGTGCGGAAATCATCATCGCGTACGAACCGGAAGGGAAACTGGTTTGTTTGTGACCTGAGTGTGTGGTCGTGAACAGATGCAAAAGTTTGCAAACTTTTTGGTTGTAACCCGATTTGTACGTGTTCAGAGACGTTCATGAACCGAGGTTCCACTGTATGCAAAATTTCATACCACAACAGTGACAACATATGGTTTCTGAGCCATTGTTTCCTGACTTTGAGGTACTGTATGACGTAATG
>JANRMT010028174.1:36637753-36648088 GCA_026402145.1 Polypterus bichir lapradei | reverse complement strand
GAATCCAGGAGGCTGTGTGTGCTTGGTGTGTGGGTGTGTGTGTGTGTGTCCTGCCCAGGGTTTGTTCCTGCCTTGCGCCCTGTTTTGGCTGGGATTGGCTCCAGCAGACCCCTGTGACCCTGTGTTAGGATAGAGCAGGTTGGATAATGGATGGATGTGTTTACATTTTATATAGCGCTTTTCTAACTACTCAAAGCTTTGCACAGGGAGGACCCAGGATGCAAACCCACGATCTCCTCAGTGCGAGTCAGCAGCTCTACCACTGCGCCACATTTCTAAACTGCTAGCTCTCCACCTCTTCTCTTGCAGAACATGAACAAGGTATTTTATGGAGCAATACTACTCATTTTCCACCCAAAAATAAAATTGCAAAGCCAAAAACTTCAAAACCCAAGAACAGTTGTTCCCCTAGTGTGATAGGTGGCAGTCCTCCTGTGACACGCCTCCATTTTTGGACCCCCACAGGGGAAGTGTAATTCTGGAGAGAAATTCTGTTGGGTTTTCCTGGGTGTGTCCCAGAGGACTCTTTTGTTTTTATGACCGTTCCACCTGACACAGGGTGCGCAACATCCTGCCACCTGAAGTACTCTGGGGTCCAGGGCTAACGGAGTTGCCTTACCTCCCTCTGGGAGTCAGAGTAGGGGAGAAGTGGACAAAGCTTGCCTGGGAGGAGAGGAGGAAGGAAAGAGAGAAAGAATTGTGTGCATGGATAGAAGAACTTGACTCATGTGGTCGATGGAAATGGGTTTGTGGTGTTCCTGATATCTCTGCAAAAGGACGAAGATCCAAGTCTTACGAATCCTGGTGCTTCCTGTTTTCCTATATGGTTGTGAGACATGGACGCTATCCAGTGACCTGAGACGAAGACTGGACTCCTTCAGTACTGTGTCTCTCCTTGGGTATTGTTGGTTTGACTTTGTGCTGCTCATGGAGTCCCGAATGAGGCACATGACCTGCATTGTGAGGGAGCGTCAGTTACGGCACTACGGTCATGTGGAGCGATTCCCTGAAGGTGATCCAGCTCATTGTTGAGCACCTGAGTGGTTGGACCAGGCCAAGGGGATGCTCACGTAATACCTGGCTGTGGCAGATAGAAGGTCATTTCTGGGTACTGGACTGTGTGCCTGCCCTGGGGGGCTGCCAACCAGGATCCTGAGCTGTTTCGTCATGTGGTGGGTGCCGTACCAGTGTATGCTCCCCAGCGTCACCTGACCTGACCTGTACTGCCTTAAATTCAAGGTCCTTTGAACCTGGAACTGGTTTCTATGCAGGTGTGTCCACTACAGGTCACAGTATGGATGCTAAACATAAGGATCACAATATTCCACTGACCATTAGTGCCTTTTGTACTCTTGACACAATGTTCCTGGAGGTCTCATGACACATGTTTTAAATACTTTCTTCACTTTGGCTACGGCCGTTCTTGGTGAAATTTAGAATAATGTCAATGATGAACTGTTATTTGGTCTTATTATTTTACTACAGCAACAATGACTAATAATTGGAATTATTTTTTCACAGGTAACCCCATTTTCGGATAAGGATTTTGATAAATACAGCTGTACAGCAAGAAACAGGATAGGGACGAGATCCTTGGAATTTACCTTGGCACTGGCTGGTAAGTGAAAAGTTGTCTTTATGGTGTATTGTACTATAATATCTATACCTATACCTTTATATATGGTGTATGGGTGTAAACTGATATATGTTATAGGTCGTGTGAGACGTCATCCCAGTCAGAGCTGAACTGGGATTCTTATCTGGTAGTATCCTGGAAGGATAGAGGAAGACAATTTATTCAGGACATTGCGTCCCCCAACACATTAGGTGGCAGCCTCCCTGGGTTACAGTACTACTATGGATACCCCAAGGTGTATATTGGGAATTGTAGTTCTTTGGGTCAGTCTTGTTGGCTTTCATGGGTGCTGCCAGGGGGTGCTGAGGGGATTTGTGAGCTTTACTTTGTCAGATTTCAGACTTACCCAGAAATGCTCCTGAGCCACAGTTTTGGTACACTGCTGGTTTTTACATAAAAGAGGCAGCCAGCTTCAGTACGGGGAGCCCGAGTCGGGAGGAAGAAGACAAAGCTTGCCTGCAGGAGCAGAGGAGTAAAAGAAAGAGATGGAAGTAGCTCTGAGTAATCTGTGTGTGTATCTTGAAGTCCTTTGTAAAGAACTGAAAAGGATTAACCCTTTGAACTAGACCAGAACTTGTGTCCCTGCTGTTGTGTTGGGGGTTAACCAGAGGTTTCAGGTTACAAACAATTTCCATTCCTGTGGACATTTCTAACTCAACTGTGGACGTAAGCTGGAACTTATGTTGGATTTAGGAATCCTTCACAAATGCATAATGAGTTATTTTGTATTCGAGAGAATTTTATCTCAGACTTGTTAAGGTGACAGTGAAGCAATTTTACTATACTTCAGATCACAAATAGAAAATCATTTAAGCTAAGACTTTGAACCATGGGAATGTATAACCTTATGTTGTAACCTGAATGTCAACCTTATTTTTTGATTAACCGGTTTTTGATAATGATGGGGTATCTTATACAGTTGCGAAAATGCATAATGATAGCATGAGAAACTACCGCTAACTGACAGTTGTGTCGTTTCTACTGAAATGGCTTCCCTCCCTTTGACGGTAGTGGTGTGACGTATATGTAGGGAATGCTAACAAGGGGATTTACTGTTTTGCTGACTATCTAACTAGTCGCTTCACTGTCATGGAGATTATTGTGGGGTTGTGTGTACCAGTGGTTTGATTCTAGGACAGGACAAAATGATTGAAAGTAGTGGCAAACTATGGACTGTTCTGTGCTAAACCTCAGCACTAGTGATGCCTGTAATCTCATTCATTCTCGTTAAAACTAATTTGCATTGCAAGTAAAAAAAAAAAAAATTAAGATGCTAAATGAATATTACTTGAATTTCAAATGAAAAACAAAACAAAACATGGGGACTTTTGTAACTTATCTATGGTAAGTTAAGACAAGCAAAACATGAAACCCTGGAAGTCAAGCTACCATCACAGGTTGTCTCCACTGGGCTCCCAGAACCAGGGATGTGCGGTCAGAGGAGGCATGAAAAGTAAAAAAAAAAAACTAATAATGATCACATAAAATGCATGTATCCACTGGTCTGTGCTATCAATTTTTTTCTGTATGATTCCAATAATTTTGATCATTTTTATTGTCAAAATCGATGAATTGGCGCATTTCCTATTTAAATACAGGGGGAGATATGCAAGGTGCGTCAACAAGGAGACGAGCCTCACTGCACTAAAAATCATAGTTTGCTTGCAGGTGCGATATATTCGTGCTAATCCGAGACAAAGGCTGTGCGCCGAGGTAGGGGGAAACATGACATCAGGAGTAGGGAGCCAGGTGGGGCCGTCCTCTCTCACCTTACCTCCACTTAGCTAGCAATACCTGTTTGTTTATTGATTTTTAAAGTTTGTCCTGTTTTATTGCCACACAGGCAGAGCCACGGGGGATAGCTAGTATCTTACAGGAATGTGTGGTCAGGGGAAATGTCATTATGGAAAGTAAAAATACTAATAGTGATAACATAAAATAAATCTGTCCACTGGTCTGTGCTATAAATTTGTTTTCTGTATGATTCCAATAATTTTGATCATTTTTATAGTCAAAATTGCTGAATTGGCTCATTTCCTGATCAAATTCTGGGGAGAAACGCGAGGTGCGGCAGCGAGGAGCCTAATCTCACCTCGGCCTGCGCTCTCCCACACACATTGGGTTGATGCCTACAATAGGCGCGTGCCTGTTGTTGTCTCTCTGCATGTTGCCAATATAATGTTTGCAGACACGTTTATTATATACCCTGACTTTCCACAGTCCAGCTAATATCTTTAATGAATGTGTGTGACATATTTAGTCTTGCTTATCGGACATAAAAGCGCAGTGAAAAGGCACAAGGTGAGGCAGACAGTACCGTGCCGCCCTGAATGGGGCGCATGTGAGCCCAGCAGGTGCTCGTTGCTGTTGTTCTTCTACACAGAGTCACCAATAAGTTAGCGACATCAGAAAGTCAAGTACACTGATTGCCAAAATTGAAGATTATATATCTAAACTTAAAAATTTCTCAAAACTGAACTTTCAATCAAAACAGGAGGTTATAAATAATGGAAGACCAACACCGGAACTAAAAGGTTTGCTTCAAACTATGGGACAACTACATTTTGTTCTTAAGTAAAATATTCTTTTCTTTTTCTTGTTATCCTTTAGTTGAATATTCTGCATTATATTTGATTTAAAGCATGAGAATTAAAAGCTTTTAAAAACAACTAAATATTTCAATCAAGGTCAAAATTGAAATCTGTTTTTTTTTCTGCACACCTCTCTATACTTTCATTTGTATTGAATGAGTACGAATTGTGGAATTGCAACGGCAAATTTAGAGCACATGGAGGGTGAGGAGCAAATGCGCTCTCTCCGCTCTCGCCGCTATAAATGTAACGTTCTTTCTTAGCCAAATATGCACCTTATTATCTGTGTGTGTAAAGAATGCTGATGAGATATGAAACATAACCAGTAGTCAATGTGCATGCTGGCTGCCAGTTGAATGGTGAATAAGCTGCTCTTTTCGGTTCCTATATTTGTAAATCTAACTCAGAAGGAGTCACCAGCCATGAACCTCACCGCGCGTCACTGCTCACAATGTAAACCTTAGGTCCACACTGTGGGACTTTGCCAGTTTTGCCAAATGAAAACTCCATCAGTTCAAATCACCAATTACAGTCACATGAAAAAGTTTGGGAACCCCTCTCAGTCTGCATAATAATTGACTCTACTTTCAACAAAAAAGATAACAGTGGTATGTCTTTCATTTCCTAGGAACATCTGAGTACTGTGGGAGGGTGTTTTCCGAACAAAGATTTTTATTGAAGCAGTATTTAGTTGTATGAAATTAAATCAAATGTGAAAAACTGGCTGTGCACAAATGTGGGTCCCCTTGTCATTTTGCTGATTTGAATGCATGTCACTGCTCAATACTGATTAAGTGCAACACCAAACTGGTTGGATTAGCTCGTTAAGCCTTGAACTCCATAGACCGGTGTGTCCAATCATGAGAAAAGGTACTTAAGGTGGTCAATTGCAAGTTGTGCTTCCTTCCCTTTGACTCTTCTCTGAAGACTGACAGCATGAGATCCTCAAAGCAACTCTCAAAAGATCTGAAGACAAAGATTGTTCAGTCTCATGGTTTAGGGGAAGACTACAAAAAGCGATCTCAGAGGTTTAAACTGTCAGTTTCAACTTTAAGGAATAGAATCAGGAAATGGAAGGCCACAGGCACAGTTACTGTTAAACCCAGCAGGTCTGGCAGGCCAAGAAAAATACAGGAGCGGCAAATGCGCAGGATTGTGAGAATGGTTACAGACAACCCACAGATCACCTCCAAAGACCTGCAAGAACATCTTGCTGCAGATGGTGTATCTGTACATCGTTCTACAATTCAGCACAATTTGCACAAAGAACATCTGTATGGCTGGGTGATGAGAAAGAAGCCCTTTCTGCACTCACGCCACAAACAGAGTCGATTGTTGTATGCAAATGCTCATTTAGACAAGCAAGATTCATTTTGCAACAAAGTGCTTTGGATTGATGAGACAAAAATTGAGTCATTGGGTCATAACAAAAAGCTCTTTGCATGGCAGAAGAACACCACATTCCAAGAAAAACACCTGCTACCTATTGTCAAATTTGGTGGAGGTTCCACAATGCTGTGGGGCTGTGTGGCTAGTTCAGGGACTGGGACTCTTGTTAAAGTTGAGGGTCGGATGAACTAAATATCAACAGATTCTTCAGGATAATGTTCAAGCATCAGTCACAAAGTTGAAGTTACGCAGGGGTTGGATATTCCAGCAAGACAATGACCCAAAACACAGTTTGAAATCTACAAAGACGTTCATGCAGAGGGAGAAGTACAATGTTCTGGAATGGCCATCACAGTCCCCTGACTTGAATATCATCGAAAATCTATGGGATGATTTGAAGCAGGCTGTCCATGCTGGGCAGCCATCAAATTGAACTGAACTGGAAAGATTTTGTATGGAAGAATGGTCAGAAATACCTCCATCCAGAATCCAGACACTCAAAGGCTATAGGAGGACAGCGTCTAGAGGCAAAAGGAGGCTCAACTAAGTATTGATGTCATATCTCTGTTGAGGTGCCCATATTTATGCAGCTGTCTAATTTTGTTATGATGCATATTGCATATTTTCTGTTAATCCAATAAACTTAATGTCACTGCTGAAATACTACTGTTTCCATAAGGCATGTCATATATTAAAAGCAAGTTGCTACTTTGAAAGCTCAGCCAGTGATAAACAAAAATCCAAAGAATTAAGAGGGGTTCCCAAACTTTTTCATATGAGTGTACATTGCAAGCGAGTCTCCTCTTCCCAGTGGGTTCATTATGTTTGACCACAGCTGTGTGCTCCCCTACTTTCCACTGCAAGGTGCTTTTCAGTCTACTTTGTTGTCGCTCGAGCCTCACACCAATTCATGACAGCAAAAATGCAGATTTGAGGAATTTGTTTTTTTCATGCTAATTCTAGCTTAGTTGATATTGACACACCTTGGAGCTGAATGATTAAATGATAATGCAAATATTTACATTTTTAATGCCATCAAAAATAGTTTGGGTTTTGTATTTTGTTATATGCATGAATATACTGTGTGTATTTATGAATTGAAGCATTTGTTAGGTACTGGGCTTCCAGTTCATGAAGAAATAAAGGAGGTGGAAATCTGACCCTACCCGTAACCCTAATTTAAAATCTGCCATGGGAGGCATTTGAGTTTATCCTGGTGCTCTTGAAGCCACTCTGTTGTGTGGTGGCATTGTCTTCCTGGAGTAGAGAAACATCAATATCACTACAAGGTGCACCTGCTCCTGGAAAATGCTTGGTCATTATACAACCATACAGAACACTCAGTGACTCCCAGAAGGTGTCTCTCCATATCAGTACTCATCCCCCACCACGCAGGCTTCAGCAGGCAACAGACGTTGTTGGTCAAAGCCCATCTTTTGGCAGTTTTTGTGAAAAATGCATCTCCGGCGGTGTCCACACTACTAAGTTTTCGCTGAAAAAACAGCATTTTAAAATAAAAACGATATTGATCCACGTATCGTTTATGAACGTTTCTCTGCTCACATTAAAGATAGTGAAAATGCGTATGATGTAGGTTTTCACCTACACTGGGTATGTGCTCATTTGCTCGAAAAATCCTTGAAGGGGTTTGAAACGCTGCTGACCACAGGATTTATTGTAAAATCCTAGCGACCTGCAAATGAACCGCCTTTTGCACATGTTGTAGTATTCAAACTGCACAAAGCACAATTTAGCTGCATACAGGTAAGTAACACAACATGCGCCATGGAAAGCAACACCTCTGTGACTGCTATGTTTGAATATGCTTTTCTTCCAAGAAGGGTGACCAATCAGAAAATGAGACATTGTAATGAGCAGGAGCCAATCAGGGATGGGCTATGTAATAAGCACAGACAAAGGAGTCTGCATTTTCAAAAGTGTATACTGTCATACATCCACACTGCCACATTCAGCTGGCATTTTCAGAAGTACGTATGCAGCTATGGAGAACATTTTTAAAAGTCTCTGTTCTCAGGGGTTGAAAACACCGGGGTAATATGGACAAAAGAAAACAGAGACTAATGCATCTGGGTTTTTAAATGAAAACACAGTAGTGTGGATGCGGCTTGCATTTCAGGCACAGACTGCTTAGCCTCTTTGGTCTCTGATAGCTCTCTTTGATACCTGCCATATTAAAGTCTTTACCGCTGTTTGTCAATCATCTTAACACGACTTCACTTTGCGGCTGCATTTGTATTTGTTAAACTCCTGTTTAAGTGTTGTCTCCATTATTTTGCTCAACAGCTATATATTTACATATATACACTGTGGCGGCGGCTGGGAGCTGTGCCCAGCAGGGACACCTAGAAGGATCAGGAGAGGGACTATGCCTCCCCCGGACCACGAGAGGGCAGCCACCCTGGTTTGTATGGGGGCCACGGGAAATGAGCATGGAAGTTAAACCCTATAGGGGCCCGTGGTCACCGCCAGGGGGTGCCCAGAAGATTGTGAAGCCCTGGACGTAAGCACTTCCGCCACAGCCGGATGTGCTGGTTGGAAGTATTACCAGGGACACCCGGAGTGCTTCCAGGTGCTCATGCGGCATATCTGCCTTACCAGGAAGTGCCTCAGGAAGCCCATCAGGAGGCACCTGGAGCACATCCAGGTAGGAATAAAAAGGGCCGCCTCCCTCCAGTCATCAGCTGGAGTCGGGTGGAAGAGGAAGAAGCTCGAAGGAGAGGAGTGAAGACGGTGAAGGAAGGCTGATTATTGAGGGTGATTGGTACAACAACAACATTTATTTATATAGCACATTTACATACAAAAAAATGTAGCTCAAAGTGCTTTACAAAATGAAGAAACAGAAAAACAGAAGACACAATAAAAAATAAAAATAAGTCAACATTCATTAACTTAGAATAAGTAAGGTCCAATGGCCAGGGTGGACAGAAAAAACAAAAAACAAAACTCTAGACAGCTGGAGAAATAAAATAAAATCTGCAGGGATTCCAGACCATGAGACCACCCAGTCCCCTCTGGGCAATCTACCTAACATAAATGAAACAGTCCTCTTTAGATTTAGGGTTCTCATGGAAGGACTTGATGATGATGGTCACGTAGACTTCTGGCTTTCAGTCCATCAATGTTGGAGCATCATGATGCTTTGAGTAGGTGGTGGTGGCGCAGGCCTCCACCGCAAAGAAACCGGAAGAAGAAACAGAAGAGAGAGTAGGGGTCAGTACGGATTTTAGAGCCACCATGAATAGTTATTATGATGAATTGAACATACAGAGTATCAGGATTAAGTTAAAGTGAAGTTATGAGAAGGCCTTGTTAAAGTAATGTGTTTTCAGCAGTGTTTTAAAGTGCTCTACTGTATCAGCCTGGCGAATTCCTATTGACAGGCTATTCCAGATTTTAGGTGCATAGCAGCAGAAGGCCGCCTCACCACTTCTTTTAAGTTTTGTTCTTGGAATTCTAAGGAGACACTCATTTCAGGATCTGAGGTTACGATTTGGAATATAAGGTGTCAGACATTCCGATATATAAGATGGAGCGAGATTATTTAAGGCTTTATAAACCATAAGCAGAATTTTAAAGTCAATCCTGAATGACACAGGTAACCAGTGTAGTGACATCAAAACTGGAGAAATGTGTTCGGATTTTCTTTTCCTAGTTAGGATTCTAGCAGCTGCATTCTGCACTCATTGCAAGTGATTTATGTCTTTTTTGGATAGTCCTGAGAGGAGTACGTTACAGTAATCTAGTCTACTAAAAACAAAAGCGTGAATTAATTTCTCAGCATCTTTCAATGATATAAGAGGTCTAACTTTTGCTATGTTTCTTAAGTGAAAAAATGCTGTCTTAGTGGTCTGATGAATATGCGATTTAAAATTCAGGTTACAGTCAACAGTTACCCCTAAGTTTTTTACTTCCGTCTTAACTTTCAATCCTAATGCATCAAGTTTATTTCTGATAACCTCATTGAATCCATTATTGCCAATCACTAAAATTTCAGTTTTCTCTTTATTTAGTTCGAGAAAATTACTATTCATCCATTCAGAAATACCAGTAAGACATTGTGTTAGTGAATCGAGAGAGTCGGTGTCATCAGGTGCTACTGATAAGTACAGCTGTGTGTCATCAGCATAGCTGTGGTAGCTCACGTTGTAACCTGAGATAATCTGACCTAATGGAAGCATGTAGATTGAGAAGAGCAGTTGACCCAGGATAGAGCCTTGTGGAACACCATATAGGATATCATGTGTCTTTGAGATGCGATTACCACAACTCACAAAGAATTTTCTCCCTGCCAGGTAGGATTCAAACCAATTTAAGACACTGCCAGAGAGGCCCACCCATTGACTAAGGCGATTTCTAAGAATATTATGATCAATGGTATCAAACGCAGCAGTCAGATCTAACAGGATGAGAACAGATAAATGGCCTCTGTCTGCATTTACCCCAAAGTCATTTACTACTTTAATGAGTGCAGTTTCTGTGCCGTGATTTGTTCTAAAACCTGACTGAAATTTATCAAGAATAGCATGTTTATTGAGGTGGTCATTTAACTGCATAATGACCGCTTTCTCCAGAACTTTGCTTAAGAAAGGCAGGTTAGAGATGGGTTTAAAATTTTCAAAGGCAGAGGGGTCGAGATTATTTTTCTTGAGCAGGAGTTTAACTACAGCAGTCTTAAGACAGTCTGGGAAGACCCCC
>JANRMT010028174.1:36605085-36616178 GCA_026402145.1 Polypterus bichir lapradei | reverse complement strand
ATAGATAGATAGATAGATAGATAGATAGATAGATAGATAGATAGATAGATAGATAGATAGATAGATAGATAGATAGATACTTTATTAATCCCAAGGGGAAATTCACAATGAAATAATTTTATGAACTCTGACTCGGCTGTTTTGGAGAGAGATGCATTTCTTAATTTTATAACCACCCTTCCTGATGACAGTTTTGAAATGCTGTATAGCCTGGAGTTTAAGTCAGTTCAGATGGATTATAAATGCAAAATCTCATTCAAATCATCTCTGCTGTCCTGGAATAATGCCTGGTTTTTGTGTTACATGATAACCTCATGAAATCTTTAAAATGCCATAAAGATGGACCAACAGCGACCTAAATGCAAAATTTTGTGTATGCTGGATAGGACATTGTTGTATGATTGATGAACAAACAGACAAACTAACAGACAAGGTGTGATCTGAGCGTCAAAATGAGGTTGTTATTGTGCTGAATGGAAATAACATCAAAGAAGGGCAAGAACACACAATTATTTTTAATTTTGTACACTAAAAAAAATTTTGATAATTCTTCTTCTTCTTGTTTCTATTCATTTATTTTTTTGCTTACAAAAGCAAAGGATTAAAAAAAAATGGACTTGAACCAAACGGCACTTATTTGGAGTCACACCTACCACCATTGGCACTGTTCTACAACCCCTTCCAACTATTAAATACTAGCTGTCCCCCCTCGGCTCTGTCCACGTAGTAGTGAAACAGGACAAACTTTAAAAATCAATAAGAAAATGTATTAAAAAATGTAATCATTTGTAATGAGAAGAATTTATATTGATAGCTTTCATATCCGAGGGCTTCTTCATATACAGCATTTTTGGTTTTGCTATCAGGAGTGAGAATGTAGCTGTGATCTCTTTGCCCAAAATGTAAAAAGTTGGCAAGGTATCTCTGGTCTATCGCAAAGTAGGTACGCTCCAACTTCAAACACTGGCACTGTATCTGATCGTGTTCAGCTCTGACAGGAGAGTGCCCTCCATGTGGGGAGAAAAGCACGTGGCCGTGATATCTCTGGCAATCAGCAGCTACTCTCTAACGCACACGTAGCTCTGATGTCTCTCTCAGAAATGTCAAATGTTACCCCTTAACAATCTCTAGATGATAATGTCTGCTGAACAAACAGGAATCACTAGCTAAGCGGAGGCAAGGTGCGCTCCAACACATGGAGACAGGTAGAGCGACTCGAATGGAGACTGGCGAGTGAATGAGGAGGGCCCTGCCTGGCTCCCTACTCCTGACGTCCCGCCTCCCTCCCCTCTCCAGCCTCTCTCTCAGATTCACGTAAATAAATCGGTATCGCAAGTGAACTATGATACTTAGCACGATGAGAGAAGTTGGAATCAACTGGAATAGTCAAGCAAATTTTAGAAAAAAACCCAATCTAAATCCGTTAAGTAGTTATCTCGCGAAAAACAGATAGACATACAGACAGACAGACATATATTTGATTTTATATAAACTGCTCAAAAAAAATTAAAGGAACACTTTGAAAACACATCAGATCTCAATGGGGAAAAAATCCTGCTGGTTATCTCTACTGCTATGGACTGATATGGTAATGTGTTAGGTATGAAAGGTTGGCACATTGTTTGATGGAAATGAAAACCATCAACCTACAGAGGGCAGAATTCAAAGACACCCCAAAAACCTAAAGAAAATAATGATGCGGCAGGCAGGCAAGCCCATTTTGTCAAAATGTCATTACAACAACTCCAAATCATACTCCGTAGTTTGTATGGCCCCCACGTGCTTGTATGCATGCCTGACAATGTCCTAATGAGACAAGGGATGGTGTCCTGGGGGATCTCCTCCCAGATCTGGACCAGAGCATCACTGAGTTTCTGGACAATCTGAGGTGCAACCTGGTGGCCAATACATAATGTCCCAGATGTGTTTTATTAGATTTAGGTCAGGCAAGTGAGCGTAGGGTGGGGGGGGGGATTGGGGTGGGGTTAGTCAATGGTATTAATTCTTCCAGGAACTGCCTGCACACTCTCGCCACATGAGGCCGGGCATTGTCGTGCACCAGGAGGAACCCAGGACTCACTGCACCAGCATAGGGTCTGACAATGGGTCCAAGGATGTCATCCCGATACCTAATGGCAGTCAAGGTGTCGTTGTCTAGCCTGTGGAGGTCTGTGCGTCCCTCCATGGATATGCCTCCCCAGACCATCAGTGACCCACCACCAAACCAGTCATGAGGAACGATGTTACAGGCAGCATAATATTCTCCATGGCTTCTCCAGACCCTTTCATGGTTGTCAGATGTGCTCAGGGTGAACCTGCTTTCATCTGTGAAAAGCACAGGGTGCCAGTGGGGGATCTGCCAATTCTGGTATACTATGAAAAATTGAGCTCTACAGTGCCAGGCAGTGAGCACAGGGCCCACTAGAGGATGTCGGGCCCTCAGACCACCCTCATGAAGTCTGTTTCTGATTATTTGGTCAAAGACCTTCAAACCAGTGGCCTACTGGAGGTCATTTTGTAGGGCTCTGGCAGTGCTAATCCTGTTCCTCCTTGACCAAAGGAGCAGATACCAATCAGTCCTGCTGATGGGTTAAGGACCTTCTACAGATCTGTCCAGCTCTCCTAGAGTAACTGTCTGTCTCCTGGAATCTCCTCCATGCCCTTGATACTGTGCTGGGAGACACAGCAAACCTTCTGGCAATGACAGGCACATATTGATGTGCCATCCTACCTGTGCCAACTCTGTAGGGTCCAGGTATCACTTCATGCTACCAGCAGTGACACTGACCATAGCCAAATACAAAACGAGTGACAAAACAGATGAGGAGGGAGAAATGTCAGTGGCCTGTTAAACCATTCATTCCTGTTTTGGGGGTCCTCTCATTGTTGCCCCTCTAGTGCACCTCATTAACACCAAAGCAGCTGAAACTGATTGACAAGCCCCTCTGCTACTTAACTGAGCAGATCGATAGCCCAGATATTCCATTGACTTGATGCTATACTCTCATTCAATAGTGTGCCTTTAATGTTTTTGAGCAGTATATATAGAGATGAAACACCATTACTGTTTTCTCAAATGTCTTCAAGATTACAGAAATGTTTTGGTTTGCTTGGATTTTTGAGAGCCTTAGGACCACGGCATTGATTCAATAATGCAAACTGTTCTCCTTAGGTTGTCTGCAAAGAGCCAAGAATTACTTGTCACTCGGCCATTGAGCCAATCAGTGACATATGTCTTTATATACACAGGCTAGATTGCCTAATCCATGATAATTCATGGACTATTGCTCTCAGTGCAGACCATCTCTCCAACTGAACTGCCGTCCACCATTCGTACAACATCACTTATGACTCAAGGGCTTCTTTCTCTGCAAGCTCATTCCAGGGATTTATTTGGATTGCGTTTTTCATTCCAACAAAAGGCACACTATATTGTAAATGAGTAAAAACATGGTAATGAATAGAAAAAACAGTAAATAAAGTCTGACAGAGGAAACCCTAATCTTACTGGAACCCATTCACTTTCAGAGGGAAACAGCTGATGATCTGACTACAGGGGTTTCAAGCTTGGGCCCTGGGAGGCCAGTGTGTTACCTCTTTCTAGCTGAAAATAGAACTGATTTATTTATTTGCACAATTTATTCCTATTGTTACTTTGCAAATTAATGAGGACAAGTAACCAGAACATTAAATTAACTCAAATGATATTAGCACTCCCTCTTTCATTTCCCATATTCTTCTCTATTTAGATTTACTGTTATTAAGTTATAGTCTCAGTTTGTATTGTATGTTGCTCCAGTCACATGGTATTTGCTTCAAGATTCTCAACAGCATTGCTAAAGCTTGCAATCTGTTGGAGTGAAAGGTAGCGACGGGCAATTCTTAAATGATTTGTTCATTTTAGATGACTCTTTTCAATCGATTACTAAGCATGAATCAATTCTGTGGAGTACTAAGGCACATGCATGTCCTGTGTGACGTCAGTGTGTTTCGTTTCATAAAATCCGCCTGAATCATGAGCCTACACTTGTTCACTTCACTTATGACTCTTCTGAGATCAAACTCCATCAATATCGGCCAAAAACAACTCTGTCATCGATCGTTTTCTCACATTCATCGTACAAGTACAGTACAACGACAGCACATTTACCGTATACACTCGCATATGTCTGGTCTTGAAAGCCAAAAAATTGATCATAAAATCAGACCCCGACTTACACACCCGTTTAAAAATACGAAACCTAAATTAATTTTTTTTATTTACATCTTCTTGCCACCTCCAATCTCACATCAGTTTCTCTGACACATCGAATTTTGTTGCAGCAGTGCAGTTCCCAATTTCTTTCACTCCTTTAATGATTTTTAATTTAAAACCAGCTTCATATTTTCTTCTGATCGAATGCTCCATCATAGATGAGGGATGCTCTTACGATAAAAGTGTACGAGGGTGTGAGATACAAGAAACACAAATCAGTGCAAATGTCGCTTCAGAATAGTGCGGGTATTACTGTGTGGTCATGTAAGCACAATACACAGAAAATAAAGGCAGTGTGCTCCATGGTGACTCTCTCAGGTGGGCGTGAGCATATCGTAATCTCTTGGACCAATAGTGTGAGATTTCGGCATTCGACTTATATGACCGATATTATAAGATACTAGTAATCGCAGGAAAACTTAAATGCAAGTATTTACGGTATATTAGAATGTATTAAATGTTTTGTTTTGTACAATTTGTTTTATGGAATTGTTTTAAACTAAATATATAAAAAAGTAATGAAACCAATATGTTTATGGTCATTTTTACATTAGCCACACATAAACTGAACCTTATAAAAACTTTAACAATTAATTTACTTTAGCAGAGAATCATAGGTGAATGAGAATTGTGAGACTCGTTCTCGGGTAATGATTCAGTTCACAAATCAAATGAAAGAGAATACATATAAGGTGATTAAAAAAAAAAAAAACTAACAGATTCCTGTTCTAAACAAGGCCATTTGTATTCTTTATCATATTTATAACATTTTTATGAAAATACAGAATATTCAGTGGTCACTCAACGTTTCTTTCATCTGAACTGAAGAGCAGACAGCTGTTCCACACTTGTACAGTGCAGTCTACAACATTAACACTGTCTTGGATGAAGTTGGAAGATCCCTGTGATATTTTGTGGCCATTGCTTTTGTTCATTGTCCTTTGTCGGTATCTTGTTGTACTTTTCGATGAGACATATTCCTGTTACAGCTGCATCACTCACTACTGTCACATGTGCTGCCATTTCACAAAGTTCTTTGAAGATGGGACCATCTGTCCACTGTTCTGGAGACCTTTCTTTGCCTTTTCCCATCAAAGGAGGATGTTGTTCTTTCTGTTACCAGATCCACCACCTCCAGGTCTTCAGATTCATTTGTCAGCCTAAGACGTCGAGGTATGTCTGGTATTGAAGGCCGCTGCTTACTTGGCACCATCTCTTCATTTGCTTCTGCTGACACTCTGCCATTAGAAAGAGTTAAAAGCCTCTCAAATGTTCAAAGGTACCTTGAAAAGGGTGCCTATCTCTTACGGGCAACAGCCTGACTTGGTTAAATCCTAAGAACCGATAAAGGAGAGGAGCTCAGATTGCAAATGGAGTTTCAATCCACTGTCTTCACGTAAACATGACTGACAAATCTGTGATAATCTCGGACTCACGTGCAGTCATCCCGAACTGAGCTCCAGGCGGGATGTGTCGGACCTGCAGCTTGAAATGACTCACAGCCTTTGTGTGCACCAAGAAACAAAGAGGCAAACGTTGAAACTCCTGATACGTAATTGTCCTTTGCAGGGCTCTCTTAACAGCATTATAGGCCCCCCCGGGCAAAGCAGTGCACTGGGGTGCCAACGTACACAACCACTCACCGGAATAATGGTCAATAAAATGAAACGTATGAGTATTGTATTGGCACTTAAAAACAAAATCATGTTTAAACATTAAAAAACATGCTGTATAGCAAAGATTAATCAACACAAATGTTTGAACAATATAACACGAGCCTTGAAAAAGACAAAAATTTCAACATATAAATGATACTTCATTGGTAAACCATACAGGCGGAGATGGCACAGTATGAAATTACTTACTGTTAATCAAGTATTCAACACAAACATTTGCAAACTTTCTTTGCACAGAATTGAGTTGAAGTGACTTTAACACGTACGCTTTTACATGATGTAGTGCGTGAGATCTGTACACATACGTAATTTACGTGAGGCTGCAGAGGTGACCGTGATACTAAATCAGAGGTTGAATGCCAATGTCCACTTGTAACACAATAACAAATATTTATAGTTTAGTATAGAATTTATTTATTGACAGCAATTCACAACATACATAGATTAGCATGGGGCCCCTATGCCCAGCATGCCCATGAATTAAGAAGGCTCTGATCCTTTGGCTGCTGGTCATATGGTGCAGTAAGTAGTCAAGCACTTCACATCGCAGTTTGCACATCTCAGGGTCCTCAAACAGGTCATCAGTAGCCTCAGCATATGCGTCTTGATTTAGCAATGGTCCCTCCATCTACAGTGCATCCGGAAAGTGCATCACTTTTTCCACATTTTGTTATGTCACAGCCTTAAAATTCATTTTTTTTCCTCAGAATTCTACACACAACACCCCATAATAACAACGTGAAAAAATTTTATTTGAGGTTTTTGCAAATTTATTTAAAATAAAAAAACTGAGAAATCACATGTACATAAGTATTCACAGCCTTTGCTCAATACTTTGTCGATGCACCTTTGGCAGCAATTACAGCCTCAAGTCTTTTTAAATATGATGCCACAAGCTTGGCACACCTATCCTTGGCCAGCCTCGCCCATTCCTCTTTGCAGCACCTCTCAAGCTCCATCAGGTTGGATGGGAAGTGTCGGTGCACAGCCATTTTAAGATCTCTCCAGAGATGTTCAATCGGATTCAAGTCTGGGCTCTGGCTGGGCCACTCAAGGACATTCACAGAGTTGTCCTGAAGCCACTCCTTTGATATCTTGGCTGTATGCTTAGGGTCGTTGTCCTGCTGAAAGATGAACCGTCGCCCCAGTCTGAGGTCAAGAGCGCTCTGGAGCAGGTTTTAATCCAGGATGTCTCTGTACATTGCTGCAGTCATCTTTCCCTTTATCCTGACTAGTCTCCCACTTCCTGCCACTGAAAAACATCCCCACAGCATGATGCTGCCACCACCATGCTTCACTGTAGGGATGGTATTGGCCTGGTGATGAGCGGTGCCTGGTTTCCTCCAAGCGTGACACCTGGCATTCACACCAAACAGTTCAATCTTTGTCGCATCAGACCAGAGAATTTTGTTTCTCATGGTCTGAGAGTCCTTCAGGTGCCTTTTGGAAAACACCAGGCGGGCTGCCATGTGCCTTTTACTAAGGAGTGGCTTCCGTCTGGCCACTCTACCATACAGGCCTGATTGGTGGATTGCTGCAGAGATGGTTGTCCTTCTGGAAGGTTCTCCTCTCTCCACAGAGGACATCTGGAGCTCTGACAGAGTGACCATCAGGTTCTTGGTCACCTCCCTGACTAAGGGCCTTCTCCCCCGATCGCTCAGTTTAGATGGCTGGCCAGCTCTAGGAAGAGTCCTGGTGGTTTCGAACTTCTTCCACTTACGGATGATGGAGGCCACCGTGCTCATTGGGACCTTCAAAGCAGCAGAAATTTTTCTGTAACCTTTCCCAGATTTGTGCCTCGAGACAATCCTGTCTCGGAGGTCTACAGACAATTCCTTTGACTTCATGCTTGGTTTGTGCTCTGACATGAACTGTCAACTGTGGGACCTTATATAGACAGGTGTGTGCCTTTCCAAATCATGTCCAATCAACTGAATTTACCACAGGTGGACTCCAATTAAGCTGCAGAAACATCTCAAGGATGAGCAGGGGAAACAGGATGCACCTGAGCTCAATTTGGAGCTTCATGGCTAAGGCTGTGAATACTTACGTACATGTGATTTCTCAGTTTTTTAATTTTTAATAAATTTGCAAAAATCTCAAATAAACTTTTTTTACGTTGTCATTATGGGGTGTTGTGTGTAGAATTCTGAGGAAAAAAATGAATTTAATCCATTTTGGAATAAGGCTGTAACATAACAAAATGCGGAAAAAGTGATGCGCTGTGAATACTTTCTGGATGCACTGTATAATCACTTGAACAGCACAGCACTGTTTGACTGAATAAACACGACAAGATGTTTGATGGCACTACCTGCTTCCAGGACGCGGTGATGACATGCAATCTAGGCCATTTCAGCTCCTACAGCCTGTTTGGTTTCTAAACCACGCTGTGGTCTATGGCCGGCTTGTCATCACGGCCAATACCCCCAGGCTGCCAAATGGAGCTCTCCCTGCAGCATGGAGGTGCCCCGGATGCCAGCAGGGAATCATGGACTATGGGGTTTTCCTTTACAAACCTGCTGGATACCCCAGGGGCAAACAGAGGACGCTGCAGGTAGGCCCAGAGAGTCACATGTGCCCTATAACCCAGAAGTACGTCATAGACAAAGCGACTGCGGAAGTGACGTGCTTCCGGGGTGAAGAAGGACTTTTTATCTGACCCGGAAGTAATAAGGAATCATGAACTGAAGGACTGTGGGAACACTTCCGGGTCAAGGGATATAAAAGACTAAGAAAGACACAAGAGCGTCAAGCTGAGCTGGGTGGTAGGAGGGCAACGCATCTGGGAGTCGGAGGAGTGTTTATTATTGTGGAATTGAATGAGTATTGTGGAAGAGAGGGTGCTTTGTGCACTGTTGCATGAGAATAAAGTCATCTTTCGGACTTTCATCTGGTGTTTGGCGTCTTGGACAAGGGTTCAAGGGAGCGATAGCACCCCCTATCTGCGACAACGCGTTTTTATGTTGCAAATCGTTGAATGCGTAGCGACTTATCAGCTGCGGAGTTTTCAACAAATTACACAGGCAATGGTCTAAAAATTTCTGTGTAGACCGCAAAAAAACTAAAAATGAAACAAAAAACTCCTACTTACTACTAGAAGAACGTTTTGTGAAATCCACCTTAGTACGAGAATGTTCTCTGTTTTTTTATTTTTTTTATTGTTTACTAATCACTTAGTAACGGCCCATGTGGGTGCGGGGCTGAAGAGGAATCCTAACCCACCTGGGAGGCCATTCTAATGGCAGGAGAGCAGGAAGGCAGCTTATTTGTGTTGCTTCCTTCTCTAAAACATTGGAAAGCAGCCAACCCAGGCTGAAATCCCAGCAAGGATGACCACAGGGCATGTTGGGCATTGTAATCCCAGGGAACAGCCCAATGAGAATTGGGAATTACTACTAACTCCCTGGGGCTTCAGCCACACCTGGAAGAGTTTTGGAGGAACAGCTTCATTCCAGCGGGGTAGGATCAAAGGAGCAGCCACACTTCAATCTAGGAGATGGAGTCGGGAGGAAGTGGACAAAGCTTGCTGGAGGAGTGTTGGAGGCCAAGAGAGGGAAGACTCAGCGATTGTGCTTTGGAAGTAGAATGTTTATTATGGGGTGAGAAAAGCTTGCTGTGAAGAGTTTTCCACAATGAAACTCCTTGTGTTTGCTGAACTTGTGTCTAAGCCTGATGGTGTTGGGACCATACAAGTTAAGAACCCCACATAAGGTTACATTCGTAGTAATAATACAAATAACCTATTAAGAATGCAGCAGCTTCTAAATGTTTCATAATCATGACGAAATGTCACAGATAAGCAAGCTATCCATAATAGACTAAAATAAGCCTTGTGGAGAAACGATTCTACAAACAACTCTTTGCATTGGTTTACATATGTATGTGTTACCCAGGATTGCAGGGGTCTGATGCCTAACCCAGCAAGCATTGGGTGCAAGGAGGCATCAAGCCCCTTGACAATTCACCAGTCCAACACAGGGGTTCCCTTTCACACACACTATACACACTTGGGCCAGTCTAACGAACCTGCGTGTCTTTGGAAAGTGGGAGGAAACTGGAGCACCGGGAAGGAAACCCACAAAGACACAGAGAGAACATAAAACACCTCACAGGCAGGACTTGAGATGCGATCTGGGGTCTTTTGACTGCAAGGCAGCAGCACTATCACCGAGCCACCATACCCTCGTAAATATATATATATATATATAGCATTTGTAGTCCGAAACATTTTGAAACTGGCAGTTATCTCTTACTGAAGAAAAAAATAGCAAATTCTAATATGCCTAATTCAAGTCTTGATTGCAAAAGGGTGAGGGTGGGGTGGAAGTGACAGGTTTTGTTTTAATGTTTATGATATAAAATTCTGTAATCAGGAAAATAAAAAAAGACTTATTTGTGAAAATTGACAAAACAACTGAGAGTGGATTTAGTGGAGTTCAGACAAGATGGAGCTAATCGGCTTGAGCTGGGCCTCGCGCTCCAGGCCTGAAGCTTTAAGTGACGCTTAAACACCAAATCAAAAATGCCCTAAAGACGTCTGGAAATGCAGAAAGCATCCAGAGAAGAAGATAAGAATGGCGGCGTGTCATGTGCATACATCTGATAAGAAGAAGCCCATTTAGAAATGACACCGCCTGAAGATCCCGCTAATGGAGAAGGTAACAGTGGGGCACTGCTGGCTGTGGTGTGAGACGCGCATTCATGTCGAGGAGAAGAAAGGGCCTTACATTCTAGGACACTGAGGCTGTGTGTTCAAGTCGATAAGAACAAACCAGCTTAAGAGCCATCAAAGAGAGCTGAGTGAATAATAAGAGGGACATGAAGAGGGCCGAATGGGCCTCACAGCGCTTTAGCCTTTTCACGACGAGTGTTCGAATCTCTCCATTTTTTGAGCACTCAGAATGGATAACTCATATATTTATAGTACCAGCATATTTAAATAAAAACACAATAAAATCATATTTTATATTGATTAAGATAACATACAAACTGGATTTGAGGGTTTTTCTTACACGAAACAGTCAAGGAAATTTATTCATTCAGCCATAAATTTACTCCTTCAAATAGTCGAACAGACAGACAGGCGGACGGATAGATAGATAGATAGATAGATAGATAGATAGATAGATAGATAGATAGATAGATAGATAGATAGATAG
>JANRMT010028174.1:36593314-36603741 GCA_026402145.1 Polypterus bichir lapradei | reverse complement strand
AAGAACTGATTCTTGATTTTATTCTTTTTTGAAAATAGCAGCTTTTTGTCATTTTATAAATAACAATACCTAATAAATAAAAGCACACTGGACTGTAACGCCAGGCAGTAATTTTTCTAGGTGACTTTTCTTTAGTCTTCTAACCTTTATATCGTCTTTTTCAACACCCACCTTGAAAAGCTGAAGGCTTGTAGAAATGTTTCAGATGGTCCTGCCGTAATGTAAAAGGGGCCATCAGCACCTTCTCCTTATGTAAAGTAAACCCACACATGTTGGACCCCCACATGAAGCCGTACTGCAACTCCCAAGCCACATCTTCACACCATTACATTGCTGCTAAAGCAGATTTGTCCATAAGCTCAAGCCAGTTACCTCACATACTCCAAGCAAGTTCCACTCAACAAATTAAGCCAAGGCATTGCCTGAAGACCAAAGCCAAGCCAAAGAGACGTGCGCGTTACCTTTTCACCCACTGAAAATGTCTGTCCGTCACTCGCTCTCCTCCACGATATCTCTGGAATGGGGTCCCCTTCTGCCATGCAGGAGATTTTGGCCTGGCTTCCTTCCACTGCTGTCTCGTTGTTCAAAATGGTTATATGAGGTTGAACTGAAAAAGAAATGAGGCTTTCATAAATACAGCATACGTGACAACAATGCCACATGTCATCGGGTGTCCCTTACATTTGTTAACTCCACCTGTTTCAGTAATAACTTCAGGTGGCACTTCAGGTCCTGTGAAAAGGCATCCATTACTTACATGATGCTCTGTAACAAGACCTTAAAGGGGCTTCTGTGGGTCTTAATGCCACTTAGAAAGCAGCAGTAATTCATCACTGCAACATGGCCTACTAAACTAACTTCCCCTTATAAAGGTCAAAGGTGCCTTAAGTGAAACAGATTTCTCTTGACATACATGACACAGAGATATGGGGAGCGCCACACACCCCTTTCCAGCAACCTTATGACCCCCCATGCTCTCCCAATCCGTCTCCTGACTACATAGAAAGAGTCACCAGAGACATGAATGTTACTGTCGAGTTTTTCATGACGAATGGAAGTAACATTTCTGATAGAATAGATGTCTATGGTGACCAGCGCTAGACAACAGCAACCAGAGTCAAAAACATCAATGAAGAAATTTCACGTTACTCGTGTCACATAATCCACAGGTCGTACGCTGACAATCTCTGGAACGCATACATTTGGGCTAAAATGATGGAAAAATAACCCACCCATGTAAAACGCTCTCGTGGATGAAAACGAAACGCGCTCAGATGCAAACAAGATTTCGAACTGCAGATCCTCATCCAGTCATTATAGTTATGTTCGTAGTGGTGAGCCACAACTGGAGTACCTCACCATTATCATCAAATGGAGTCTGTGGGACGGCATGAATGAATGGACCTTCTGATTCAGGAAGTATCCCAGATATGCACAAGTCCAAAGCAAAATGCCTTCCTCTCTTTGTTTAACTTTTAATTTTAGCCAATCAATGAGATGCTAGCGGGCTGGGCTTCTGACCAATGAATGAGTTGGGGAGGCGGGTCTTCAGTTCACATCTGAGTGGGTCCCATTTTCATTCACGAGAAGCTTCTCCAGAAGTGGATGACTTAAAAATTCTTTAACGCTATTTTAAGATATTGATAAACGGTTGTGGCTTGATGAGGTATGTTTCGAATGTGTAGTTTTGACGTACGTATTTATATTGTAGGGTTTTATGGCTTGTTTATTAATTTTAGGATTTAAATGGTGTTGTATGGTAGCTAGATGGGGTAGGTATTATTGGGTGGTTTTAGATAATAAAGTATAAGCTTGAGTAGCACGACTCCAATCTGAGTTTACCTCACATGCTGCCCAGATACGCTCACAGTACCAGTCTGTTTTATGAGATTCTGATTGGTGTTTGCCCCTGAGGTCGGCAGACTAGCCCCATATAGGGAAAAAATGGGCTAGCTTATATTATTAATGGCTTGCTGTAATCAACACATGCTCCCAACATCCTCCTCTTCCTCCTGCTTAGTGATACTAATGTTAGAAATGGCTGAGCAGGGTGTGTGTAAAATGTCAGACACACTGTTGAAACCTTCTCAGTGTCGTGGGCCTTAAAACCAGCAAAACACAATTTAAGACTATGGGGGTCCCACCTGATGACCTCTTTGATTCTCCAGGGTGACCGACGTACAACTAAGTCGTGACGACGTTATAACTTACAGCAGTTTGGAAAGCACAGCACATATAATTTCATTAACATAAGGAGAGGAGGATCTCCTCTGGGGCACCTATTTGGCGCAATGCACTATGGGTTGAAATGCTAGTAAAAACACGGGGGTTTTGGAAATTGTGAGCATACAGCTGGATGATATCACATATGAAGTAATGAGATTTTCTTATAGATGTTTTTAGTACCATTTGCTGTATTCCAGTGTCTCTTCTATTAGAAGGTTTATGTCCATTCTGCATGAAAACTTGAGATTACGATTTTTTTCTCAAACATCACCACAAACTACCTGGGGGAATAATCCATCCATCCATTATCCAACCTGCTATATCCTAAATACAGGGTCACAGGGGTCTGCTGGAGCCAATCCCAGCCAACACAGGGCACAAGGCAGGAAACAAACCCCGGGCAGGGCGCCAGCCCACCGCAGGGCACACACACACACACACACACTAGGGACAATTTAGAATCGCCAATGTACCTACCCTGCATGTCTTTGGACTGTGGGAGGAAACCCATGCAGACACGGGGAGAACATGCAAACTCCGCGCAAGGAAGACCTGGGAAGTGAACAAGGCAGCAGCACTACCCACTGCGCCACTGTGCCGCCCCTGGGGGAATTAACATATGAAAAAATATTTTTCGGGTAGAGTATTCCTTTAAATGGATGATAATATGGTATATTAATTTTTCATATTTCAGTGTAAGGCATACTGAATAACTTCTTCATTAACTTCTAGTAAGACCTACTGCAGCTCTTCTATTAAAAGTTATTTTGCCAGCGGATTACAAGCTCTTAATAAGCGACACTGCATGGAGATTTGGAGGAGGAGGAGGAGGTTGGGAGTAAGAGCTGATCACAGTGCACCCACCACATGGCAAATCACCCGCATTGAGATCCAGATACAGCTGTGCAATGGGTGACACCTCAGCACTGCAGTCGTGGCCAAAAATTTTGACCCAAGTGTTGGTTTTCACGAAGTCTGCTGTTTCAGTGTTTTTAGATCTTTTTGTCAGATGTTTCTATGGTATTGTGCAGTGTAATAACAAGCATTTCATAAATGTCAAAGGCTTTTATTGACAATTCCATTAAGTTTATACACAGAGATGATATTTGCAGTGCTGGCCCTTCTTTCTTTTTGCAGACCTCTGCAATTCACCCTGCTATGCTGTCTGTCCATCAACGTCTGGGCCAAATCCTGACTGATGGCAGTCCACTCTTGCGTCATCAATACTTGGAGTTTGTCAGAATTGGTGGGTTTTTGTTTGTCCACAAATTCTCAATGGGATTAAGGTCTGGGGAGTTTCCTGGCCATTGACCCCAAAGTTCAATGTTTTGTTCCCTGAGCCACTTAGTTCTCACTTTCACCTCGTGGCCCGGTGCTCCATCATGCTGGATTGTTCATTGTTGGCCACCAAACTGTTCTTGGATGGTTGGGAGAAGTTGCTCTCGGAGGATGTTTTGGTCCCATTCTTTATTCATGGCTGTGTTCTTGGACAAAATTTTGAGTGAGCCCTGCACTCCCTTGGCTGAGAAGCAACCCCACGTGACGTGAATGGTTTCAGGATGCGTTACTGTTGGCATGACACAGGACTGATGGTAGCGCCACTCACCTTTTCTTTTTCGGACGCCCCAATCAATCAGAAAGGGGATTCATCAGGGAAAATTACCCCAACAGTCCTCAGCAGTCCAATCCCTGTACCTTTTGAAGAGTATCATCAGCCTGATGTTTTTCTTTGCTGCCCTTCTTGACACCCACCAGGCCATCCTTCAAAAGTCTTCGCCTCACTCACACCTGCCTGCTGCCATTCTTGAGCAAGCTCTGCACTGGTGGTGCCCCCCGATCCCGAGCACTGAATAAAGAACGGGACCAAAGCATCCTTAGAGAGCAACTTCTCCCAACCATCCAAGAACAGTTTGGTGACCAACAATGAACAATCCAGCATGATGGAGCACCAGGGCATGAGGTGAAAGTGAGAACTAAGTGGCTCGGGGAACAAAACATCGAAATTTGGGGACCATGGCCAGAAAAAACTCCACAGCCCTTAATGCCAGTGAGAACTTGTGGTCAGTCCTCAAGAGGCAGGTGGACAAACAAAAACTGACCAATTCTGAAAAACTCCAAGCATTGATGATGCAAGAATTGGCTGCCATCAGTCAGGCTTGAGCCCAGAAGTTGAAGGACAGACAGCATGGCAGACTGAATTGCAGAGATTTTTAAAAAGAAAGAAGGGCCAACACTGCAAATAAACTTAATGTAATTGTCAAAAGAAGCCTTTGAAACTCATAAAATTCTTGTAATTCTACTTCAGTGTTCCACAGAAACATCTGACCAAATGACCTGAAAACACTGAAGCAGCAAACTTTGTGAAAACCAACACTGGTGTCATTCTCAGAACTTTTGGCCATGACTGTCTGTCTATGACAGCATCTTCAGACACATGATATTGTAAAACAATATGCTCCGGTTTCCTCCCACAGTCCAAAGACATGCAGGTTAGGTGCATTGGCGATTCTAAATGGTCCCTAGTGTGTGCTTGGTGTGTGGGTGTGGGTGCCCTGCCCGGTGTTTGTTTCCTGCCTTGCGCCCTGTGTTGGCTGGGATTGGCTGCAGCAGACCCCCGTGACCCTGTAGTTAGGATATAGCGGGTTGGGTAATGGATGGGTGGATGGATATTAAAATGATTGTATTGTAAGTCTTCTGATAATACACATAAATCAAATTCTATGATTGTTTTTATTTTTAAATATCACTCACTGTTACAAAATACAAACAAAACTGTCATTGATGAAGAGACTAGAAAATCTGAAAATGCTACCAAGCCTGCAGACACACCTGAATGTTACGCCTTTCTTTCATACATTTTATTTTACTTGCTATTAAAAAATCATTCAAAGAATTGCTACAAATCACAACTCGGTAGTCCCTGATGTTTTTCTTTGCTGCCCTTCTTGACATCCACCAGGCCATCCTCCAAAAGTCTTCGCCTCACTGACACGTGCCTGCTGCCATTCTTGAGCCAGCTCTGCACTGGTGGTGCCCGAGCCATGAATAAAGAATGGGACCAAAACATCCTCAGACAGCTCAACAGAACAGTTTGGTGACCAACAATGAACAATCGAGCATGATGGAGCACCGGGCCATGAGGTGAAAGTGAGAACTAAGTGGCTTTGGGAACAAAACATCAAAATTTGGAGTCCATGGCCAGAAAAAACTCCACAGCCCTTAATGCCCGTGAGAACTTGTGGTCAGTCCTCAAGAGGCAGGTGGACAAACAAAAACTCACCAATTCTGAAAAACTCCAAGCATTGATGATGCAAGAATGGGCTGCTGCCATAGGTCTGAAACTTGTAAGTACCCTAATGAGAAAGACCTGGGAGTCATAGTGGACTCGACAAAATATCTACACCCATTAAGCAGAAGTGATCAGGAAAGCTAATGGGATGTTAGGTGTCAGGGGAGGTTATACTTAAGTTACATAACAAAATGGTGAGGCCTCACCGGGTGTACTCTGTGCAGTTCTGGTCTGCAAATTATAAAAGAAAAAGACATAGCAGTGCTAGAGTGGGCCCGCAGAAGAGCGACCAGGCTGATTCCAGGACTAAGAGCTATGAGCTGTGCAAACGGATTGAAGGAGTTGAGCTTTTTCAGTTTAAGCAAACAAAGATTCAGAGGGGACATGACTGGAGTGTTTAAAATCATGAAAATAATCAGTACATTGGCTTTTGTCTTAAAATAAACACTTCAACAAGAACATGAGGATAAAGTTGGAAACTTGTTAAGAGCAAATTTCACACACATGTGGAAAAAATGACCAAATAGTGTGGTGGACAGTAGGACCTTAGGGACATTCAAAACTTGAATGCCAGTCATTTTCCAACCTGCTTAGTCCTGAACAGGGTCACAGGGGGCGCCGGAGTCTATCCCATTTAGCATAGGGTGCAAAGCAGGAGCAAACCCTGGACAGGGCGCCAGTCCATCACGGAAAACTTAAATGGTGTTTTTGGAAAATCTAAGACAATAGGCCTGTTGAGGTGAATGGTCTGTTCTCATCAAACCTGTTCTTAAATATCAGAGCAGACTACTTGAATAAGCATATTGTTGATATGTGAATATCTCTCTATTATAAATGAAAATCTTGAGATGATACTATTCAGAAGGGATTTTTTCAAGTCCCACGAGACGAGACTTTGGCCATGAGATTTTTTCAAGTCCCGACCTGTAATAAGAATGTAAGTTTAATGTCACTGTGCTCTGTACAAGAAATTCTTTTATAAGTCCATCCACATGTACAGGCCAGGCCAAAAGGGGGTCTCAGCATTTAGAAGTACTTAGCCAAGCATAGGACAAGATGGACGGAGACAGGTGTATGCTATTTTGTCCTCTGTTGGAAGTGAGCACGGGATCTTCTTTCCTTGTTTGGAAATGGACTATTTGCCGACGTGGGGGCCTGCACGTGGAGGAACCAGTATAAAAGGCTTGGACAGCAGCCAAACACTTCGAAACCGACGGACGGATGGGTGATAACGTCATCCGTCCTGAAAAGCCTTCCAGTGCAGCGACGGAAAATGGCAGACTGCATAGATCGAGATCCCACCTTGATAAAAGTATTGTCTTACTATGGCTTCCTCCGTTAGTAATGCCGTGTAAATCGTCAGTAAAGAAAGCTAAGTTATTTTCTCTTATGTGATTATCACTATGGGAGGGATATCGCCTTTTAATACCATATCTATATAGTTTTTGGTTACTTAAAACACCGCAATTGCAAAAGAACTTATTGCAACTAGGGAGCTATATCGCCCCCTATCAGAAACATGCCCTCCTCTCAACCATATTCAACCACGCACACGGTACTCTCACCTCTCATTCTTGTGAATGCTTTTGACAGACACAGTTCCTGCTCTCTCAGCTCTTATAAATTTTTACATTTTCCTTACTTTAAGTTCCCAATTAAAGAAGACTAGTGACTGGGAGCCCGATTGAATCGGGATACAAATTCTACGTTTGTGAAATCCATACTTTCTCTACAAAGAATTATTTGTTTTTTTTAAGTCGTTGAAATGATTTTGTTATCATGGCACTGATTTGTGCTTAAAATAGACCTTTTCGGTCAATGTAATGAAGAGCTTCCTGTTTAAACGGGGCTGCGAGACGTGAACTCAGCTCTTCGGCGACCTCATTTGATTTTTTCCGGCAAACAAATTTTCAAAACAGTATTTTACGACTCTAATCAGAGTCGGAGTAATAATTATGTTGGAGTGGTCATTTTAGATCTGAGATCGGCTAAAATTTAAACAATGACCGTTGTTAATACCCAGCCGTCATTACTCAGTTTGCCAATAGATTTCAGAAGGACGGATGCCAAAACTGAACTGCCCAAAGATAGATTTCGACGTACCAAGCAAATGGCGATACATTCTAAATCACTAACAGTTCTGGAGCTGTTGAAGGGTTGAACTCAGTCGACGATATTAGTCCTGGAAAGTACGCCCCACAAAAAACGTTCTAGAAACCAACCAACATTGACTTACTATACTTGGCCGTCCAGCTGCGTCACTGAAGCATTCGAACATTCTTAGCCAATCATGCAATACTGCGTCCGCGTTTGACACGTTATGTTCTAACTACAGAGGCAGAGTCCCATTGCATGGTTCTAACTTGTATTGAGTCAAGGTATTGACGCGAACACCATGCATACGGGGTATTGACGCGAACACCATACATACGGATAGTATCAAATTATATATAAGGATGTATTATGTACAAATCTTATTGAAGAATTTCATCACGAAGGGTTATCAACATAAAAAATGTGTACACGTGCAATCCTAGCACCGAGAAACGATGAAGTCAAAACAAATTAACGGGAAAATTGTCGATCGGTTACACGGCAAATTGGTTAAATGCGTATCAATAGACTATGCTGTTGAACAATTCTGACAAGTAAAATTTTAACAGGTGACAAGAAAGGTAATGTAGTCCATCTTCAGGGGATAACATTAGACACCAAAGGAGATCTTGATATGCCATTTGTATTAAAACGTTTAAAGTTTCTCATTACAATAGCTTTTGCTATGACAATTAACAAATCACAGGGACAAACAATTAAAAAAGTCGGTTTATTTATTAGAGAGAAAGAAATGAAATTCACTAATGGAGTTATACGTTGCGTTGTCACGACAAAAGTCCAAACACAGAATCAAAATTCAATGCGATCTTGAAGAAAAGTTAATTCAAAAAATTGTTTTTACTCAATGTTTTACAGTAAAAGTGTAAGTTTAAGAAGAAAGCCAAACAGAACTAAAACATATAATGCTACAAACACCTCACAAACAACGCAACATGAAACATAGTAAAACATAATAAATTGAAAGAAAATCATTTTTTATTATGGTTAATTATACACTGTAATGTAAAACTGTTATGCATATGTAGCAATTCCCATGAAAACAGTCTGTTTTAAATTGTACACCTGCTTCCCCTTACGTGAGCAGCAGATCCGCAAAGTGGCTAGCACATAGAGCCTGCCCGGGGGCTGGCGAGCGAAGCGAGCAGGCGGCAAAGCCCCCTAGTATATATATAAAATATGAATATCATAATGGAGAAATTGGCATTCCGATGGAGATTGGTGGCAATTCTTTGAATGGACAAGTTCATACTGGAAGGATATGGATGGACAGGCACCCAGGTGGGTTGGTTGGAGTTACCTTTCCCCACTGGAGGGCTGTAATGGAAGGACAGAAGGAGACTTCTTCCCAGGGTCACACTGTGTATTCACCCTACACGCAGGGAGGTAGAATCTCTCTGGTGGAACTCCCATTTGTACACACGCAGAGTATATTGGGAGTTGTTTTCCTGAAAAGAAGACCTGTTGTGCTTTTTGGGTGCTGTCAGGGAGCTGCTGGGGAACAGTACCGCTAGTTTTTTGGGTTTCTGGCCTGGCATGGAAGTGCTTCCTACGTGCAGTGCTGTGGCACCAGAAGTACTCCTGGGTCCGGCATAAAAGAGCTGCCTCCTCAACATCAGCAAGTTGGAGTCATGAGGCAGTAGACAACAATCACAGAGGACTAGGAGGAGACGGAGGTGCTGAATATTATACAGTGCTGTGCAAAAGTATTCAATCCCCTTGAAAGTCACCATATTTATCCATTCAGTATTTTTAATGTGACCTCTTATTCTGTAACATGCTGGTCTGAGTATTTCAGAAACTGCTGATCTGCTGGGATTTTTACACACAACCACCTCTAGGGATTATAGAGAATGGACTGAAAAAGGGAAAATATCCACTGGGCAGCAGATCTCTGGGCCTTGTTGAAGACAGAGGTCAGAAGAGAATGGTCAGACTGGTCTGAGCTGATAGAAAGACAACAGGAACTCAAATAAGCACTCATTACAACTGAGGTATAGAGAAGAGCAGCTCTGAACACACAACACATCAAACCTTGAAGCAGGTGGGCTACAGCAGCAGGAGACCACACCGGGTGCCACACCTGTCACCTAACAACAAGCAACTGAGGTGACAATTCACATGGACTCACCAAAATTGAACAATAGAAGATGGAAAAACGTTGCCTAGTGTGACGAATCTCGATTTCTGCTGTGACATTCAGATGGCAGGGTCAGAATTTGGCATCAACAACATGAAAGCTTGGGTCCTGCCTCGTATCTAACGTTCAGGCAGGTGGTGGTGGTGGTGGTGTGATGGTGTGAGGGATTATTTTCTTGGCACACTTTGGGCCCCTTAGTACCAAATGAGTATTTCTTAAATGACACAGTCTACCCGAGTCTTGTTGCTGACCATGATCATCCTTTTATGACCACAGTATACCTGTCTTCTGATGGCTAATTCCAGAAGGATAATGTGCCATGTCACAAAACTGGTTTCTTGAACATGACAATGAGCTCACTGGGCTCAAATGGCCTCCACAGTCACCAGATCTCAATTCAGTAGAGCACCTTTAGTGATGTGGTAAACAGGAGATTCATATCATGGATGTTTCAGCCGATATTCTGCAGCAAATGCGTGATGCTACCATGTCAATATGGACCACAATCCCTAAGGAATGTTTCCAGCACCTTGTTGAATCTGTGCCACAAAGACAAATGGCAGATCTGAAGGCAAAAAGGGATCCAACCCAGTACTAGCAAGGGTGTACCTAATAAAGTGGCCAGTGACTGCACACAAACACATACACACACACACATAT
>JANRMT010028174.1:36582157-36592666 GCA_026402145.1 Polypterus bichir lapradei | reverse complement strand
TTGGCCATGTGAACAGTAATCTTGTCTCAAATCTCACAGCTTGGATTGCTGCTGTCATAATCGGTTTGAGTTTCATGGTTTGTTTCAATTACGATAGTATTTGCAGGATTTGTTGTGTTGAAGTGACATTCGGCATCTGTCAAGCATTGTAAGCACACAACCGGTTTCATCGATAAAATCACATCCAGCTTTTGAGAGTTTAAACATTTCTAAACATCAGAGTGTCCACTACTGAAATCATCACCTGTGAATCTAAGATGTTTAAGAGGCATTGGCGGTTGTCGAAAGGTGTAAAATATTTGGCCATTTCGGTACACTTGAAAGCGACAACCGAACAATTCAGCGGCAGCCATCAACTCACATGCAGAACCATAGGTGAAGGGCTTAAGCATTTCACTCTTATAGTGCTCCTGTGTAGTATAATTATCTCCTGTACCGTCATCAGTCCACACCTTGAACCTGTCCCAGTCATTCAATACATAAGACACAATGTTCCTCCGGATATCAAGAGTGAGCCTGATATGGCCGTGCAATATGTAACAAAGAGAATGGAAAAGGTAGGTGCTATCTCCGGGCATGGAAACCACTCAGTAAGTGACAGTTCTTTGATCGATAGTGATCACCTCGATAGACATGGTAATGGGGGTTGGAATGATAAAGGAAATGGGTACCTGAGCAATGTAAAGTAAGTCTAAAATACCTATACAATAACTATAATTGTAATAAACAAACAATAAAACAGCGGAGAAGCCGTGGATTAAACAAAAAGACTGTAGTTATCAGTAGGGAGACGTGAATCCCATGGTGAAGCAAGGAGGGGAATGTAGAGACCGGAGCGACGGACGGTCTTATATAGGCAGGCAGCCAACAACGTGGGAGGCGTTGGGATGGGGGACCCAACGCCACCTCACACAGTGACTGAGCTGCAGGCTATGGACGTATATATGTACGTAAGTAGGATTCAGTTAGCGTTGGGAACCCATGTACCAAATTTCTTGAAGATGGGCCCATAAGTAACAAAGACTGTTGAAAAGTTCAATATGGTGGTCGACAGTGGCATCATACCACCGAAATAAGTACGTACATTGGTTTCGGTTAGTGCAGGGAAGCCGCCTATAAAATTTCGAGAAGATCGGGCCATAAATAAGAAAGTTCAACATGGCGGACGTTGTTGACCATTATGACCATTACGCGTAGAATTTCAAAATGAAACCTGCTTAACTTTTGTAAGTAAGCTGTAAGGAATGAGCCTGCCAAATTTCAGCCTTCTACCTGCACGGGAAGTTTGAGAATTACTGACGTTGGAAAGTTCAATATGGCGGCCAACAGTGGTGTCATACCAACGAAATAAGTACGTATATCGGTTTCCATTAAAAGTTTAATATGGCGGCCGACAGTGGCATCATACCACCGAAATAAGTACCAAATTTCAGCCTTCTACCTACATGGGAAGTTGGAGAATTAGTGACGTTGGAAAGTTCAATATGGCGGCTGACAGTGGCATCATACCACCGAAATAAGTATGTACATTGGTTTTGGTTAGCGCAGGGAAGCCGCCTACCAAATTTCGTGAAGATGGGGCCATGAATAAGAAAGTTCAATATGGCGGACGTCGTTGACCGTTATGACCATTACGCGTAGAATTTCGAAATGAAACCTGCTTAACTTTTGTAAGTAAGCTGTAAGGAATGGGCCTGCCAAATTTCAGCCTTCTACCTACACGGGAAGTTAGAGAATTTGTGACGTTTGGAAAATTCAATATGGCGGCCGACAGTGGCATCATACCACCGAAATAAGTACTTACATCGGTTTTGGTTAGCGCAGGGAAGCCACCTACCAAATTTCGTGAAGACGGGGTCATTCTTCTACCTACACGGGAAGTTGGAAAATTGGTGACGTTGGAAAGTTCAATATAGCGGCCGACAGTGGCGTCATACCATCGAAATAAGTAAGTACATCGGTTTCGGTTAGCGCAGGGAAGCCGCCTACCAAATTTCGTGAAGATGGGGCCATAAATAAGAAAGTTCAACATGGCGGACGTTGTCGACCGTTATGACCGTTACGTGTAGAATTTCGAAATGAAACCTGCTTAACTTTTGTAAGTAAGCTGTAAGGAATGAGCCTGCCAAATTTCAGCCTTCTACCTACACGGGAAGTTGGAGAATTAGTGATGAGTCAGTGAGTGAGTGAGTGAGTGAGTCAGTGAGGGCTTTGCCTTTTATTAGTATAGGTATATATATTGACAATTCATTCATTCAAGTAGCCCGTTTACTCCAATAGAGAACTGCAGTGGAGTGGAGGCCATTCTAGAAATACCGGAGACAAGGCAGGAATCAACCTTCATCAGGATGAGATCTGAGTGTGTATGTGTGTGAAGCCTGAGTTGCCCATTTAATTGTTTTTCTACAAATTAGTTCATTAATACGAGAATTGTCGTTAATAATACATTATGTTAAATAAACAATATGTGTTACCGAACAGGTTGGATGACAAATAAACAAAGATAATTTGGCTCTCAGTTACTGTACTTTATCTCACCTAGTTGTTACATTTTCAGCACGTTTTTGATTAAACGCCATATTTGTGCATTGACAGTTGTTTCAGTAATTTGTTAGCAGTGAATGCCACACATTAGATGATTAAATACTGTAATGACAAAAAAAAACTTTAACTGTATTCTATAGACGAATCCTGCTGTCGGATTTGTTAATTTATCTACGATTGTTTTATTATGAGTGTCAGATTTTTATTTTTCTCATTATTTAGGAAATTTTAAAGCGCTGCTGATGAGAGCGACTGATCACAGAAGCCTAGCATTTCACTTCAGGGTGTCCCCTGCACCCCTCAGAATGGAGGAGTCTGCCCCCCTTTTCTTGCTTAATCAGGCAAGGGTTAGGGTTAGAAAGTGAAGTGGCTTCTAAAAGGTATTTTTTTCAAATGTAAAGTGACCAGATAAAATATAAAACTTGATAAAATAACAGGATATAAATTTGATGTGCCTTCAAAAGTAAATAAAAACTGAGCAGGTTCAGCCTACTCTTTGAATATACAATAGGTTAGGTGCATTGGTGATCCTAAATTGTCCCTAGTTTGTGTTTGGTGTGTGTGTGTGTGTCCTGCTGTGGGCTGGCACCCTGCCCGGGGTTTGTTTCCACCTTGCACCTTGTGCTGGCTAGGATTGGCTCCAGCAGACCCCCCGTGACCCTGTGTTAGGATATAGCAGCTTGGAAAATGACTGACTGACAACACCGTAATATTTCTTATGTTGGATTTTTTTTTTATCATATGTTTAGTAGATTTTACTGTTTCTTGCTAAATAATTATTTGCAATTATTCTAATTTAATGATATTTTCGATCTTTTTGAGTTTTGGAGAGAGCTTTTACGAGGTTTTGGTATTCTCATTTACAATAAATCCTACCATGTTCAGATTTGTGATTTAGCTGGGCATCATGGAGCTCAATGCACACCCACCCACCCACTTTTGAAGACCTTAATGGAATGGTCCACCGTCACGTGCAAAGGGGCGTCAGGGATTGTAACTCCACGTTGCTACTGGTGCTGGATCCCTCTGAAGATCGGAAGATTAACGGCTGCAAAACCTCTGATGTCTGTCCACCTGGACATGCCTCTTCCTGTTGAAAGGACTTCAAACAGGAAGATCCGCCATCTTGAAGCAGTTCATACTTGGACTCACGCCTGAGAAGACCATCACACAGTTATTTGAATTTGTGTTTGTTGTTCTGCCAAAAATTATACAGGGTTCAGCAGCTGGTGACCCAACTCTTTATAATCTCTTTTGTTACACCATGCAAAAATTATATTTTTTTAATACGTTACTTCCCCGATGTAATGTGTACTGATAACAGAGAAAAAAAACCCCAAAAAACTCACGTTTTCAAGCAGAACGAAGATAGCAGCGGGTATAACTGATATAATTGGGGTCAATGGTGACATAACCCACACAAGTCAAGCCATCAAATCATTTGCTTACATTGTCTTGAAATCTATTGTTAAATTGACCACCTCTGGAAAAGACCACTGTAAGTGACAATGACGTGCTTGAGTATTTGAATTGTAGACCTGCCTCACATCGTCACATTTACAATATATTCCTAGCGGTGAACCACCAGTAAATTGTGATGAGTTCTTTGGCATTCTGAAACAATGTCTGGGTGGCTGATGTCGTTGGCCGGACTGAGTGAGTCGTACCATTCCATGATGGGGCCATCCCAGCATTTGATACGGCCAGGCGTACACTCAAGGCAAGAAGGAATTAATTACAGTTATGTTTGTAATTCATTTGGGTTATGTTAATTAATTGTCAATTGCAAATTGTAATTGTATGAATATGGAGTGTATGTGTGTGTTTATGTGAGTGTGTGTGTGAGAGTGGTCCTTGTGACTAGGCCTGTTTTCAGCCTTCTCCCCAATCCAGGTGGAACAGCCTCTGCCCGCCAAACACATACCCTTAAAAATGATTGAGAAGGTTCTAGAACCTACCTACTGAACGCAGTCCCTTGAAGGCTACAGTGCCTGCCCGTCCCTAAAATACACCTAAATGGTATGCCATGCATAGACTTTATGACTAATAGTTTGGAGACTGTTAAAAGCATTTTGAAATACCACTTTCTCCATTTTGGGGTCTGTCTGTTCGGTTGCAAGCTTGTAGCTAGCAGTTTGGCCTGAGACTCTTCTGGGACGGTCAGTTAAGGTCCTGGATTGCTTTGTGGTTGTTGTTGGACAACAAATATATTGTGGCAGCCTTTTAGTTGTCTTGGATGAGTTCAAACCTCACATTTTCATGCAGAATGGAAAAATCACTAAAACAATGGGCTGCTGATGCCTGGTGTGTCTCGATTGGCACTGGACCATTGTGATGTGACATCATCATCATCATGTACAGCCTCCAGTTAATCCAAAATGCTGCTGCAAGAATTATCGCAAGAACAAGAAAATACAAACACATAACTCCACTTCTTAAATCCTAACACTAGCTCCCGGTTAAGTTTAGGGCAGATTTCAAAATCCTCCTTTTAACATATAAAGCATTAAATGGCCAAGGTCCGGCTTACTTGTCTGAACTTATCATGACTTACAAACCAGAGCGCACATTAAGATCTCAAGATGCTGGTCTTCTTATGATTCCAAGGATTAATAAAATAACAGTGGGAGGTCGAGCTTTTAGTTACAGGGCCCCAAAACTGTGGACTGGTCTGCCTGCTACTATAAGAGATGCCCCTTCGGTCTCAGCTTTCAAATCCCGGTTGAAGACTCACTACTTCAGTTTAGCACACCCTGACTAGAGCTGCTGATTAACTGTACAGACTGCATCTCTGTTGTCAGTCATTAGCACTAAAACATAAGTAACATGATAGTTATAATTTGTTACTAACCCTCACCTATTCTGTTTCTCTTCTCAGTACTCAAATTTGGCACTTGGTGCCAAGGTCCCCCTGCCAAGTTGTTGTGCCTGCTTATGGTAAAGTCACCTCTGATGGAGGATCACTGGAATCATGGGAAAAAGAGGTCCTTTCATCGGATTGGCTGGCCCAGCACTGTTTCAGCTGTGGAATGGCCAAATGGGGGAGGCAGCTTGATAGATGAGGTCTCCAGGACTCTAAACAAATCCAAATCATATTATGTGATATCATCTACTGTTAAATTCTACTATGTACTCCTAAAATTTTTATTTTTATACTGTATTGAGGATTTGTTCTGTTCTGTGTATTGTATTGTATTGACCCCCTTCTTTTTGACACCCACTACATGCCCAACCTACCTGGAAAGGGGTCTCTCTTTGAACTCCCTTTCCCGAGGTTTCTTCCATTTTTTCCCTACTGGGTTTTTTTTTTTTTGGAGTTGTTCCTTGTCTTCTTAGAGAGTCAAGGTTGGGGGGCTGTCAAGAGGCAGGGCCTGTTAAAGCCCATTGTGTCACTCCTTGTATGATTTTGGGCTATACAAAAATAAATTGAATTGTATTGTATTGTATGTCTGCGGTGAGTTGGCACCCTGCCCGGGATTGGTTCCTGCCTTGTGCCCTGTGTTGGCTGGGATTGGCTCCAGCAGACCCCCGTGATCCTGTGTTCGGATTCAGCGGGTTGAATAATGGATGGATGGATGGATGTATTGTATGTGACAAAATACAGCCATAAATATTTGATGATAAGTCAACGGAGAGCCTGACAGTCACCTGCTACTCAGGAAAATCCCTCGGCTATGAAGTGCCTCGACGGTGGATGCTGGCAGTACCATAGAAACCCCTACAACAGCACTGCAATGACTACGATCTGTCAGGTCTAACATAAAAAGAGAACACTGAGAACAGAAGTTTGAACCACAAGAGGAAACCATTGAGTCCATTTGTTGGCTGCTGAGAGGAGTGCAATAGAAGACACGAGCGAGAGAAAGACAAGAGACGAAAATGTAACCCTAACCTAACGCCCAAATTGTTTTCCTCAAGATTTCCCTGAGGGCCCCGAGGTAAAAAAACACTCCTTGGGGCCCTGATGTTACATTTTACCCCTTGGGGGCTTTAAATTTAAACATAGTTATATGCCCTTTCCGCACCCCCAGCATTTATCTTAAAAATAATAGTTTTTACAGCCCTGATGTTAATAGATTCCTCTGGGGTCCCTGAGGTTAAATATACCTCTTAGAGCCCTGAGGTTAAAACACTCCTTGGGGCTCTGATGTTACATTTTACGCATTGGGGCTTTAAATTTAAAAATAGTTATAAAATGTCTTTTCCCTACTCCCAACCCTTATCTTAAAAATAATAATTTTTACAGCCCTGAGGTTAAATATACCTCTCAGAGCCCTGAGTTTAAAACTTTCCTTTGGGGCCCTGATGTTAAATTTTATCCCTTGGGTGCTTTAAATTGAAAAATAGCTCTGGGGTCAAATGATGGACCTTTTAGTGTCCCTTATTTTTAGATTAATTTAGATACTTGTAATGAAGCTTTAGGTTAAAATAGTAAGGAGCTGTTAGGATTTATCCATTTTATTACAGTTATAAATTTAGCTTTTATTTAAATCATTTTTAAAGTATAATTTAATTGTTTACATGTAGTTTTTAAAATAGCCAATGGGGGCACGATTTTTTAACCCCCATATAATTTTAAATAAATAGATTGCAAATTTTGTATGCTTATACTTTATGTAAATATATTTAAAATGTTTTCAGAATGGATTTTTATACAGCATAACCCTTACTTATTATTTATTTAATTTTATAGTGTAAAATAAAATGGATGGTTAAAAGACAAATAAATTTGATAAATATTTGGATCAGTGTACCCTATATGGGTATTTCTCCACTAATCCTAACCCTAAACCCTAGTGACAAAGCCCAAGACGTTATTATAACTCGTAGTGGAGCACTAAATACACGTCCTGAAGAACTTTAAATACACACAAGCCTCGAAATTCTCTTGAGTATTCTCAAACTCAGTGGACTCAGGCGCCGCCGCGAGTGGCAGCCTTTCCAGCAGCTCCATGTATGACTTTATCTTTCTACCTTTTTCTCTATTTTTCTCTATTTCACTGATCACTCCTACCACTTTTTTATGTGGACTTTTTCCCTGGACACTTTTTACTACTTGAACATGGATTTTTACACGCCGAGACTCATCTATTCAGGTAGACAACTTCAAGCGCTGAGAACAAATGCCCATGCTGGTGTGGTTCCCTAGGTACCTGATGAGGTAAGAAGGCGGTATCGTGGCAGCAGAACCGGTGCTAAGCTAAAACCTAAGCGGCTAGCGAGAAAGTGGCTATGCAAGCCTTCAGTGCCTTCTGTGATCCTAGGAAATGTGAACTCACTACCAAATAAGATCGATGAACTGGCTGCACTGGTGAAAAATGTCAGGACCTACAGAGAATGCAGTTTGTTGTGTTGTTGTGAAACGTGGCTAACAACTAGCATCCCAGATGCTAACGTGGAGCTACCCGGGTTTAGCACAGTTACAGCGGACAGAGACGCAAATACCAACGGGAAGCAGAAAGGAGGAGGACTCACTCTCTATGTCAATACAAAGTGGTGCAACTCTGGACATGTAAACGTTAAAATCTTCACTTGCTGCAGGGACATCGAACTGTTGGCCATAAGTCTGTGTCCCTACTACTTGTCCAGAGAGTTTGGACACGTGATTGTTGTTATTGTTTACGTCCCTCCTCGGGCGGACGCGGAAATAGTGACATCATCCATTCCGCTGTTGCTAAGTTACAAACACAGCACCCCGAGGCGCTTGTGCTAATCTCTGGAGACTTTAACCATGTGACGCTGGATAAAACATTACCTGCCTTCTCCCAGTATGTGGACTGTAACACCCGGGGAAACAGGACTATTAAGCTACTGTATGCAAACGTTAAAGACGCATACAGCGCCACCCCGCTGCCTGCGCTTGGGAAAGCAGATCATAACCTGGTTCTGCTTCAGCCTCACTACAAACCTAGAGTGAAGGTGCTACCTACAACCACACGCTCATTCAGGAAGTGGTCCCCTGAGGCAGAGCAGGCTCTGAGAGACAGCTTGGGAACTACAGACTGGGACATACTGCTGCGGTCACATAGTGAGAACATTGAAGAGGCTGTTGAATGCACAACTGATTACATCAACTTCTGTATGGACATTGTAGTTCCAGGAAGAACCGTATGCTGCTATGCTAACAACAAGCCATGGATTACAAGTGACATCAAGGGCCTTTTAAACCAGAAGAAAAGGGCTTTTAAAGGCGGTGATCAGCATGAGCTCAAGTGCGTGCAGAAGAAACTCCGAGTCCAGCTCAGGGCGGCGAAGGAGCAGTACAGGAGAAAGCTGGAGCAGAAGTTACAGAATAACAGCATGAAGGAAGTGTGGGATGGGATGAAGATCATCACTGGCTGCAGCTCAAAGCGGGGTGCCACCATCGAGAGAAACATGGAGAGAGCAAACCAAATGAACAACTTCTTTAATAGGTTTGATCACCCTAACCCACTCTCACCTCGGAGTACTGAATCTTCCAACCATCCTTCTGCTGAGCAGCATATGTGAGACATCCCCACCCACAATTACAGCAGCCCAGGTGAGCAGAGAGCTGAGGAGACTTCGTGCTAGCAAAGCAGCGGGTCCAGATGGAGTATCGCCACGACTGCTCAAGGCCTGTGCGCTGGAGCTGGGGAGTCCTCTACAGTGCATCTTCACCCTGAGCATGGAACAGGGGAGAGTCCTGAGGCTTTGGAAAACATCTTGTATCACCCCAGTCCTAAAGGTATCACGTCCTAGTGAACTGAATGACTTCCGGCCTGTCGCTCTGATGTCACATGTAATGAAGACCATCGAGCGGCTGCTGCTTCACCACCTGAGGCCACAGGTCCACCACGCCCTCGACCCTCTGCAGTTCGCATACCAGGAGAAGGTGGGAGCGGAGGATGCCATCATCTTTATGCTACACTGATCCCACTCACACTTGAACAGGAGCAGTGGTGCTGTAAGAATTATGTTTCTGGACTTCTCTAGCGCCTTCAACACCATCCAGCCTCTGCTCCTTAGGGACAAGTTGACAGAGATGGGAGTAGATTCACACCTGGTGGCATGGATCGTGGACTATCTTACAGACAGACCTCAGTATGTGCGTCTTGGGAACAGCAGGTCTGACACTGTGGTCAGCAACACAGGAGCGCCGCAGGGGACTGTACTTTCTCCGGTCCTGTTAAGCCTATATACATCAGACTTCCAATACAACTCGAAGTCCTGCCATGTGCAAAAGTTCGCTGACGACACTGCTATCGTGGGCTGCATCAGGAGTGGGCAGGAGGAGGAGTATAAGAACCTAATCAAGGACTTTGTTAAATGGTGTGACTCAAACCACTTACAACTGAACACCAGCAAGATCAAGGAACTGGTAGTGGATTTTAGGAGGCCCAGGCCCCTCCTGGACCCCGTGATCATCAGAGGTGACTGTGCAGAGGGTGTAGACCTATAAATACCTGGGAGTGCAGCTGGATGATAAATTGGACTGGACTGCCAATACTGATGCTCTGTGTAAGAAAGAACAGAGCCGACTATACTTCATTAGAAGGCTGGCGTCCTTCAACATCTGCAATAAGATGCTGCAGATGTTCTACCAGACGGTTGTGGCGAGCGCTCTCTTCTATGCGGTGGTGTGCTGGGGAGGCAGCATAAAGAAGAAGGATGCCTCATGCCTGGACAAACTGGCGAGGAAGGCAGGCTGTATTGTAGGCACAGAGCTGGACAGTTTGACATCCATGGCAGAGAGACGGGCGCTGAGCAGGCTCCTGTCAATCATGGAGAATCCACTGCATCCACTGAACAGGATCATCCCCAGACAGAGGAGCAGCTTCAGTGACAGACTGCTGTCACCGTCCTGCTCCACTGACAGACTAAGGAGATCGTTCCTCCACCACACTATGAGACTCTTCAATTCCACCAGGGGGGTAAACGTTAACATTATACAAAGTTATTGTCTGATATACCTGCATTGTTATCACTCTTTAATTTAATATTGTT
>JANRMT010028174.1:36545015-36569349 GCA_026402145.1 Polypterus bichir lapradei | reverse complement strand
ATATGCTTTTTATAAAGATGTGGTTTCCGACTGGTGGTGTCCGGGCAAGTCTCGCAGTATATATATATATATATATACATATATATTTTGGCGAGTGCCTGGGGCTGCTGCCCAGCTGGGACTCCCAGGAGGACCGGAGGAGAGCTTGTGCCTCCTCCAGACCACAAGGGGGAGACCGCCCTGGTTGCTTTGGGGACCACGGGTAGAGAGCTTGGAAGCTCAACCCTGGAGGGGCCCGTGGTCACCGCCAGGGGGTGCCCCAATTCCTAGAGAGCCCTGGATCTCAGCACTTCCACCACACCTGATCGGACACCAGCCGATGCCACCCCAGCTGATCAGCTGAGCGCATTCGCGCAGCCGCTGTACCTATGGCAAGGTTCGTGTGGGAGGAATACCCAGACATTGATCTGTGGGAGCCAAACTGGCTACCGGACTTCACAAGACAGCATGGCTTGCTGTTGGACACAACAGATTACCAGCTGCTGGACTACTTCAGGCTGCTCTCTCCTGATGCTGCTTTTCAGCTACTGTCAGATGAGACAAACAGGTATGCAGAGCAGTTTTTTGAATCGCGGGCAACGCTTGCACCGCATTCTTGTTTTTCAAAGTGGAAACCCACAACAAAAGGCGAGATGATGGGCTTTATGGCGGCATTAAAAATAGAGATGGGACTATGCTGGCGATATAACTTCAGGAAGCATTGGTCCAAACGTGCTATGTCCCCTGGTGGCTTTGGACAGGTTATGCCACATGATATGTGCGTGCTGCTGCAAAGTTTTATTCACTTCTGTGATAACCAGAAGCAAATCCCAAGGGGTGAGCCAGGCTATAACCCCATGTATGAAGTTCAGCCCCTGCTTGACATTGTGGAACCAACATATAAACAATTTAATCAGCCTGGCTGTGATTTGTCTGTACGTGAATCTATGATAAAATACGAGGGACACCTTTTTTTCTGCCAATATATGCCAGACAAGCCCACAAAGTATGGCATAAAGGATTTTGTACTGGCAGAAGCAAACACTGGCTTCTGCCTGAAAGTAATTACATATACAGTACAGGAAAGTATTTCTTTCAAAGAGAGAACCGTCCCTTGACAAAGTCATGTTGTGCTGGAGCTGCTTCAGGGCTATGAACATTTGGGTCATGCTGTCTGCATGTGGACAATTTTTATACGTCACCAGAATTGTTCATGGAGCTACGGTGAGGGTGAACAGGAGACACAGGCCTTCACAAGCTGAAGATGAAAAGAGGTGACAATACGATTTTCACGCGGGCGGAAAACTTGGTGGCAGGGGCATGGCATGATGTCAAACGGGTGACTTGTCTCTCTACAGTACACACTAACAATATACTGTATGTGAGACAATTGAAAAGGAGGCAGCAGTGCAACACGTCTTGTAAGCAGTGCAATGTGGCAATGCATTCAGTTGGCTGCTTTGAGCGAGATCAGACATTACAGGGCTTTGCTGTGTAACATGTATATGATATGTATGTGAAATCATATACTGTAATATGCAGGCTCATACAACATGCAAGACAGTAACATTTGTCAAAAGTAAATATTTTTTGTTGATTTGATATGTTAAACCATCCATCCATTTTGCAACCCGCTGAATCCGAACACAGGGTCACGGGGGTCTGCTGGAGCCAATCCCAGCCAACACAGGGCACAAGGCAGGAACCAATCCCGGGCAGGTTGCCAACCCACCGCAGGACACACACAAATACACCCACACACCAAGCACACACTAGGGCCAATTTAGAATCGCCAATCCACCTCACCTGCATGTCTTTGGATTGTGGGAGGAAACTCACGCAGACACAGGGAGAACATGCAAACTCCACGCAGGGAGGACCTGGGAAGCGAACCCGGGTCTCCTAACTGCGAGGCATATGTTAAACCTTTGTGTTCTTTTTTTTTTTTTAAAAAGTTAGTTTTTGGAAAAATATTCAGCCCTGGGAGAAAAGAAACAAAAACAAAATTAGCCGTTAAAGAGTTAAGGTGTGTCTATCTGAGCAATTAGTGCCCCCTGCTGGACACACAACGACGTTGAAGTAGATGGACCACAGAAGCAGACCACCATGCCGGCTGCCACCCCTGTCACTTGGACTACATGCCCCACAGCGTCCAGATGTGCAACGCTGATAAGAGACCTGAGCAGACAGACTCGAGACTGCCATGGCTGCCAGCCTTGCACCTACTAATTAGAGACATGAAGGTGGTGAATACTTATTTGTAATGAATTTGGACCTGCTTATACTTTGCCATTAAAGAGTCCCTTTGTATTGATACCAGTGTCAAATGAAATCCACTGTGATTCAATGTTGCATGATAATAAACTGTGAAAATTTGTGAATACTTCTCATAGACACTGTGAATATTGTGATAGATGGCCAAGAACTCTGCCCCGCTGGGATGCCTGGAGGAACCGGGAGAGCGGCACTTCTTTTCCCTGGGCACTCGGCCGGTCCTTGATCCCTGGGGGACAGCACTTCTGGGACACCAGGAAGTGCTGACAGAGCAGGGATGGTTTATGCCCGGAGTGCACTGGGTGTTGCTGCCGGAAGTTCATTGTCAGGCACCTGGAGCACATCTGGGGACGCCTCACTCCAATCAGGGAGCCGGAGTCGGGTGGAAGAAGGAGGGAGCTTGCGTGGAAAGAGTGGAGGCGGCCGAGAGAACCAAGGACTGTGACCTGTAAATAACTGTAAATATAATATTGCTGTAAATAAATGTGTGTGTGGTGGACACCGCGTTGCTGTGTCTGTCTGTGGCCGGGCTATCCTTTACTGATCCTGGGTACTGAGCAGAAATTAGGAAAACCTTGGGAGGTCGCCATGGAAGAAGTCACGCTAGTTGTGATTCAAATGATTTACCCTGTAATTGTAGACTAATGGGACAAACTGGAGTCAAATCAATGGCCCACACTCCTACTCTGCCGATGGACAGGAGACGTGAAGCTGCAGTGAGTCGATACAATTACCATCAGTCTGAACTCCCCTAATGGAGTTAACGGAGGAGCCTTACCTGTACCAGGTGATGACAGGTTCGGGGTAGCCTGAAGCCCTGCAGACGAACGTCACCGTCTCCTGCCGCTCTGCTGTTGCATTGAAAGACCTCTGAGCCACGGACAGAATTGGAGGCACTGAAACATAAGAAGAAAACAAATAAGAAATATGGAGTCACTGGAAAGGCCTGGCAGTCGGCGGCACCGTATTTATGTGCTGAAGCACCCTGGGTAAGTAGAAGCGCTTGATCATTCCTCTCAGTCTGCTTTTCAGATCGATAAGAAAAGCTGTACATACAGCAGTTTCTTCTTTCGGTGTTTCTCCAAAGATCTCCCCTCAAAAGTTAAACACATAAAGTGTGAGGCTTGATCAATGCCTAAATAAACGGAGTGAGCAGAGCCTGGCATCAGAATGAAGGAGGAGAGTTCAGTCCTTGGGCCCAGAAGGAACATTTAGGATATCATTATTTTTACAAGCCTGACCTTTTTGTTGAAAAAGACATAATTAAATGGTTACTTGTGGATCACAGATGATTGCCAGCACTGAAAGTAATGAGACGTGAATGTGGACGAGAGAGTAACGTACAGTAATGTACAATAAGCGCAGTGGGGGCTAAAGATCTGCACTGGGATCTGGGAAGCTGCCGGTTCAGATCTCGTTACTGCCAGAATGAAGTCGGGCCGCTGTACAGTGTCTGTGGATCACCCTCCTGACTCATCTTGGGTAAGCAGAAACAGACATGGGGGCAGCTGGGTGGGAGAAGTAATGCAGTTCAGTGGAGAACTGATGTGTCTGCTTGGAGGTCAGACCACAATGTGCCGCTGTGTCCTGCCTGTCAGTTTGGCGTAACAGCCCACTTCAAGACCCACGTACAACACGAACCAGGAGCGGCGGAGACACGCTGGTCAGTTTAAACAAATGTGAAACTCAGTAAAGGGGCTCCCCACGGACAAAGCACAGACGAGTGGGACATTGTACGCAGTTCACTATAATGTTTCTTAACTCCTGTTCTTTTCTGTACAACGCTTAAAACATTCGATTCATTCCATGTGCCACATAAATGCACAGCCTGTAAATGTCAACGTTGTACAGTATGTGATAAGCTAAAGTAGACCAGCATTCAGTGTGTACTCCTCTTGGTCTAATCCCTCCAAAACTGTAATGGTGCACGATTACAGCAACGCGTTACCTTCACATCGGACTGCAGCTACCACTTTCACAATATCTGCTACAGGGTGAAATTATATTTATACCCAAAATTCCGATTACTCCTACTAATTACCTGTTTCAATTCAAAACAATACAGTTTCATGTCAAATTGTGTTTAACAATAACAATAAAACAAAAGCCAAAACCAATCGGTAAGAAAAGCAAAAATTGATCTAAGACAGACATCTATCTATCTTGTATATAGTGCCTTTCATATGTATTTCTTGTTATCTGTATATCTGTTTACCTATCCACACACATCCTTCACATCTATCTATATGTATCTATATATTTTTATTTATTTATTTATCAAGCACCTTTAAACAACTTTCATTGACCAAAGTGCTGTACAACTAAAAGACAAAAAGGTTAGCAGGTACTACACAGCATATATATACTCAATATACATTGCACACTACTATACTAAACCAATCAATAAGATCAAAACAAAATAATAATAATAATAATAATAATAATAATAATAATAATAATAATAATAATAATAATAATAAATAAGATGAAACCAACTTCATAAAATCAAGAAGGATTAAATGCACATAAAAACAGATGTGTCTTAAGCAGGGTTTTAAAATGATTAAGATTCTGGGCCGCTCTCAACTGCAAGGGGAGGTTGTTCCACAAACTGGGGGCTGTTACCGAAAATGCTCTGCCTCCTCTGGTTTTAAGCTTTATTCTGGGGATATGGAGTAACTGAAGATCAGAGGATCGCAAGGTTCTAATGGGAGAATACGGAACAAGAAGCTCCAACAAGTATCTATCTAGCTATCTATATATATGTGTATATTTATATCTATATATCTATATGTATATGTATATCTACAGTATATCTATATATATATATATATATATATATATATATATATTGTCACACACATGTGATTGGGAGGCAACTAGAGGGCCTGAATAATAGAAGTACCATACTAGACCAGGGGGTGGCGAGCTGCACTAACTCTCTTTCTCTCAGTACTCTGCTGACTATCTACAGGAAGTCCCATTAGGTACCGGCACCATTGAAGACATCACTTCCGGTCCCAAACGCATCATTTCTGGTTCTGGCACTATTGATGATGTCACTGCTGGTCCCGAAGACATTGCTTCTGGTTCCGGTTTTCCAATGACATCACTTCCCGTACTGCCCTTTAAAGCTTCCATCTTGCCTCTTTACCATCAGTTCCATTTTGAACTCCAATCTATGCACATCAGTGGCATAATTTACACCGTTTTGCAGCCAGGGAACAATATATGGGTGGCTGCCCCAAAACTTTTTTTGACTTTTTGTCTACTTAGTGTGACAATATGGTGCATGGCATGGTGCCGCAGTGGGTAGCGCTGGTGCCTCACAGTAAGGAGACCCGGGTTTGCTTCCTGGGTCCAACCTGTGTGGAGTTTGCATGTTCTCCCCCTGTCTGCGTGGGTTTCCTCCGGGTGCTCCGGTTTCCTCACACATTCCAAAGACATGCAGGATAGGTGCATTGGCAATCCTAAATTGTGCTTGGTGTGTGTGTGTGTGTGCACCCTGTGGTGGGCTGGCGCCCTGTCCAGGGTTTGTTTCCTGCCTTGCGCCCTGTGTTGGCTGGGATTGGCTCCGGCAGACCCCTGTGACCCTGTAGTTAGGGTATAGTGGGATGGATGATGGATGGATTAATATATATATATATATATATATATATATATACACATGTATTTTATATATTGAATACAAAAAAATATATAGTGCTTTACTTTCTCGTACATTTGATTCAGCAAAGCCCACTGTTCTAGTGCATTTCCCGGCTTTCTAGTATAACATACAGTATATACCGTACTATTATTTCTAGTATAATATAAAATGAGATATCTTGAAGGATAGGTTCAGTATTATTCAAGTCAAACTTATTAATTCACAATCATGGCAAATAATCATTTAACACATAAATTTGTATTCTAAAGTAAAGCATTTTTTTAATTGTAAAGACCCCTTGTCTGTTCTTACAGCTTGCTTTGGGATCAAAAGAGAGACACGTCCATAGGTGACAGACAAAGCCTTAAAACTGATCAAATACGTCCACTTTGAAGCAGTAAATGTTTCCATTAAAGGAAACGTGCCTGCCGCATTTCTGAGGCATTCTTGTGGTAATGAGAAGAAACTGGAAATAATGAATGTATTACTGATTGTTGGTCCTAGTTTCCCTGAGGTAGGAATACATTTCGTGTTCGCTTGTCTGCTCACAGCTGCCGTCACAAGTGGAGATAAGACAGCCATCCCACTCCCCCTTCCAATACTTGTGAAATCTCATGACGCAGATCAATATTCAATGACATGTTTGCCGTGGAAAATGGACATACTGTATTGAGTAAATGTTAAGGCTTTGTCATTCACCTATGGACTCGTGTGCTCTTTATCCCCATTGTAAGCTGCAAGAACAGACAAGGTGGTTTTAATATTTACAAAAAGCATTTCACTTCAGAACTCATTTCAGAACACATTTAGAATTGTAATAATTATTTAATAATTACAAATTAATACATAATTGGGCGGAGTGGTGGTTCTGAGGCTGAGGATCTGCGCTGGTATCCCGAAGGTTGCCGGTTCGAATCCCCGTCACTTCCAAAAGAGATCCTACTCTGCTGGGCCCTTGAGCAAGGCCCTTAACCTTCAATTGCTCCAGGCGCACAGTCCAATGGCTAACCCTTAGCTCTGACCCCAAGGGGTATGCGAAAACTAACAAATTCCTAATATGAGAAAATGTATAAGGCAAAATAAAGAACAAAAAAAAAACAAATAATTGTGAAGAAAGCAATTTCACCAAAAACAGACTTCACCCTTTAAAAGGAATTTGTTAACATACTTGTGCCCCATCCAGGGTCAGTTCCTTGTGCCCAATGTTATCAAGAAAGACTCAGTTTGGACCCAGATGTTCAATTCATAATAAAATTTAGCAGTCTAACTAACTAACTAACTAACACACACATTAACTGTTTGATTACATCAATGGGCATAATGATTAACTAATTGGTTAATTAACTCACGCAAGTTCAGCAGGAATTAATACTTGCAATAAACAGACAGGAAAGATTATTAGATATATAAGACAATTAAAGAATACAGTCTGCTGAAATATTGATCTACCTCAGCAATACCTAATGTCTTAATTCCCTATAATTATTTTCTTTTTTATCATTTCACTTTATATATTTTTTTTTATACAACTATGAAAGAGACTTCTATAATAAGCCAAAAAATTCTGATTGTGTCGCAAGCCTCTTTCAAGGTTCTTTTAATCTGAGCTAATGAGTAACAAAAATGCAAAGTAGCCCACTTTATATTTGCTCAAAGGACTGGCTGAAGCCCAATTAATTTATAAAATTAGAATGAGGAAACAAAGCGTATTTTAGCTCTGGTCGGGTCCCTCTGTCTATCTCACAAAGGGCTAGACTGCTCACCCGTATGTCGTGTCTGAGTCTCGAACACCGGTGCTCCTTCACGAGCGTCTGAACGAGAAACACAAGCAAAGCGGCCACGGCTAGCGTTTAGATAAAAAAGTAGCAGAGAAACATGGGATCGTCTGATAATTAGGTCAAAGGATCAGGTGGTGCATTCCCGAAGGAAGACAAGCGTCTCCTTAATTAGTGGGCCTTCTTCAGTGATCATGGCTGCCATATTAATCCACTGTCTACTCCTTGCTATGTGGCGCATTGCTAAGTTGGATCTTGTCTGAGACTCCACTCTTTTTTTAGGCCTGATTATTTATATTAAAGTATTACATTTACAAATAAACCCAACAAAAAACGAGGCCCCAGGTAAGCAGGCCGATTAGGGTCACCACGGGGTACACTGCCTCTTGTCATTGTGTCTCAGTATTTAACCTGCTGGGAAAAGAGAGTGGTCAGTACCTGTCTTAACTAGTGGCATTCTTGCATTAATGGTGTGTGGACACTAGAGGGGGGGCTGAGATCGCCCAATCCCAGACACGACCTAACAGACACCAGTCCAGTTAAAATAAAGACGTTTTGTTTTACCTTCCACAAAGGTTCCAGAAGTGCAATAAACACAAATCCTTCCACCCTGACTTGCTTCTTTCTGCTCTCCACCTCCGAGGCAAGCTTTGTCCAATTCCACCCGACTCTGACTCACCTAGATTTTTAGTGGCTTCTTTTATCCCAGACCCAAGGAGTACTTCTGGTGCTTGAGCATTGCCCAATGGAAGCACTAACAGGTCAAACTGAAGTCCCATAAAGCAGGGATAAGGAATCCCTGTAGTGTCCCCTGGCGGCCCCCAATGAACCTGACACGGCTGCTCTTGAGGACTCCAATATCCATTGTGTCTGTAGAGGTACATCCACCCAAGGAAGCGGACTCACGAACTAAATCATTATCTGAGTACGAGGCACACAATTCTCATCCATTTGAATCACAAACTGAATCATTACCCAAGACAGAGGAGAATAACTCACTTGATTCACACCTTTAATCATTGTCCGATTACAATTTGGATTCATTTGTTTCATGAACTAAATCATTACCTGAGTATGAGGCAAATAATTCTCATTTGTTCTGATTCATAAACAGACATTACCAGAGAATGAGTCGAATCGTTCTCGTTTATTGATTCACGCAATAAATCATTATCCTGAATACAAGAGACATGATTCTCACTTATTTGAATCATGAACTGAATCATTACCTGAGAACGAGGTGTTATAATAATTCTTGTTCATTTGATTCATGAAGTATCTGAATACAAGGCACATGATTCTGATTTATTTGTACCACAAAGTGAATCATTACATGAGAATGATGAGAATAATTCTTGTTCTTTTGATTCATAAACTATCTGAGTACAAGGCACACAATTCTCATTTAATTGAATCACAAACTGAATCACTACCCAAGAATGATGCATCAAGAATGATGAATAATTCTCATGCATTTGATTTACATCTTTAATCATTACCTACGCACAAGGCACACAATTCTCATTCATTTATTATTCTCCAACACATCGTCTTATTTAAATTATCATTTTGACTGTGTTGTAATATTTTGTGCATTAAAACAAAACAATGTCATACGGCATGAATCCATCAGCCTTGTAAATATATCACTTTATTATATACGTAATTATATATGAATTATTTGATTTTATGTTTGGGTTGCCAGTCATTCACAGGGGACACATCCCATCCCGAAAGGTTTATTCTACTTTAAACCTATTGATGAATCAAACAAATAACATCCTTGTCATCTTTACTTTTTCGTAAGCTTTTTCTAAAGACTTTATATATATATATGCAGACTTTCATATCTACATTTCCTTTTATGCTTTTCTCTACTGGTATTACTATTCATGTAATAAATACCGTGCTGCTTTTAACTTTCTATGCTTTGTCTTCATGGCTAGAGTGTTTGAAGTAATAAGGTAGATTTCTTTGAGTACCTGGAGCAGCCGGAAGTTTGCCATATGCTCTGTGCCGCAATGTTTATTAAGAGCTGAGGGTGAGAGGTCCACCCAATAGTAGGAAATAGTACGTAAAGTAAGGCATTCAAAGTTGATAAATGGCCTATAGCCAAGGATATTGAGCCTTTGTATGTCTGAATATATCCTTGGAGACCAAAGGTATTATTTAGGTCTGAGATATATCTAAGATATTGCACGTTGTTCAAGCCTATGATAAGCAAGTCTCTTGGAGTACTAGGGAAATCGGACTGTGCATGTGTTATTCATACGGTCCTTGTGAGGGTTAAAGTGCTAGGGAATAACATGCATGTGTATACGTCTTTCAAATGGTACTTTTGTGGTTAGGGTCTGACCTGACGAGTACACTTACCCCAAGGTAAAGTGTAAGTACAGGGAAATGCCATGATAATACAAATGGGTAGCGAATTAAGAACTCCCTAAAGTGAATCAAGATGCCCTTCACTGTCAGCTTATCATCTTCTGCCATTTTTCCTAATTTTATATCATCCGTTCAATGTAATTATTTTTCTAGAAAAACCTGATTCTTGTAATCTGTAAAAGGAGGGAATAGGGGATGTGCAAAGTCAGGAGAACAGATGGGGAAAAAGTAAAGTTAACCTCAAAGACAAACTGCAGTCAGTCGAGGGGGAGAATATTATAGGAACTTAAGGGGCCAGAATCAGTAAAATAACCGTAGTAGTTCTTTAAACTGTTAATTTTTTAGTTCAATCATTTCAATTTTGAGCAGTTTTAGTAATCCAAAGTCAAATTTTAATAATGAGGCGAGTGCAATACAAGCCCTGTTGGATGTTGGACATTTTGGAGGAGCCAGTCTTAATTAAAAGCTATGTCTGCAGGAGATAGCCATTGATTGCAAAGTAATAATAATAATTACATTAAATTTAATTGTAAAAGAAAGTGGATAATACTGGCAAGGTATTGGTGATCTGAATGGTCTGTGCTTGTCCAGACTGTTCAAATGTTCTTAAAAAATGTCTTTGTGTCAGTGTAATGTTTAAGCCAAGGTCTCAATTGCGACGGTGCGGGTCGGCTCCTTGCTCCCTCTTCTCACTCTGGAGCCTCTTGACCGCAACGGCATCGATAACGTAACTGGATGAGCGTGGCAGATGGGGACAATGCACTCCAGGCAACGGGATGGTGGAAAAATGTACAGTGCCTTTATTAAAAACAGAATCAAAAAATATTGCAGTGTTTCAGAACAATCCATAAATCAATAATCAATAAAAAACATGTGAAAAAGTGGAGGTTAAAAATCAATAAATATTCATTAAAATGAAGTTAAAAATACAAAGGCAGGAACTGGTCGGTGCCTTTTTCCTTTCTTTAACTGGAAGCTCCCCTGCTAATCCCTCACAGGCCTTGCAGCAGAGGAGTCATCCAATCTGACCTTCCGCACGTCCGGTTGCCTTCTGTCCCATGGCTCTATCGAGACTTGGGTCCCCAACGGCCAGGGCACTCACGCTGGAACTCTACCCCTCCAAGCCTCCTCTACCCCCGCTGCCATACCGGCCTTATGCAGCAAGCCATCCAAACTCCCAGTTACTCCAGCTCCTCAAAACGGCTCAGCTGGGGTGACCTCTTTCAACTGCCCCCCTCCCATGAGTGCTTGCCTCACACTCCTTCTCTTCTTCCAGCTGTCTGCATTCTTCCTCACGAGCCTGATCCCTTTCACTCACTCCCACACCAGCTCTCTTCTCCTCCTGCCTTCTGTCTTGTTTCTAACCTCCACCTCAGTCTTTCTTTTTCTCTCCCTTCACACTCCTGTATCTCCCATTTAAAATGGGGATGTGGCACAGGTGTGGCGATTAGCAGCTCCTGGCATCAATTATGTCCACGGGCGATTCTGCACCCATGCACATAAGTGCGGGAATGCCCATATTGTGCCCAGGAACTGCTCCTGCCATGCTACCACAGAGTGGCGATTATTTACTTAAAATGGTGCCGATCCGCCGCGGACCTCAGTTTACCACATCCACTCTTTCATAAATGTAGTGCTTTAAATGTCATTCTTGTGTATGGTATATTTGAATATTATTCTATTAGTTTGTTACGATTACACTGTTAATGTTTATTCCCTGTATTTGCCCTGTCCCCTTTAAAATGACTGTAGGGGCGGGGCCACTGTGTCAGTCAGCTGAAGGACCGCCCCCTGCCTATTTATCCAAGCCCGAGAGTCGCCCTTCACAGACCAGCACTGAGAACTGTGAAGTTTGAATTACTTGTGAGTACCTTTAAGAATGTTCTCTTGTTTTGATTATTGTGACTTGGTTTCTTGACTTCAGATTTGGATTTCAAACCGCCTTTGTTAGCCGTGCCTTCCCTTACAGGCTTCTTTTTTTCCTCCCTGTTTTGTAATTACCTTTCTTTATTTATGGAATCCTTGAAATTCAAAGAACATTTTTGTTTTTGTGACCTGAAGACCAGGGATTTACAGTAATCCTCTCCTCTGAAGGACAATTTTGTGACATGTTTGAACTTTCAACGCCTGAGCCCTCATTTTGAGCCCGCGCAGGTACGCTGATGCCTTTCTGTTGCGTTTGAGGTCTGCCTGGAGTTAAAAACTAGCAGTGAGTAAATAACAGATCCGGAGAAGAGACACAGTTGAAAGGCAGGGAAGGATCAAAACGTACTGTCGGTATGTTTATTTGAAAAGTCAAGAAGACAAACAAAAGATTTGTAAACCAGGAGATGAAAAGCTAGAGAAGGCCTTGGCCTGTCTTGTTGGTTTTTTAGAGGACTCACAGCATCTTTGTTACGGGAGTACACTCGATTTGAGACGCTCTGGCATTCCTTATTAATTTGGGGGCATCTCAAGAGCCTGCAGACATATTTGTGTTTCTGTTCAGTAATCAAAGTGTGAGCGTATGTGTGTGTACGAGTGAGTCTCCTGTGAAGGCTTCCCATACACAGCTGGCTCCCGTCTCAATTCCTGCGCTGCCAGGTTAAAATGTGGACTCTCACGACCCGTATGATAGAAAAAGGCGCACCGGAATGTGAGCGGATGTTAGCAGTAAAGCGATTCTGCATAAGTGAGCGTCAATGTGCTGTTATGCCAGTGTGTACGAGCTGCCAATCCGCTTGAACCGGCTGTTGTGTAATTCATAAAGCAAAGCCATTGTACTCCTGCAATAAACAACGTCAAATGGAAATCTAATTCTTTCCTTAAACATTTCGGAATTGATTTCCACAGAAAATAAAGGCAATCAATTTTCTTTTGACCTGGATTTAACTCAATAGTATTTCCTTGTTAAATTCTTTTAGCCTTGATTTGACAGTTGTAACTACATAATTCATTCTGAATTTATTTGTGTGCTATCTCTGCACCGGCTGCCAGAAATAAAGAACGTGCTGTAATGTGCAGAACAATGGAGTGGCTTAGTTTTATTGTCGCTGTACACTTCATTCTGCTGTTTGAACTTGTTAAGTTTTGATTTGAGAGAAAAAAAAGAAATGTAAAGGTAAAAGTCCCACAAAAGCTTTCTTTTCTTACCATGTCATGTTAACATTCCCGCTATTCCTATCATCGACAACACTAAACGGCTATTACATGGCTCACTGGCTGCCAGCCAATTAGAAGGACCTTGTGAAATCGCCCGTCTTATTTGGATAAATCATAAAACCCCACTGATTTTGAGGAAAGAACTGTGGAAATTATCTTGCAAATATTTCAATTTAATAACCGGAACACGTATTAGCTGAGATCATTTATGGCGGCCACCTGCACTCTCTTTGAAACTCTGAATGTGTTACTTCGGTGTGATGTATCTGTTCATTTTCGACAAGACCATTGGCAATAGTGATAATATAGTCCGGGATAGCTAATGGAAGTGTGCCACACAAAAATGCCTTTTTACTTGGATTTTTATTTATGATGTGTGACACACATTGTCAAGGTTGTTTTAGAAAATGAACGAGGCACTCTGTCTGCCAGCCAACTCCTCTGATGGTTCATGCAGCGTCTTTCCCTGTTCTTTGTTCTCTTTTTGTTGCTTTCCAGATATTATTTTTCTTATTATCTTATTAAATCTGTTCCTGATTTTGTTATATATTTGTTGTGTTTATGTAATATTGACCCAGTGTTCAATTTTAATGTTACATTTTTTGTTAAGTGTGGATTTAGTGATTTTAATATGTCTGTATGTGGAGCCTAAGGAGGCAGTGCCACCAAATTTACTGGATATTTAATTTTTCATAATATGTTAATTTTTTATTTTTAATTCATGTAATTTTTTTTTTATTGATGTAATTTTGTTGTTATGTTTTACTTACCTTGGCAGTGACATTCATGTCTCTGGTGACTCTTCCTATGAAGTCAGGAGACGGATCGGGAGAGCATGGAGGTTCATGAGGTTGCAGCAAAGGGGTGTGTGGCACTCCTGATATCTATGCAAAAGGACAAAGGTCCAAGTCTTTAGAGTCCTGGTGCTTCCTGTCTTGCTATATGGTTGTGAGACATGGACACTATCCAGTGACCTGAGATGAAGACTGGACTCCTTAGGTACTGTGTCTCTCCTTGGGTACCACTGGTTTGTGTTGCTCATGGAGTCCTGAATGAGGCACATGACCTGCATTGTGAGGCAGTGTCAGTTACGGCACTACGGCCATGTGGAGTGATTACCTGAAGGTGAATTGGCTCATTGTTGAAGGGGTCGCCCACGTAACACCTGGCTGTGGCAGATAGAGGGTCATTTCCAGAGGGTGGGACTGGACCATGTGTCTGCCTGGGGGGTTGCCAACCGGGATCCTGGGTTGTTTCGTCGTGTGGTGGGTGCGGCAACACACTGTACCAGTGCAGGCTCCCCAACTTGACTTGACTTGACTTGTTATGTTTTAAGTTCAGTATACTGTATGTTTTAGAGGTTATTTTTCATCTGCCCTGACTCCCATAGGAGCAGCCCAGGGAGGCGGGGCCACCTAATTAAACAGCTATTTACAAGGTAACTTAAACTTTTTGTTATTTAAAGAGAACTCTTCATATTATGTTAATTCTGCTTTTAGTTTTGTTTTTTCAGAGTATTCATCTAATATGATAATTTTTATTGATGGGGTGTTTAATTTTATGGTTAAGGAGGTAGGACCGCCAAATAAGGCATTCATTTACTGGTTATTTAATCGTCTTTTTATTGTGTATCTTCTTTAATATAATGTTACTTCTGATTTTGTTGTGTCATTGTATTCATGTTAATATTATGTTTTTTATTGATATGGTGTTTCATTTTGCTTTTATATTTTATGTTATATGAAGCCTGAGGGAGGGCACCTAATTAGACAGCTATTTTTTTTTTTTTATTTTATTTAAATAGAATGCTTCATATAACGTTAACTCTGTATTTAGATTTGTTTTATTGTTGTATTAATGTATTGATGTTAATTTTCAAGATGCAGAGTTTAAATTTGCTGTTATGATGTACACTGTTATCCATATATATATATATATATATATATATATATATATATATATATTTAGTGTTATGGAGGCTGCCCCACATATTTAGCAGCTACTTACTGGTTATTTTATTTTATTTTATTTTTTTAAGACTTTTCATATTACATTAAGTCTGTTTTGTCTTTGTATTTATCAAATATGGTGATGTTTATTATATAGTAGGTCCACCTAATTAGGCAGCAATGTAGTTGTTATTTGAGTTTTTTTAATTTAAATATAATGTTTCATATAATATTCTGTTTTTAGTTGTGTTTGTAATTCTGTGATTTTATTGATATGATGGTGTTTATTCCTTTTGCTGGTATGTTTTAAGTATACATTTAGCGTTTTTTGTTATCTGCCCTGCCTCCAGAATGTGGAGCCTACAGAGGTGGGGCCATCTAATTATTCAGCTTTTTATTTATTTATTTGTGTTTTCATTTTAATACTTTTTCCTATTACGTTAATACTATTTTGATTTCTGTTTTGTCTTTATACGTATCTAATGGTATGATTTTATTGCCAGGGTGTTATTTAGTAATGTTCCTGTTATGTTTTAAGTTAAGAGTACATTTAAGGTGTTTTGTTATCTGCCCTGATTCTGTTATGCGGAGCCTAACGAGGTGGGACCATCCAAATAGGCTGCTGCTGGGCCGCTCCCAGTAGTACTAAAGCCAAAGCCAGGGATGGATTAACAACTTCAGCATTGTGTCCAGTTTTAGTATTCCTGTGTTTTGATCGGAATTCATTTGTTATTTGGATTTACCAGCTCCATCCACCAAACCCCCCTCCTGAAATAAAAAACACCACCACATTTCATCATTTTAGGGCCCTGCTTTTCGGCTCTGTGTTTGGATTTATTTGTTTGTGATCAATTCTTGGAACTCTTTAATAAATATCTAATTATAAATCTTTGTTCGTGTTGCCCTTCGGAAGGCAGGGGTTTGGCAGTTTCCCTCTCATATTTAATGTGGAATATTTGGTAAACTTTACAAGCCTGAGCCCCATTTTCGGGCCTGTGTAGGCCTTTTGAGTTGGGGTTAGGTTACCTGGGTTGGCCCCCCACCATATTGAGGCCTGCACTCCTTTTTAGTTATTACTAGGAGATTGGAGTCACAACAGCACCGATCCCAAACAATCCCAAACTGGATTAAATGGGATTAAGAATTGCAAGGAATGCAATTTACACGTGAATCAATTTCATATAGAGGTTACATAAAATAATTTTAAAATGCAATTAGAATTATTCTGAGTATTATAAAGAATTTAAGTACTGCATGTTCAGTCCATTGGATCATCCAACCATCCATTATCCACTCGCTATATCCTAACTACAGAGTCACTGGGTTCTGCTGGAGCCAATCTCACCTAACACAGGGTGCAAGGCAGGAAACAAACCCTGGGCAGGGTGCCAGCCCACCACAGGGCACACGCACACACACACACACCAAACACACACTAGGGACAATTTAGGATCGCCAATGCACCTAACCTGCATGTCATTGGACTGTGGGAGGAAACCGGAGCTGACACGGGAGAACCCAGGTTTGCCTGGGGGGTTGCCAACCAGGATCCCGAGTTGTTTTGTCGTGTAGTGGGTGCGGCAACACACTGTACCAGTGCAGGCTCTCCAACTTGACTTGTTATGTTTTAAGTTCAGTATACTGTATGTTTTAGAGGTTATTTTTGATCTGCCCTGACTCCCGTGTGAGCAGCCTAGGAAGGCGGGGCCACCTAATTTAACGGCTATATGCAAGGTAACTTAAACTTTTTGTTATTTAAGTAGAATTCTTCATATTATGTTAATTCTGCTTTTAGTTTTGTTTTTTCCGAGTATTCATCTAATATGAATACTCATAAGAGCCCAGGTCTCCTAACTGTGCGGCAGCAGTGCTACCCACTGCGCCACCGTGCCGCCCCCATTGGATCATTTCATGTTATTAGTTTAATTCGTCCAAATTAATAAAAATTTCATCAAGCACATGCACTACCTATGGATAAGTTGAACTTCATATCACCTTATCATTAAAAATATAAAGCAAATCTGTCTCTTTGATAAAGTAAATAAATAAAAACTTTCGAGAAGTGAACGTAACACTATGTGTCTAATAAATGCCTTGTTGATTCTGGCCAGCCCACCCGACTTACAGCCCATAACTACCCTTTGATTTCTTTGCTCTTTGCATTTCGTGCTCCATTGTTAAAAGCTCAGCCGTCTTCGCTTCCTGCTTTTGTCTTAGAATACGTCCAACTCAATTTATAATGCCACCTTTGTAAAAAGCTTGAAAAGTTCAAATAAAGCACTGTCACCTCTCTTGGCCTTCCAATCAAACATATAACAGGCAGTCGACACTGAGAACAAAGACAGGAGGACCCAAATATCTAAGGTACGCCTTACGACACACTGTGTCCGGGATTCTTTTATTACATTTTGTACGACAGAAAAAGCAGATTACCCAGTAAGCTCTTCCATTGTGTGTAATGCTAAATTCAATATTGGATTGTGCCATCTGTTCAAGTCCTCTGCAGCTTCGCCTGGATGCCAAGTTTTTAAAGCAGGCACCAATCTCCCATGGCCTATGGCCACGCTGGCTGACTGCTGGCATCCGAAGTGCTCTCGGCAGCACTGCCAACGCAGAATCCCAATGACAGGCTTATTTACTGATCAACTAACTGTACAGCGACACCGCACTGCCTGCGTTGGCTCCTGATTCGTTCATTCCCTGACAAAGTCCCCGCCCTCTGATTTAAAGGCTTGCGGAATGCTGCCACTCAAACGTTTAGCCCCGCCCAGCCTGCTCCTATTTGCTCATCTCGCCCTGCCCAGACTGTGAAGGCCTCACAGATGGCCATCTTTGTGTCCTGTAAAGAGGCCTCTGTACTCTGAAATTTAAAAAGTCACACGTGATGCCACACACCAGTTTCTCACTGCTTTTCTTCTCAAAAACTAATATATATTTTTGTGACTGGCTTTCTATATACCTAACTGAGGAGGCCCTTTGGGTCTGCAGCCCCACTCCCCATTACTCAAAGGAGCGTCCCCTACACTAGTAACTGGGGCCCGGCCTGCATGGAGAAATGAATCGTGAAGACGCTCTCCATGCAAACGCCTTTTTAAAGATTTTTTTTTTTATTGCCTCCAGCAACATTGAATTTTGTTTAAATAAAGATAAAAAATGACGACATTCCTCTCGGCCTGGCAGATGCTGTGGTAATGATAATAATAATAATAATGTCAAGGACAGCTGATTATTTGACTTGTGATGTGAAAACAGCAATTAAAATATTTCCCAGCATTAGTGCTGCAGAATTGGCAATTTTAAACATGTAAATATGTCGGCCTAGTTTTCTTACTTATAAGCTGAAATTATACACTGCATAAAGAATTTCACAGGCTGGCCACTTCATAATTCGAACGGTGGGGAGGCCTGAGAGGACCTGAGGACACGCAGGGTGCCATGTAATGGACTTGAGGCCGTAGCTTAGGACCCTGAAGCCATTTAACACGGTCACCAGATGGTCCGCGTATATATCTAAAAGCCACTTGGGGTGGCGTCACCCTTTTGCCTGCTGTTTTGCCGTCCTTCATGGCAGGAACTTTCAGATACTTCCACGATGTGGCTTTTGTTTCTTGTAAAATGTTCTGTGACACTTCATTTATAAGGTCCCAAAACACAGTTCAGGCTCACACTTCCACGGTCACGCAAGTCAGATTTCTATGCTGATGTACCTGAGATGTGGGAGGAAATGAGCACAGCTAGGAACAACGTAGGAGCCCACACACAATGGGGGTACCACTCTCACACACTATGGTCATTCACGCTCGGCTAGTTTTGGATTTGCCAATTAGCCTATTAAATGTGCTCCTGGGATGTGAGTGGGAATTTCTGTACCTAAAGAAAAACCCAATCCAGGAGTAGACATGAGTCCATCCCAGCCCTGAACCCGACACCATCGCTAATGTTACCGATGAGCACGGCAGTGAGGCACAACAAATAGAGCAAGGGGATGGAGCACAAGAAAAGTGCTAAGTGCTTTTATTAAAATTAACAACAAACAACAATCAAAAACAAAGTGTCCAAATAAATAAAGTGCAGTTTCAAATCTTTAAATAAATAATCCCATAAAATTGAAACGTGGAGGTAAAAACCAATATATAGAAAAAACAGCAATCCTTTAAAATGAGGTTAAAACAATGCTGGAAGCAGTCTCTTTAAAAACAAGCCCGGTGCATTCTTTAACTGGTGACCCCCCTGCTTCTCCCTATCCAGGCTTCGCAACAGGGGAGCCACTCTACCTGCAGCTGCCCTTCCTTCTTCCTTCTGGTCTGGAGGCTTCCCGATCCCTGGCTTCGGTTCCGCTCTCCCGATCGAGACTTGGCTTTAAAACCAACGGCCAGGACGCTCACGTTGGAAATTCTACATCCAAGCCTCTCGACTCCCGCTGCCTTCTTGGCCTTATGCAGCCAGCCGTCCTTCTTCTCCGGTCACTTCAGCTCCTTGATTGCTCAGCTGGAGCGACCGCTTCCTTCTGCCTCACCTAGTGTCGGCCAAACACCCCTGCTAGTGCTCGCTGTCCAGCTGCCTGTCTGCGAGCCTGTGTGCTCTCTCTCTCTCTTCGCTGCTTCCTGCTTTTCTTCCTGCAACCTCCATTCTTCTTTCACTTTCCTTTCTTCATCTTTCTTCCTCCCTTCTTTAGCCACCTTGTGCTTCTATTTATGAAGAGGACGTGGCAGCTGTAGCAATCAGCAGCTCCTGGGAACAATTACGGATGTGGACGGTTTCTCACCTGTGCACTTAGGTGAGAAATGCCCACACCACGAATCCCCCTGGAACTACTTCAGCCACTCAACCACCACGCCCCACTCGCTAAGCTGCAAGCGTGGCGATTATTTATTTAAAACTGGCCTCTTGACGTAAGCTGTGGACCCGCTATACCACACTCCCCTGCTAATGTTGGGTGAATTTAGCCTCCTCCTTTAAACTATCAAACACATTCATGAGATGTGGGAGGAAATTGAAGTATAAAAGGACAAGGTTGGACCCAACCCAAGATGAGACCCCACTCGCCCGACTTCAGACAAATACAGACATCAATTAACCTCCCTCTAGAATGAACTTCGAGCCAATTTTGACTTAGACATTAAACTGTGTGGCCGATGACTAGGGCCCTTACCCGTCCCAGGACACCAATGAACTGGATGGATTGGGGGAGAGAGCAGGCATACAGCATTATCTCTCCCAAATTGTTAGAAGGCAGTCCACAGGGGTTACAGCAGTACCTTGGATTTTCACAGGGCTCCATGGGAGTTGGAGTTCGGCACAACCCTATTGGGTTCCATGGGTGCTGCAGGGATTTAAGTAATCCCAGGTACAGGATAAAGGGAGCAAGCTGCCACTGCTCCAGAGTTCGGAGGAAGGTGACAAAGCTTGCTTGAGGAAGAGTGGAGGTGGAAAGTGAGAGAGAGAGAGACAAGGAAGGGGACAGAGAAGACAAAGTGCTGTACACTTTACTTGTGCTTCTAGTCGCTGTGCTTTGTTATTTTACTGTGTTGGCAGTGCAAGTGGAAAACTGTGGAGAAGAGTTTCCCACAAAACTATGCCTGTGTGTTGTGCTGGACTTGTGCCTCGTGTCTGTCTTTGTCGGGTTTGGGGGGCTGGTGCACCCCCTGATGGCCACAGGTGTCAAACACATCCCAGGGATGTGGGAAGAAATGAAGATACATGGTGAACAAGTCAGGACCCAACCTCATTAAAAGGCACAAAACATCTCAGCCACTGATGCTGGGTGAATTTAGACTCCTCTTTTAAACTGACAAATGCATCCTTGATTTGTGGGAGGAAATTAAAGTAGAAGATGACAAGGTAGGACCCAACCCAAAATGAGGACAACGTAGGACCTAAAACCAGATGAGACTCACACACCTATGGTGGTTCATGTCAGGTCAGTTTAGCTTCCTCTAACAACCTATCAAGCGTGTACTTGGTATGTGGGATGGATTCACGATTTCTAGGGAGAAGCCAGGATCCAACCCGTTATGGGATATGACTGACACATGCCCATGGTCGACCGTGTTGGGCCAAATTGGATGTGCTGGTTAGTCTATCAAACATGTCCCTGGGATGTGGGAGGAAATGGGCATAGCTAGCAGCAGAGGGTAGGAGCCCAGCCAGGACGCAACCGGAAGTGCTGCTGGAAGAATGTCATTGGACATCTGGGACCTCATTTATAAATGGTGCGTATGCACACAAATATTGCATACTCCCGTTTTCATGCTCACATCGTGATGTATAAAACCTAAACTTAGCATAAAGCCACGAACATTTTCACGCCGGCTAAATGCTTGGCATACGCAAGTTCTCTGCTCAGTTTTGCAAACTGGCAGCACTCAGCGTCAAAGCAGTGCTTTTGTTCCTGTGTGGTTTCCGCTTTCTTTTTCAGATCCACATCCCTGACACGACTTTATAAATACAATGAAATGAACCGCATATTGTTTATTAGTTTAATGCATCTGATTGTAATTAACCTGTAACAATATAATGGTCCATGGAATGGCCAAACTATTCTAAATACCATAGCTGCTTTAGCGCTGCTACTCTCAAGTATTTATATCACTGTATCTGAGTGTGGAATTACAGCTCTACAGCAGCTGATCGGAAAGAGAATTATCGGTATACAGCATCAAGCACACGCTGCCTCAGCCATGCTGTCTAATAAAACTGGTCTCATACAACAAACGCTTCAGAGCCTTTCCTGTACGGACCTCGCGGTTCAGAAACAGTTTCATCCCAAGATCTCTAAACGCACTCAATCAGTCAATCATGTGCTCCTTGTAGAACTGTTTGTACTTATAAGTAGAATTACTTCACTGTAAACTTGCACTACAGTTATAATATTGCACAACCTGAGCCACTTTATAAAGCGCGTATTTACATATGATGATGATATTATTTTTAGGATGAAATGCAGCAAAATAAGTTTATTACATTGTACAGATAAAATGTTAACATCATTTAAATAATCTATATTGTTAATAATTAAGCATATGAGGACACGGTGCACTCTGTTCATGGATTGTTCCTGCCTCGCACTGTATATTTGCTGAGGCTGGTGAGACACTGGAAGGATAGATGAATAGACTAATTAAACACGTACTATGAAGATATTTCAATGTTCCTTAAAAGTTTTGAAGAATCGTCATTGTAAGCTTACAGATGGCTTAATGTCTATTACAGAGCTGATTGTGTGGCGATTGGGTATTTGGAGAAAGAAAAGTAAGGACAGGAATTGGAGGTTAGTACGTTTGAAAGAGACAGTACTGCTGCAATAAATTATTTCATCGAAGGTCGTGCAGCAAGCATCTTGCAGGAGGCAGAAACAATCTCTGGACAGGGCGCCAGCTCATCTCTAGTACTGCGCCATCGTGTTCCCATGTTTAATAACATGCTTTAATTCTTATAATCATGAAAATGATACCACGTATACATCTCAGTATTTTAGTTATTCAGAGAGCTGTAATATCACGAATGTAATGGATTCTGTGTCCTGTCGGAGGAAGAGAAAGCCCGGAAGCAGGTAGTGATTCACACACATAGAGCACATAAAAGATCAAATACAAAACAAAGCATTTAACGTGCTACTTTAGTTACAATGTAATTTGAGAAACTAGTAAATTAAATGATTTTAAGATGAAGTTTATGATGTTCTACTTTAATGACAAAAACTACGTGATTAAAGTGGAAATTTTGAGATTAAAGTTGACATTTCGTGCTTTTTTCCCCACTGTGTGCCTTTTTTTTTCTCTGTACCCTAATAAGCTTCATATGACATTCAGACGGTGGGCTACAACTCGCCTTTTCACGGCGACTTTGATATCTGACAACTTCTTTTTTATTTCCGGCACTGTGCGACTTTGTCAACTTGAACTTTTGAATTTCTCCAACACTCTGTGTCACTCGATCAACTTCCTTTTGTTTGATTATACCACTGTTTAAACCAACAAATAGTATGTTTTTCTTTGCCTCTACTTGTATTCACTGAAATTCTTCTATTTTCCCCATGCTTTTGCCGATGCCTTTTCACAGAACGCTGAGCTTAAGGGCTATTTATATTGATTTGCATATTCAAAGAGGCGTAATTAATGGGAGGAGTTGGGGAGTGGCAGCAGGCGCGTGCATGTGTGTTATTTTTCATGCTGACCGGGATTTATGGAGAGGAAGAACGTGGAAGCTGTCGTACGCACAGATATTTGTGCGTACACACATTTCCATTTTTGTCCGTACACCATGTTGTAGTGTCAGTTCTAAGCACGCCATTATGCATGAGGCCCCTGGTCACATAATTTTTGACTTTGCTTACATATTGAGCTTTGTGTGACACGTTCTTCATTCTGGTAGGCATTTATTCATATTTTGCTTTTTCACACCACAATACAGTATAAAACATTTTATATATATATATATATATATATATATATATATATATATATATATATATATGAGTATATACATATATACATATATACATATACATATATACTCGTACAGCATACAATGAGTCACATGAGTACATTTTTAATTTTGGAAAACAGTCTGTCAATAGCAGCAGCTTTAAAAGTAGTCTGAATATTGCAGTAAATCAGGTCCAGCTTCTATGGTCAATAATATATTCTTTATTGCCTTTTTCTGTTTTACACAGAACACCCTGCCTGGAAAATCTGATTTAGTCTCATGTTGTAACCTAATATAAGTTGTATGCCATCTAAAGTGTTAATATTTATTGGCCTCCTAATACTTGGTTGAATGTCGGTCTGCGTGCAAAATCTATTAGAATGTCACCTTGATTTATAGCACCTTCACATTCAACCAAGTTTTCTACCTTAAAATCTGACATAATCAAATCAGACACCATTGCAGTGGCAGTTAAGATAAAAGCTACACTAAAAAAGCAAATCCAGTTCCAAACAAGAAAAACAAATGTAATTAATTGTATGAATTATTTTGTAATTATTTATTCCTGTTGGATAATGGATGGATGGATGTTTATACAGTAATTATTATCTATATACAGTACAGTATATTTATGTATATATACAGTACTTGTATCTCTGTATATACAGTATATATATATATATATATATAATAGTACTGACATATGTACAGAGTATAGTGAAATTCTTACTTGCATATGCAACCTATATATATATATA
>JANRMT010028174.1:36451717-36471673 GCA_026402145.1 Polypterus bichir lapradei | reverse complement strand
TATCACATTAATAGAGTGGAAATGCTTTCTATTTACATAAGCAAATTTATTCTCTGAAGAAGCCTTTATAGTGTAGCATGGGCACCGAGCGCCACAACAGATTGATTTTCTGCTCTTTACTTTGAGGTGACTCACTATCTTTTAAAGGACTGCTTGCCTTTTGCTACACTAGTTGGGGAAAAAACACCAGCAACTGTGCGGAGTTGCCATCTTTATAGGCTGTCCTGCTGCAGCTCATTCTTTTGGTGTTTCATCCCTGGCTGATGTAACTTGTCCAGCGCCGTTGCAATAGCAATGTGTATGCAGCTGACCACTCCGATTACATTTGGAAAACTGCATGTTGCTGCGAATTTTACTTTGATGTTTGCTAGGTCAGCCACAGTGTACAGAAATCTTATCTCTCTGGATGCCAAGCGAATAATACCATCCCTTACAGCTGACATGGTGCGACTCAGTGAAAGTTTGGTCAGAAAGTTTATATTGAAAAGCTCCTGGGGCCAAAAATCCTGAGAGTGGACAGAACTTGCAAAGGAGCAGGTAGAGCGCAATTCCTCAAAGTCTGCCTTCGTAAAGCTGACACACTTCTGAAAAAGCTGAAATCGACTTAGTGGCCAGTCGTCCTCATGATATGTAAATACGCGTTCTCTTCTAGTTCTTCCTTTTGCGATGTCTTCTAAGAACGCTAAAGCAGCTATGGTGGTTTGGCCATTCCGTGCACCATTATATTCTTACAGAATGAGTACAATCAAGTGAATTAAATTTGTGAACAGCATGCAATTCATTTCGGTGTATTTGATAAAACCTGCATCATTGATGCCAAAATGAAAAAGAAGGGAAACGATACACAAACAGTAGCACTGCTTTGACGGTGGGTGCCACCAGTTTGCAAAACCGAGGAAAATAGTGCGTACGTATGGTGTGAGGCTGCCGTGAAAATGTACACTTTACACCAAGTTACGTTTTTATACATCTCGAAGTGAGCGTGGAAACGGGTGTATGCAACATTTTTGAGCGTACTTGCCATTTATACCCAAGGCCCCAGGGCTTTGCCTAGTTATCCATGGGTAAACTTCCTCCTGGCACATATCACATGCAGATCTAATGTGCCTCTCCTCTTTCTAACATCAGACTTGTGACATCAACATTGGCAAGAGCCGCCTGAAATTTGGGGGTTCTCGACGTTTTCTTCCAGCATTTTGTGTTCTTCTCTCGGCCTTAAGTTCTAGACAAGTCAGCAGTTATTTGAAATCTTCTCCAGTTGTTTGACGCTCTATTCAGATGCCTTCTCCGACTCCTAGGCATGGAGAACTTTCTTTCTGAAGGCCTCTGAGAGTTCTTTAGATCTTGGCATGGCGGGGATACCAACACACCTTGACAACAAGAGGCAAAACCAACTAAATGTCTTGGCTTTAAACAAGTCAGTTTCAGACAAGAGACGGTGTACTGACCATTTACACCTGATCTGCGTCTAATCTGAGGATTTGGAGGTCAGTGGCACTCAGAGGGCTGTGCTTACTTTTTCCACACAACACAGTATGTTGCTTTAAGGGTTTACATATGGGCCCGGGTGCAAGAAAACACAAAAATCCCTAACTAACTGTTCCCAACAGCAAGCCAATACCCACCCAATGTAACAGGAACATGCAAACGTGATTTTATACTGAACTTGATTACTTATTAGGCTACTAGTTATTTAAAAAAAAAAAAAAAACAAAGACATGGGCTTACCTGACAACTTGAATTGTCAAAAAAGGCGTTCCTAGACATGGAAAAGATGTTTGGGCCAGCAGTTCTCAAACTTTTCTTAACTCCAGACTGGGCAGTACATGTGTAATCCTTCCCTTTACCGTTAGAAATGCCATCTCCTGCTTCACTATCACTAGAACTGTTAATCTACTGTACAATGCAGCTAGTAGCCATGTCTAAAGGACCACAACTAGCACAACAAACCACTTTCTTCTTCATGTGTTTCACATCCTGACACCCTGCATTCATTGATCGTATAACTTATGTCTTTGCTGCTCCTCATGTGTCATCCTTCTACATAGTAAAGTGCCCTGAACCTCGCCCTCTATGGTAACCCGAGCATGACGTCTTGGCCTTACATATGCCACAAGCACATGGCACCTCGCTCATCTAATGATGTACGCCTTGGCTTTACTGATAACTCAAGCTACTGTATCTACACACTGCCTGACTCCTCACAAACTCATGTTGACCCCTGCCATTGCGTGTAGCACGATCATTGTCTTTATACAATACAATACAATACAATACAATACAATACAATACAGTTTATCTTTGTATAGCCCAAAATCACACAAGAAGTGCCGCAATGGGCTTTAACAGACCCTGCTTTTTGACAGCCCCCAGCGTTGACTCTCTAAGAAGACAAGGAAAATCTCCCAAAAAAACTCTAGTAGGGAAAATAAATGGAAGAAATTTCAGAAAGGGCAGTTCAAAGAGAGACCCCTTTCCAGGTAGGTTGGGCATACAGTGGGTGTCAAAAAGAAGGGGGTCAATACAATACAATAGACAGAACAGAACACAAGTAATCCTCAATACAGTGTACAGTAATAGTGCAATAGAAATATTACAAGTACAGAGCAGAATTCAACACTAGATGATATCACATAATATGAGGCCTGGAGACCTCAGCCATCAAGCTGCCTCCCCGAATTGGCTATTCCACAGCTGAGCCAATCCAATGAAAGGACCCCTCTACCCCATGATTCCTGCAATCCTCCATCAGGGATAACTTTACATTAGGCAGGCAGAACAACTTGGCAGTTGGGTAGTGGCACCAAGTGCCACATTTGAGTACCGAGAAGAGAAACAGAATAGTTGAGGGTTAGTAACAAATTCTAATTAACATGTTACTTATGTTTTAGTGCTAATGACCAACAACAGAGATGCAGTCTGTACAGTTAATCAGCAGCTCTAGTCAGGGTGTACTAAACTGAAGTAGTGAGTCTTCAGCTGGGATTTAAAAGCTGAGACCGAAGGGACATCTCTTAAAGTAGCAGGCAGACCATTCCACAGTTTAGGGGCCCTGTAACTAAAAGCTTGACCTCCCACTGTTATTTTATTAATCCTTGTAATTATAAGCTGACCGGCATCTTGAGATTTTAATGTGCGCTCTCATTTGTAAGTCATGATAAATTCAGACAAGTAAGCCGGACCTTGGTCTTTTAAGGCTTTTTATGTTAAAAGGAAGATTTTGAAATCTTCCCTAAACTTAACTGGGAGCCAGAGTTAGGATTTCAGAACTGGAGTTATGTCTAATGATTAACAACAGAGATGCAGTCTGTACAGTTAATCAGCAGCTCTAGTCAGGGTGTGCTAAACTGAAGTAGTGAGTCTTCAGCCGGGATTTAAAAGCTGAGACCGAAGGGGCATCTCTTATAGTAGTAGGCAGACCATTCCACAGTTTAGGGGCCCTGTAACTAAAAGCTTGACCTCCCACTGTTATTTTATTGACATCTTAATGTACGCTCTGGTTTGTAAGTCATGATAAGTTCAGACAAGTAAGCAGGGCCTCAGCTGTTTAAGACTTTTTATGATAGAAGGAGTATTTTGAAATCTGCCCTAAACTTAACCGGGAGCAAATGTAGGGACTTGAGAACTGGAGTTATGTGATTGTATTTTCTGGTTCTTGTAAGCAGCATTTTAAATTAAGTGAAATCTGCATAAATAATTATTTGAGTAGCCAGTGAACGACATATTGCAGCAGTCAATCCTACTTGAAAAAGATCCAAGTATTCATTTCTCAGTACCTTGCTTATTTGCCAAACGTCTTACTCTCCCAGCATTCTTAACATGTGTTGGATAGTTTTATGGTTATATGTGTTTGAAATGGCAGGCTAGTGTCAAAGACAACACCTGATTTGCTTGCTGATTCAGTAAAATGTACGCACTGACTTTCTCCCAACAAGAACACGTCACACTCTGGTCTTGCCTGTAGCCCATGCGTGACATCCCTGCACATAACAGAAGTGCATTGCACTCTCGCTTTCTAAACCTCACATCACACCCTGCCGTCAATGGCCAATGCTTGGGGTGAGCCAATAAACAAATATTCTCAAACCCAGTCAACCCAATGGGGCCTCGCATTGATCACTTTCTGCGAAAAGGGTCAAATCAGTCGAGTGAAGCGCAGCAGCCAGACGCAAACCATAGCTTGCAGTGCATCAACACCGCTGTCATGGAGGATGTAAACTCAAGCATAGAATTAATGGTGGAACTAACATCAGCGGTGGATTTCACCCAAACTCCCAGACCTGCAGTCGAGCGGAAACTTCCAGGGCACAGTGGATAAGAAGCTAGAGAGAATGGGAGACATTATTTATCAGTACAGGGCAGAACGCTTCGGAATACAAGAACCAAAAGGTGCTAAGCAGGCCCCAATCCCAACAGTTTCCAGGAGGCAACAGGAAATCAAGCGTCTCGTTCAAGAAAGGAGACGACTTAAAAATCTTTGGAAGAAGGCCTTTGGAGTGGAAAAGGAGGGCATAAGTACTCTCCAAACTGACATTAAAATCCGTCTGTCGTCCCTCCGTAGAGCAGAGAATCTACAGAAATGAAGAAGGAAGAAAGAACAAACAAGAATTCAGTTCTACAAAGATCTGTTCAAATTCCTAAAGACTCTATTCACCAAGGAAAAAAGTGGAGTTCTAAAAACAACAAAGAACAACCTGGAGGAGCACTTGAGAACAACACACTTTGATCCAAGGCACTATGAACACCTGGCCATCCCCTCAGATATTCCACCAATCGACCCCCCCAGTACATCAATTTGAGATTGGCCCTCCAACATGGAAAGAGGTGCAGAAGACAGTCCATCGGGCGAGAACAGCATCAGCCGCTGGGCCAAATGGAGTCCCGTACAAAGTGTACAAAAATGCACCCGATGTTTGTAGGTTTCTTTGGAGGCTCATGAGAACATTATGGCAGAAGAGAACCATACCCAAAGTGTGGTGTAGGGCAGGTGGAGTCTTGATCCCAAAGGAAAAGGAAGATCACCCAGTTCCGTCCAATCTCCCTGCTTAATGTGGAGGATAAAGGTTTCTTCAGTGTCATTGCACGGAGGATGGCAGAGTATCTACGCAGAAATGAATACATTGACATATCTGTTCAGAAGGCGGGGATATCGGGCTTCTCTGGGTGTCTAGAACATGCTAGCATGATCTGGCACCAGATCCAAATGGCAAAGCTGGAGAAAAGGGACTTGCATGTAATCTTTTTGGACCTCGCTAATGCCTTTGGCTCTGTGCCCCACAATCTCCTTTGGTCTGCGTTTAGCTTCTTCAACATCTCAGACACCATCACAACTTTGGTTAAAGCCTACTTTCAGGACTTGCAGTTCTGTTTTTCAACTCCGGAGTTTACAACTTCATGGCAGTGCTTGGAGGTAGTCATCATAGATGGATGCACAGTCTCTCCCTTGGCGTTTACCATGGCGATGGAGATAATCATTCGAGCCTCAAAGTGAGTCATGGGGGAGGCAATGAGTCAGCCCTTGTCTGCGCCTCCCTCCCCTCAGAGCCTACATGGATAACATTACCACCCTAACTACCACCATCCCATGTGCCAGGAGATTGCTCAGGAAAAACTGGAGGAGAATATCAGTTGGGCCCGGATGAAGGTGAAGCCATCTAAGTCGCACAGCATCTCAGTGGTGAAGGGAGTGCTTGCTTGCTGACCAGAGGTTCTTCATCGGAGATAAGCTAATCCCCACAGCATCAGAACAGCCTGTAAAGAGCCTCGGAAGGTGCTACGATGCAAGCCTGAAAGACAGAGAACAGGTGAAACAACTGCGCAAGGACATTAATGCTGGTCTACGGTCCATCGACAACACCCAGCTACTGTACCTGGGAAACTAAAGACCTGGTGTTTCCAGTTTGGTCTCCTACCCTGGGCATTGTGGCCCCTTTCAGTTTATGAGGTCCCCATCTCAATTGTACAGAAGCTGGAAAGAGGAGTCACAGCCTATATTAAAAAGTGGCTTGTAGTTCCGCGGTGCCTCACCACCAAAGGCCTCTACGGAAACGGGGTCCTTAAGCTGCCCCTCACCAGCCTCACAGAGGAGTATAAGTGCACTAAAACATGACTGCAGATGACATTGAATGATTCTTAGGATAAAGTGTTGAGGAGCAACGCACCCACCTTGGCTACTGGGCAAAAATGGGGACCAGCAACAGCGGTGAAGAAGGCAATCGTGGGGAATGTTCAGCATGTAAGAGGAGGCCTTGGCCTTACAACTTGCTGCCCAGCCTGGAATAAAGCCACTGCTCAAGCACGGAGGAGGATGGTGGTGGAGGAAGTATGTTGTCAGGAAGAGGCTGCAAGGTGGGCCAAGGCAGTCTCCCTTGGCAAACAGGGGCAGTGGACACGGTGGGAAAGTGTCGAAAGGAGGAAGCTTAGCTGGAACGATGTGTGGGTCATGGAGGTGAGGAGGCTGAGCTTTACCATCAGAGCCACTTATGACGTCCTCCCAACACTAACCAATCTCCATCAGTGGATTGGTGAAGATCCAGGATGTGCTCTTTGCTCCAGGCCAGCCTCCCTCCAGCATATACTCACTGGGTGTAAGACCAGTCTCACTCAAGGTCGATACACTTGGTGCCACAACCAGGTCCTAAAGAGCCTTGCGTCCACGATGGAGGAAAAACGATCTCTCACCAATGCCCTTTCACCACCAGTATCTAACCACCCATGGACGACTGCCTTTGTCCAAGAAGGAGCAACAGTTACCAGGAGCAACTCCACACCATTGGAGAGAAGCCAGCTGTGCTTGCGACTGGAAACTGCTGGTAGATATTGGCCAACAGTTGGTGTTTCCTCCGGAGATTGCCACTACTACCTTGAGACCTGATATGGTGCTCTCGTCCCCTTCCTTAAGGAAGGGTTACATTATCGAGCTCACCGTACCCTGGGAGGACTCCGTGGATGAGGCATACGAGTGGAAATATCTACGCTATGCTGAGTTAGCTGCTGAAGCACAACATCGCTGCTGGACCATGGAAGTTCGCCCAGTGGAAGTTGGATGCAGAGGGTTTGTGGCAACATCTACCATCAAACTGCTGAGAGTCCTGGGAATTAGGGGCCAGAGCCAGCGTGCAGCCATCAAAGCTGCATCAGAGGCAGCGGAAAGAAGTAGTCAGTGGCTTTGGATGAAGATGAATGCCCCCAAGTAACAAGCTTAGGCTGTCATACATAGGTTCATGAGATGTCAGTCAATTGACACCAAAATGACTCTCATGACTAATTGGGCATAGGACGCAAGCTTAGGGCTGATCATCCTATAGCTGGCTGCCTCTGGTGAGGGTGTATAGTCTGAAAGGCTGAAACACCCCATGAGCCAGAGGAACACAACTGATGATGCGTCCCAATATTCTACAAACATCTCTAAGTATACCATTCACCATTTATCGACAAGCATAACTGAACCTATTGTACGTGCTTGCACAAGGATGATAACATCTTACACTGTGTTTCGTAATCTCAATCCAGTTCAATGTGCTGGGGAGGGGGGGGTGCGTGGGTAGGATGGATAGTTGGAGCCCATCTCTGCAACATCAGATGTCAGGCAGGAGACCACCCTGCCCATTTATGGGTCAATGTGGAATAACAAGTTGACCTGATAGGCACATTTTTGGGTTATGGAAGAAAAATGACCAAGTGTGGAATTCAAACCCAGGACACCAGATCTGTGATTATCAGCATTGCCGGTGTTTATACTTAAAATTATGGCTGACTGATCTGTCGGCTCATTCATTAGTGAAAGGTGTTTAACTCTGCAGAAGAGTTTTAAAGGATATATAAAATGAAATGCAGAAGCGCAGGATGGGTTTCTTTAGTTTAGTGGGCCCTTCATGCCATTCCAGCTTATCTCTCGGGACATGTAGTGGAGTAGGTCAGCCATTAAATGGCGTTCTCAGAAATAATAATTGAGCTGGAACGGATTTACTAAAGAGCAAAGTGAGAGACTGGAGCAAACGAGCCAGTAAGGATATTAGAGTGAATATCCTGCTGTCGTTTTAGTCACGACTGGATGAGAAAGTAGGGCGAAGTAGAGATGACGTAACTTAGCAGGCCACGTGGCCTGAATTGATCTTATCTTTTATGGTCTTATGAGGAGGGGAGATGTTTGTACTCAAGTCCAGGGTTACAATTCACATTCAAGGATGATGCTGTAGATGAGGCCTTCGCATGGATGAAAACCCAGTAGCCTCCCTAGCTGTGCTGAAGGGACTTTTCTTTTGCTGTATATGGCTGTCGATGCACAAGGCTTGTCCTGGGCAAGACGGGGCCGTGATTGGTACTCTTATGTCCTGGCAATGGAGATACCCCCCTCGCTCTCAGAGGTTTTTTTCACATATAGGGGAAATACCCACGCTGCTCAGTTGGGTAGGGTGCACACCTTTCCTCGTGTGGTGCCAAGATGGTCTCCATGATTGCTAAATCTCAACACATCCATCAGCCTACTGTGTTATCCGGGGTAACATTTTAACTGGGATAGGATTGAGAGATTAAAGCTGAAAGTAGATTTCTAAGGGATGGCCACCAGGTAAACCCACAGAGATACCAGAATTCATTGGACTTCATTGGACCCCCAAGGTGCCAAAAATGGGGCACCAGCATATCCTACAGTTATTGGAGGTGGCCGTTTTATCTCTCCTCTCAGTAAATCTAAGGAGGTCACCCTTTTAAGATGATTTCACTGACAGGATCCTGGACATACTTTGTTGTCCTGTTGGCATGGAGAATTTCCTACCTCAAAATGCCAGATGGCAGAGGGTTACACCACTGCATTCCTTGAGATATCCTTTGACATATTCTAATTTAGGGAGAGCCCACCACCACCACCACCACCATTGGACTCAAACTGTTTTATTACATCCTTGATCTTCCATAAGCTTCAAACAGCAGAGCTGGACGTTCACCAGACCAACAACATTTCTCCAATTCCCAGGTGTCTATCATTGTTTAGCTTGTTTTAACATCACCTTCCACAAATAGAGCTTGCTTGCTGGGCCGTCTTAATGCATGGGCACCCTGGGCAGTTGCCCGGGGCCCCCCAAGAGCATAGGGGCCCCATGCTAATTTATGTATGTTGTGACTTACTGAGTGGTTGTGTAGGTAGGGGTCCCCAGTGCACTGATTTGCCCGGGGGCCTATAATGCTGGTAAGACAGCCCTGCTTGCTTGACCGAATTCTGCCATACCCGAATAGAATGAATGAGTCGTCTGTTCTGAAATGCCCATTTTCAATATTACCGTTCTGCCCCGGTGACATTCCTATTTGAGATGCATGTTGTGAACAGCCTCCTCTGATACCGTTGTTGTAGTTAGCCATATTCAGATTGGACATTCTGGAAGGCCACCAGTTAGCCACCAAGCCAAGGGTATGTTCAGAAATGCCACTTTTGACACCACCGCTGTAATTCTCAGCTATTAGTATCATTTCCTCCTTCAATGTTGGTGTTGCTCTTGGCTGTTAGCTGGCATCACCAACAGAGGGTGGAGCGGCACCTCAAACACAACTACACAACGCAGTCCTGGGTTCAAACAGAAGGTTTACAGTACCTCCAAATCACTTCTACAATAGTACAATACACAATCTTCATGTCTCCTTCCACTAATAAAAATCTTCTTGTCTCCTTCCACACCTCCTACGTAGTCTCATCCACTCTTCTCCTGACTCTGAAAACCCAAACAGGAAACTTGGCTTTCTTTTTTATGCCAGTACTTCTCATACCACCATATCACATCCAGGAAGCGCTTCTGGGTCAGACAGACATTCTCTAAAGAGGGGACGGTCTGTTCCTGTAGCTCCCCCTGGCAGCACCCATGCACCACAACAGGGCTATCTCATGGGATTACAATTCCCATCCTGCACTGCGGGTATTCTTGCAGGCACCGTAGCTCAGGAAGACTGCCACCTACTATATCGGGGGAGCAAATTGTCCCTGTGATTAGACTCTCCCTGCCCTTCCATTAAACTGACCTTCTGGCTGGGTAAGAAACTTTGAACCATCCTGGCCCAGCTCATGCCTGGTGTCCATGACACTGGCTGGTTGAGTTCTGTGTTCTGAAATGCCTCTTCTGACAGTGACGCCGTATCCAGTAGTTAGCTGAGAGACTGAGGGCTGTGTTGTGGAGTCTCTCTTTTGACACAACTCTTCCACTCTTTCAACATTACTGTGCCATGCCAGTTCCTTGTCTATTACACGTGTGTTTTGTAAAAGGCCTCTTCTGATGCTGTTGTTGCACTTGGCCAGCGGTGCCTCTTTCAGCTACACTTGTTGTGGATACCTGTTAGCTACCAAACCAAGGATGTACTTTCTGAAACGTCTATTCTGACACCACACTATCACCTCCTAAACTGAGGAGTATCATCTGAAATGCCTCTTTGACCACGGCTATCACACTTGGCTGGTAGCTGACTAATTGGGTTCTGCGTTGTGAAATCCCACTCCTGACACCACTGCTGTAGCCGATACTTAATTGTGAGATTGCGGTCTGTGCTGTGAAATTTCTCTTTTGACTCAACTCTTCCTCTCGGCTCTTAGTTGAAATGTGGAGTTATGTGATCTGAAATGCCCCTGTCATTGACATTGTGCCATCCCAGTTACTCATCTACTTCTGTAGTCAGGAGTTAGTTGTGAGATCGAGGGCTGTGTGGTGAAATTCCTCTTTCAACACGATTATTAAACTCGACTTTTCAAGGGGTGCCTTCTGAAATGTCTCTTCTGACGCCACTGTTACACTCAGTTGTTGACTTCCAAATTGAGGAATATCTTCTGAAAAGCCTTTTTGAACACGGCTGTCACACTTGGCTGGTAGCTGCCTAACTGGGTTCTGCGCTGTGAAATCCCACTTCTGACACCACTGCTGTAGCCAATAGTTGTGAGATCAAGGGCTGTGTGGTGAAATTCAACTTTTCAAGGGGTGTGTTCTGTTTGTTTTCACACTATGGCAGCACTTGGTCATTAGTCTGTTTTCAAAGAAGTCATTCACGGAGACCAAATGAAAAGGCAGAATGGTTCTTTATTTGCACATGGAGTCCATGGAGTGAGCCATAATTAATACAATTCATTCCCTTTTATCCTTTTCTATTACCATTACCTTATCTAATACATCACGTCCTCTGACTCTTAATATGCAGAATTCTATCGTCTTAGCCAATCGACTAGAGCCACCAGTAACTTTGCTTACATGTCGATTCTTCCATTAATGGGGGTCCCATATAGGTTTTCCCATTGATCTTATCAGCGCTTCATACTTGGGGTGTTTGGACTTTCTCACTAGATTGTTCTCACTTTTTAAGGGGGTGTTTGTTACTCATTTACTTTATTTAAACCTTATTAATTACCTTGATGGTCCCTCTTACGATGAGGGAACCCTCACATGCCCAAACCATGTTTAGTTAACCCTTTAGTTACCATTAGTTCTTTTTCTTACACTTTTAATACTCCATTGTTACAACTTCATTTAAGTATATGCTTATATGAAACTGTAAAGATTATCATGCATTGATTAAAAATATTTGATTAAAATTCTATACCTCCGAATCACAGGGTACATCCTGAAATTCCTCTTTCGACAGCGCTGCTCTGCTCTCATGTTAGCTTATTAATCAGCTTGTGTTTTCTGAAATACCTCGCTTGACACTATATTGACCCCGGCACTAGCTGCCACTTTTGATAACGTGATGGCACTCCAGCCTGAGATGCCTAATTGTGTTTTGTGTTCTGCAATTCCTCTTCTGGCGCCACTGTTGCACTCGGCTCTTATCTGTATCTTCTAAAATGGCTCTTTCCCGCATTGCTTTTTACACTTGGCTGGTAGCTGCGTAATCGAGCTCTGTGTTCTGAAATGCCTCCTTTGATACTGCGCGTGATACTCGGTGATTAGCTGTGAAAACCAAGGCTGTGTTTTTTAAACTTCTCTTTCGAACGTTGCCTTTGAGATGTGTGTTTTGAAATGCTTCCTTTGAGGTTGCAGTGACATTTGAGCATTAATTACCGAATGGAGTTGTTTCTTCCGCTGCTGCACTTGGCCATCAGCCGTCTAATCACGGGGAATGTTCTAAAATGTCTCCTTCGACACTCTGCTGTTAGCTTAATAATCACGTTGTGTCTTCTGAAAGAACCTTTTATGGCACTGCAATGACACTCCGAAGCCTAACTGCGTTCCAAAATGCCTCCTTCGACCCCACTGTGATTGTCAATAGGTAGCTGTGGGATTTGTGAAATTCCTTCCTGGACATGACTGTTACCTGCTGACTTAAGTTGGACGCTCTGAAGTGACACTTTGTTGACATCTGAGCATTAGTGACCTGGTGGAGTTGTTGGCTCTCTTGTTGCACTTGGCTGCCACCCTTCTCATTAATGGGAATGTTCCAGAATGTCTCTTTTGACTCTGTGGTGTGTGAAATGAATAGTCTTGACACACGATTCCAGGCTGTCGAAAGGCCTGTGTTAAGTATAGAAGTGTACAGAACACTTGAGTCCAGAACAGACCTGAGTAAAAGCAGGATGTGCTCTGGCTTTTATGGCTGGTTGGCGGAAGTGACGTCATTGAGGCCGGAACCAGAAGTGACATCATCAGGGCCAGAACCAGAACTGTCATCTTCAAGGCTGGAACCAGAAGTGACGTCACTGAGGCCAAAACCAGAAGTGACGTCTTCGGGGTCAGAACCAGAAGTGACGTCTTCATTGTCTGAAACAGAAGTGACACCATCGAGGCTGGAACCAGAAGTGACATCTTCAGGGCTGGAACCAGAAGTGACGTCATTGAGGCCAAAACCAGAAGTGACGTCTTCGGGGTCAGAACTAAAAGTGACGTCTTTGGGGTTGGAACCAGAAGTGACGCTATTGAGGCCAGAACCAGAAGTGACATCTTCAGGGATGGAACCAGATGTGACGTCTTCGGGGTCAGAACCAGAAGTGACGTCTTTGGGGTCAGAACCAGAAGCGATGTCATCGGGGCCAGAACCAGAAGTGACATCTTCGAAGTCGGAACCAGAAGTGACAACATTGAGGCCGGAAGCAGAAGTGATGTCATCAGGGCCAGAACCAGGCAGAATTTCCCATGTTTGCACTGTAAGGATATCAAAGAAAGGTTTAGCGCACCCTGCCACCCCCTGGCCTGGCATGAAATTACCTTCTATCGGTCCTTTTAGCTGCCTCCCATGCACATGTGTGTGACAGGTGGTATTTGGCCATCAGCCTCCTAATCAAGGCCTTTGATTTGTTCTGAGATTCCTCTTCTGAGTGTACAGTTGTACTCTGCCATTAGATATGAAGGTGTAATAATCAATAATCATTTCTTACATTTTAATGAGAGTAGACCAAAGGTTATTATATCTCGTCCAAGTGGGATTTTCGATGTTCCTCCTTGCAGTCTTCGCTCATTGGAACCTTTTGTGACAACGTCTGTTAATAACTTGGGAGTAATTATGGATGGGGATTTTAAAATGGATGACCAAATTAATTTGGTTATTAAGTCTTCTTTCTTCCAGCTGACACTCCTATCCAAGGTAAAGGCTTTTTTGTCTTTTGAGGACTACATTTCATCATGCCTTGACTATTGTGAATGTCTTTTATTTTGAGGTTAGTCAGGCATCCCAGCTCCAATTGGCTCAGAATGTCGCTTGCCCGTCTTTTAACTGGGTTTAAAAAATGTGATCATATTACCCCAATACTCGAGGCATTGCATTGTGTCATGAGTGTGCGTCAGAGGGCTCCTCTGCAAGCTTAGCTCAAGCGTGCAATACCCCTCCGAGACGATAGGGGGAGCTACTGCTAACCCTATTTTCTTGCTCTTCTTCCCTCACAGTGCCAATAAGTGCACTGTGAAACCCAGAAGTCCCAGGAGAAGGCGTCAGATGATGAGGTCCAGAGCCTACCGCAGGACAGAGTGCTGTCTTAAACCTTTCTTTTGTTTAATGAGGAAACCGCGATCCAGGGAGAAGCACAACACAGCACATTTTCTTTTCCTTTTTCCGAAGTTTAAAGTTTGTCTGGCAGCGAATAAAATGTACGACCCGGTTAAAATCCCAAAATTCCTTTGCCTTCGAGCCTGTCTTTACATCACTTGACCACAGTTGGCTTCCAATTACTGGCAATTTATCTGACCTGATTATCTTTGAGATCTCTGAGATCCGCCAACCAGATCTTGCTGGCGACACAAAGGGCCAGACTGAAGCGGAGAGGCGGCCGGGCGTTTTCTCTCCGGGCGAGTTACCTTTAAATATCAGGATGGCTCCATTATTAATGAGTTTGAAATCTCGTCTTAATGCTTATTGTTACAGTTTGGCTTTGAATTCTACTTGAGAGTTGATTGTCCTCCCTTGTGCTGTTTTCATTTTTGCATTTGTTTCTGTCATTTGTTTTTTTCTTTTTATATTTATTAGTTATTGTCGTTGGTCTCAACTCAGTCAATATTGATCGATTGGTTGATTTAATATGGTAGAATTCAGTTGTGCGTTCTAAAAAGCCCCTTTGATACTATGGTGGGACTCCAGGGCTAAACATGTTGTGTGTTCTGAAATAGATAGATAGATAGATAGATAGATAGATAGATAGATAGATAGATAGATAGATAGATAGATAGATAGATAGATACTTTATTAATCCCAAGGGGAAATTCACATACTCCAGCAGCAACAGCATACTGATAAAGAACAATATTAAATTAAAGAGTGATAACAATGAAGGTATAACAAACAATAACTTTGTATAATGTTAACGTTTACCCCCGCGGGTGGAATTGAAGAGTCGCACAGTGTGGAGGAGGAACGATCTCCTCAGTCTGTCAGTGGAGCAGGACGGTGACAGCAGTCCGGTGAAGCTGCTCCTCTGTCTGGAGATGATCCTGTTCAGTCGTTGCAGTGGATTCTCCATGATTGACAGGAGCCTGCTCAGCGCCCGTCGCTCTGCCACGGATGTCAAACTGTCCAGCTCTGTGCCTACAATAGAGCCTGCCTTCCTCACCAGTTTGTCCAGGCGTGAGGCTTTCTTCTTCTTTATGCTGCCTTCCCAGCACACCACCGTGTAGAAGAGGGCGCTCACCACAACCGTCTGATAGAACATCTGAAGCATCTTATTACAGATGTTAAAGGACACCAGACTTCTAAGGCCGGAGTTATACTTCACGCGACGCGCCGCATGCTGCAGAGGACGCTCCTGCTACGCAAGCGTTGTAGTGTTTATACTTGCGTGCGTACTTTACGTAAATCTGGAGGAATCCACCAGGTGGCAGTATGAGATATTATCACGGTGAGAACATGTTCGGCTTCTCTGTGTTGTGAATTGCCTAAAACACCTATTAAATTCTAATAACACCTTACCGCAATATCTCTGAAAAGGATGTTTATTGATTAAATCCATAAATCCAGGGATGTGTCCATTCCAGCAAGCATTGGGCACGACTGAGAAACAATCCCTGGACGAGGTCTCCGCTCATCGCAAGGTGAATACAAGCACACACATACACTAGCGTCATTTTAGCGGCACCAAATCTGCATATCTTTTGAAGGAAACCGGAGCACAGTGTGGAATACAAGCAGGAAATACCAGCAACATAACTCCCTGTGAGACAGCAGTGCTATCGCTCCGCCGCCATGTCACCCCCATGTGTGTAATTATTAACAGTATTCATTATTTAAACTAAATTATATGTAAAGTGTAACATACACACTTTAATGCATTCCATCAGGAAAGTGATATCAAGTATAAATCTAAAGATTCTAAATGTGCAGAGAGTTGGAATATCATACATTTAATTTGTTCTGTGTGGTGATCTATTGCTGCTTGTCGCAGCTGTCAGGTCCAAGAAGCTCGCAGCGATTAAAAACTGGGATGATGTTTACGACCCTCTGCTTTAATGATAAAGTAAACTACGAGGTTAAAGTGGGCAATTTGAGATTAAAGCCGAAATTTCCACTTTAATCACAAAATACACGTTTTCACCGTGTCCTTTATTTTTTTCTCAGTGGCTCAAATACAGCGATATACATTATGTTGCTGTTGTGAAGTTGCAAAAAAAAAAAAAAAGACGGCACAAAGATGTTATGTGAGACTTTTAAAATGCATCGTGTCATTACAATCGGGAATATGCGACGCTTGAATATAAAAGCACCACGAATGCATCTGTATGTTAGCATTTTGCTTCACCACATCAAACCATTCATCAAACAGCGAAGCACGCACATCGATCCCCGTAGGATCTGCATAGAGGCTTTCTGTCACATGTAGATAGTAAACAGAGACTCTGACGTCACGTTCCAACTTTTAGCACACTGCGCCCCCCGACTTTTTGCTGGTACTGCAACTCACGCACGCGTCGCGTTAATTTCTGAGGACCTGCTCAGAGGACGCGTGAAATGAACGCTGGGGACGCGTGGCAGCCATGATGCGGGCGCGTACGCGTTCTGAGCGTGAAGTATAAATGAACCCTTAGGAAGTATAGTCAGCTCTGTCCTCTCTTGCACAGCGCATCAGTATTGACAGTCCAGTCCAATTTATCATCCAGCTGCACTCCCAGGTATTTATAGGTCTACACCCTCTGCACAGTCACCTCTGATGATCACAGGGTCCATGAGGGGCCTGGTCCTTCTAAAATCCACCAACAGTTCCTTGGTCTTGCTGGTGTTCAGTTGTAAGTGGTTTGAGTCGCACCATTTAACAAAGTCCTTGATTAGGTTCCTATACTCCTCCTCCTGCCAACTCCTGATGCAGCCCACGATAGCGGTGTTGTCAGTGAACTTTTGCACGTGGCAGGACTCTGAGTTGTATTGGAAGCCCGATGTATATTGGCTAAACAGGACCGAGAAAGTACAGTCCCGTGCGGCGCTCCTGTGTTGCTGACCACCATGTCAGACCTGCAGTTCCCGAGACGCACATACTGAGGTCTGTCTGTAAGATAGTCCACGATCCATGCCACCAGGTATGAATCTACGCCCATCTCTGTCAGCTTGTCCCTAAGGAGTAGAGGTTGGATGGTGTTGTAGGCGCTAGAGAAATGTCTCTTCTGGCCCCACCGTTGTAGCCCCCTGTTAGCTACCAAGCCAATGCCCCCTGTATGGTAGTCACATTGAAGGCTATGTTGTGAAATTCCTCTTTTGACTCGACTCTTCCACTTGGCTTTGGAGCTGTGGCCATGGGGCGTTAGTCCTTGAACAGACTTGTTTGTCCTGTTGTTGGCCATTATCCTCCCAATCGAGGGCTGTGCCCTGAAATGCCCGATTTTTGCACTATGGTGACCCTCTGGCTATTAACTGTGAGATCGAGGACCATGTGGTGACATTCCTCTTTCCTCTCTGACACTGCTGGCTGTCAGCTGACTGACTGCAGCCCATCCGATACTCTGCTCAGCCCAAGCACAGGACTGTGCCATTGGCTGGATTTGGAGCAGATGCCGGCCCATTGTCACATGACTAGGGCTGCCAACCGTCCTCGTTTTCCTGGACATGTCCTCATGGACTGTCTGGGAGAAATTTATAAAATTTTGAAAATTTCTGGAATTTGGGCTTCTAAAATTTGAAAACCTTCTTATCCTTATCATTGATAAAAATTGAAAGCCATACACCAATCAGCATTTGCGGCAGTAGTGCGCCCCCCAGAATCTTCACTTCCATTCCGACAGTAAACAGCGCAGATCTTGACGAGAACAGTTGACGTCTGTCCAACTTGGCTTTTTCACTTCATCTTTTCAATTTGGTTTTATCTTCTTGGTGAGTAGACAGTTCATTATAGATGTTATTTGTTTCCTTAATTATTCGTAATCCTAATTCACCGTAACTAAGCGAATTTATTCAAAATCGAAATTACAATTTCACGTTTTCTATGCGAGATCTTATTTTCGATTCTTCTTCCAGCTGCTCGGTTAAACAAGAAGAGTCCTACATCCAGGTACAGTCTGTCATATTTAAGTGCGAGTAAGTACTGCTTTGTGATATTTGAATGGAAAATATTATTACCACCCGGTGTTCCAAAATGGAGTTATAATTGGAAATGAATGAGTCAACTATTAAAGTGTCAATTTAATTAAAAAGAAATCGCCCATTTACTGTATTCTATCATTTATATCTTTTTAGTTATCAGTTGATCAAATAACAAGTCAGTTCTTCGAGTAATTTAATAATATTTTCAGAATTCTTTCAGGAATACCCATAATGCCAAAAAGAAAGTGCAAGTTCCCTTGAACAACAAACCTCCTTCTTGTTTGCGAAGGGAAGAGCAGACTCCGTGAGGGGCTGGTGGTCCCAAGATTCAGTTTCAGTAGCGTGCTATGGAAAGATTTCTATTCATATTTAGCCAAGAACCCCGATTTACTGAGAAAAATAGCGTCAGTGGACAAATATAAAAGAACGTAGAGAAATGCAAATAAACTAAAGAGAAAAGAGTTAAATTATTTTTATTTGACTTGAAGTGAATTTACCACGCGTATCATTTTTTTTCACAGGTTTATGACAGTTAAGCTCTCCAAATAAGAATGGAGGGAATGAAGTCTGTTAATTTAAGAAGGCTGACATATTCAGAATATGTAACAGCTTATTAGTTTGCCAGTGACTGTGATTGTGGCCATCATATCATAATTATAATTATAGGGATAAACTGCTACTACTGTGGTGGGCTGGCACCCTGCCCGAGGTTTGTTTCCTGCCTTGTGTCCTGTGTTGGCTGAGATTGGCTCCAGCAGACCCCCGTGACCCTGTAGTTAGGATATAGCGGGTTGGATAATGGATGGATGAAACTGCTACTAAAGGTTTATATCATTAGAAAGTAGAAAGGTGTATTATGGCGTTTTTTGGAAAAGGCGTCCTCATTTTTTTGACCCAAATTTCCAGAGAGTTCCAGAGCTGGCAGCCCTCCACCTGACCTACATGCTGTGTATCCATGAGGCGCTCCTCTACAATTCTGTTAACCTGTCACCTCCTGCCAGGCTCTGCTCACAGTCAGTCCAGCCTTCAGTGTCGCCCTTCTGACATGAGTGACCCATTGCCCCCCAGTCTAGCCCTGAAGCTGTAACGGGTTGAGCTGATGGTTATGTGTGATGGGCTGGCGGACCTAATAAGGACAGACAGACACCCGGGCAGCTTTTTCCATTATGAATTCTGTTGAACCATTAACATCGTATTTTAAGGTGTATGTTACCGTCCAGCGGTAGACCCTTGATATCCTTTAGGGTTGAAGGTGTTATATAAAATGAAGACTGATTAAAAGTCTTGGGGAACCGCACACCTAACATTTGCCCCCCCTTAGACTTCCAGGTCGCAGATGTGGCAGTGGCTGGCATTCAAGTGTAAGTCGAGTGTGGTTCCTCAGCGCTAATTTAGATCCTTGCTGTTGGCGAATCCAGCTGTTAGTGATTAATATGTTAATGAAGTCGTGATTCTAACCGAGAGAGAAATTCAATGTGCCAGCCATTTTCTAATGAGGCTGCTTACTATTCAAGCCTTTTTTTTTTTCTTTCTTTATTTTTGACAGTGCCAAACTTGAACCTGCCACTCCTTTTAGTAAGGGGGTGTGTTGATCGGCCCACGTGGCTAAAACGCCCTTGAAGCTTCTCATTTCTTTTTTCTCATCCTTGCTGCCCACCTCCTATTAGTTTCTTGTGAAACGGTAAAACTATCAGGTTTAATGAGGTTCACAGCTTAGTATGGTGGAAACCCTGTGTATTTCATGACAGAGGTCACCAAATTTTGTGACATGGTTTTAACCAGGACTGTCACAAAGGGGGGCGTATATTCATCCATTTTTAAAAATCTGAGGAGTCCAATATAAGATTATGCTGGGGTGGAGCGTATACTGGCTGAGCAGTGTCTCCAGGTCAGCATGAAGAGATTGTGCTACTACAGTATGCAGATTTCCTCCATTACCTTTAATTTCATGACACTTATAGATAGATAGATAGATAGATAGATAGATAGATAGATAGATAGATA
>JANRMT010028174.1:36400165-36412158 GCA_026402145.1 Polypterus bichir lapradei | reverse complement strand
ATAGATAGATAGATAGATAGATAGATAGATAGATAGATAGATAGATAGATATGAAAGGCACTATATAATAGATAGATAGATAGATAGATAGATAGATAGATAGATAGATAGATAGATAGATAGATAGATATGAAAGGCACTATATGGTAGATAGATAGAAAGAGGCTGGTCAAAATCCAATCAAATCCAAAGGGGTCCTTGAACAAATCCTGTACCACAGTGCACTAGGCCTGGTTTAGGGTTAGGGGATAACCAGCTAGACAGCATGGCCTGCGCACACTGATCCCCAGTTTAACAGGTCAGGTCATTTTGGGGAGCCTGCACTGGTACAGTGCGTTGCAGCACCCACTACACGAAGAAACAACTCAGAATCCTGGTTGGCCACCCAATAGGCAGACTGCAGCCCAGTCCGAGCCTCCAGAAATGACCCAGTATCTGTTACAGCCAGGTGTTACATGGGCGTCCCCGTGGCCTGGTCCAGCCACTTGGGTCCTCAACAATGAGACAGATCACCCTCAGGTAATCGTGTCACATGGCTGTAGTGCCATAACTGACGCTCCCTCACAATGCAGGTCATGTGCCTCATTCAGGACTCCACGAGCAACACAAAGTCACACCGGCCGTACCCAAGGAGAGACGCAGTACTGAAGGAGTCCAGCCTTCATCTCAGGTCACTGGATAGCGTCCATGCCTCGTAACCATATAAGAAGACAGGAAGCACCAGGACTCTAAAGACTTGGACCTTCGTCCTTTTGCATAGACATCGGGAGCACCACACACTCCTTTCCAGCGACCTCATGAACCTCCATGCTCTCCAATCCGACATCATAGGAAGAGTCACCAGGGACATGAATGTCACTGCTGAGGTTAGTAAATCTCTCAACAAGGTCAACACTCTCTCTGCAGACAGACACACTGCTGATGGCCGTGTCCAAGAGGTCATTAAAGGCCTGGATCTTTGGTTTTTATCAGGACCCTTGCAAGCCCAGACACTCAGACTCCTCGCTCAGTCTCTCGAGCGCCCCGATCAGAGCCTCCATTGTCTCTGTGAAGATCACAGCATCGTCAGCGAAGTCAAGATCAGTGAGTCTCTCTTCACCAACTCACAGCCGCTGGACCCCACGACCCTGCATTGCAAGCATTGAACACAGTAGGAGCTGAACACACCCCTGATGGACCCCAGAATCAAGTGGGAGAAACACAGAGGACCTGCATCCACTCTGCACAGCACACACAGTACCAGTGTAGAGGCCGGCCATGATAGCCAGCAACCTCAGGGGATCCCGTGAAGTCTCAGGATGTCCCACAGGCAGCTCGATCAACTGAGGTAAACGCTTTTTAATTTTTTAATTTTAACAATTCAATCTAATTTAGTTAAGGACTGTCCTTGATGAGCCTATTTGATTTAAACTAAGGGGCTTTGTAACATGATACTGGAGACACTGGGGAATGTTGTGTCCGGTATTTCTTTCTTTTTTCTCCTCAGATTTCATTGAGACCATTTGGAGATTTTGTGCCCACAGCCTCAATCCAATGATGTTCTCTATTAAGTCTGCGTGTCTTATTCCAAGCACTGTTATTATTTAATATATATAATAATTGAATAAAAGATCAAAAACAAAATGTGTTCATCCTGTAAGCTGTAAGCAATTTGATCTTTTGAATAGGCGGAAAGGAATTTTGAAGGTATTGGAAAGAAGTATGAAGAATCCAGGGCGACATTCAGCCTAACGATGGCAAGACACCACCGGAGTGGCTTCAGGACAAGCCTGTGAGTGTCCTTGAGTGGCCCGGCCACAGCCCAGACTGGCACCCCACAGAAAACATCAGCGGAGAGCCCTGAAGATGGCAGCTTAGGGGCACTTCATGTCCAGTCTAATGGAGCCTGGCAGGATCTGCCAGGAGGTAAGGGATACACTACCCAAATCCAGGTGTGCCAAGCTTGTAGTGACTTACCAAGAACACTTCAAGCTGCCAAAAGATTATCTACAAAGTACTGACTTCATTTTTTTTAATAATTCTGTAAACCTTTCAGAAAACATGTTGTCACTTTGCCAGTAGGGGTAACAGAGTGTAGACTGATGGGCAAAACTGGGAAACGTATCATTTACAATGTAGAATAAAGTGTGTAGAAAGTGAAGGGGTCTTAGCAGTTTGTGAAGCTGCGCTTTTTCACTTGGAGTTTTCTTCACATCCACTGTCAGTGTGCTGCTCTGCTTTACGTAGTGACTTACGTGACCGGCGACATTCTGACGCAGTCCGAGCCCCTCTGTTATGTGAGGGGGGCTACATCACAGAGGACAGACACCGACACGGCGTGGACCTTTGTGCGGCCAGTCCTGGCGTATGCTCGGCTCTCTTCACGCTTCCTTGTCGTGCGTGTGGTTTCTTATCTCCGGTGAAGCGACAGCCAATTACGAGCCCTAAAGGTTGCGGTCTAATTTATTGGGGAAAAATCCGCCGAGCTGACCTTTTTAGCAAATCCCAGCCGAGAAGTTTGAATTGCGGCAAACTAAGACGACAGAGAGAAGGAATAATAGTATCAAGAGCATTAATCGCCACTAATGCATCGTAAGAACAAAATGTGTTACTAATGGTGTGTGGGTATTGTTAGAATACGTAAAAAAAAAAAAGACAGCAAGGAATTAAACTGAAAAACCTCTTGTAACAGGTCTCCAGACTGCATCCATTTATCATCGCAGAGCGCCCAGCCTCGGTAATTAAAGAGACGGGAAGCCGTTATTGACAAGAGAGCAACGGCAGTTTTCAGTGGCCGGCCATCATTGACTGACAATTAGGACGGCTGATTGCACAACAACTGAGGGCCGGGGTGTTAAGTCGTACGGCGCAGCCTTTTGTAGACGAGCTACTGTGGCGCACGCTGCATTTGGGAGGCTATCGTTAAAATTACACACAATGTTTTAAAAAAAGAGAGAGAGAGAGAGAAACGCCACCAGGGTCAAAAACTTGGATCTTCCCAGGGGTCCTCGTGAAACACGTTAGGTGGGCCAGTCATCTGAGCTCCTGACCAGAAGGAAGTAACAGTGAGACAGTGCAGGGTGTCATCATACAGGAAATATGACGGGCTCTATATGGGACAAATGTACCTGTCCACACAGCTCTATTCAGATTTGAAGAATTGCTCATTTAAAATGTAAAAGAACTGTAATTATTAGACAGACACACATATTATATCATATACTGTATATAAACTGCCTAAAAAAATTAAAGGAACACTTTGAAAACACATCAGATCTCAATGGGGAAAAAAATCCTGCTGGCTGTCTCTACTGCTATGGACTGGTATGGTTATGTGTTAGGAATGAAAGGATGGCACATCGTTTGATGGAAATGAAAATCGTCAACCTACAGAGGGCTGAATTCAAAGACACCCTGAAAATCTAAGGGAAAAAATGATTTGGCAGGCAGGCAGGCAGGGGAGTCCATTATGCCAAAATATCATTGCAGCAACTCCAAATCATAATTAGTAGCTTGTATGCCTGCCTGACAACATCCTAATGAGATGACAGATGGTGTCCTGGGGGATCTCCTCCCAGATCTGGACCAGGGCATCACTGAGCTTCTGGACAATCTGAGGTGTCGGATGGACCGAAACATAATGTCCCACCCAGAGGTGTTCTATTAGATTGAGGTCAGGCAAATGAGCGTGCGGGCCAGTCAATGGTAACGATTCCTTCATCCTCCAGGAACTGCCTGCATCCTCTCGCCACATGAGGCCGGGTATTGTCGTGCACCAGGAGGAACCCAGGACCCACTGCACCAGCATAAGGTCTGACAATGGGTCCAAGGTTGTCATCCCGATACCTAATGGCAGTCAAGGTGCCATTGTCTAGCCTGTAGTGGTCTGTGTGTCTCTCCATGGATATGCCTTCCCAGACCATCACTGACCCACCACCAAACCGGTCAGGCTGAACGATGTTACAGGCAGCATAACGTTCTCCATGGCTTCTCCAGACCCTTTCACGTCTGTCACATGTGCTCAGGGTGAACCTGCTCTCATCTGTGAAAAGCATAGCATGTCTGTGGTGGACCTGCCAATTGTGGCATTATATGGCAAATGTCAATCGAGCTCCACGGTGCCAGGCAGTGAGCACAGGGCCCACTAGAGGAGGTCAGGCCCTCAGGCCACCCTCATGATGTCTCTTTCTGACTGTTTGGTCAGAGACATTCACACCAGTGGCTTGCTGGAGGTCATTTTGTAGGCTCTGGCAGTGTTCATCCTGTTCCTCGTTGCCCAAAGGAGCAGATAGCGGTCAGTCCTGCCGATGGGTTAAGGACCTTCTACAGATCTGTCCAGCTCTCCTAGAGTAACTGCCTGTCTCCTGGAATCTCCTCCATGCTATTGAGACTGTGCTGGGAGACACAGCAAACCTTCACATATTGATGTGCCATCCTACCTGTGCCAACTCTGTAGGGTCCAGGTATCACCTCATGCTACCAGCAGTGACACTGACCATAGCCAAATGCAAAACGAGAGACAAAACAGATGAGGAGAGAGAAATGTCAGTGGCCTCCATCCACCTGATAAATCATTCATTCCTGTTTTGGGGGTCATCTCATTGTTGCCCCTCTAGTGCACCTCATTAACACCAAAGCAGCTGAAACTGATTGACAAGCCCCTCTGCTACTTAACTGAGCAGATCAACAGCCCAGAAGTTTCACTGACTTGATGCTGAACTCTCATTAAAAAGTGGTCCTTTAATATCTTGTTTGAGCAGTATATATATATATATATAGTGACCTGAAGGGGGCACTCCAGCTCCCCAAACCTGACACAGGCACACGTTTTTGCACAGCACATAGGATTTTATCCTATTGTGGGAAACTCTGCCTAATTTTGAAAATATCCCTTATGAGAATGGCCTAGGGGGTCTTAGTGGGCTCCTCAAAATCAGCATCCAGACAGTGAAGAGAAACAATGAAGAAGGTGGAGAGGATGTTAGATCATATATTGACCCTGATGTGGGGCACACAAGTCAAGAGAGGCTTCAGCTTCAACTATGTAACTCACTTATGAGGGCTAATCAGGTGAACAGCAGACAGTTTAACACAAAATAGACATAGCAGCTCAAGAGAAAGTCCAAAGACGAGCAACAGACTGAAGAAGAAAACTTAACATAAAAAGTGACTGAAGTTTTAACAATTGTGAATGGAATTAGTGTAGATGAAGTCAACCATTCCTTCAAAACAAGATGACGGGGAATCAGATAGAATATGTTCAAGAGAAAATCTGGAGAAAATGTTACAGCGATCTATTGATGCATGGAATAAGCTAGCATGTGTGAGGACTTGAGGACCTTCATAACAGTCTGGAGAACTTAACTCCATTGGCGTTAATGAGCTTTTTTTGGGGGCTGGATGGCCAGTCTTTGTTACAACTGTTCAAATATTTAAAAAAAAAAATGTTTTTCAAATTTGGTGACTTTGGCAAATTCAGGGCCTTGGGCAATGATGGTGGATCAAATCAGGACCATGGAAGGGCTTTGCACCCATCATTTGTTGGAATTGGCTCCAGCTTCCCAGGATGAGCAAGTCAGGAAAATGGATGGATGGACAGCAGTCAAAGAGGAAAGGCCAATTCAGGACCATGGACAGTAGTCAATGAGGAAAGACTGAAGCTGCTGAATTCAATTTAAGCAAATGGAGAATAAGAGGTATCATGATTGAAGTGGCAGGAGGTGAACGGGCATCTTGGCCGGGAAGGAGGATGTGTTATTATCAGGATGGGAATCCAAAACGGAAGGCCACATGGGATGGCTGGCAGGATGAGGAAATAACTTTATGGACAAATATGTTGGATGGACGAGCAGAAGCTAAGAGTTAGGAGTGGTCCCATTCTCCATACGCCAGGTGGCAGTGGCCCTCATACGGGAACCCAGTTGGGACACCCGTAGGGGTGCTTGGGAGATGGAGTCTGGAAGGGCGGCCCTGTTGGGGTACCTGGGGATCGAGAGATGGCAGTGTAGTTTGGGACTTGGAAATGCTGCCCAGAAGACATGGCATGGCACTGAAAGCACTCCTGGATCCATCATAAAAGGAAGTCCCCCTGCCACACATGGACAAGTCAGAGTCGGGAGGCAGTGGGCGGCACTCAGCGCAGGAGAGAATGAGGAAGAATAATTGTGATTTACTGTTATTTGTGGCTTATTACTGGACAAGTGATTGTGGAATGTGCTTTGGTAGAATAAAAATCCTTCATTTTACTTTTATAGTTCAGGGGTCCCAAACTCCGCTCCTGGAGGACCACCGTGGTTGCAGGTTTTCATTCTAACCATTTTCTTAATGAGTGACCTGTTTTTGCTGCACATTAAATATGACAGCCGGTCATATTTAAATCAACTCTTTACATCAAGTGAATGAAATGAAAATTTCTTAAACTCTGCCTTTCAGAAACGAAAAAGAAGGAGTAGCGTAGTTGGCAGGACGCTGACCAAGCTGTGAATCCTGAGAGCGAGAGAGAGAGGGAGAGAGGTGCACGTTCACTGGCTGTCCAGAATGAGCCTCTGCCTTATAACATCCTATATACTTGGAGGGGGGCTATCGACACCCCAGAGTTTCATTTACTCTAAAATGACTCCTTCTTTCTCAACTCATTTATAGTGCATGCCAGTAACTGAATAAGATGTTCATCATTTCAGTACGAAATGACTGTGAAGAAGTGAAATGGCATCCATCCAGATGGGTCCCCGTCTTATGTCTAATCCAGGGGTTAGAATGAAAACCTGCAGCCAATGCGGCCCTCCAGGAGCGGAGTTGAGGACCCCTGAATTAAGGGGTCTGTGTCTTCAAGAGCATGTCATTTCAAATGAATTCAAAAGAACTTAATTAGCAGCAAAAACAGGTCACTCATTAAGTAAAGGGTGAGAATGAAATCTGCAGCCAATGTGGAGGAGTCCGGGAGTGGAGTTGGGGACCCCTGCTCTAGCGTGCACTGTTTTACTGCGCCTGTAGTTTGGGGCTTTCTGGCACCCCCTTGTGGTCACGCAGTGCTTAACATTAAACATTAGACCTATAAATACCTGGGAGTGCAGCTGGATGATAAACTGGACTGGACTGCCAATACTGATGGTCTGTGCAAGAGAGGACAGAGCCGACTATACTTCCTTAGAAGGCTGGCGTCATTCAACATTTGCAATAAGATGCTGCAGATGTTCTACCAGATGGTTGTGGCGAGTGCCCTCTTCTACCCGGTGGTGTGCTGGGGAGGCAGCATAAAGAAGAAGGACGCCTCACGCCTGGACAAACTTGTTAGGAAGGCAGGCTCTATTGAAGGATTAAGCTGGACAGTTTAACATCCGTGGCAGAGCGACAGGCGCTGAGCAGACTCCTGTCAATCATGGAGAATCCACTGCATCCACTGAACAGGATCATCTCCAGACAGAGGAGCAGCTTCAGAGACAGACTGCTGTCACCATCCTGCTCCACTGACAGACTGAGGAGACCCCACACTATGCCACTCTTCAATTCCACCTGGGGGGCTAAACGTTAACATTATACAAAGTTATTGTCAGTTATACCTGCATTGTTATCACTCTTTAATTTAATATTGTTTTTATCAGTATGCTGCTGCTGGAGTATGTGAATCTCACCTTGGGATTAATAGATAGATAGATAGATAGATAGATAGATAGATAGATAGATAGATAGATAGATAGATAGATAGATAGATAGATAGATAGAATCTATCTATTATGAAGGGAATTGATACAGTGGATCCAATTCTTCAGTTTAAGGCTCAGCGTACATTTCACACAAACATGACAAAACAGAAAACCACAGACATGTTCAATGAGTTAGTTGGGTGGGCAGTAAGGGTTTAGAGACCCTCAAAACTCGACCGGCAGTCACTTAAAAGACGGGTTGATGAGATTTCTTAAACAGTGCGGCCTGTTCTTGTGAAGACCGTTTCAACATCTCATCAATTAAACGATAATTTGTCATATTGTCCTAAATCACCCAATGGACTTTTTACAGTGGACTAAGATGGCCACCTCAGAAATACAACACAACAGTACAAACCACTTTATCCCCAAGCTGCAGTGTGGCTTTTTTAATGGCGGCTTTGGAGTAGTGGCTTCTTCCTTGCTGTGCAGCCTTTCAGGTTATGTCGACGCAGGACACGGTTCATTGTGGATATGGACACTTGTCTACCTGTGTCCTTCAGCATCTTCACAAAGCCCTCACCAAGTGACAGCTCTCATCTCTGTTAATGTCGGGTGCCTTTGACAGCTCCAATGAAGCATCGCCACATCCAGTGTCATCAGGAACATCTCACTGCCCTAAACTCAGACTGGGTGAAATGAAAGAGGTGCTCCATAGGAGGAGGAGAGGAGCCTTGGGTACCTGACTATGTCCTAGGGTCCTAGACCCATACGGAGATTCTCGAGGCGGTGCCAGCGTGAACACGTACTTGATGTTGAGGCTGATAACACACCTCACGATCATTCGGACCGCTTTGGCATTTGTGCCACTCCCCCTCTAAAAGGTGCTGTGAAAAGCCGACGCCATCGTGGCCTCCTTTCACACGGCGTGGTTGGGACTGCGAGTAGGTGAATTCAAAGCCAACCTCCTCCTCTTCAGCCCTGACGCCCCCTGTCACCACCACCGGGCTCCATGGGAGATGAAACGTCTGAAGTAAGTGGCATGGTGATTGTCAGCATTCATGGGGCTTATGGTGGGATCACCGGACTGGTTTGGGCTCACTGTGGCTGCTATGGTCACATCAGGCATGAAGCTTTTCTAACTACTTTGTGTCCTGCCATTTTATTTATTTTACTTTATAACCTTGAACTGCTTCTGAATGTTGTGCCAACATAAATCCCCACATCCCCAACTCAAATCATCAGCCACCAAAAATGAACCCCTCTGGTCTCTCTAATAGGCATTTTGCCCGCCCTAAATGCCCTCTCCAATATGCCCTGCTCTCAAGTGGCTCAAATATTACATTTTATTTTTCCAGTACTTTCTTGTAAATTATCTTTGAACTTAAAAGGCAAATCGGGGGAGTCCTGATGGACCCCACATCATAGTTTCAGTCGATCAGCTTTTTGATCAGTGCCAGCAGAAGCAAAGCACACGGACATGACACACTGCAGATGTGCCACACACAGTAAACCCCCAGATGGCATGAGCATGTGCCCCTTTAGTGCCCATGCGACTTTTCAGAATTTGTCAAAATTTCAAAGCCTTTCCCCCCTGAGAAAATGTCTCCCACTCCTCTGTCTTTTCATCTCTTTAAAGTCATGGAGATTTTTTTTTTCCCTGGCTGCTCCATAAAAAAAGGACAGCAGGAGCTTAAGTTGTCACCTCGGCAGATTCAAAGAGCCATCACAGCTCGGATTTACAAAGAGCCCGCAAGTGTCAATCACGGTGGGACTGGCATGTCAGTTCTGGGCTAATTCAAAAGGGTGCACTTGATACACCGAGAAGAGCGACGCTCTGCCTCATCGTCCTCCAGCAGCTCGAGCGCAGGCCAGCACATCTGCTTGATCACAGCCTGGGGCTAAAAATGGAGTTCTAGCTTAAAATGAAATGAAGACCAGAAAATCAGAATTACTGGGTCACTTGTAGGACAAGGTGGCATTGGCCTCATTCTTAAAGCATGGCACATGGGCCCTTTTCATTGATGCTTCGTGTCAAAAGTCAGGGTGTGTTTCAAAAGGAATCGCACATTTGAATTGAAGACCCGCCTCCACTCTTTATTCATTGGGCTGCTGGAAGACCCGCCTCCCATTTTATTCATTGGGCTTGTTGAGGACCCGCCTCCCCCTTTATTCATTGGCCTGGTTGAAGACCCGCCTTCCCCTTTATTCATTGGGCTTTTTGAAGACCCGCCTCCCCCTTTATTCATTGGGCTGCTGGAAGACCCGCCTCCCCCTTTATTTATTGGGCCAGTTAAAGACATGCCTCCCTATTTTACTCATTAAGCTGGTTAAAGACCTGCTTTACTCATTGGTCAGGAGTCCATCCCAGTAATAGCTTATTCATTGGCTAACATTGTGCTTTACAGAACATCATCAAAAAGCATGTGCGGTGGTGGTGTTAGGCTGGGCATGTATAATTAACGTTAAAGAAAAGTGACGTTATCCGTACAAATACGCCACTGACTTGTGCACATCTGAGATGTTTCTTCAAGCTGAAGGTCGACCCACCAGGTAGTCCAGTTGAGGATTTGAAAATAAATGAAGTACCAGAAGTGGGTCTTCGATTCAGATGTTAGAGTGCATCTCAGTGCTTTCCATTTTCAGTCTCAACAGCAATTTCTGGAGAAGGCTTAACAATATTTTAGTATAACATTCATGTGCTTTGCCTATCGTGAGCATACGACTGAATGTCTGCACTTGTGGTTTATGTGTCATGAGTGACGAGAGCTTTTAATTATTTTTTTTTTTTTGTTATAGGCTCTTTAGTATTGTTTGCTATTCTGCAGCATTGGTCACCATTAGCTCTATTATATCGGTTATATCAAAACGTTTTTCTCTTTTTCTGCATGAAAACACGAGAATCCGTTGTTTTCAACCATCACTACACACCTACTGTACGTGGCGGTAGCAGCACATAAAGCGTATCATTGTTGGCTGAAGTGCTCCTTTAAGGCCTCAGAGATCCTGATGATGTGGCTGTGGGGTGAATCTGCAAACCCCCCCACCTTTTAACCTGGGTGAGGGAGACACACTGCCTGGGACAGTTACTGTGCCCTCCATAATGTTTGGGACAAAGACCTATTTGAACTTGATTTAATCCTCTACTTCACATTTTAAAATGACAAATTAAACACTTCAGACATGTGAATAAAGTGCACATTGTAGACTTTCATACATATATACGTATGTGCAATTTTCATTAAGCTATAACTTATTAAGTTTATTACATAAAGAATTCACAACTGAATGGAGGACAAGTGGGACATTACATGGGAAATCAGTGAATTCATTCAATGTAAGTCTATTTTCATTTATTACAAGATAATTTCAAACAAATCTATTGTCTTGCATTGTTTTCCTGCATTGCATTAAAAGTTGCATAATTAGATCTGGAGCACCCTATATATATATATATATATATATATACCTGTATACATATGTAATATACATACATACATACATATTGTGACACTAGGGGTCGCTGTTGCCCCATATAACCCACAGTGAATACATCCAGACACAAGGTAAAAATCCCAGAAATAATTTAATTTCTTTTATAATGTGCACAAAGCACCTCCACAATACTCAATAATAATACAATAATCACAACAATAACAATAAATCCTCCTCTCCACCCAGCAGCTCTGTCGCACTCCCTCCCAACTCCGGCTCCCCTTGCTGGGTTTCCCACAATCCTTTATATAGTCCCTGTCCTTCAGTCCACGTGATCCAACAGCACTTCCGGGTCAGATGAAGATTTATATTTTCCTTCAGCCCGGAAGTACTTCTGTCCTTCCATCCCCATGACTTGGGAGTACTTCCGGGTTATAATAGAAACAATCTATGTGTATCCCTGCAGCATTCCCTGGTGGCCCCCACGGTATCCAGCAGGGCTGTGAAGCCGAACTCCATTGTCCATGATACCTTGCGGGAACTGGGGGCACCTCCATGTTGCAGGGAAGACTCCATAAGCTGCCGGCCATCTCTCACAATAATATATATATATATATATATATATATATATATATATATATATATATACATACATACTGTACATATATTTAAATATACATACATACATATATATATACAGTATACATACATACATCCATACATATATATTGTGGTATTTGGCCAGCTTTATATCCCGTCCAATACCCCCAGGCCGCCGGATGGAGCCCTACCTGCAGTATGGAGGTGCCCTGAAGACCAGCAGGGAGTCATGAACTTTGTAGTTTTTATCCTCAGCCCTGCTGGATACCACAGGGGCTGCAAAAGGGAGCTGCAGGGAGGACCGAAGACTTCTTTGTGCCCTATAACCTGGAAGTT
>JANRMT010028174.1:36382377-36395165 GCA_026402145.1 Polypterus bichir lapradei | reverse complement strand
TATATATATATACATACATACATACATACATGTGCGAGTACTCTGCACTGTATATATAACGTAATCAATGTGTATATGTGGTGTCCACACAGTTTATATTTGAGTATACATTTGAGTATACATATATACACATATATCTAGTGATAGATATTTTAAAAACTGAAATGTTCCCGCTGCACAGCAAAGAGGACCATTTCAAGCCCGCTGCAGGATGTTTCCTCTCAAATCTGCGACAACCTGCCAAACAAATTCTGTGTTTCTGTCACAGATCCACCGTGTTATTAAGAAGATGGCTCGAATCAATCCTGTACAGAAAGAGCAGGGAGCCTCTCCAGCTATCTCCTGCTCCACGAAGCCCCTTCATTAATACTGACACTTAGTTCAAGCTAATAATCGGTATTAGGAAACTGCTTTCAAACCGACGGGTCTGTCTGTAAATATGAAGCCGGCATTAAGTCGTTTGAAAGTTTGACTGCACTACTGCTGGCAGCCTGTAGGTGATGCTGCACTTCTAACATGAACTCACTGACTTGAAAATGAAGGAAGTGAGAGAAGCCCGGCGAGCAGTGAAGTGCAAGATCTAGGAGTATCGCCATCCAGGCTCTGCTGAGACAAGCTGCCCTTGATAGGATGAAGACCGCAGCGGTCAGCGAGGCATCTACAGAGCAAACACGCCGTGCAAGCCAATAAACCGGCACAACAATGTGAGAAATGAAAGGTCAGCAGCCTGCGAAAGGAAATCACAGATGACTTCCTGTGAGATTTCTTACTTTGCCAGACAGCCTAGAAAGTCTCGGTTTGGTCAGGCGCGCGCGCTCTCTCACACGCGCACACACACACTCGCACAAGCTGAAACCATGGCAATGTGTCAGATTATGCGTAATGAAAAGATCTCCTGCTCCGCAAAGGGCCTTGGCATTGTCAACGGATTCCTTTACACTCGGCAGATAGGAAAAACAAAACCTGATGACAAGGATTAAATTAGGCCTGAAAACACGCTCGGCTTCTTAACTCAGCCGACACATCAGACTTGCGGAGGCACAGCAAACGAATTAAAAGCATAAAGACGTCCAATTTTTTCTCTCTGTTTTTTCACATGGCATTCAAAATCAGTAAATCAGTCATAAAATATTCATTCCCGATCACGAACACATCAGTCCACGAGACTGTATGATGAAACAAATCCAACTGCGTGTTATCAGAGTGCAGCGCCAAATCAAAGGGTGGAGCAGATCTGGAGGAAAGGCGCTCTAAAAAGCGGCTCAGCAGGTGGGAGGGTGGAAAAGATAACGGACTTACAGGTCAGGCAGTCTGCCTATGGCGAGGATAATACCTGGGCAGGAAGTCTGCGGGCAGATCTAACTTCATATCGTGTGTAATGCCCTCTGAGCAGTTTATATGGGGCCAGTCAGTATCTGTCTGACTAGTTACTGTGTGCCCGCCATGTGTATAAGTCTATTATATAGTGCCGTTCAGCTTTGCATCTATGGCTCATCTATACCGGTCTATCTATCATCCAGTATTTGATTAGTCGTCCTCCTTTACAAGGGTCAATGAGCTGGGATCATAAAGGGTCCGTACCCAAGTCACATATCTGCTCTGCTTAACAGCTGGGGAGCAGCTAACCCATGACAAGCTCCGCCCACTGCTCCGCCTCTGTGGTCCACTGGGGTATAAAAACAGACCCACCCGCTGCTCGTGTGGAGGACTCGGCAACTGCGACAGACGGACGACTGCATCAGGGAAATACAAACCGTCCTCATGTTATCAAAGGAAGACTCCAAACTTGTGTGCATCTTCTGTTTGTTCTTCATAACATCCATTATATAATGCCTCTCATCTCTCAATACCTGGGGATTATCAGTATCTGTCTATCATATAGTGCCTTTCCTATCAATGTGTTTATCATACTCTATAGTGCTTTTCTCATCTATTAAATAACATCTTCTCTACATTTTATTAGTGACTTTTATATGTATCGATTATAAATAGAGACTGCGTCATGTAATGGATTGATATGAAAGGCACTATACAACAAAAAAAGGACATATCTGCTTATAGATAATTAGATAGAGAAGGTGCCATCTACTATGAAGTGCGGTCTCTTTGTTGTATCTTTCATACAATGCCTTTCACATCTATCACTCACTTATACAGCACCATCTGCTATAAAAGTTCTCTGTTGTACCCTTATATAGTGCCTTTCATATCTACAAGATACACAGCACCATCTATTATAAAGTATGTTCTCTTGTTGTAACCTTAACATTGTGTCTTTCATATCTGTCAGTTAGTTGCACAGAACCTCTATGTATCTGTTATACAGTTCCCTTCTTATTTAGCTGTTAAAATAGTATTTTCTGTTTCTATCTATCTCATAAATAGTGCCTTTCATATCTATTGAATAGTATCGTTCCATTAATTGTGTCACTTATAAGGTGAGTTTGCTAGCCACTTATTAAACAGCATCTTCTCTATTCTGTAGTCCCTTTCATATCTATTACATTGCACCTTCTCTATCTATGTACCATATAGTGCCTTTCATATCCAGGTATTACATAGCACCTTATCGTTCTGTCTATATAGTGTCTTTCACATCTATTATACAACATCATCTACTATATAGTGCCTTTTAAATCTATTAAATAGCAACTTCTCTGTATATAGCAATCTTTTATATAGTGCATTTCATATCTATGTATTATTTAGCACCTTTGTCTGTCTGTCTGTATATTTGCCTTTTATGTAAGACGTTTCATATATATCTGCTATACAGCACCTTCTTGATCTATATATCCATCTTTTATATAGTGCTGTTCATAGCTCTATGTATTATGAAACACCTTCTCTATCTTTTATATAGTGCCTTTCATATATATCTGTTACATCATACCTTATGTAGCAGTTTATCTATGTTTCACATATGCACATCTGCGGTGAGTTGGCGCCCTACCCAGGGTTTCTTTCCTGCCTTGTGCCCTGTGTTGGCTGGGATTGGCTCCAGCAGACCCCATGACCCTGTAGTTAGGATATAGCGGGTTGGGTAATGCCTAACTGACTGACATATGCACATGTATGCCAATTTCATAGCACCTTCTCTATGCTTTATATAGTGCCTTTCATATATATATATCTTTTACATCACACATTTTGCATCTATTATATAGCAATTTATCTATGTTTCCAAGTACTATATAGTGCCTTTCATATATACACATGTATGTCCATTACATACTGTAGCACCTTCTCCATACAGTACTGCAGCTTTATATAGTGCCTTTCAGGTCTGTTACACAGCGCCTTCTCTCTCTGGCTGCCCAGATTGGTTCATGCACGCACCTTCACAGGATGGCTGCCCCCCCCCAACCAGCTTGGCCAGGCCTGTTATCTCATATCAGTCGACGACTGCTAATGTAAACTACGAATCAACAAGTCGTGGTGCGAGTGGGCTGGAGCGGAGGCCTGAGCTCCATGACAGTATGCGGCGCTCCACGTGTGTTTTAACTGGTGCAGGCCTGCTGTACTGCATTTCTGTTAAGACACCTGACAGTAAAAGCTCGGACCCGCTGTTGCCGATTCTTACGCTGCACTTGATATCATCTTTTTTCACCGTTTCTTTTTTCTTTTCTTTTTTTAGCTAAAGGTTAGCTATACCTTGCCAGTGGAGACTTCGCAAATGAAGCCACATTGAATGAGATCGCCGAAGGCCACGGCTGACGGCCGTTGTGCCGCCTGTCCGCCATCGATGAATATCTCTAAAGGGCGCCAATCGCCCTCTCCGATCACCTCATTCTAATTGATTCTCTTTAATTCTGAGCGCAGCTTGGGTGCATAAATAGCCATCAGTGTGCCTGGTTCAAATTAAATTAAGGCGCGCAGAAACGAGGTATTAAGCCCCCTGCATTTGTCACGGAGACAAAGCACCCCCATCGATCTCTCAAGCCAGATTAGAGACTTGTTTCCTTGTGATAAAATTCATTTTCAGCGGAGAATCGGAGATTAATTACTGTAGCGGAGTCCTTCGCGCAGACCCGCCGTGGAAATCTGCAAAAGGAGACGTTCGGGCCGTCAGCGTATTGATTACTCGCAATCGCCGGTAAGGTGAAGATGTTGAGAGGGGACAAAGAGACGAGCAACGCTGCATAAAGTAGACAACGGCCATATCTGGAAAGGGACTCAAGTAAAAGTTAAATGTGCCCGTGAGAAAACTACTCAAGCAAAATTACACTGAGTATGTACTTAAATATCCGGGTGTCGGGAAAGGCACACCGACAACCTATAAAACATTAACCCCACTTAGAGGTGGGAAGCGATTAAGAGGAACAAGTAGGAGAATTATCAAATGTACATATTAATGCTGGATCGCACCCCATTTTAGATATAGCGAAACACGCTCTGACAAACTTTAAACAATTCATGCTACCATCTTTTTTGTATTTCAGTTACTAAACTGTGACCAAAGTGACTGCCATACTGAGCGGTGGCATTCACCTAACAGGGGAGGCGCGAGGACTTCCTCCGCTCTAGAAAGCTGCTCATCCATTTTTCAGCAACACCTCGTAACGTGAATTTTTTTTATAACGCGAACACCTAATTACCGTTAGTTTAAATGGAAAACATGTTTAAGCGCCCCGCAGGCCCCCAAACGACACCCATTTTGTTAAAAAATACAACTACATAAAAACGGGCAGAACTGGTTGATAACAATGGTCACCAGAACCCTTCATCAAATAAAGTTTAATAAAACGCGACCTTTACTTTGACAGTCAGAGGCCTTTCGGTTTTTTGTTCTCGATCGGACTGATGTCCAGGATAACGCGAGATGACAGGCAGGCAACACACGTGACAAAGCGAGTGACGCGCATCACGTGAGCGCACAGGTACACCTCGCTCAGTGTCGCCAGGTCCCAGATGAGTCTAACGACAGCTTGAAATACCCGTGACTTGGGTCATGAGACGCTCTGTGAGTCAGAGAGCCCACCCACAAGCCTAATCTAAAGCACAGTGTAACGGGGTATTCGATGGATATTTCGTGACTGACATTGCGGGTGTTACGTCACTGCCTCGTAGGTACTGCGGTCTGCAATCACACTCTGTTTCCAGGTCTGCGGTTTTCTCACCCAGTTGGATTATTTTTGATCGTCGTCATCATCAGGGTAAAAAAGGGGGGCTTTCACGGGTTGCATTTTGGGGCTACTTTTTTTAAAAAGCAATGTGGTATTTTGAGCTATTTTTCAACTACCACTCCAATTATTTTTTTTTTACCATGTTTTTCATCCATCTGTCACCCCTTTGATTATTCACACTGTTCTTTACCGTTGTAAAATCCCCAATCTACCCCCAAAACACACACACACACCATGTGATGGTATATACCCATTCTATCACTCTGAAACATTTCAAAGGGAACTCTGGCTTTATTATGTACCTCACGCTCTCCCTTTTTCCGGTGTGCCATTTTGTCTACCCTCAGGCACTGGGCTATTTTTTTGGGCAGTTTCGCTGTTTTTAAGTAATCATTGGGTTATACATTTTGTAGGAATCTTGTAACCCTGCCCTCGCTGCAGCCTGCTAAGCTTAAAGCCCCATTCATACCTGAGCATTGTAAATCTCCGCTGGTTTGTTTCCCATTTCTCCTGCACCATTTAGGTGTTTTTCAAGCATTTTTCAAACATTTTGTAGAGGAAATATGATTGGCGTTGTTTCCATTTTGTAGGTTGTGAGGTGCATTTCGTGCAATTTGGGTTAGTGACATCCTCATGGGCGGCATGGTGGCACCGTGGTCAACAGTGAATAGGGTCATTCTTTATTTGTTATCCTTTTAATGCTTCCTATTATTATTTTGTGATGTTCATATTTCGATGGTGACATCACTGTCTTGCCTTATTGGGGTCCATTTTTTTCTTCTGTTTTTATGGGCACAGCCATTTTGCTAATAGCAATGATTTATGTTGTTGGTCACTAGTATGCCGTTACAAAACATGGATTTTTTCATTCCAACAAATGGCGCATCACAAACGTGAAGCACTGCTGATGAGAGTCCTGTAGCGGATGATACAAAGGACAAACTGAAACTATAACTAACTTAAATAGAAAACAAAAAAATCTGTATCATATGAGACCATCTGACAGCTGCAATTGAACGAATTCTGCTTCCAGATGACGGCTCTTTGCTTCAGATAACACTAGCCTGTTGGCTAATTCATTGAGAAGGGTCTAAACGCAGCCCGCATTTACCAGCTTCACTCCAGACATGGCCATTGATACCACCCATGCCATGCCTGCCAGTATCTCTCATGACACTCCAATCATCCTCATTATCAACGGACACATTAAGGCAGTCTGTTTATTGAGTAAAGAGAAAGATCCACTCGATCGGAGTTTGAGTTAAAGAAAGACATAGTAACTGGAATGTTGGTGAGTTTGAAGTCATCGGTTAAAACCTACGAGTTTATCAAGTCAAGATCAGGTGTATTCAGTGTTAAAGTCTGCAATGTGCCATCTGTTGGAATGCATTTTTACAATTCAAACAGTAATAAAATGCATGGCATTTTCATTCCAACAGATGGTGCATTTCAAAATGGTGCTGTTGGGAATGCAGTGTTAACATTTGTGATGCACCGTCTAGTGGAATGTCATTTGTGAAGGATGTCGCAATGAAATACACGGCACCTTTCACATCAACAGATGGCACAACACAAATATTAGCCCTGCTGCTGAGAATCCTGATAGGAAATGCTGCATCACTTAAAAAGGGGCAATTTTAATAAAAAAAAAAGTTGATGTTAGCTGGGATTGGCTCCAGCAGACCCCATGACCCTGTAGTTAGGATATAGCAGGTTGGATAATGGATGGATGATGTAATATACAGTCAGGTCTGTAAGCGTTTGGGCTTGGACACAATTGTCATACTTTTGGCATTGTATGCCACCACAATGGATTTGAAACAAAGCAATCATTATGTGATTGAAGTGTAGACTTTCATCTTTAATTTAAGGGGTTTAACAAAAATATTATATGAGCCATATGAGTCAATTTCCAGATGCTCTGAAGTATCTGAACATTTGACTGACCAGCTGTTCCATAGCCAGGTGGGCGCAGGTCCCTCATTATTTCATCAATTCTTAAGCAGGTAGAAGGTCTGCAGTTGACTCCATCCATCCATCCATCCATTATCCAGCCCGCTATATCCTAACTACAGGGTCACCGGGGTCTGCTGGAGCCAATCCCAGCCAACACAGGGCGCAAGGCAGGAAACAAACCCCGGGCAGGGCGCCAGCCCACCGTAGGTCACACACACACACCAAGCACACACTAGGGACAATTTAGGATCGCCAATGCACCTAACCTGCACCTAACCTGCCAGCCCACCGCAGGCAGTTGACTCCAAGGGTGGAATTTGCATGTGGAAGCTGTTAATGTGAGTCCAAAGAGCTGTCCATGCGAGTAAAAAGAGGCCACCATTAGGCTGAGAAAACCAAACAAACCCATCAGAGAGACGGCAGAAGCACCAGGAGTGGTCAAGTCAACCATTTGGTAGATTCTTAAAAAAGAAGGAACACACTGGTGAGCTCAGAAACACCAGAAGGTCTGGAAAACCACAGAAGACAATTGTGCTGGATGATCACAGAAATGTGTCGTTGGTGATGAAGAAACACTTAACGTTATTTAGACACCAAGACCACTCTCTGGGAGGAAGGCCTGTTATTGTCAAAGTCTGCAATCAAGGGGAGACTTCATGAAAGTAAAGACAGAGGGTGTACCACAAACCACTGGTGAACCTCAAGCCCAGTAAGGGCAGATTAGACGTTGACAGGAGACATTTTATTAAAGCCTGTCCAGTTCTGGAACAATTTTCTTTGGACAAAGGAAACTAAGATCAATATATATCAGGATGGTGGAAAGAGAAGAGTATTGAGAAGAGAAGAAACAGCTCATGATCTGATGAATACCACATCATCTGTGAAACATGGCAGAGGCCGTGTTATGGCCTGAGCATATGTGGCTGCCAATGGAAGTCAGTCACTGGTGATAACTGATGATGTGACTGCTGGCTGAAGTAACAGGATGAATTCTGAAGTGTACAAGGCGCTATACTGACTGCTCAGATTCAACAAATGCTGCAAAACTAATAGAACGACACTTCACAGATGGACAATGAGACAAAACATACTGGGACAGCAAAACAAGTGCAAACCAAGGCAAAGAAGTGGAATATTCTTCAATGGTCAAGTCAATCAACTGACCTCAACCCAACTCGACATGCAGTTCACTTACTGAAGACAAAACTGATGAGAGAAAGTCCAATGAACAAGCAGCACCTGAAGACCACTGCAGTAAAGGTCTAGCAAAGCATCACTGGTTTGGGGCGAGCCAGCACTTGGACATGGCCAGGGGTTCAGACTTCAGGCAGTCATTACCTTTAAAGGATCTTCAACCGAATAGAGAAAATGATCGTTATAGTTATGACTATGTTAGTGTGTCCAAATACTTCTGAAGATAAGGGGACCTTGTATACAAAAGGCCGTCATTCCTAAACAGCTCATTGGGTAGTTTTGTTCAACCCCTTCCATTAGAGCTAAAACTCCACACTTCACTCACATCTTGATGGCTTTATTTCAAGTCCATTGTGGTGCGTACAGAACCAAAATGATGAATATTGTGCCCCAGTCCAAACACTTACGCACCTGACAGTCAGCAGCTACATTTTGATGGGCAATGTGCCATCGACTGGAATGTGTTTTTACAATTCAAACAGTAATAAAATGCGTTGTCTTTTCATTCCAACAGGTGGCACATCATAAACAGTAGTGCTGCTGTTGAGAATTCTTTAGTTAATGTAGTAACGAGGCAGCCAACAAACTGACCCTACAACTTAATGGGCAATTTAAAAAGAAACATGGATGGGAAGAGAGTGTGAGTGTGTGTTGGCTGTGCTGCTTTCTATTTTTGCATGTCTTAACTGTATGACATCTCACCTTCTTTTCCCTTTTTCTCCAGACATAACTAGCAGCCACTTTCCAGTCTAACTAGGGGTTAGCAGGCTGCCGTACACTGTGCTGCTTGGCATTTTAAATGTAATCCGGCTAACACATATGCCAACCATTGCTTGAAGTGTACCAGTACTCCCCAGTACTCAGCACCTGCACTTCCACATTTTGCTGTTTGTGGTATTGGAACGTTTTCCCAAGCCTGCCGAGTTTACCTTTTGGAGAATTGTCACTTGCTCTGACAGACCCCCATACGGAGACTTCTCACAACGTCTTGGTCCTGTAAGGCCGGGGACGCGACGCCTGCTCCAGCGGATGCTACTGCTACGCAAGCGTTTATACTTGTGCACGTACTTTACATAAATCTGGAAAATTCCGCCAGGTGGCAGTGCGAGATATTATCACGGTGAGAAAACGTTCGGTGGCGCAGTGGTAGCGCTGCCGCCTCGCAGGTAGGAGACCCATGTTCCCATGTTTGCATGTTCCCCCCGTGTCTTGCGTGGGTTTCCTCCCACAGTCCAAAGACATGCAGGTTAGGTGCATTAGCCAATCCCAAATTGTCCCTAGTGTGTGCTTGGTGTGTGTGTGTGCCCTGTGGTGGGCTAGCGCCCTACCCGGGATTTGTTCCTGCCTTGTGCCCTGTGTTGGCTGGGATTGGCTCCAGCAGACCACCGTGAACCTGTGTTCGGATTCAGCGGATTGGAAAATGGATAGATGGAAAACGTCCGGCTTCACTGTGTTGTACATTGCCTGACACACCCATTAAATTCCGAGGACACCTTGACACAATACCTCTGAAAAGGGTGGGCCTGTAATCAATCCAGGGATGTGCCCACTCCAGCAAGCATCGGGCGCTAGACAGAAACAATTCCCTGGACTGGGCTTCGGCTCATCGCAAGGTGAACACAAGCAGTCACACACACTAGCGTCATTTTAGCGTCACCAGATCCTCAAACCTTCATTTCTTTGGAAGGAAAGCGGAGCACACTGTGGAAACTCACCAGGAAAACATGCAAACTCCAGGCAGGGAACAGAACGGAGGTGACTCCCTGTGAGACAGACTGTGCCGCCCCAACATGTGTAATTATTATTAGTATTCATTATTTAAATGAAGCTAACAACTTATCTGTAAAATGTAACATACATACTTTAATGCAGCATTTCTCAACCTTTAAGTATTTGCGACCCGAGTTTTCATAACAGTTTTAATCGCCAAAACGTTTTTTTGAAACCTTAATAAAATGTATTCCTATATAATTTGCGGCCGATACACCGCTACAAGTTTTATTATGCCTACTTAAATTTTATCGACATTTATCTAACTCTATATTTATTTTTCTAGTATCAGAATGTAGTTTAAGTTCATTTGCTTTGGTTTCAACAGATGTATTTTTCATATTTTCGATTCTTGTTTTCTTTTTTTCATATCTTCGCTTCCCCTTTTTTGTTACTTCTAGGGGGCGCGCCCCACAGGTTGAGAACCGCCGCAGTTTAACGCATTTCATCATGAAAGTGATATCCAGTATAAATCTAAGGATTCTAAATGTGCAGAGAGCTGGAATATCATAAATGGAATGTGTTCTGCGTGGCGCTTGCTGCTCTCAGTTCTGGAGAAAGCTCCTGAAGCAGGTAGCGCTTAATAGCGGAGCTGGTTTTAAGATGACGTTTACGACGGTCTACTTTAATGATAAAGGTTAAAGTGGACATTTCGAGATTAAAGCCGAAATTTCCACTTTAATCACAAAATAAACTTTTTCACTGTGTCCTTATTTTTTTTTTCTGTGTGGCTCAGATACCCTGCCATACTTTCTGTTGCTGTTGTGAAGATGCAAAAAAAAAAAGACGGCAGAGAAGATGTTATGTGAGACTTTTAAAATGTATCGCGTCTTAACGTTGGGGAATAGGCGACTCTTGAATATAAAAGCGCCACGAATGCATTTGTATGTGAAACATCGAAGCACGCACACCGATCTGCAAAGCGGCTTTCTGTCACTTGTCGATAGTAAACTGACGTCACGTTCCGACTTGATCACACTGCGCCCGCCGACTTTTTGCTGGGACGGCCACTCGCGCACGCGCCGTGTTAATTTCTGAGGTCGTGCTCAGATGACGCGTCAAATGGACGGTGGGAATGCGTTGAGAGGTGGTGCCTTTTAAAACTCCAACCCAACAGTTCCTAATGGACTTCCAAGAGATCCCCCCCCCTGTACTAATGAACTGTACTTTTCTGCTTCTGCTTTATATATGGGGGGTGGCTTCGACTGGAACCCCCCCCCCCGGAGAAATAAAATTGTCTGATTAACATCTCCCACTTCAACCTCTTATACCATCGATATATCAAAGAGGGGACTTTAAGAAAGCTAACAGCCATCACGGGCCGGGCGTAACGTGTTTTAAATATTAATAAAGTGGGCCACTTTTAAATGGTCCAATGGCCGAGTTTGACGCCCCGATTTAGACCCACCAGCTGGATTGAGGCACATCCGACTGAAAGAGCTGCCAGGCGTTGACAGCACATCATTCAAAAACAATCCAAGTGCTAATGAAAAATTCAAAGTAGGCTGCAGGTGGGCATCGCTCAGCATATGAAGGCGGTAAACATTAGGAGCTGTTAATTAGCGCCGCTAAACACGGATGAGTGCGGGCCGACGCTTCCACCGTTAAAAGTTTGAGACGCCAGCGTCCTAACAGGACTGTGCATGAAGTGCGAAACGAAAAGGGAGGAGGGTGACGTGCTGTAGTCGGGGCTGTGGCGTAGCAATGGATTGTGCACAAGGGCCTACGTGGGGGGTGGGCGCACGGGCACTCAGATTTTAAAATAAAATGAACAACTTAAATCCCTGGCACAGTTCATTGTGTTAATAATTCCCAGTTTCAGTGACATGTTTGCACCATCACCAGGCAAGCCCAGTCCAATTCATGATGACAGTACGTATTTGGCAGGCCTGCTGTTTACACGAATTTAGCCTGATCGGATCTACAACACGTCCTAGTCCACCTTACACAGAAGTGTACATTCCCAAATTTGGCGAGCGTAAACGGAAGAAGTTTTGAAGGACGTCACATGAATAATGTAAATGTACATTATTAATGTAAACAATTGTTACTTTGGGCGGCACGGTAGCGCAGTGGGTAGCGCTGCTGCCTCGCAGTTAGGAGACTTGGGTTCGCTTCCCAGGTCCTCCCTGCGTGGAGTTTGCATGTTCTCCCCGTGTCTGTGTGGGTTTCCTCTGACAGTCCAAAGACTTGCAGGTTAGGTGCATTGGCGATCCTAAATTGTCCCTGTGGTGGGCTGGCGCCCTGCCCGGGATTTGCTCCTGCCTTGCACCCTGTGTTGGCTGGGATTGGCTCCAGCAGACCCCCACGACCATGTGCTAGGATATAGAGGGTTGGTGAATGAGTGACTGACAGATTATATTATATTATATTATATTATATTATATTATATTATATTATATTATATTGTATTCTGTGGAGGGCTGGCACCCTGCCCAGGATTTATTTCTACCTTGCACCCTGTGTTAGCTGGGATAGGCTCCAGCATACCCCCGTGACCCTGTAGTTGGATATAGCGGGTTGGACAATGACTGACTGATTATATTATATTATATTATATTATATTATATTATATTATATTATATTATATTCTGCAGGGGGCTGGCACCCTGCCCAGGATTTGTTTCTGCCTTGCACCCTGTGTTGGCTGGGATTGGCTCCAGCAGACCCCCGTGACCCTGTAGTTGGATATAGCGGGTTGGACAATGACTGACTGACTGACTGATTATATTATATTATATT
>JANRMT010028174.1:36362964-36374149 GCA_026402145.1 Polypterus bichir lapradei | reverse complement strand
ATATAATATAATAATATAGCCAACACAGGGCGCAAGGCAGGAACCTATCCCAGGCAGGGCGCCAACCCACCACAGAAACAAAAATCAAAAATATGAAAAATGCATCTACTGAAACAAAAACAAATTAACTCAAACTACATTCTGATACTAGAAAAATAACTATAGAGTTAGATAAATTTCAATAAAAGTTCAGTAGGTATAATAAAACTTGTAGCAGTGTATCAGCAGCAAAAAATATAGGAATACATTTTATTAGGGTTTCAAAAAAACATTAGGGGGCGCGATTAAAACTGTTATGAAAACTCGAGTTGCAAATACTAAAAAGTTGAGAAATGCTGCTCTAGCATGTCATTTAAAGCGCACATTACAAAGTCTCAAAAATGTTGGGAAATTAAGGCACCTTCTAAATAACCAGGATTGTGAGAAATTAATTCATGCATTTATCTCTAGTAGGATTGACTGCTGCAATGCGGTGTTCACTGGCTGTTCAAACTGTTCTTTATACGCCTCCAGTTAATCCAAAATGCGGCTGCAAAAATTATTACAAGAACAAGAAAATACGAACACAGAACTCCAGTTCTTAAATCCTAACTCTGGCTCCCGGTTAAGTTTAGGGCAGATTTCAAAATCTTCCTTTTAACATAAAAAGCCTTAAATGGCCAAGGTCCGGCTTACTTGTCTGAACTTATCATGACTTACAAACCAGAGTGCACATTAAGATCTCAAGATGCCGGCCAGCTTTTGATTCCAAGGATTAATAAAATAACAGCGGGAGGTCGAGCTTTTAGTTACAGGGTCCCTAAATTGTGGAATGGTCTGCCTGCTACTATAAGAGATGCCCCTTCGGTCTCAGCTTTTAAATCCCGACTGAAGACTCACTACTTCAGTTTAGTACACCCTGACTAGAGCTGCTGATTAACTGTACAGACTGCATCTCTGTACATAAGTAACATGATCATTATAATTTGTTACTAACCCTCACCTAATCTGTTTCTCTTCTCGGTACTCAAATGTGGCACTTGGTGCCACTGCCCACCTGCCAAGTTGTTTTGCCTGCCTAAGGTAAAGTCATCTCTGATGGAGGATTGAAGGAATCATCAGGTAGAGGGGTCCTTTCATCAGATTGGCTGGCCCAGCACTGTTTCAGCTGTGGAATGGCCAATAGGGGGAGGCAGCTGGTTAGCCGAGGTCTCCAGGACTCTAAACAAATCTAAATCATATTATGGGATATCATCTACTGTTGCGTTTTGCTTTATAGCTGGTGCTATTATTATCATACTATTGTATTGTATTCCTCAGGTGCTAATGACAGTTTGGCCATCTAACTCTGTGTAGATGATTACTTGTGTTCTGTTCTGTGTATTGTATTGTATTGACCCCCTTTTTTTGACACCCACTGCACGCCCAACCTACCTGGAAAGGGGTCTCTCTTTGAACTGCCTTTCCCAAGATTTCTTCTATTTTTTTCCTACAAGGGTTATTTTTTGTGAGTTTTTCCTTGTCTTCTTAAGGAGTCAAAGCTGTGGGGGCCATCAAAAAACCTGTTAAAGCCCATAGTGGCACTCCTTGTGTGATTTTAGGCTATGCAAACAATACAGTGCATCCAGAAAGTATTCACAGCGCATCACTTTTTCCACATTTTGTTATGTTACAGCCTTATTCCAAAATGGATTAAATTCATTTTTTTCCTCAGAATTCTACACACAACACCCCATAATAACAATGTGAAAAAAGTTTACTTGAGATTTTTGCAAATTTATTAAAAAAAAAAAAAATTGAGAAATCACATGTACATAAGTATTCACAGCCTTTGCCATGAAGCTCCAAATTGAGCTCAGGTGCATCCTGTTTCCCCTGATCATCCTTGAGATGTTTCTGCAGTTTAATTGGAGTCCACCTGTGGTAAATTCAGTTGATTGGACATGATGTGGAAAGGCACACACCTGTCTATAGAAGGTCCTACAGTTGACAGTTCATGTCAGAGCACAAACCAAGCATGAAGTCAAAGGAATTGTCTGTAGACCTCCGAGACAGGATTGTCTCGAGGCACAAATCTGGGGAAGGTTACAGAAAAATTTCTGCTGCTTTGAAGGTCCCAATGAGCACAGTGGCCTCCATCATCCGTAAGTGGAAGAAATTTGAAACCACCAGGACTCTTCCTAGAGCTGGCCGGCCATCTAAACTGAGCAATTGGGGGAGAAGGGCCTTAGTCAGTGAGGTGACCAAGAACCCAATGGTCACTCTGTCAGAGCTCCAGAGGTCCTCTGTGGAGAGAGGAGAACCTTCCAGAAGGACAACCATCTCTGCAGCAATCCACCAATCAGGCCTGTATGGTAGAGTGGCCAGATGGAAGCCACTCCTTAGTAAAAGGCACATGGCAGCCCACCTGGAGTTTGCCAAAAGGCACCTGAAGGACTCTCAGACCATGAGAAACAAAATTCTCTGGTCTGATGAGACAAAATTGAACTCTTTGGTGTGAATGCCAGGCGTCACGTTTGGATGAAACCAGGCACCGCTCATCACCAGGCCAATACCATCCCTACAGTGAAGCATGGTGGTGGCAGCATCATGCTGTGGGGATGTTTTTCAGTGGCAGGAACTGGGAGACTAGTCAGGATAAAGGGAAAGATGACTGCAGCAATGTACAGAGACATCCTGGATGAAAACCTGCTCCAGAGCGCTCTTGACCTCAGACTGGGGCGACGGTTCATCTTTCAGCAGGACAACGACCCTAAGCACACAGCCAAGATATCAAACGAGTGGCTTCAGGACAACTTTGTGAATGTCCTTGAGTGGCCCAGACTTGAATCTGATTGAACATCTCTGGAGAGATCTTAAAATGGCTGTGCACCGATGCTTCCCATCCAACCTGATGGAGCTTGAGAGGTGCTGCAAAGAGGAATGGGCGAAACTGGCCAAGGATAGGTGTGCCAAGCTTGTGGCATCATATTCAAAAAAACTTGAGGCTGGAATTGCTGCCAAAGGTGCATCGACAAAGTATTGAGCAAAGGCTGTGAATACTTATGTACATGTGATTTCTCAGTTTTTTTTATTTTGAATAAATTTGCAAAAACCTCAAGTAAACTTTTTTCATGTTGTCATTATGGGGTGTTGTGTGTAGAATTCTGAGGAAAAAAATGAATTTAATCCATTTTGGAATAAGGCTGTGACATAACAAAATGTGGAAAAAGTGATGTGCTGTGAATACTTTCCAGATGCACTATAAATTGGTGTTTTTCTGGACATTCCACACGTGTAAAGCCATTGGTTATCTTATGTGTGTGCACATCTCTTACTCGTGCACTAATATGGACACAGAGGGGCTGGGGGTGTCTCCTTTTGGCTCTGACAAGCAATAAAAAGTTAGCAAGAATAGACAGAGGAGCAGGAAGAAGGAGAGACAAGGAATACACAGGCACCAAAAAGACTCGTACGGTGAGCACCAGATACCACTACAAACTGCAAGAAGAAACATTATGTCTTTGTGCTTAGCTGATAATATCAAGTCTCCAATCTCCATTTTGCCAATGTGCAACTGTGATAAAAACTATTATGCCTCAGAAATGATGTATAGGTAGGTAGGCCCCCTTTCAGTTACTGTTTTCACTTGAAAGTATGTGTTATACAAAGAAAAAAAAATTACACAATGTCCCCTCAGGGGCTCCGTACTATCACAACTTGCCACCTGCGTTTGATTTTTTTTGGCACATTAAAGATGACATCGAATGAATGACAGTTCAAGCCTGCCCTCTGCTTGCCTTGTTGCGAAGAGGATCAGATGTCCTCTGATAGGAGAAGTGAAGCACAGTAACAGGCAGTTGTGGGTGCAGTTCAGGGGCCTCATGCATAACGCCGTGCGTAGAACTCGCACTATAACATGACGTAAGCACAAAAGCCGAAATGTGCTTACACACAGAAAAATCCAGATGCAGGAATCTGTGCGTACTCCAACTTCCACGTTCTTCCGCTCCATAAATCCCTGTCAGCATGAAAAGTAACGCCCGTGCTGTCCCGCCCCAACTCCTCCCAGAATTACACCTCTTTGAATATGCAAATCAATATAAATTGCCTTCTGTGAAAAGACAATGGGAAAAGCATGGGGGAAAATAGAAGAATTTCAGCGAATACCAAGTGGAGGCAAAGAAAAACGTACTATTTGTTGGTTTAAACGGTGGTATAATCAATGAAAGGAAGTTGATCGAGTGACATAGCATGTCAGAGAAACTCGAAAGCTCAAGTTCACAAAGTCGCACAGTAACCAAAATAAAAAAGAAGTTGTCAGATATCAAAGTCGCCGTGAAAAGGCGAGTTGTAGCCCACCGTCTGAGTGTCACATGACAGCTTATTAGGGTACAGAGAAAAAAAAAATAGGGACAAAGTGGGGAAAAAGCACGAAATGTCAACTTCAATCTCGAAATTTCCACTTTAATCACGTAGTTTATTTTGTCATTTAAGTAGAACATCATAAACTTCATCTTAAAATCATTTAATTTACTAGTTTCTCAAATCCCGTCGTAACTAAAGTAGCACGTTAAATGCTTTGTTTTGTATTTAATCTTCTATGTGCTCTATGTGTGTGAATCACTACATGGTTCCTATACCGGCTCTCCGACAGGACACAGAATCCTTTACATTCATGATATTACAGCTCTCTGAATAACTAAAATACTGAGATGTATACGTGATATCATTTTCATGATGATAGGAGTTAAAGCACGTTATTAAACATGGGAACAAAGTGGCACAGTGATTGTTCATGTCTTACGTAAGATGCTTGCTGCGCCATGCCCGACCTTCGATGAAATAATTCATTATAGCAGTACTGTCTCTTTCAAATGTACTAACCTGCAATTCCTGTCCTTACTTTTCTTTCTCCAAATACCCAATCGCCACACAATCAGCTCTGTAATAGACGTTAAGCCATCTGTAAGCTTACAACGGCGATTCTTCATAACTTTTAAGGAACATTGAAATATCTTCATAGTATGTGTTTAATTATTCTATCCATTTATCCTTTCAGTGTCGCGCCAGCCTCAGCAAATATACAGCGCAAGGCAGGAACAATACGTGAACTTGCTAGCGCTGCAGCACCGTGTCCTCACATGTTTAATTATTAACAATACAGATTATTTAAATGAAGTTAAAGTTTTATCTGTATAATATAATCAACATATTTTGCTGCATTTCATCTTAAAAATTATATCGTCATCATATGTAAATACGCGCTTTATAAAGTGGCTCAGATTGTGTAATATTATAACTGTAGTGTAACTTTACAGTGAGGTAATTATACTAATAAGTACAAACAGTTCTACAAGGTGCAATTGATTGAGTGCGTTTAGAGCTCTTGGGATGAAACTGTTTCTGAACCGCAAGGTCCGTACAGGAAAGGCTTTAAAACGTTTTGCCGTGGCTTTGGCAGCGTGTGCTTGAAGCTGTATACTGATAATTCTCTTTCCGATCAGCTGCTGCTGTGATTCACACTCAGATACAGTGATATAAATACTCCGAGTGGTGCAGTGAGAGTAATATGGAAAAAGATGATCCGCTGTGGCAACCCTTAAAGGGAGCAGCTGAAAGAAGAAGAAGAAAAAAATGGTGCAGTGAGAGGAACAACGCTAAAGCAGTTATGGTATTTGGAATACTATGGCTGTTCCCTGGACCATTATATTGTTACAAATTAATTACAATCAGATGCATTACACCAATAAACAATATGCGGTTAGTTTCAGTGTATTTATAAAGCTGCGTCAGGAAAATAAAAGAGTAACCACACAGGATCGTTAGCACTGCTTTGACGCTGGGTGCCGCCAGTCTGCAAAACAGAGCGGAGAACTTGCGTACGACAAGGTATGAGGTACCGTGGAAAAGTGCGTGGCTTTACACCAAGTGTAGGCTTTATATATCGCGATTTGAACGTGGAAACGTTCTTACGCAACATTTCTGCGCGTACGCACCGTTTATACATGAGGCCCCAGATCTGTGCAGGTCGTGTCTCACTACAGGCCAGGTGAGTGCAGGGATAAGAGAACAAGAGCAGGCATACGTGTGGATCTACGTAAGAAAGAATCTGAGCGTGAGAATAAAACAATTGATGTTTTAGGGCAGGATTACCCCAGAACCCTTACACGATTTTCCAATGTTGTTCTTCATCTTTCCAATGAGTTGCCAGCTGTGGAGTCCACAACTGTGGAGTGCTTCTCTCCTCTGAAGTAACACCAGGAGCAATGGTGACGATGCCACTCTCTGCCATCGTCACCTTTCAGCAAGGCTCAGTGCCCGAGGACTTGGCAGCCTTTCCATCTGTGCTCAAATGTCCTAATAAAGATAGCCCAAGCAGATGAGCAGAGCTAACTAACACAGGGAGACCGATGCCCACAGAGCCCCTCAACACCGAGTTAAGCCCCCCCAGCTCCTATTTCACTATCAGACTAACATCAAGATCTTTTTTTTTGTTATTTCATCTCTAAAATCAAGTTATTTAATCTTCAGTCCTGCAGCCCCACAGCTGGCATCATGCTTGGCAGGCCTCAGCTGATATGGCTCAGTGAATGCCACTGGCAGCCAATGGATATGGCCACTGTCCATCTCTAATTAGGGCACAGCAGCTGAAAATAAACTGACCCAATTCAAACCGTACATAAAACCGAAAAAAGTCAAGATTCACAATTTAAACTAAAACAGGGAATTCTCAAGGGGGCGGCGGGGGGGGGGTCTGCAGTTTGCCAAGAAATTGTGAGCCACATAGTGGGAAATTGAAAAGTTTCAAAGAGGATTAGAAGGTCTTATCAAGTTCTGTAATATATATTTTTAATATCAGCTTGATGTACCATAACATAACAAACCTGTGTGGCGGACTGTCGGGACCCTCTACAGTGGGAGGACCAGGGGGATGTGAGCTTACTCAGGGCATTACCTCACCCCAGAGCGCTAGGTGGCAGCCTACCCCCCGGGTTACAGCCGTGCCTCGGACTCCCACAGGAATTGGGAGTGTGGCGCAGCTCTGTCAGGTTCGGTGGGTGCCTCCTGGGGGAGCTGCAGCACTTCCGCCACACCCAGAAGAAGAAGATCACTGGACACCTGGAGCACCCACGGGTGCCCTGTAAAAGGAGCCAGAGTCGGAGGTGTTGGACAAAGCTTGCCAGGAGGATGGAGAGAAAAGCAAGAGAAAGACAAAGAAGAGCAAGGTGCTTGGGACTGGGTAGGTACAGGTGGGAAACGGGCCGAAAAAAGGGAAAAACAAAATGAAACGTGCGTGTCCTGTGTCTGTCTGTGTCAGGTTTGGGTGGCAAGAGCGCCCTATTCTGAGTAGGGTGGCAGGGTAGCTGGAGTCCATCAAGTACAAGGAAGGAACAACACCTGGGCGCAGGGCTGTGGAGTCGGTAGATAAATCCTTCAACTCTGACTCCTTAGTTACCGGTACTTCTGACTCCCCGACTCGGACTCCTCTCTAGTTAATATGCTAATCTATTTTCCAGGTTGGTTGAAGGAAGGCAACACACACGTCACTTAACGACAGAACTACTGGCTAGGAAGCTGACTCTCCACCATATTGGCCAGTCTGAACCCCTGAACACACACACATCAGGCCATAGCACACACCTCCACCTCCATCATTACACTCGTTTACACTCAAATGAACTTGTTAAACACATTATATCTGAAATAAAATGAAAACGCTTTTTGTAATGTACCATAATCCAGATTACAACTTGTGAATGTCCGGTTGTATATAAACTGGTCTACAAAAAAATATTTTTGTTTGCTTCTGGGAACTTCACAGAAGCTCTTTATTAAGTTTTTTTACACGGATTTCATATATGAAATTGGAATTAAGGTATTCAGGTATTTGAAATAAACATCATTGCCACTTTGACACTTTTGAATATCAATATAATACATCAACACGAGGGGCAGCACGGTGGCGCAGTGCTTCACAGTTAGGAAACCTGGGTTTGCTTCCTGGGTCCTCCCTGTGTGGAGTTTGCATGTTCTCCCCGTGTCTGCGTGGGTTTCCTTCCACAGTCCAAAGACATGCAGGTTAGGTGGATTGGCGATCCGAAATTGTCCCTAGCGTGTGCTTGGTGTGTGAGTGAGTGTGTGCCCTGCGGTGGGCTGGCGCCCTGCCCAGGGTTTGTTGCCTGTCTTGTGCCCTGTGCTGGCTGGGATTGGCTCCAGCAGACCCCGTGAGCCTGTAGTTAGGATATAGCGGGTTGGATAATGGATGGATGGATGTTAGCATAATTTCTTGTGTATAGCCAAATGAAATATTTATTACTGAGATATATATATATATATATGTACTTACTGAATTGATATTTAGTTACCTGAGGTGGGCTGGCACCCTGCCCGGGGTTTGTTTCCTGCCTTGCGCCCTGTGTTGGCTGGGATTGGCTCCAGCAGACCCCCGTGACCCTGTAGTTAGGATATAGCGGGTTGGATAATGGACAGATGGATATCAACACGATATCTGGAGTTTGGACTCTGTCCCACCAAAATTGTTTTGACATTGTTTTTGTCTATTCTGAAAACAAACCAGAAGACGATACCAGAGACACATTAAAGCATGGGCGTTGAACTCCGGGCCTGGTGGGCCGCAGTGGCTGCAGGTTTTCATTCTAACCCTTTCCCTAATCAGTGACCAGTTTTCACTGCTAATTAACTCCTTTTCCTTTCATTTTAATAGCCCTGTTTTTAAGAAATCACTCCTCTGAATTGATTCTTTTCTTCTTTAAATGACAGCCAAACTGAATTGAGACGTGAAACGAGCCAATTAATGACCAGCTAAACTGGGGCTTCAAACTCCTGCCAATTTCACTCCAACCAGTTCTTTAATAAGAAGCCAATTCTTGCTGTTAATTAAACTCGTTATTTAATTCCACGGCTTGTTGTTGCTCTCATTCTGCCACAGCAAACATTTCCAAAACTGTTGATTTTCCTTTTTTCCTAAGTACACCATCAAGATGTTTTGGTGACCTGAGAGATCAACTTTACTGAGGCCCTCGCCTTTGTTTATGTTCAGATGACGTGGTTAGCTGGTGATGTGGTGGCTTGTTTTGTGGCTCATTATTGTTTTGCCCCTCATTAAGGAAAAAGAAAGAACTTAGGGGTCTGAGTCAAGTTAATTAAAACAAAGGCAAAACAAGTTAATTAGCGGCAAAAACTGGTCACTAATGAAGAAGATGGTTAGAATGAAAACCTGCAGCCACTGCGGCCCTCCAGGACTGGAGTTCGACACCCGTGCGTTAAAGCATATTTATGTCAATTTACCTCAATACAAAAGTGAGGTCACTCTTGCCCTTGTACAGCATATCCGTCTCTCTTTGCAAGAACCAACAGTAGTCACCCATCATGCTCGGAGTGAATTTTCCCCGATACTGGTTTTCCATCACCGTTATATTTTGATGAAATCTTTCCCTATGCTCATCTCTGACATCGCTTAGATTTGGTGGAAAAAAGTCGAGATGAGAATGTAAACAAGGCATCTTCAGTGACATTCTGGCTCCTGTAAGCTAATATACTTTCAGCAGGTTCTCCACAAGCTCAGCATTATCCTCTGCTCTGTGACTGTCAAGAAAATTCTGGACAACCTGCGCGAATGAGGGTGCTGATTCAGTGGGCTTCAGTTTCCTTGTGAACTCATCATCAAGCGTCAGTTCACGGATTTCAGGGCCAATATAAACACCTTCCTTCATTTTGGCTTCACTTTTCTCGAGACCAAACTTATTTCTTAAATGCTGAAACGCATCACCTTTACTGTCCAGTCACCCTAGTTGTCCAAGACCTGGAACATCATAACTAAAAAACGGGACGTGCTGCTCGATGAAAAAGGTTTTCAGATTTTGAGTCAGCAAGTGAAATTTGAAACAATCCCAGTAGCAAAATGCTTGTTGACCAGTATAATAGCTCAGCTGAACTTCACACTAGTAGTGACACAACTATGCACAGAAATAAAACGCAAAGAGTAGACAACAAAGTCATTTCGCATTTCGCATCATTCTTATGCACAAAACATGGATTTACACAATAAAAGATCATACACTATGAGAATCTGTGGTCCTGCAACAGCTAAAGCAACGACAAGTTGAATTTCAAAGAATACACAATACGGTCAGGGGTATATTTATGATCACGGAGAAGCGATGCAAATTTTAACAGGCAACAAGAAAGGTAATGTATATATTCCGAGAATTACATTAGACACCAAAGGAGATCGTGATATGCCATTCGTATTAAAATGTTTACAGTTTACTGTGAGAATAGCTTTTGTTATGACAATCAATAAATCACAGGGACAAACATTCGAAAAAGTCTGATTATTTATTAGAGAAACAGAAACAATAGTCACTCACGGGCAGTTATACGTTGCAGTGTCACAATGTGCCTCCAAAAAAACTTGTTTTTATATGAAGCTTTAAAGTAAAAATGCAAATAATGAAATTGAAAGTTCCAAAGAAAAAAAAATGTTAAAATTGTATACCCGATTAACCAAACACAGGGGTTGGCAAGCAAAGCGAGCAGGGGGTGAAGCCCCCTAGTTTTTATAAAAGTAAAGTTGAATAAAACGGACTCTGGAGCTGCCTGAATAAAAGGTAAAGTAACACTTCTGGTTAGCAGATGTAGATTAAAAGATGAGAGAAATCTACTAGTATGCAAAATTTGGTTGACATAAATGAAAGCGTACTCAGGTTATCATGTTTACATACACAGACACACACACAGACATAATTCCAAAAATGGTATTTTTGGACTCAGGGAGGTATAAGACATCGAGATTCATAAAAATCTCGACATTGAATCTTCCTTAACCTGCAATTGCTGAGCGCTTTGAGTAGTGAGAAAAGCGCTATATAAATGCAAAGAATTATTATTATTATTATTATTGGATGACTACAATACTTTCCCTATACTTTGAATACGAGAAAGTAAAAATCTGGCAAATCAAAAGTAGTGAGATACAGTAGGTGCGAAAGGTGCTGTGGAATAGTCACAGATAGATAGATAGATAGATAGATAGATAGATAGACAGATAGATATGAAAGGTACTATATGATAGATAGATAGATAGATAGATAGATAGATAGATAGATAGATAGATAGATAGATAGATAGATAGATAGAGTGAAAGGCACTATGTAATAGATAGATAGATAGATAGATAGATAGATAGATAGATAGATAGATA
>JANRMT010028174.1:36317957-36336515 GCA_026402145.1 Polypterus bichir lapradei | reverse complement strand
ATATATATATGTGTATATATATATATATATATATATATATATATCTAGTGCTTTTCATATCTATTTTTCTATCTTTTATATAATGTCTTTCCTTTCTATCTATATGCCTATGTATTGAAAGAATCAAATTATACAGTACATTTTGCTATTTAAAATAAAAACAGTTGGCTATTTGAAGAGCTTTATGACTGCAGCACAAGAAGACACTCTACAGTACAAACAGCAGATCTGTGTAATTGATTGTCTTAGTCACGTGGTCACATTTGATTGCTGGCGTCCTTGAAAGGCGCTATAAACTACTGAGGCACTATTAATCTTTCTCTGAGGATTGTATTACTGCACCCTAACTTTCTCCAATACATTTTTTGATTCTCAATTAAAATAGAGAAGAACTCTCCTCCTTATTCCTCTCCAGCCTGTTAACGGTTCAAGTCTATTAGAATGTCAGAATTGTCAAAAGTGTGAAAACTTTTTCATAAAATAACAAGCCCTGCAATTAAGACTAGAACGGGAACTTAAGGCAATCTGCACATTTCCGATGAGAAATGTTGGACTGATTTATATATATATTTTTTCTTAAAACAGTTTGACATCTGCAGATTTTTTGATAGAGCTGTAATATCAGTCCATATGGCGCGGCTCCTTAATTGTTAGTTTTTTGAAAAAATGTGTGGCAGAGGGAAAAGAAAGGAGTGTGAGGAAATAAAATGACAGAAGGCTGGGATCTCTTCAACAGCGCTGACAAGGAGCAATAAGAGAATTCATCAGTGTTAGGGGGCAGAGCCGTATTAACAGGTGATTACTGACAACATGACTTGTAAAGCTCCAGACTTTTTTTTCTCTCTCTCTCTATACTGGGAATATGAATTTCTTGTCAAGTCAGGCGCTAAGGAACAGCACAAGCAGAACTGGTCCATCGTGCTGGACTGTTAACCCCATCTCTAAAATTCTGTGGCTGGGGATGCCGCCATTAAAGCCATACAACAAACGTGAATCTCTGGTTTGTCATGATGGACACCGGATATCTCAGCATGGATTAATGAACAGAGCTGCAGACAGAGCTCTGACCAGGGAGGAAACAGTGCAAACCTATGTCAGAACACAACTTTCAGGACAGTGAACACCACGAAGGTCCCAACGCCATTCCAGGATGTGCTTTTAAGATCTGTGCTGGGGCGCTTGCACCGGTGTTCATGGTGATATTGAATCTCTCCTCAACACAGTCTGTCATACCATCATGCTTTAAAGGGTCCACCATTGTCTATGCACCAAAGAAGTGAAATCCAGCCTGCCTGAATAACTGCTACCCTGCTGCACTAACACCCATAGCAATGAGATGTGTTGTGAGGTCGATTAAGAATCACGTATGCTCTTCACCATCCAAAGGACTGGATCCATTACAGTTTGCCTGTCACTCCAGTAGATCCACAGGGGATGCCATCACCTTGATCCTTCATACAGTGCTGGCCCACCTCACCAACAACAGAGGGAATTATGTGCGAATGCTATTTATAGACTATGATTCAGGATTTAACATGATAAACCCCTCCAAGTTCATTACCAAGTTTAGGGACCTACGGCTGTGCACTTCATTCTGCAGCTGGGTTTTTAACTTCCCAACAGGTGGTTCAAGTGGGTGGCCACTCCTCATCATCATCAACTCACCCTCAACACAAGGGCTCCACCGGGCTGGGTGCTCAGTCCTCTGACTGCCTGGCTGTATGTGACTCTAACGTAAGGTGACCATCCGTCCCCTTTTTCCGGGGACAGTCCCCGTTTTCGGACAACTGTCCCCACTCAGAAACCCGTTTTGTCCCCGGTTTAAGATTTCGTCCCCGGTTTCAGCTGGTTCACTTTTTTGAATGTATCTCATCACCAGGATAATTTGAACTCGGCGTGCGTGCGCGGTGTTTTGACGGAGGTTATGCTTTACCGCATCCTGCAACTTTGGCAAGAAATCACGTGATAAGCTTTCGCTTTGTATTTAGTCTACGCTCCTCTAGCCCCCACCCCCCATGTCCCCGGATTGGCCAAAAAAATTCTGGTCACCTTATTCTAGCGTCATCATCAAGCTGTGGTAGGCCTGATCTCTAACAACAATGTGTGGAGAGCCGGGTGTCACAAGGGTGTCAGGGCAGCAGTCTACTCCTGAATCCCAATGGGACAAAGGAGAGGGCTGAAGTAGAGCCCTATGATTTCCACGATGCGCATAAAAACAGAAATGTGAGGAATTTAGAGACTGATGGGGTGATAAATAATAATAAATTAAACGATTGTAGTTCTATCATGCAAATACCATTTTCTAGTTTGTTGTTTTTCAACTGAACACAATTCTTTGTTTAAATCCAGTCGTGCCTCTATCTGTTTGTGCGCGTGTTTCTTGCACGTTTTCTCGTTAAAAGCACACAAATTAGCCAGCCACACGAGACAGACCAGTATCAGATACCCTTACTACGTTGAAAAAATTAAATCACGAGTTTAACTGAACAATTGAGGGTACAACAATATCCCGGCGACTTTTACAAAACTTTTCTGCAAGTTTTGCCAGCATACCATAGACTGGACATGGAAAGATGCTTGCAATGACTGAGCCAAATCTAAAACCCATCTCAAGAACAAGGAGAAATGAAAATCAAAACAGGTAACAACAGAGGAAACAACAAAACCGTCAGATGTAAGACGCCAGTTTGTGGCCATGCGAGTCGGACATATCGCTCGAGAATAGGACGGAGAAGCGCCCTTTGTTTGTTAAGTGTTGTAAACAGGGAGGGGCGCTGCCAGAAAATGAGAGCCGCCTTTGACAAACTCATTTGCCCCGTGTCTTTGAACAACATGTGGACGCCGTTCATTGAAAGATTTATGGCAATACAATTTACGTTGTAGTTGATGAAACCACTGATAGCCGAGACCACATACAGTAGTTGTCATCATAGTGATTGGCGAGCAAACATTTCGCTGCACGGTAATTCTTTTATCTAGCCTTCCTCTTGTGTTAGGGTCTGCACCGACCCGTTTTAAATTTTAAATGCATACAAGAATCACATAAATTTGTTTATTGCATCAAGGCTTTTTGACTTTGTCAAACAAAATAAAGCAAAATAAAAATATTTTTACTAAATTATAAAATGCTCTGGCTGAAATTATGACCTTTGTGTTGTTAGGGTCGGTTTCGACCCAGTTATGATAATACAATGATAAAGCAATAATTAGAGCCAAAACTGAAATCCTAAGTGCACTGTCAGCTGACACACTGACAACCAGCTCCTCTCCTAATCATGTGAGCTTTCTCATTTTGCGTGGCTTTCCAGTATACCTGCACAAAAACAAAACAAACAAAGACTTGCATGTCCAGACATGTGAGGTGAATTGACTCATTTGATTGGCCATTTGACTTGCAGAGTGCACATTTACAATCTGCAGCATGCAAAAATGAGAAGAAGATTTACAGTGAGCCAAGTTCTGGATCATATTTTTGGTGAAAATGAAGGAGAGGACACAGAGCAGCATAGCGATCCAGATGTGCAGGTATCTGAGGAGGAAGACAATGTGGAGTATCATCCAGAAGACACAGACACATCTGATGAGTCGGATGAGGAGGTCACTGGTGCTGAAGCTGCTCCTGCTGAAAGATTCAAGTCCAAAAATGGTAAGATCTTTTGGAGCTCAGTACCTCATGATGCACATGGCAGGGCAGCTGCTGTGAAATGTCATCAAAATGACCCCTGGAATCACAAGGTTTGCTCTGACCAGAGTCAGGGACATCAAGACATGTTTTGAGCTATTTATGCCATTGTCACTAAAAAGAATCATCATTACTATGAGGAGTTGGGAAATTGTCAAGCCACACATTAGGCGAAGGGAACAGGTGCCCCTGAGACCCAGACGCTGCAGCCTTTGTCAGACAGCTGCAGAGCTCACCCAGCACTCCATCCTCACCATCAGCAACACAGAGAGAATCTGCATCAGCATCCTCCTCAGCCAGCCCTGCCTCAACCCCAGTCAGGCCGCCTGATTTGAAAAGAAAGAGGTGTCAGGTCTGCCCAAGTAGTAAGGACAGAAAGACAAATGTATTGTGTTTCAACTGCAAGAAATATCTCTGCAAAGAACACACAAAAAGGGTCACTTTTTGCCACACATGCCTCTAAACACACACATACACAAGCATGTTCTTGCACACAGAGGTTTTTACTCTCATTTAGCTTTGTATTAGTTTTGGAACTTGTAATTGATTTCTATTTGTTTGATTTTCTTGATTGGTTTTTGTTTATTTGACCATGCAAATATATATTTTGTGTCATGACCTGTTCTGCTTTTCATTTTTTTCAGTTTATATTAAAGTTCTATTGCTGAAAAAAATATTTTTTTGCCTTTTCTTGATGTAAATACAGTGGCTTGCAAAAGTATTCGTCCCCCTTGAACTGTTCCACATTTTGTCACATTACAGCCACAAACATGAATCAATTTCATTGGAATTCCACGTGAAAGACCAATACAAAGTGGTGTACACTTGAGAAGTGGAACGAAAATCATACATGATTCTAAACATTTTTTACAAATAAATAACTGCAAAGTGGGGTGTGCGTAATTATTCAGCCCCCTTTGGTCTGAGTGCAGTCAGTTGCCCATAGACATTGCCTGATGAGTGCTAATGACTAAATAGAGTGCACTTGTGTGTTATCTAATGTCAGTACAAATACAGCTGCTCTGTGACGGCCTCAGAGGTTGTCTAAGAGAATATTGGGAGCAACAACACCATGAAGTCCAAAGAACACACCAGACAGGTCAGGGATAAAGTTATTGAGAAATTTAAAGCAGGCTTAGGCTACAAAAAGATTTCCAAAGCCTTGAACATCCCACGGAGCACTGTTCAAGCGATCATTCAGAAATGGAAGGAGTATGGCACAACTGTAAACCTACCAAGACAAGGCCGTCCACCTAAACTCACAGGCCGAACAAGGAGAGCGCTGATCAGAAATGCAGCCAAGAGGCCCATGGTGACTCTGGACGAGCTGCAGAGATCTACAGCTCAGGTGGGGGAATCTGTCCATAGGACAGCTATTAGTCGTGCACTGCACAAAGTTGGCCTTTATGGAAGAGTGGCAAGAAGAAAGCCATTGTTAACAGAAAACCATAAGAAGTCCCGTTTGCAGTTTGCCACAAGCCATGTGAGGGACACAGCAAACATGTGGAAGAAGGTGCTCTGGTCAGATGAGACCAAAATGGAACTTTTTGGCCAAAATGCAAAACGCTATGTGTGGCGGAAAACAAACACTGCACATCACTCTGAACACACCATCCCCACTGTCAAATATGGTGGTGGCAGCATCATGCTCTGGGGGTGCTTCTCTTCAGCAGGGACAGGGAAGCTGATCAGAGTTGATGGGAAGATGGATGGAGCCAAATACAGGGCAATCTTGGAAGAAAACCTCTTGGAGTCTGCAAAAGACTTGAGTCTGGGGCGGAGGTTCACCTTCCAGCAGGACAACGACCCTAAACATAAAGCCAGGGCAACAATGGAATGGTTTAAAACAAAACATATCTGTGTGTTAGAATGGCCCAGTCAAAGTCCAGATCTAAATCCAATCGAGAATCTGTGGCAAGATCTGAAAACTGCTGTTCACAAACGCTGTCCATCTAATCTGACTGAGCTGGAGCTGTTTTGCAAAGAAGAATGGGCAAGGATTTCAGTCTCTAGATGTGCAAAGCTGGTAGAGACATGCCCTAAAAGACTGGCAGCTGTAATTGCAGCAAAAGGTGGTTCTACAAAGTATTGACTCAGGGGGCTGAATAATTACGCACACCCCACTTTGCAGTTATTTATTTGTAAAAAATGTTTGGAATCATGTATGATTTTCGTTCCACTTCTCACGTGTACACCACTTTGTATTGGTCTTTCACGTGGAATTCCAATAAAATTGATTCATGTTTGTGGCTGTAATGTGACAAAATGTGGAAAAGTTCAAGGGGGCCGAATACTTTTGCAAGCCACTGTATCTATGGGTCAAAATTGACCCGTAACACCATAGATGTCACTTTAGTTATTAATATTAAAATGAAAAAACAAATAAAACAAATTTATTTATTAAGAGATGTGTTCTTTACCCCTCAGTATTAGTCAGGTAACACAACAACCTTTTATTTATTAATATGATTCTCTTCAGGTTCATTTTACCATTTTTTTAAATTGAAATCAAGGGGTATACTGACAAAAAAAAAGGCCCAGAGGCCCACACCAAAAGTATTAAAACCAACATTTTCATGGATAAGGAAGCCTAACAAGGTAACCAAGAGATGAGAAACAAATTGGATGATAGCTTATTGTTTTTAGTGTATTTTATAGCTGATTTAATACATGGGTCAAAACCGACCCGTTAATATAAGAGATGATAACAGAAAGCACACAAGAGGAAAGCTAGGCAGTTCTAATTGTATGTAATGTATTTACTGTGAATCATTTAACCAATTAAATTATACTGGTATTTAGCCAGTATTAACAGTCTTTCCTGTTAAAAAATGTTATTAATGAACAGCCCTGGTTGTTAACGGGTTCCCTTTTAAAAATGAACAACAATGTTACTGGTGTGGCGTGTGGCTGGGGGTGGCACCCAGCTGGGATGCCCAGAAGGACCGGAGGAGGGATTACGCCTCCTCCAGACCACGTGTTTGGCGACCACCCTGGTTTGCTTTGGAGCTCAACCCTATAGGGGCCCGTGGCCACCGCCAGGGAGCGCCCCAATGCTTGAGGAGCTCTGGCCCTCAGCACTTCCGCCACACCCGGAAGTGCTGGGGGGGGGGGGGGAGACCAGGGACACTCGGAGTGCTTCCGGGTGCGCAGCCAGTACTTCTGCCACACTGGGGAGTGCCGGCGAAAGCTAATTGGGAGGCACCTGGAGCACATCTGGGTGATTATAAAAGGGGCCACCTCCCTCCATTGGAGGGCTGGAGTCGGGTGGAAGAAGGACAAAGTCTTGGAGGAGAGGAGTAGAGGCGGCCTGAAGAGAAGTGAGAGGCATTGTGAGGCCTGGACTTTGGGGGAGTTTTGGGGTTGTGTGTGGCACTTCTAAATATTAGTAGCTGTGTAATAAATGTGTGGTGGTGCCTGTCTGTGTCCAGGCTGTCTTCCACACTGGATTTAATAAATGTTTTGCGTCCCGGTGATGAGGCACGTAAGGTCCACATTTGACTTTTCTGTTATAAACTCGGCCCCTACTAACCTGGGCAGAAGAGCAGGCTTCTCCTCAGATGCAACAAGCCATTACAAGTGGGTCTCTCTTTCTTTTTTTTCTGTTTAATTTCCCGGTTTGGCGTCTTGTAGATTAGTTCGCTTTTGCTTTGTCATTATTTATTTTAAGATATGCAGCAGATTAAGCTACAAATGTAGTGATGCCTGCGGTGGGCTGGCGCCCAGCCCGGGGTTTCTTCCTGACTTGCGCCATGTGTTGGCTGGGATTGGCTCCAGCAGACCCCCGTCACCCTGTAGTTAGGATATAGCGGGTTGCATAATGGATGGATGGATGGGTGTAATGATGCATGTTTTCAATCTGTAACCATTTAAGGTTAAAGAATCATTAGAAATAGTTTACCTAATTACAGGAACTGAAGACCAGCACTTTATGGCAGATGTTATCTTTATGGAGAGCTGCAACTTTTCCACCTTTTCATAGGCAGCAGCACTTCAGTCCCTTCACAATAACCAGTTGCATCTTAATGACATTTTAGCAGTGGTTACCCACAATGCATCATTCTGTCTGAAAGCATACCAGGAAGTTTTAAAAGAGGTTCTGCCTAACCGTGCGTATTCAACCTGCTTGTGTCATGTCATCAGTTTGGTGGGAGAGACCTGACAGCATTATAAATATTTTAGTGAGGCTGCGTCACTAGTGTTGTAGGTAAAGTCTGCCTTCCTCAAGAAGCCTGCCAGGAACCCCCAAGGCAGGAAACACCATGTGGGACAGCAGGTTCAAATCAGTAGGGTAACTCGCTGAACATGTTCACCTCTACAAAAGGTTCTTTCCGGTCGAGAACACACCAGCTCAGGCTGTAACAAATATCCTAGGCCCAAAAAGTGAAGTTAACCTTCACCTCAGAAGGATGATTCAAACTAGTAACAGCTCTGACAATTGTGGAGGGCACTCACCGTCTGTCCTACTGCAGTCTCAGCATACAGCAACATGGAGGATCTGGGCTCCTACCTGATAAATGGAACTGCAATTTAAGGTTCACTTGTGCCAGTGTGCCGTTTCATTAAAAGGAATGGAAAGTGCCATTTCATTATTGTTTGATTTGTTGTAGCTGTTACTACATCCATCCATCCATTATCCAACCCGTTATATCCTAACTACAGGGTCACGGGGGTCTGCTGGAGCCAATCCCAGCCAACACAGGGCACAAGGCAGGAAACAAACCCTGGGCAGGGCACTAGCCCACCACAGGGCACACACACACACTAAGCACACACACTAGGGACAATTTAGAATCGGCAATGCACCTAACCTGCATTCTTACAACAAAAAAAAATGTAAAAACCCAAAAATCTGCAATCAAGGAAAAATAAAACGGTGAAAACTGAAGGAATTTGTGAAAAAATAAAACGGATTCCATAGGGCCCTACTGAAGGGAGAAAACACCAGAGGTGCTACCAACCCTTCAGAGTTAACAGATGGACACCTCGGTTAGAGTGACCTGACCTGGTCCAAGCACATCGACACCTTGGTGAAGTAGGCACAATGACGTCTTCACCACCACAGGGATTTTAGGCATCCCTCCCAATTACTCAAGAACTTCTACATACCCACCATTGGAAGTATCCTTTCAATGGTGGAGAGCTCAGAAGAAAATACAAGCAAGTGACGATTCCTAGGTTTCCAAACCCAAGTCAGACAGAAATTGATTGGACAAGAGAGTCTTCAAACACTTCTTGGACATACTGAGGAAGTCTGAATTTCAAATGAAGATGGGAAGCTAATTCCTCCACCTAGGAGCAACATATGAAAAGTGTCCGGATTGAGGCATCACCAGACGCCATACTACAGCAGGCCTGACTTGGTGAGAAGGAGCACTAGACCTCACAAATGTCTCCATATACTGTACATACTGTTGGTGCAGAGCCATTGACTACTTTGTAAGGAAACGTCAAGGATTTTAACTTAATATGTGAGTGACATGTGCCCACCTCAGCTGGTTGAACCCCAGACAAGTTGCTGCATTTAGAATTTTCGACAGTAGCTCGGTAACACAAGTCAGTATTCCTGCCAGAAGACACATGCACTACTCTAGATGTTTAAAGACCAAAACCTGGACCCGGTGTACCACATTCTCCATCAGATACAGTCTGATCATGTGGATGTTGTATAGAGAGAATCAGCAAGACCCAGAGAGACAGTTACAGCATGGTCAGTGAAGGACAGCTGGTCTTTGATCACCACCCAAAGGGGATCTCTTCCCAAAATGTCATTCTGTCATCTCTGTAACATTGCCCACCTTTGTCCAATTCTGTCCTTTAATGATGCTTAAACTCTGGTTCATCGTTTCATAACGTCTTGTATTGATTACTGTAATTCCCTCTTCATCGCCCTCCCTGCAAAATCTATACAGAAGCTACAGTGGTCCTCACCCACACATCTCCCCTGTTCTCTCCCAACTTCGCTGCTTCCTGGTTCCATCAAGGAATACAGGTGCTGGTCATAAAATTAGAATATCATGACAAAGTTGATTTATTTCAGTAATTCCATTCAAAAAGTGAAACTTGTATATTAGATTCATTCATTACACACAGGCTGATGTATTTCAAATGTTTATTTCTTTTAATTTTGATGATTATAACTGACAACTAATGAAAGTCCCAAATTCAGTATCTCGGAAAACTAGAATATTGTGAAAAGGTTCAATATTGAAGACACCTGGTGCCACACTCTAATCAGCTAATTAACTCAAAACACCTGCAAAAGCCTTTAAATGGTCTCTCAGTCTCGTTCTGTAGACTACACAATCATGGGGAAGACTGCTGACTTGACAGTTGTCCAAAAGACGACCATTGACACCTTGCACAAGGAGGGCAAGACACAAAAGGTCATTGCTAAAGAGGCTGGCTGTTCACAGAGCTCTGTGTCCAAGCACATTAATAGAGAGGCAAAGGAAGGACAAGATGTGGTAGAAAAAAGTGTACAAGCAATAGGGATAACCGCACCCTGGAGAGGATTGAGAAACAAAACCCATTCAAAACTGTGGGGGAGATTCACAAAGAGTGGACTGCAGCTGGAGTCAGTGCTTCAAGAACCACCACGCACAGACGTATGTAAGACATGGGTTTCAGCTGTCGCATTCCTTGTGTCAAGCCACTCTTGAACAAGAGACAGCGTCAGAAGCATCTCGACTGGACTGCTGCTGAGTGGTCCAAAGTTATGTTCTCTGATGAAAGTAAATTTTGCATTTCCTTTGGAAATCAAGGTCCCAGAGTCTGGAGGAAGAGAGGACAGGCACAGAATCCACATTGCTTGAGGTCCAGTGTAAAGTTTCCACAGTCAGTGATGGTTTGGGGTGCCATGTCATCTGCTGGTGTTGGTCCATTGTGTTTTCTGATGTCCAAGGTCAATGCAGCCGTCTACCAGGAAGTTTTAGAGCACTTCATGCTTCCTGCGGCTGAAGAACTTTATGGAGATGCAGATTTCATTTTCCAACAGGACCTGGCACCTGCACAAAGTGCCAAAACTACCAGTACCTGGTTTAAGGACCATGGTATCCCTGTTCTTGATTGGCCAGCAAACTCGTCTGACCTTAACCCAATAGCAAATCTATGGGGTATTCTGAAGAGGAAGATGCAATATGCCAGACCCAACAATTCAGAAGAGCTGAAGGCCACTATCAGAGCAACATGGGCTCTCATAACACCTGAGCAGTGCCACAGACTGATCGACTCCATGCCACGCCGCATTGCTGCAGTAATCCAGGCCAAAGGAGCCCCAACTAAATATTGAGTGCTGTACATGCTCATACTTTTCATGTTCATACCTTTCAGCTGGCCAACATTTCTAAAAATCCTTTTTTTGCATTGGTCTTGATTGATATTCTAATTTTCCGAGATACTGAATTTGGGACTTTCATTAGTTGTCAGTTATAATCATCAAAATTAAAAGAAATAAACATTTGGAATACATCAGTCTGTGTGTAATGAATGAATCTAATATACAAGTTTCACTTTTTGAAAGGAATTACTGAAATAAATCAACTTTGTCATGATATTCTAATTTTATGACCAGCACCTGTATATATATATATATATATATATATATATATATATATATATATATACACAGTATATATAGTTAGTTTGAGGGTACATTAGCTGAGTATAAATTACGTGTGCTACTGCCGAGTATAATGCTGATCCCTGTGCACTCACTCACTCACTCGCTGCCATAGCACATGGCTAATTTCACCTCCAAGCAGAATGCATGCACAATTATCCATGCTGCGCCTCAGTGGAACAAAACAACCCCTAAAGGAGCACTCCGCCTTTCCCAATTTGTGTGAGAAAACATGAGACCCTGTAAAATAATGGTAATAATGAAAAAACTATTACTTTTTACAAGGTATTTCTATCTACTTCATGGAAGAAAAAGCATGAAGCATCTCCATAAATATAAATATGTGCTGACTCCATGGATTTCCAGCCTGCGTGGCTAATTGCACCTGCCAGATGAAGAATGACATTCAAAAAATACTGCACGGCACTGCCAATCAGCACCATGAAGACTCCGTGCCCGCAATGATAGTTTTTGGTGAGTTTCCTAAACAGTTCAAAGTCACAGCAAATGATCACTTGTCTTTACTCACTGACCATTGTCCATGGTCCTGTATTTGCCTGCTTTGCTCAATGACCACTCTGCACGATCGTAAATCAACTTTGCTGCTGTCTTCTGGACTTTCTGTAGTGCTGCTATGTCTTTTCTTTTGTGATATGGAGACCATAACTGCACACAGTACTCCACAGGAGTCCTCACTAGGGCACTATATAACTTAAGCATAACTCCCTTTGACTTGTACTCTACATGTTGTTTTGTATAACATCCTATTAGCCTACTTAATCACGTCAGTAAATTAGCTGGATATCAAAGATTCCATTACAACTTGAAGATCCTTCAAGCTTCACACATCCCATTGTGTTGGCAATGTGTGACACTTTACATTTACTTTCTTTAAATTTCATTGGCCACAAATCTGACTGAGTCTGCATTCTGTTCTTATTCTTCTATAATGTTTTTGCTGATCCTACATTATGTGCCATTTCATCTCATTTGTTATCATCTACAGTCAGGGCCAAAAGTTCTGAGAATGAGCCAAGTGTTGGTTTCCAAAAAATGTTGCTGCTTCAGTGTTTTTAGATCTTTTTGTCGGATGTTTCTACGGTATATTGAAGTATTATTACAAGCATTTCATATGTTTCAAAGGCTTTTATTGACAATTGCATTATGTTTATGCAAAGAGTCAATATTTGCAGTGTTGGCCCTTCTTTATTTTTAAAAAATCTCTGCATAGCCCTGGCATGCTGTCTGCCAATCTACTTCTGGGCCAAATCCTGACTGATGGCAGCCCATTCTTGCATCATCAATGCTTGGAGTTGGTCAGAACTGGTGGGTTTTTGTTTGTCTACTCACCTCCTGAGGACTGGCCACAAGTTCTCAATGGGATTAAGGACTGGGAAGTTTCCTAGTCATGAACCCAAAATGTCAATGTTTTGTTCTTCAAGCCACTTAAGTTCTCACATTCACCTCGTGGCCCGTTACTCCATCATGCTGGATTGTTCATTGTTGGTCACCGAACTGTTCCGGGATGGTTGGGAGAAGTCGCTCTCGGAGGATGTTTTGGTCCCACTTCTTTATTCATTGAGAACTTGTGGTCAGTCCTCAAGAGGCAGGTGGACACATTTAAAAACCATCAATTCTGATCAATTCCAAGCATTGATGATGCAAGAATGGGCTGCCGTTAGTCAGGATTTGGCCCAGAAGACAGCATGGCAGGGTGAATTGCAGAGTTCAGGAAAAATGAAAGAAGGGCCAACACTGCAAATCAGGGCTGTGGAGTCGAGGAGTCAGAGACAATTTTGTGTACCTGGAGTCGGGGTCTGAGTCTGCCAAGAACTCCTAATAAATTTAAATTATAATGAAAAAAAAAAATACAGTAAGTTCAAATGTCCCATTTCACAAACAATAGTCCTAATTAAGCACTTCTCTGATGTAAGAATAAAGCCCAGCGCATAGTTGTGTTACTACTAGTGTGAAGTTCAGCTGAGCTATTATACAACCTGACATTCACATATTGTAATCTGGATTATCACACATTACAAAAAGCGTTTTCATTTTATTTCAGATATAATGTGTTTAGCAAGTTCATTTGAGTGTAAACAAGTGTAATGATGGAGGTGGAGGTGTGTGCTATGGCCTGATGTGTGTGTGTTCAGGGGTTCTTGTCTTTTGTTCAAACTGGCCAATACGGTAGAGAGTCAGCTTCCTAGCCTGTAGTTCTGTGGTTAAGTTAAGGTTCAACCAACCTGGAAAATAGATTAGCATATTAAATAGAGAGGAGTCCGAGTCAGAAGTACCAGAAACTAAGGAGTTGGAGTTGGATTTATCTACCGACTCCGCAGCCCTGACTCTTTGCATAAACTTAATGGAATTGTCAATTTGAAACTTATGAAATGCTTGTAATTCTACTTCAGTATACCACAGAAACATCTGACACAAAGAACGAAAAACACTGAAGCAGCAAACTTTGTGAAAACCAACACTGGTGTCATTCTCAAAATGTTTGGCAACGACTGTACAAACGTAACCAGCTTCTTATGGCATTAAAGCAACGGAGGTCCATAAAGCCATTTACAGGACTTTGTAGGCACAAACACAACAAATGAGGCAGCAAAGCCAAATGGAAAGACCCTTCAGACCTGCATCTATCTACACCTTGTACCTTGCTCTCTTATTGCTCCTCAGCCCAAGTAAGCACTCATTCATCCTCCACTCGATTCCATATTTCATGAAGCAATGGCCACTGGCCTCTGTTTTTTATAGGATGCCAGGATTACTTCTGACATCTCTTCTAGTCTTCCTGAAAAATATCTCCAGGTTAGGCACAGCCCTACAAAACCCTTGGAGGTGGTCTACCCAGAGCTCCCTCTGGTTGGCTCCAGGTATCCCTGCAAGACAACTGGATCATTTTGAACCAAAGGGCCAGAGAAACCTGCAGTGGCCTCAATAGCAGCCAGCAGGTACAGGGCTGGTGAACGTGAACTCTTTTACTGTGCACTCCACCCTCTCCTTCCACTTTATTTACACCCCTTAAGTAATTCAAGCCTGCTGAGGCAGTTATGACTGGCCTTTTGTTTGGGATGTGTTCCAGCACCGGTCAATACATGTTTCTAATGCAATACACATATATATATTGTAAAAAACGAGAAGACACAGCATAAAGGGTTAGGGTTTCCGGCCCCGTATACTGTAAACAAAAGTTATTTCCACAAAACAGGTCAAAATATATAAACATGAACGTTCATTTGCACGACGCCTTCACAGGCGTCGGCGGCCATTTTATAGAGGAGGAGCCGGAAGTGGAGGAATGCTGGGAAGGAGGCGTGAGGGATGACGGGATTGCTGATGTCAGGGAAGATGGCGGAGGAAGGGCGGAAGTGGACGTACTGCGGGCAGGTTATGATGGCGGAGCGTCTTTTTTCCTGAAAGAGAGAGCAGAAAGGTTAGTACCCCGCCATTCCCTGCCGGCGAACGTCTTTCGAAGCGGTTTCAGGTCCGTCTGCGGCCTCCTACTCGCGCATGCGTGACAATATATATATGATTGAAATAGTTTTTACTGTCAAATAATGCAAAGAGTACGCGACACGTGTTTCGCCCTAATTCTGGGCTCATCAGGCGTACACACTCACTGCACCCCCTCTCGGGAATTGAACCTCGGGCGTCAGCGGGCGAAGCCTCTCACGTTGCGCCACGGCGTGTGGTTCGTTTATTTGACAGTCTGTAGATTGGGGTAATTACATTCAATGCATTCGTAGTCTGAATCACAATCTGAACGTGTGGGTGGTTACCTACCAGGTAACGCTTGTGGTTGGTCGCTGACACCCGAGGTTCGACCCCCAAGAGGGAGTGCAGTGAGTGTGTACGCCTGATGAGCCCAGAATTAGGGCGAAACACGTGTCGCGTACTCTTTGCATTATTTGACAGTAAAAACTATTTCAACCATTCTATGATCTGCTTCTCGCAACTGAAAGAGGGCACCGTGGCGGACGTTAGCCGACTTGCTGACCAACCACAAGCGTTACCTGGTAGGTAACCACCCATACAATCAGATTGTGATTCAGACTACGAATGCATTGAATATTTATATATATATATTGTGAGGGATTGCCGGCCGTGTATCCCAGATAACACCCCCAAACCACCAGATGGAGCCATCCCTGCAAAATGGAAGGGCCCCGAATTCCAGCAGGGCATCATGGAAATTGGAGTCTTTCGTCACAGCCTTGCTGGATACCATGGGATGCCACCGGAGGACGCTGCAGGGAGGCCCAGGGACTTATACTTTCCTTATAGCCCGGAAGTAATTCACAATTACGGAAATGGAAGAAATTATATACTTCCGGGTTGAAGAAAAGATGAGTTTTGATCTGACCTGGAAGTGCTAGGAATCACATGGACTGGGGAGATCAGAAGCACTTCCAGGTCAAAGACTTTAAAAGGACTCTGGGAAATCTCAGCAGTGAGCTGAATTGGGAGGCAGGGTGGCTAAGCGTCTGGGAGTGGAGGATTGGTTAATGTTTATTTGTATTGTTTATTAAGTATTGTGGAGTAGAGGGTGCTTGGTACACATTATTATTATAATAAATAGTCATCTTTGGACTTTTACCTGGCGTCTGACGTGGTGCCTGAGGGTTCAAGGGGTCGAGAGAGCCCCTAATCTGTCACTATATATATATACAGTATACAGTATATATAGGGTGATCCAGATCTAATTATGCAATTTTCATTATGCTATAACTTATTAAGTTTATTACATAGAAGATCACCTGAAAAATCCCGGACCATTGAGAAGTGTGCGAACTGACGACATGAAGAATCGTCTTTGCATCGAACTGGAATCGTCCCCACATAAATCAAAGTCATCCAGATCATCTGGATCTGCATAATTAGATCTGGACCACCTTATATATATATATGTGTGTGTGTGTGTGTGTGAAAAAATAGAGTAGTGACCCTGATAGACACTTCTTTTAACATTTTCTAATTCTAAAAAGGTTTCTCTCATTTTTAAGTCAATTTTGCACCCAGCTACACACGGCACCCTGAATCCCCACTACTTTTAGTTTGATCCCTTGATCTCTCATTTGCTACTTTACCACAAACTTTCTGAAAATCCAGCTGAATTAAATCTTATGCATCTCTCTGACAGGTTTGTCTCCTGCCTTGCGCCCTGTGTTGGCTGGGATTGGCTCCGGCAGACCCCCGTGACCCTGCGAGTTGGATAATGAATGGATGGATGGATGGATCTCTCTGATACTTTTTTGCTTCCTTTCAGAATTCCAGAATATTAGTGAAATATGACTTCTCCACCAAAGCTCATGCCGACTGCTCACTGACTGACACCCATTATTGACTTGTGATAATCACTTCCATTAATGTACTCGTGAGGCTTTCAATCTTTTTGCATGTGTATCATTTGCATGCCCTACCTGTGTCCAAGTGGGGTCTCCATGTTCATGTTAAGTGTGCGTCTTTGTCTCACAATGGATTTTTGACCAGTCGAGAGTTTCAGAGTATAAGTTTTCATGTAGTCCAGTTTATCACATTTCACCATCTCATATTCTAAACAGCCTTCCATCTATCGTCAAACCCATTTAATCAAATTTTGGTTCAGTTTTAGGCACAGAGATTTTCCCAGCAGTAGCCAACACTAGATGGCACCCCAGTCCATTGTCAAGAGTTCAACTCCACAGCTTAAAGATTTGCCAATTAACGAATGCTATACAGACATAAAAAGACTCTTCTTGTAACCAAATCTCAGAAGAACGCAGAGTGGCCATTACATGGTAATTTGATTATTTGACAAAAGCTCGCTGTTGCGGACACAGACACAGAGTCTTTCAGGCGCCAACACGCCAGCTTCAAAAGAAAAAAAAAATGCAGTCGCTGAAACAATTGATAAAAGCTGCGTCTTGGCAGAGAGTTGGAAAAGCCGTAAAAACAAACAAACATCTTAAAATGGAGCAGCTGAAGGTGAGGCAGGGACAGCCTGCAACATGACATGCAGAGATGAGCTGCAACTCTGAGTTTGTGATGGCACCCCTGCAACCCGCCCTAGGAAAAGAAAAGAAAAGAAAAGCAAAGCAAAGAAAGAAAGAAAGCCTGCATATGAAAGTTGCGTTCATCTTTGCTCACTTGGACTTTCGTGTTCCCAAGTGGCGCCACATCCTGATACCTAAGGCTAACTGAGATAACTAAAATGAAAACCAATGGGCATTTAGTCAGCCTAACCAGCTGGACAAGCAGCGTACTGGAGCAGAAAAAGAGCAACAGCCTCACCACCACTGAAAGCAATTGTACTGGAGCAACAGTGCACTGGCAATGAGTGACAGGAAAAGAACCAGCTAAAAACAGAAGGACCAACGAGTAAGTGTGTGACCCTGGGAAAGCCATTAAACTAGCAATACACACATACTGGAAACACAGGAAAAGAATACAAAAAGTGTAATAAGCCTCAGGATGGAACAACACGGCATAAACATATCACCGATTCACCATGGGATTTTAAGTGAGTCCGACACTGGCATTTGCCTACTTTGAAATTCTATGGAAAATTTTAAACTGGTGTGGTGTTAAAAGTGAAAGGCAATGTCTGTTGTGAGATACAAAACTCAGGCACCACAGTCTTAAATGAACCAGCAGAAAATCAGAAATCCTGGCACTACTAACTACTGATGGCTCACTGAGCAGCACACAATGAGCCGACTCACACTACTGGTGACAAAACACCACAGACACGACATCATCTGGGCTCACAAACTGGGAAACATGTGATCGGTTACTTCAAAAGAACACTTCACAGCACTTTGATTTCCAGGATTTAATTAAGCCTTACTGTAGGAGCGGAGTATAACTTTAGGTAAAAAGAGCTGTCCACTCCATCCCCTCTGACCTGCATGGCCGCAGCACAGACCACTCCCTGGCGAGACGTGTCAGGCACTGCCTCGTCGTGCTGATGGAAAAGCTAAATTGGCTTGGATCCCTCAGCAATTGGGTTTAAGTGGAAAGGCAGCCCTGGAATCTTTGAATGAATTTTCAAATTGCTCCCTCCAGGAAACCAATATAGGAATTTGAGCAGTGTGTGTTTGAAGGGAATTCATCCCAGCAACATCAGCGGTTGCAAAATTTTCCATTTCAACTGCACAATATTACACTGGATTGATGTTACGTTATCTATATTAGTATATTATGTGTGTATGTGTATGAGTGTATATATATATATATATATATATATATATATATATATATATATATATAT
>JANRMT010028174.1:36291263-36310118 GCA_026402145.1 Polypterus bichir lapradei | reverse complement strand
CAACCTCAACCTCAACCTCAACCTCAACCTCAACCTCAACCTCAACCTCAACCTCAACCTCAACCTCAACCTCAACCTCAACCTCAACCTCCCAATTCTGGCCCCTGAGTAGTGACTGCAGGCTCCTTTTGTAGCCCTCCCAGAAGTGCTCCAGGTGGTAATTGGCCTACTTAGGCTGCAATTCCGGGTGTGGCTGCATTCCAGCTCACAGAGACTCGTTAAGCCGTGGCCTCGATGTAACCCAGTAGGACTGCCACCACATGTTCTGGGGGACGTAGAGTGCATCTCATGGCTGCTCCCCCAGATTCAGTGTTAAAGGGGCGGCCACCCATCACACTGGGTATTTGGAATGGCATTGTTTTGTTTTGACAGGATTCATGATTTAATTCAATAGTGTGAGATACACTAGAAAATGCATACAGACATACAAAATATACTTGCAGGTGAAATAAATATTTTTTGTGATATTTTAATGCAAAATGTGAGGTGTGGACATCAATAGTTTGTAAACGATCAGGCAAAACAAGCATATTCAGTTTGTTTGGGTTGAAATAAGCTGTGAGACTAAACGTTAGAAAACATGACCAGCTCTCGGCCATTTTCATTTTGTAAAAGAATGAAAAAAAGAATTGTTGCTCTACATAAAGATGGCGTAGGCTATAAGAAGATTGCCAACACCATGAAACTGAGCTACAGCACGGTGGCCAAGACCATACAGTGACAGGTTTAACAGGACAGGTTCCACTCAGAACATGGTCGATCAAAGAAGTTGAGTGCACGTGCTCTGTATTATTTGTGTTGTTGCTGTTAAGCAGATGGTAAATTAAGGAGAAAGGTCTAGCTGCAGCCTGCAATACCTATGACATAGGTCATGTAGTGCCCACAACATCAGTCACAAAACGCCCTTTGATTGAGATAACCCTCCTACAACCCTAATCTTAACCACAGAGTAATGCGATGGATGTTACGTGACTAACGTTGAGGGCGTTTCGTGATGTTGGGGCATTACATAACTGACCTGATAGGTACTGTGGTCTGCAATTACACTCTGCTGAAATTAAGTAGAGATTGTTAATTTGAATATAGCACACAAGCAAACAGTAAGAGAGGTTAGGTTAGGAGCATGCATTGCCACACCCACCAACATGACAAATCCAGATTAGGACCCTAGTTTAGCCATGCAACGGGTGGAGATGGAGTGTTACTAGTGTGAGGTTTTTTATGGTGGCTGGAGTGCCAATTCTGCCACCAACCCCCAGGTTTTTTCCCTGCAGGTTGGAGGGCCTACACGCAGGGCTGGATGCACATTAACATCATACCTAGGACGAAGCAATTGGGGCCCAACAGAGCAGAGTCCCTTTTGGCATTTACGGGATTCGAACCGGCAACCTTCTGATTGCCAGTGCAGATCTCTAGCCTCAGAGCCACCACTCCGCCAGTATGCTGGTATGTATTTTTATCTTTGCACAACTTACCTCAGATCTGGACAATTTCTGGAAATCAACAGCCAAAATCCACGTGCCAAAATCGCTTCCATCAGGTGGATGTAGTTTCCACTATGACTGCTAGATGGCGTGACCAGCACTCTGAATACGATCCTTGGTACGTATCGAATATGCATCAACTGGCATTGGCGGGATACATATGCCACCTTGGCTGTATTCAGGCTGGAAGCGGTTTGACGTGATTTTGCGACAATCGTCTATAAGGAGTTAACCACTGTGCCACTCTGCCTGCAATTGCTTACACTAAACCGGCTGAGCGTCTTGTCTCTTCAGCTCACTGCCAGGCAGTTTGTTTCTTTTAAAAGGTGTTGCCTCAAGCCATGACATTCTTTCAGCCCCAAATGATCCCCCCAACCCAGCACTAATTCTACAGGAAGAAAATTAAACTCAGTTTATCGACTTGCAACTTGTGGATGAATCCATGCGTCCATTGAATCAATTACTAAAAACTCACGCCAGCCTCATCTCTAATGCTTATGGGAGAGAAACTGCTCTATGGAGCGTGAGATTAGTCCTCTTGGGCTTTTCTCTAGAGTTGCTGCTCGGCTATACAACAGTTCCTGACTTATAAATCTGACCTCTTTCATAAGCTCCCCAAAAATACGACAAGTGGTTTTCGGGACCATAAAAAAAAAACAAAAAAAAAAAAAAAACACAGAAGCTACTTTGCAAAAAGGACAATGTCTTTGGGAGCAGATCTGGCCTTTCCCTGGTAATAATGAAATTACGTACGGGCCATTCCCTGATTGTAAGAGGAAATGATTAATGAGCATAGAGATTAATGTCCCGTTGGTTAAATATTAATACTTTTTAAGCAAAAACACATTAAGAGAAAAATGTACGAGAAAGGGTTATAATAATAGTAATTTTTCAAAGAACATTTAGTTTTCCATGGCAGTAGAATAAATGATAACTCTGTGGCCTGGTAAGTGGGGTTATACAGCAAAGTCCATTTTTTACACATTCTGTCCATATTTCTTTTTTTGTAGGCAAATGCACATTGATCTATTAGATTTTTGAAAAATTCTTGAATTTATTTATCCATCAGTCCACCCATTTTTTTAACCCATTTATTCCATTACTCTGGGGTTAGGAGCCCCTAACAATCCCATTAATTAAATGTAGTAATTTATTCCTTTTCTGAATCCTCGGTTATTCTAATACACTGTAAGAAAAAAGTGTGGGGAGGTCTTGGGTGGGTGATTACAGCATATTCTCAATGGAGAAAGAATCCCACAGCCCTGTTAAAATGCAACCCTTCATCTTGGAGGAGGAGGCCTACAATCCACATGACCACCATTTTCAGATCTGATGCTCTGCCACAGGGGGGCAGCATTTCTAATATGCATGTCTGTCAAGTCAAGGAATCTCTTTAGGGAACCAATCAGTTGAAGCCAGTCCTTAGCCACACCCCCCTTTAGGGTCAATTCAAGATCCACTCTCCCTGCTTATATTCATTAAACAGCATCAAGTAAAGAGAAACACAATGCTTAGGAATGTGGAGGGGGCAAAGAGCTGACAACATGTGACTTACATCTGGGGTTCTGGGTCCTTTTAAAAAAACTCTTCATGGTTCAGGGATGCAGTTTAGCTTGGTACCACTACAGGTCACTTTCACAGGAAATCCCTGATCATGGAAAGATGTGGTTTAAAGGGCACATCTGGGCAGATGTCAGTTAAGTCCACACATGGGAAAGAGGCTAGAAAGTGGGGTGGAAATAGCATGAGGGCCACAGTTTGTATTCATCACAGCATTACAATGTGTATAATATTCATAGTTTTAAATATAATGTATATTTCATATTTTGCTTTCTCCCTGTAATCATTCCTCCCTACTGTCTCAGAATAAACTCCACACCAATGCCAGACTTATAAATACTTTTAGTAGTGATATATGTGTACACAACAAACCAAAGGAAGAATTCACAACTAAAATATTTGTAGTTTTAAACCTTTCATCTTAATGACTTAAAGTGCTAAATAAAAAAATACAGAATGCACAAAAAACAAAGGATAATGCTGGTTAAAGCTGTGTAAAGGGTTGAAAGCGAATAAAGGCACTTCACTCAAAGAGAAGTGAGAAATGAACATCAAGAGAATGAAATGTGAGACAGAGTGGAAGGACAAGACAGACACTGACTGACTGACTGACTGACTTACTGACATTAACAACGCAAGCCTTAAACTGGACTTGACAGACATCTCACTAGCAGGGGCCAGCAGAGAAACAGCCCGACATGAGATGAGGCCTTTCTTATCAATCCATCTGTTATATTGTACATCTCAGTTATATCTATTTATCTTTAATACAGTGCCTTTCAACCCCATCAATATATCAATCTAGTTCACACAGTTTCTTTCATAAACAACCTTGTTTAGATATCTCATACATTTCCTGTCCATGGATAGGTTGACTTAAAGCAAATATAGAGCTTTTCACAATAAAATACTATTTACATCTATATATCCTTTGTAAAGTGCTTTCTTCATTATCTATACAGCTATCTATCTTTTATATAGTGAATATGTGTAGATTTCTTTCATATAGTTCATTTTCTCTGTATGCTTTTAATAATAACATCTCTATCATATTGCCTTCCCTATTTATCTGTCTATTATAACATGATATAGTACCTTTCCTGTCTATTCTTTATTTATCTAGATTTCCAGTGTCTTTTCTCTTTATCATTTTCATAATGCTTTCTTCATCTGTGTAGCTTGTTTATCTAATATATGTGGCCTTTTATATCTATCTGTCTATCACACATACATTGCCTTTAACAGTATATCTGTCGTATAGTACCTTTCTCACTATGTGTTATTATTTTTTATTTAAGGGATGCCTTTATCCGAGGAGTCCTACAACATCTGAAATGCAATTAATAGGTGAAGTAGTTGGATTTGAACACACAGCCTCAGGGTCTGAAGTTCAAAGACTTAGCTACTATGCTACACTGCCTACATCTATCTATCTATCTATCTATTATATAGTGCCTTTCACATCTATCTATCTATCTATCATATAGTGCCTTTCACATCTATCTATCTATCATATAGTACCTTTCACATCTATCTATCTATCTATCTATCTATCTATCTATCTATTATATAGTGCCTTTCACATCTATCTATCTATCTATCTATCAGGATTTGAAGTCCAAGGACTTAACTACTATGCAATATTGCCTGCATCTATCTATTATGTAGTGACTTTCACATCTCTCTGTCTGTCTATCAAATATAGTGCCTTGTATGTCTGTCTATTTATCTATATACCTACCAGGGCTTGAAGTCCAAAGACTTAACCACTATGAAACACTGCCTGCATTTATCTATCCGTCTATCTATTACATAGTGCCTTTCACATCTATCTGCCTTTTTCTAGCACCTTCTCTGCTTGTCTGGATTGCTTGTATATTATATTATATTATATTATATTATATTATATATTATATATAGTGCCTTTTATATTTATACATTAAATAATAGCTTCTCTCTATCTAAATATCTATCTGCTGTTTCTATTATATAATAACTTTCATATCAATCTGTATATTATAAGGTGATAGTGTCATTCCTTTCTTTCTATCACTCATGTATATAATCCCTTTCTTTCTGGTCTTTTTATACCACCTTTGTCTAAAAGTCTTTTATATCGTGCCTCTTCTTTAAACCCTATTTTACATTTCTATAAATTAAGGTGACCAGAATTTTTATGGGCCAATCCGGGGACATTTGCTCTAGAGGAGCGTAGACTACATACAAAGCGAAAGCTTATCACGTGATTTCTCGCCAAAGTTGCAGGATGTGATAAAGCATAACCTCCGTCAAAACACCGCGCATGCGCGCCGACTTCAAATTATCCTGGTGATGAGATACATTCAAAAAAGTGAACCAGCTGAAACCGGGGACGAAATCTTAAACCGGGAACAAAACGGGGACATGTTTCTGAGTGGGGATAGTTGCCCGAAAACGGGGACTGTCCCCGGAAAACGGGGACGGATGGTCACCTTATATAAATGTATCTTGTGTCTCACTTATCTCATGTAAAGTCACATGATGTAAAGCACACGCAGCCAGGGACAGCAATGGCATTTGAACCCCTGGCCCAGTGTATTCCTTTGTCTTATTTCCCGCTTCCCACAATGCGTCTCAATTAGCACCTGCGTGTGTGTTTATCTCATTTAATTCGTTCCTCTTCATGCGTATCGGACTTATCCCCTGTACGTGTGGATTACTGCCTCATAGTAACAGTCCGGGTATAGGGTCAATCCGTCCGTCCGTCTGTCTGTCTGATATATACAGTACAGACATGCATATACCTCCTCAAGCCTGCGTAATCCAACTCAGGGTCTCGGTTTATCAAAGCCCACTCTAACACCACCGGGCATAAAGAACGTAGGAAAAATAACAAGAGACCTGTAGATCATTTACCAGATCACCGCAAGACCCGCGCTTGCACACGACCGCACTGCCTGCTGGAGTTGAGGCAAGTTTAGGCGGGGAATTTTCTCACGTGTTACCAGATTGGAAGATCGGCTGCCGATTTACAAAAATATATTTTGGACCGCCTTGCGAGAAATATGATGGGGGTATTTGAAGAAGAAATATGGAGGAACATTTTTTGGTAGCTACAGATTCCTGGAAGCTCTGACGTGTTTTTATATTTTTGTAGTCAAGTGAAGCTATTTTTTTATAGTGTGCATTTAGTGGTAAATACCACCGAACAATCGTTGCTTTACGGAAGCAAATTAATGGTACTCTTCGCGGACCTAAGCGACACTTCTCGCCACTGTCGTCAGATGCGCAGTTGATGCATTTTGGATAAGATGAGGACACTAGCGGTCCGAGTCCGTTATTTTATTTTGATTGGCGTGTTTATTTTGTGAGAAAAATTAGGATATGGCGCTGTATGCGTTATAGAGGTATAACACACAGCACAAGTAAACTTCTTTATTAAAATGCTCAAGAGTTTACTTTAACAGATTGCCGCTGCCTCTCCGTGTATGTAGTTCACCGTTTTGGAGCACCTGAATGGCCTCGTATGTAGGCTATTTTTCGGTTTCCTTATTTTAGTGAGTCAACGGTGCTTTGTCTTTTTTGTAATAATGTTTAATTTGATTCACAGTGTAGTATGATTTACGAAGAAGCTGTTTTGTGACCCCATGGCCCCTTTTTTACATTTTACAAGGTTCAATGTACCCTCTCAGCGATCGCACACACGAATTCAGAGCGTCGCTCATACTTCCCGCACGATCGCTCATTCCGACGGTGTCGCTCGTACTTATCGCGAAAATTGGTGCTCATTCATTTTTGGCTTAAACAAAATGTCGCTCGTAAACAATGTTTTTTGCTCACTATATGCTACTCCTTAGAGGGAACACTGCAAGGTATGCTATTTTCTTTTTAGCTATAACTACCCGAGTTACCCGTTTATGAAGGGTAGATCATAACTTAAAAACTGCAGGGCAAACAGCATTGATTTCATTTCTTGATTAAATACATATATTCCATTTTACAATGCATATCGATTACATCTTGCCTGAAGAAGGGGCCTGAGTTGCCTCGAAAGCTTGCATATTGTAATCTTTTTAGTTAGCCAATAAAAGGTGTCATTTTGCTTGGCTCTTCTCTAAATGCATATCGATATATTTGCAGAAAAATTTAAATTAAATTGCAATAATGAATGTACAGTTATTTCTATAAAAGTCAATTCAGGTGAGTAAACATAAGGTGTCAAGCGTTTGGCGCTCATACAATATAACCAAAGTCCTGTTTGACGTCACTTGTGAGCAAACTACATAAAGCTGGCCATTAAAAAAGCCATCTGTTCTTAATTCAGTGCTGGCAGTTTTCAGTGTCAGCCCTTGTAATTTGTTTGTGGTCATAGCAGAGAAGACACCAATAGGAAATTGTAGCCTTTTAAAAAAGAATGGAAAATAATTGGAAATCAGATTTATTCTTGGGATGGAAACGACTTGACCTGTTCCGTCACCTGTCAGCATTTCAGCCTCTATTATATGGCTGTCAAGAGCTGTAACTTTTAATCTAAACATAGAACATAAAAAACAAGAATTTTGACAAATGAGAGGTGGCCATTCCAAGTTCCGAATGAGTCACATGACCTGCATTGTGAGGGAGCGTCAGTTACGGCACTACGGCCATGTGGAGTGATTCCCTGAGGGTGATCCGGCTCATTGTTGAGGTCTCGAGAGGCTGGACCAGACCAAGGGAACTCTCACATAACACCTGGCTGTGGCAGATAGAGGGTCATTTCTGGAGGGTGGGACTGGACCGCATGTCTTACTGCGGGGTTGCCAATCAGGATCCTGAGCTGTTTCGTCATGTGGTGGGTGCGGCAACACACTGTACCAGTGCAGGTTACCACAACCTGACCTGAGGTGACCGTTCACTCCATGGGGCTCGTTAGTTTAGCTACTTGCTAAGTTGTCTCAGTCTCTTATCCAGACACTTCTTAAAAGGTTGTCAAGGTTTTTACAGTGTTGTGCATGAACGAGTTCAAAAGTGCGCCTTCATTGAACAAGCTCGTTTTTCTAAGAATGGTGAACTTAACGTAACGTGTTTGCAAGTGAAGAACTTGAACGTTAGCTAGTTCAGTTTTAGGTGACATTCTCGATCTGGTTTAGGTCCAGATTAAACGTTTTGCCGTACCCTGTAATGTAGGGGTGGAGCCGAATCCGAATACGGTATTCGGATTAGCACACATAGTGGATTTTTACAAATTGTTTGCCATTTATTTGTATTCGGAAAAAATAACGTCAAATCGAATAGGCCCTGTCTGTATCTGCCTGCTTGTGCTTCAGCTACACCCCCGGTGATACGAGCTCACGGTGAAGCTACGCTTTTAGGAATATGTTATACTTTGTGAGGCCACTTTATATTTTTCCCCGTTGGACATGCAATATGTGACGCGAATTTTGACCAACAGTGTAATCGGTTAGTTCACCGACACGCTGATTCCACATTCACCATTTGTGTCACACAATTGGAAATAGGGCAGTAATTTATATGTATACTTGCATCGATTTAATTACTTTTTCAACCAGGAGGATATTAGCATATATGGTTACACGTGTTTGTTGCTGGGCATAACTCAATAAAGTGTATTTAAATTAAAAAAAAAGTTCTCATAATTATTGTATTTTATTCAAGAACACTGTAATAGCCTAATTGAAAAAAGTAGACTCATGGGTCATTTATTCTCACTCCTTAAAAAATACAAAATGAACTGAAGATGAACGAGTTCAAAATTGAAATGGTGCACTGTGAACATGAATGTGTTAATTTTAATCTGTGTGAACTGAACTTTGAGCGAGTTCTTGTGAAGTGTGAACTCGCACAACACTGGGGTTTTTACCAATGATGACATGATGTGGTAGTTTGCTCCTGACTCCCCCAACTCTTTGTGTAACAAAGTGCTGCCCTGGTTTCAGTCCTGAATGCACTTCCTCTAAACTGTTGTTTTGCAATTCTTGGATTTCTGAATCCAGCATCATAACTCTTTTCTTCTGGCATCAACAGATCTTGAGTTTTTAGTTGGTTTGTTTTTCTAGAAGGCATACTATCTGAAAATGATCAACAAGAACAACAACATTTATTCATGTGGCACATTTTCTTACAAACATCCATCCATCCATCATCCAACCCGCTATATCCTAACTACAGGGTCACGGGGGTCTGCTGGAGCCAATCCCAGCCAACACAGGGCACAAGGCAGGAAACAAACCCTGGGCAGGGTGCCAGCCCACCGCAGGACACACACACACACACACACACACACACAATACAATACAATACAGTTTATTTTTGTATAGCCCAAAATCACACAGGAAGTGCCGCAATGGGCTTTAACAGGCCCTGCCTCTTGACAGCCCCCCAGCCTTGACTCTCTAAGAAGACAAGAAAAAACCATTGTAGGGGAAAAAATGGAAGAAACCTCGGGAAAGGCAATTCAAAGAGATACCCCTTTCCAGGTAGGTTGGGCGTGCAGTGGGTGTCAAAAGAAGGGGGTCAATACAATACAATACACAGAACAGAACAAATCCTTAATACAGCATAAAAATAAAAATTTTAGAAGTACGGAACAGAATTTAACAGTAGATGATATCACATAATAAGATTTGGATATTTTTAGAGTCCTGGAGACCTCATCCATTAAGCTGCCTCCCCCATTTGGCCATTTCACGGCTAAAACAGTGCTGGGCCAGCCAATCCGATGAAAGGACCCCTCTTTCCCATGATTCCTGTGATCCTCCACCAGGGATGGCTTTACCCTAGGCAGGCAAACAACTTGGCAGGTGGGTCGTGGCACCAAGTGCCACATTTGAGAACCGAGAACAGAAACAGAATAGGTGAGGGTTAGTATTCAATTATAACTATCATGTTACTTATGCTTTAGTGCTAATGACTAACAAAAGAGATGCAGTCGGTACAGTTAATCAGCAGCTCTAGTCAGGGTGTACTAAACTGAACTAGTGAGTCTTCAGCTGGGATTTAAAGGCTGAGACCAAAGGGGCATCTCTTATAGAAGCAGGAAGACCATTCCACAGTTTAGGGGCCCTGTAACTAAAGGCTCGACCTCCCACTGTTATTTTATTAATCCTTGGAATCATAAGCAGACCGGCATCTTGAGATCTTAATGTGCGCTCAGGTTTGTAAGTCATGATAAGTTCAGACAAGTAAGCCGGACCTTGGCCATTTAATGCTTTATATGTTAAAAGCAGGATTTTGAAATCTGCCCTAAACTTAACCGGGAGCCAGTGTAAGGATTTAAGAACTGGAGTTATGTGTTCATATTTTCTTGTTCTTGTAATAATTCTTGCAGCCGCATTTTGGATTAACTGGAGGCTGTATAAAGAACAGTTTGAACAGCCAGTGAACACCGCATTGCAGTAGTCAATCCTACTAGAGATAAATGCATGAATTCATTTCTCACAATCCTGTTTATTTAGAAAGCACCTTAATTTCCTAACATTTTTAAGATGGAAGAAACATGTTTTGGACAACTTTGTAATATGCGCTTTAAATGACATGCTAGAATCAAAGATAACTCCTAGATTGCGGGCTAATTCAATAAAATTAATTGGGATTCCAACTGAGTTTAATGACGACAAAATATTGCTGTGATCAGCGTCATTCCCTCCAACAATTAACATCTCTGTTTTATCTGTGTTTAAAGAGAAGTAGTTCTCATCCATCCACTCCTTTAATTCGCTAACACAACTAATTAAATACAACATCGGAGAAACTTCATTTGATTTAAATGAAAGGTATAACTGGGTGTCATCTGCATACGAGTGAAAATTAACATTATGTTTCCTAATGAGAGATCCCAATGGAAGCATGTAAAGTGAAAACAGTAAAGGTCCCAGTACTGAGCCCTGTGGGACACCATATTGAACTTCTGTGTATAATGAAGGAGTACTGTCAGCACATTTCTGTACATATTGGAATTGATTTGATAAATAAGAACTAAACCAAGCGAGCACGGAGCCTGTAAGCCCAACATCATTTTCTAGCCTGTGCAGTAAAATAGAATGGTCAATGGTGTCAAATGCTGCACTTAAGTCTAACAACATAATTACAGTGGAATTTCCTTCATCAGAGGATATCAGAATGTCATTTACAACCCGTGTTAGTGCCGTTTCTGTACTGTGACCAGTGCGAAAACCAGACTGGAATTTCACACACCCACACACTAGGGACAATTTAGGATCGCCAATGGACCTAATCTGCATGTCTTTGGACTGTGGGAGGAAACCCATGCAGACATGGGGAGAACATGCAATCTCCACGCAGGGAGGACCCGGGAAGCGAACTTAGGCCTCCTAACTGCGAGGCAGCAGCACTACCCACTGCACCATTGTGCTGCCTTCATACAAACAATGTAGCTCAAAGTGCTTTACATGATGAAGAAAGAGAAAAAAGACAATAAATAAGAATTAAAATTAACATAGAATAAAAGTAAGGTCCGATGGCCAGAGAGGACAGAAAAAACAAAAAAAAAACCTCCAGACGGCTGGAGAAAAAAATAAAATCTGCAGGGGTACTGAGGCCACGAGACCACCCAGCCCCCTCTAGGCATTCTACCTAACATAAATGTCCTCAATCAGTCCTCATGGTATTCAGGGTTCTTATGGAAGGACTTGATGATGATGGTTATGTGGACTTCTGGCCTTTAATTCATCAATGCAGGGACATCACGGTGCTTTGATCAGGAAAACAGAAATAGCAAAACATACTGATGTTATTTTGCAGCATGTGAACGGCCACATCTGACATGCGAGGTCAGCCCTGCACATTGTGCAACTCACAACTTTTTTTTTTCTATGTTCAGAGCAAAATGCTCCCAGACTCTGGAAATTTTAGGTGGCATTGTCTTTCCTGTCACTTTCATATAGTCTGCAAGTTTTCAAATGCGTATTCACAGCTGACTAAAGTAGTGAGGCAATCGCGCAAAACAACATACGTGCTCAGCCTAATGATGTAATAAACAAATCAATAAAAGGGATCATGCTAACATTTTTAATCATCGATTATAATGATTAGCTGTTGCAGCCCTAGAATGCAAAGGTTGTCCACTAGTGGGCTTCATGACGATACCAGGTCAAAAGTGTGCCAGACTATGGCCTGGTCAAGCCTCACTGCTCACAGTCATTTTTTTTTTTAATCTGACATTCAAAAGCCCTGGAGAATAATACGACTTCAAGATGTTCAATTCCCTAACAGTGCTTCACTGCTACCGGTTTTCTGCCTGCTTTGTAGCTCATATTTCCATTTCCATTTAGTTTTTCTGAAACCATCCTCAAATTGAATTCTAGGCTAGTCTTTAATACAAAGCCCATAATGATGGGCTGTTATGCCACCATACGGATTGCAAACTGTTTACTGTAAGCTTCGCTTTCTTTCAGCATTGAGGGGTATCTGATCACTTTATGTTTAGATCAGAATAACGAAATTTGACTCACACCTAAAAGAAAAACAGTTGTGACTGGTCTCCCCTAGACTTTCACGTATACTCAGATATGGGGATGGATATTTGAGGAGTTGCCTCGCAGTTAGGAAACCTGGGTTCGCTTCCTGGGTCCTCCCTGTGTGGAGTTTGCATGTTCTCCCAGTGTCTGCGTGGGTTTCCTCCCACAGTCCAAAGACATGTAGGTTAGGTGCATTGGCGATCCTAAATTGTCCCTAGTGTGTGGGTGTGTGTGCCCTGCGGTGGGTTTGCGACATGCCCAGGATTGGTTCCTGCCTTGCGTCCTGTGTTGGCTGGGATTGGCTCCAGCAGACCCCCCATGACCCTGTGTTAGGATATAGCGGGTTGGAAAATGGATGAATGGATTATTTGAGGATTGAACCGCAAGACAATTATCTCTATAATAAAAAAAATCTTGGGACGAGACATTTATTCCTGCGAGATCTTTCGAAGAGAGAGACAGAGAGACACTTTCATGTCCTGCGAGACGGTCAAGTCACGTCATACTTACAACCTCTGGAAGTCCTGTGACACACATGCAGAGCAGCTTAGAGATAATGGAATTAGAAAAATTCAAAAGTCTCAAAAAAATGAGAGTAAACATCACATTAGCAAAAACAAACGGAAAATATTACTGGGTGAAATAATGGAACAGCAAAAAGAGTGTTTGAGGATGTCTGGGGGAGAAGAGAGACAAGGCAGTGAGACAAAAGGACAGCTGTGGTTCAGGCTTTTAAACGTTCGAAGAGCTGCACAAAATGCAGATTACACGGCACAGCAGGAGCAGCAAGCCAGCAGCTGATCGAACAAAGAGGAGGTAAAAAAAAAAGTCATTGTTTCCCCTTTGTATCACCATTTAAGAGGGGTTTCGGTGGAGCAACAGCGTCTCCTTTTTGTGCGTTCAGCCCACCTCTTCACAATGGCGGATAGCGCTGGCAGGGGCAAAGCCCCCTAGTATTTTTATATTACGTACATTAAAGAACCATCAACAACAAGTCAAATCAAATCAATAATACATCGAACAATTATTATAATGGGAAAGTTGAATAAATCAGACTCTGCAGCTGCACGAATAAAAAAGTCCCACTTCTAGTTAGCGGAAATAGCCCAAAAGTTGATAGAAATCTACATTTTGTACCTAATACTTGAATGCAAAATTTGGTTGACCTAAGTGAAAGTGTACTCAAAGTTATCGTGTTTGCAGACACACACACAGACACACACAGACATAATTCCAAAAATAGTATTTTCAGACTCAAGGAGCTTTAAAACATCAAGATTCATCCAAATCTTGAGGTCGTATTTTTGGATGATTAAAATACTTTCCCTATACTTTGTATACAAGAAAGTAAAAAGACAAGCCATACTTTCATTGAATGATTAAACTTCCACTGAGTTCAAGCACATTTGTAAATATTATGACCTCATCTATTTATTTTTTGTTCTGCCTTTTCATTTTCAGGTCATAAGGTGCTGTGCATTGTAACAACACTGGGTGTAAATCCGGACCCACCTTGGATAGGATGCCATCACTGGACACAGCCACCCAACTCAAATGGAGTCTGTTTAGAGAAGCCAAAAGCAGCCATTGTGAACAGGCAGCTCTGGTAGCATTTCCATGGCTGAGAAACTCTTAAATGTTTTGGACAGTTATGCATATATTGTAAAACAGGAAACGAGCAGGGGATCATAAAGAGTTGGGGTCTTTCCAGGCACCCCATTTAATGAGAGTGAAATCTAAAGCAAAATGAAGTCAAATGGAAAATACTGGGCAGATATCAGTCGCCCGTTTACAGGCCAGGTTTACTGGATCTTTGTTAATCTGTTTTCCAAAAGTTAGGATTTTCCCCTCTTGGAGGTTCGTCCTTCTCAGGTGCAGATCTGCAAGTGAACACCTCGTTCTTTAAATAGGTCCCGGGGCAAAAGAGGTGGGACCTCCAGGTGAAACCCGGAAGTGAAATCAGAGTTCATCTCAGAGTGTGAATTTTAAAAGGGAGGAGGCATCAGTGGCCACAACTCCTCAGGCGCTTGTAGAGGAGCTGTCATTTTATCCAAGCTTTGTAGATGCCCGCTCTGCACATGAGTGCAACTATATACAGTCATATCAAAAAGTTTTGGAACCCCTCTCAGCCTGCATAACAATTGACTCTACTTTCAACAAAAAAGATAGCAGTGGTATGTCATTCATTTCTTAAGAACATCTGGGGTGTACTGAGTAATGGGGTGTTTTCCGAACAAAGATTTTCAGTGAAGCAGTATTTAGTTGTATGAAATTAAATCAAATGTGAAAAACTGGCTGTGCACAAATGTGGGTCCCCTTGTCATTTTGCTGATTTGAATGCATGTCACTGCTCAATACTGATTACTTGCAACACCAATTTGGTTGGATGAGCTCGTTAAGACTTGAACTTCATAGACCGATGTGTCAAATCATGAGTGGTAAAAGGTATTTAAGATGGTCAACTGCAAGTTGTGCTTCCCTTTGACTCTCCACTGAAGAGTGACAGACAGCATGGGATCCTCAAAGCAACTCTCAAAAGATCTGAAAACAAAGATTGTTCAGTCTCATGGTTTAGGGGAAGGCTACAAAAAGCTCTCTCAGAGGTTTCATCTGTCAGTTTCAACTTTAAGGAATGGAATCAGGAGATGGAAGGCCACAGGCACAGTTACTGTTAAACCCAACAGGTCTGGCAGGCCAAGAAAAATACAGGAGCGACATATGCGCAGGATTGTGAGAATGGTTACAGACAACCCACAGACCCACAGACTCCAAAGACCTGCAAGAACATCTTGCTGCAGATGGTGTATCTGTACATCGTTCTACAATTCAGCACAATTTGCACAAAGATCATCTGTATGGCAGGGTGATGAGAAAGAAGCCCTTTCTGCACTCACGTCACAAACAGAGTCACTTGTTGTATGCAAATGCTCATTTAGACAAGCCAGATTCATTTTGGAACAAAGTGCTTTGGACTGATGAGACAAAAATTGAGTTATTTGGTCAGAACAAAAAGCGCTTTGCATGGCAGAAGAAGAACACCGCATTAACGAAAAACATCTGCTACCTACTGTCAAATTTGGTGGAGGTTCCATCATACTGTGGGGCTGTGTGGCTAGTTCAGGGACTGGGGCCCTTGTTAAAGTCGAGGGTCGGATGAATTCAACCCAACGTCAACAAATTCTTCAGGATAATGTTCAAGCATCAGCCACAAAGTTGAAGTTACGCAGGGGTTGGATATTCCAACAAGACAATGACCCAAAACACAGTTCAAAATCTACAAAGGCATTCATGTAGAGGGAGAAGTACAATGTTCTGGAATGGCCGTCACAGTCCCCTGACTTGAATATCATAGAAAATCTATGGGATGATTTGAAGCAGGCTGTCCATGCTGGGCAGCCATCAAATTGAACTGAACAGGAGAGATTTTGTATGAAGAATGGTCAGAAATACCTCCATCCAGAATCCAGACACTCCTCAAAGGCTACAGGAGGACAGCGTCTAGAGGCTAAAGGAGGCTCAACTAAGTATTGATGTCATATCTCTGTTGGGGTGCCCACATTTATGCACCTGTCTAATTTTGTTATGATGCATATTGCATATTTTCTGTTAATCCAATAAACTTAATGTCACTGCTGAAATACTACCGTTTCCTTAAGACATGTCATATTTTAAAAGGAAGTTGCTACTTTGAAAGCTAAGCCAATGATAAACAAAATTCAAAAGAATTAAGAGGGGTTCCCAAACTTTTTCATATGACTGTATACCCACATGTTTCTTTTTTCTGAAAAATAAGCTCTTTTCCTTTCCTTTTTTTATTTGCATATTTAATTGAGTTTTTTTATGTTTTTTTTTTTGTGCAAGTGTCTTTGTTGTGTTGATTCTAAGATGGAAGAGAGATTTGAGGCAATGCCGCTGAGAGGAGTACAATTAAATGAGCAGGATCTAATAATCCACATGATTATTGCACAGCAAGTAACACAACAGAGAGCTGGCCCAGCATGCCATTCTCCACGTCACCCTACAGTATACATCATGTGCTGGTAGAGCAGAGCAGGCAGCTGTGTGGAGCGTCAAGGAGTGTTTAAAACTTACAGCTAATTTAGAAGATGAGGGAGAATATTCTAGCTGGACAATTTTACTTAAACATCCAACCCACTCCGAATGAACAACCGACAGCCAATTAATCAAACTTTCTTTTTTTTTAGCACTTTTCTCAGGGAGCATTGTCAAAGAAACCAACCCCCTTACAATGAGCTGTGAAAATACAGAATTCATGTACATTCAGAGGAGCAGTGGCAAGACCAGGTCTGAATGCCAGCGTAACAGAGAGCACACAAAGACATGGTTTACCTAATGACAAAATAAAATAAAAAAATAAATAAAAACTGAACTGCAAGGGCCACTGCCACACATAATCAGGGGGATCGCACAAGTGCCGCATCGACCTGAAACAGCCCAAGGGATCAAGGGTATGCCTGCATATAAATAGGTGTAGTATACACACATACCACTGGTGCACAACACACACATGCAACTAGCTGTCCTCCGCAGCTTCGCCCACGTAGTAGTGAAACAGGACAAAGCTTTAAAAATCAGTACAAAAACTTTAAAAAATGTAATTCTGGCCAAGCGGAAGGTAGGTGCACTCCATCGTCAAACGTTGGCACTGTATCTGATCATGTTCAGCTCTGACGGGAGAGCAGCCCCCGCGTGGGGAGAAAAACACATGGCCGTGATATCAATGACAATCAGCAGCTACCCTCTAAAACACACGTGACTCTGATCTCTCTCAGAAACGTCAAACGTTACTCCTTAACAATCTGTAGATGATAATGTCTGCTGAACAAACAGGTATCGCTAGCTAAGCAGAGGCAAGGTACGCTTCAACACGTGGCGAGAGGTACAGCGACCTGAATGGAGTCTGGTGCGTGAGTGAGGAGGGCACCCGCCTGCCTCCCCTCAGCACGCAGCCGCTCCCTCGGATTTGCGCAAATAAATCGGTACCTCGAGTGAATTATGATACTTGGCGCGATGAGAGAAGTCGCAAAATCAACTGGAATGTTCAGGCAAATTACAGAAGAAAACCCGATATAAATCTGTTAAGTAGTTCTCTCGTGAAAAGCGGACAGACAGACGTTGGATTTTATATATAGATATATATATATATTTTATATATATATATTAGGGGGCTTTACCCCCTGCTCGCTTCACTCAGCAACCCCCAGGCCTGTGTTACGCCCTAGCCACTTTGCGGTTCAGCTGCTTGCATATGGGGATGCGGATGTACAATTTAAGCAGATTGTTATTTTCATGGGAATTGTTACATATGCATAATAGAACTAAGTATTTTACATTACAGCAAGTAATTAACCATAGTAAAAATAGTAAAACGTAAAGTAAATTATATTTCATGTTGCTTTAGAGTTATTCGTTGCATTATACGATTTTCATTTTACTTTACTGTAAAACTACAGTAAGAGCAATTTTTTAAATTAACTTTTCGTTAATATCGCATTGCATTTTGATTTTGCGTTTGGACTTTCATTGTGACAACGCAACGTATAACTGCCTGTGAGTGAATTTCGTTTCCTTCTCTCTATCAAATAAAACGACTTTTGAATGTTTGTCCCTGTGATTTGTTAATTGTCTTTGCCAAAGCTATTCTAACGGGAAACTGTAAACGTTTTAATACAAATGACATATCAAGATCTCCTTTGGTGTCTAATGTTATCTGGAAAAGATGTACTTCATTACCTTTCTTGGATACAGCCTTCTGTCAACAATAATTTGTGCAGTGGAAGACCATACTGTGTTAACGGTTGTAGATATTCTTCATGATATTGTAAGTTGATTTTTTCATCTTCCACAATCACCACCAACTGTTTCAGCAGAGTCTATTGATACGCATTTAAACAATTTGCTGTGTGACCGATCGACAATTTTCACGTTAACTCGTTTGACTTCATCATTTCTCGGTGCTAGGATTGCCCGTATACTCATTTCTTCTGTTGATAACCCTCTGGGATGAAATTCTTTAATAAGATTTGGACATAATACATCTTTAATTGGGAACTTAAAGTGAGGAAAATGTTAAAATTTACAAGAGCTGAGAGAGCAAGAACTGTGTCTGACAAAAGCATTCACAACAATGAGAGGTGAGAGGACCGCGGGCGTGTTTGAATATGATTGAGAGGAGGGCGGGACTTGAAAAAATCTCATGGCCAAAGTCTCGTCTCGCGGGACTTGAAATTATCTCTTTGTAAAAGTTTCAACTCAGGATTTCCTTTTATAATAGATATATATACTGTATATATATATATATATATATGTGTGTGTGTGTTGGTGTGTATGTATGT
>JANRMT010028174.1:36268821-36290863 GCA_026402145.1 Polypterus bichir lapradei | reverse complement strand
ATCTTGCAGTTGATGGAGATTTGTGGGATGCACATCCAGGGCACGAAGCTCCCATTCCACCACATCCCAAAGATGCTCTATTGGGTTGAGATCTGGTGACTGTGGGGGCCATTTTAGTACAGTGAACTCATTGTCATGTTCAAGAAACCAATTTGAAATGATTCGAGCTTTGTGACATGGTGCATTATCCTGCTGGAAGTAGCCATCAGAGGATGGGTACATGGTGGTCATGAAGGGATGGACATGGTCAGAAACAATGCTCAGGTAGCCTGTGGCATTTAAAAGACGCCCAATTGGCACTAAGGGGCCTAAAGTGTGCCAAGAAAACATCCCCCACACCATTACACCACCACCACCAGCCTGCACAGTGGTAACAAGGCATGATGGATCCATGTTCTCATTCTGTTTACGCCAAATTCTGACTCTACCATTTGAATGTCTCAACAGAAATCGAGACTCATCAGACCAGGCAACATTTTTCCAGTCTTCAACTGTCCAATTTTGGTGAGCTCGTGCAAATTGTAGCCTCTTTTTCCTATTTGTAGTGGAGATGAGTGGTACCCGGTGGGGTCTTCTGCTGTTGTAGCCCATCCGCCTCAAGGTTGTGCGTGTTGTGGCTTCACAAATGCTTTGCTGCATACCTCGGTTGTAACGAGTGGTTATTTCAGTCAAAGTTGCTCTTCTATCAGCTTGAATCAGTCGGCCCATTCTCCTCTGACCTCTATCATCAACAAGGCATTTTTGCCCACAGGACTGCCGCATACTGGATGTTTTTCCCTTTTCAAACCATTCTTTGTAAACCCTAGAAATGGCTGTGCGTGAAAATCCCAGTAACTGAGCAGATTGTGAAATATTCAGACCGGCCCTGTCTGGCACCAACAACCATGCCACGCTCAAAATTGCTTAAATCACCTTTCTTTCCCATTCTGACATTCAGTTTGGAGTTCAGGAGATTGTCTTGACCAGGACCACACCCCTAAATGCATTGAAGCAACTGCCATGTGATTGGTTGATTAGATAATTGCATTAATGAGAAATTGAACAGGTGTTCCTAATAATCCTTTAGGTGAGTGTACATCACCTTGCTTGTGTGACCACTAAACGTGACCAATCTTCTAGCGGTGAGGTTTAAGGAAGATGACATACCTGTAACATATTTGAATAATGCTTACTATGGAAAGGTGCTTTATTAACATTATTTAAAAACATTACAGGTAGGCGTTGGCCAGTCCCATCACCACCATAACTCACTGAATGATTCTGATGAGGGAGTCACTCATATAAGTTGCCTGTGACCCTAATGCGTATATGGAATAATCAAACTGCTCCTGTTCAGCACCTTGGGATGATAGTTAATATGGAAAGATGCTAAAAAATGTTTGCCACTCGTATCCATCCTCAATAAAAACAAGTCAACTAATCTGCCCATTGTCAAATGTAGAAAGATGGAGACAAATGGAATGGGAGTGAAAGTTGCTGTGAAGCGAGGCTCACCATAGGATGGCACTATAAAATCATCCAGGTTTCCGAGTCACTTCACCCAGCAGATCTCACAAGGGACATTTTCTTTATACTACACACGCAAGGCACTTGGGTGGAAGTTCACTTTAGTAAGACGCTATATAAGAAAAAACCTGTTGGTCTACTGCAGTGTGGCCTAACGTTGAAGACACTGAACTGTCAGGTGGCCACTCAGTGGCTGACGGTGCTCCAGCTGTGGATATGGAAACATTTGGACAGCTTGGCATTTGGGCATCTTATCTTCCCCTGTCCTCGCTGCCAAGGTCTGCCGCTTTGGAGTTTCTAATTATGCACCTCCAATAAACAGGCATTCTTCTGTGGATTAGCCTTGAGAATCGCTGGATCCAAAGAATGGGGCCTCCTGATTTTGTATTCCAGTGGTTAAGGACTGGTGCCACGATGGCTGCCCTAAAAACCCTCTCGTGTGATTAAGCACGTACTGGGCACTCCATCACAAGCCTGCTGTGCTAAGCGGTCATTAGTCTGTTTATTTTTATGTGTCTTTGTCACTCTGCTGTCAAAACAATTAGATCCGTGCAGTTAGGGGGCTGTGCTTGGTTGAGTGCCACCTTACAGCTTCGGGATTCTTCAACCATGGCTGTTCTTGCGTTGTCTACAGATAGCAAGGAGAGTACTAATCCCCTCAGATGTTAGGGATAGTGAGGTTTGGCCTGACGATACAGCCTAGGCCCACTCAAGATGGACTGAACTTAATATGAACAACTCTCTGATTCACAATTTAAGATTGTGTATTGGCTCTGGTGTCCCCAGACAGTCCGCACACCTCCTAGGAGATACAACGGGGCACCAACATCCCACCAGCATGAAGAGATGGGAGACGGCCAGAAAATGAACCACATTACACCTCCTGGGTCTGGGGTGTCACCACATGGGAGACTGAGTGGGGATAACTTGGAAACTGCTCCTTGAGGACTCTCAGGGGAAAGGAAAAGAAGTCAGCAGAGCAGGGCCGTCCTAACTGCTGCCATCTTACCAGTTCATAGTAATTCATTTGCGTCTAATAACCTCATAATAGACACTGCCTATTATGGCCTCCCTTTGTTCATGTCATTTTTTCACCAGGTATTGTGTTTTTCCACCCAAATCCAAAACACATGCACATTACTCAATTGGCAACCTTGAACTGGCCGAGTGACCATCAGCAAGGAGTTGCTCTGCAAAGCACTGGCATCCATCATGGACTGGCTGCTACCTTTCACTTGATATTGCTAAGGTGCAATCCTATATTAGATTTAATGTCCGGCCTAATGTGGATGGGATAGATGGACTCCGAAAATGGAATGATGGATTGGTGGAGAACATTCTGTAGGGAGACAATAACCATTTGATATGCTAGCTTATTGCAAATGGACGTGGGCCGCTGCTGTAGTGAGTTATTCAGGTTCTTCCTGTGTTCTTGTTTGCTCTTCCAGATCCTTCATATTTCCCTGCTCATGGACAGCTAGCTAGGATAGGTGGATGGACAGATAGATGTGAAAGGCACTAGATAGATAAATGTATTATGTAGTAGTCAATGGAAGGCACTATATTATAGCTGGATAGATAAATACATAATGAAAGGCAATATACAAGACAAATACTAATAGTCTGTTAGATTGATGTGAAAGCCACTATGTAATAAATAGAAAGATGTGAAGGGTGCAATACAGAAGATATATATTGAAAGGTACTATATAATATGTTATTATAATATTGCCAATTGTGGTGGGCTGGTGCCCTGCCCAGGGTTTGTTTCCTGCCTTGCACCCTGTGTTGGCTGGGATTGGCTCCAGCAGACCCCCCGTGACCCTGTAATTAGGATATAGTGGGTTGGATAATGGATGGATGGATGGAATATTGCCAATTATTACGCACAATTGCACTATATGTTGCCATGTGTACATATTGATTTACTGCCCTGTGTCTTGTCTGCTGCACTATATTTTCAATCCCGTTATATGCTGTATAAACTAACTGGTGATATTATATGTTGTTTGTTTCGCACTGTGGTCCTGAAGACACATAATTTTGTCCCATCCTGTACCTTGAATTAATGAGATCAAAATAGTAAGACACTTGACAGATAGGTAGATAATAGTGAAATATATGGGTAGATAAAAATTAAAAACACTATATTATAGGCAGAAAGCTAGATAAATAACGAAAGCTGCTATACAAAATAGATAAGAAAGGCATTATATTATAGTCAGATATAAATGAAAGGCATTATATAATATAGAAAGATGCAAAAGCTGCTATATAACAAATAGCTAAATATGAAAAGCACTATATAATACATAATGAATAGCACTATAAAATTGGGGTGGCACGGTGGCGCAGTGATAGCGCTACTGCCTCTCATTTAGGAGACCCGGATTCATTTCCCGGGACCCCCCTGCATGGAGTTTTCATGTCTGCTAGGGTTTCCTCCGGGTACTCCCACAGTCCAAAGACATGCAGGTTAGGTGCATTGGCGATCCTAAATTGGCCCTGGTGTATGGATGTGTGTGTGTGCCCTGCGGTGGACTGGCACCCTGCCCGGAGTGTGTTCCCTGCCTTGCGCCCTGTGCTGGCTTTGATTGGCTCCAGCAAACCCCCATGACCCTGTAGTTAGGATATAGCGGGTTGGAGTATGACTGATTGACTATAAAATTGTCATATTCCATCCATCCATTATCCAACCCTAACTACAGGGTCACCAGTAATGGTTATATTGATAAGTAAATAATTAAATAAGTCATATTATAGTCAGAGGGAGCACGGTGGTAGGTGGCACGCCAAGGAGATGGCGGAGCAAGTCTCGCGTGCTCCCTGAGTGGAGCTGTCACATTCTCCTTGTGTGTGTGTATGGGTTTCCTCTGGGTGTTTCCACAGTCTAACTTGGCCTATGTGTGTGTGTGTGTGTGTGTGTATGCTGCCAGCCTGTCCTGGGATTGTTCCTGCCTTGTGCTCCAGCTTCCCCACACCTTTGCTCTGGATAACTGGGTATGGAAAAATGGATGAATGGATTATAGTCAGATTGATCAGTAAGTACTGTACTGTATATAAAAAAGCCCCTTATAGTTCGATAGATGTGTAAGGTGCTTTATAATAGATAGTAAATTATAGATAGGATTCAGGATAGGTGGTCTTCAGTTCGCCGTGTAAGTCAGCTCGTCCAAACCCGGCACATCCCTCTGAATAAGCAGACCCTTCTGAATGTTCCAGCCTGCTCCCCTCGAGTGGAAGCCATGCAGATGCGTGTGAACTTGGCCGTGTGCCGTGCTGCAGAGCGCCTGTTGAGCGGTGAGGCCTGACACTTTTTTTTGTCTCCTCCTTTTTCCACACGCCTGACTTCTCTTCAATCCATCTTTTCTTCCCTTTCTCTATGCAGCTCCACTTTCTGCAGTAATCAGATATTTCAATTTGCCTCTACTGAGCGGAGCCTCCGGCTCTGGGAGTCTGAGTATCAATGCCAGAAGCAGCCTGCGATCTAATGAGCAGAGGAGCTCACACTGAGACGCGCAGACGGTCAGATCTTTTTTTTTTTTTTTTTTTTGGCCTTTTCCCGTTTTTCTAAATGCGGGATTGTTTTATTGAGTGAAAAAATGTAAAGTATTGTGAAGGCCAGCGTTTCCTTGACAATGAATTAGACAACATGAGCACTGATAATAAATGAGTGATTGTTCTTTGTGTTTTATGACCAAAATAGTAGTGACAGAGCTCCCCTAACGTCATGTCTCAGAAAAAGAAACAAGTCACAAATCAGGCCAGGGAAGGGAGGACTTCAATAAAATGTCACAATGGCGGCCCCTAGAAGTTGGTGAGCATCAAGCACTCCTAAGAAAAGCTTCAGTAGGGAATGGGGACAAAGCCCATCATTTATAGCCAGCTCTGCAGATCAATAAATCAAGAAGGGCAGAGCAGGGCAACAAGGAAGTGCCAACAGGGACAGGGCCTCATATTTAGATATGTGAATCAATCAAAAGCTCAGTATTTATTTTAATACAGGCAGGTAGAATGGCATAGTGGTTAAGACTTCAGACCCAGAGGATGACACTGTGTGACCATGAGGAAGTCAGTTCACCTGCCTGTGCTCCAAGTGAAAACAAAACAAACAATAAAGAAATGGAACCATTTATATCTCCGATGTTGTGAGTTACGTTGGATAAAGGCATCGGCCGAATATTAAGTAAGGTGTGTTATGATGTGAGATTTTGCATATAACTTGATAAATGTTTTGCATGTCTTTATTTGTAATTTAGGCAAAGCAATGTAATTTAGTGTTCCTTTAGTGAGAAGCATTCATGTTTACCCCCCCTTTACGACTGAGTCTCTTTGTAATTTTACGACAGAGTTGGGGGAGGAGGTGCCTTAAACCAGTTTGGCGAGTATTTCTCTACTAAAGTCTTTCAACCCCCACAAAAAAAGCCAGGTTGCCTAACTGGAACACTTTAGCTCAACAAATGGTTTTATTAGAACATTAGAACATTAGAACATTCTAGACGAGTACAGGCCATTCAGCCCAACAAAGCTCGCCAGTCCTATCCACTTGTTTCCTCCAAGAAAACATCAAGTCGAGTTTTGAAAGTCCCTAACGTCTTACTGTCTACCACACTACTTGGTAGTTTATTCCAAGTGTCTATCGTTCTTTGTGGAAAGAAAAACTTCCTAATGTTTGTGCGAAATTTACCCTTAACAAGTTTCCAACTGTGTCCCCGTGTTCTTGATGAACACATTTTAAAATACAAGTCTCGATCCACTGTACTAATTCCCTTCATAATTTTAAACACTTCAATCATGTCACCTCTTAATCTTCTTTTTGGGGGTGATGGCAGGTGTTAAGATGTTCTATTTCTCCCATTGGTCTGAGGTATGGCTGTTTGGAATTGGTTTGTCTCAGAGGCCTTTAAGTACCATGACGCCATATTGGCTCTAGGGGTTGGACAGAACATCTATAAATTTACTTGCTCAACCTCACACTGTCTCTCTCTCTCTCTATCTTACTAACCGCTGATGATAAAGAAGTATCTCTTTTACTAACATCTGATGAAGGAAAGGACAACACAATGAAGAGCACAGCTCGGCAGCCATATTGAGACAGGCATGCGGCCTGTTCTGAAGAAAGCTGACCACAAATGATGCTTTAACTAGAGACATTTTAAGTAACTAACAAGTCTGTGTGCTGCCTGAAACTACACATCAGCATTTATCAGGTTGTATGGTTGCCAATATTCAAATGTACTTTGCATATTGTTATTCTTTATGAATATTATCAGTAATACATTATTTTATGTGTAACTTAACTCCTGCTTGTCTTTTTACTATACCTAATTGCCTGAAGTTATAGATATAGAAGGGAAGGTGGGGAGAAATTATATGGTACAGTACCTTATAAACAGTGATAAGTCTGTGAGATTAGGCATTCTGACAAAGGCTACATATTAATAATACAATAGGGGAAAGTACAACAACAACATTTATTTATATAGCACATTTTCATACAACTAGTAGCTCAAAGTGCTTTACATTATAAAGAATAGAAACATAAAAGACACAATAAGAAAACAAAATAAATCAGCATTAATTAACATCGAATAAGAGTAAGGTCCAATGGCCAGGGTGGACAGAAAAAACAAAAAAAAAACTCCAGACGGCTGGAGAAAAAAAAATAATAAAAAAAATAAAATAAAAATATAAAATAAAAAAAATAGAGCAATATATTACTCTACGAAGACATAACAATGTGGCACTCTGCACAGATCACATTAATTTAGCATTGTTAGTCACCATAACTTTAGGAGGAACCACTCTTGGACATGAGGAGAACATACTAACTCTCCACATACAGTACAGTGACCTGCCCGGGGCACAAACCCAGGACGTTATTAGGCAGCTGTGCTACCCTGACTAATCTCATTTGGCTTAGCCTAATTGGGCCTTGACATCTCATTGCAGATGCACCCTTAGAAATGAGCAATCAGGGTGAGAATTGCCATTGGTCAAAGGCAGGGCCCTAGAAGGTGAAAAAAGGGGTGCACACTAGCATTGCTAACATAGAAGTCAAACACCTCTCGGATATTTTTAGTAGAAGGGTGATGAATTGGGGGCACAAGTTCGCCAGAAATAAAAGACCAATCTGGAAAGGAAGCATGTCATGCAGCCATAGGACACTAGAGGGCGCACAGGCCCAAGGAAAGTTCAGTTGCAAGCCATAGAGACCCCGGGCCTTTACAGTCGTGCCTGCAGGTCCCTGTGGCTCCATGAAACTTGGTACATCTCCTGACCCTCAGACCCTAGAAATAATTCCCAGGCATGGTGGGAAATCAGCACAAGATGACGTGTAAATCTGGCAGCTCAAAGGCAAAACTAGTAAGAGAAAGGAGGGAGATGGCAGGACTAAAGCTTCTTGGTGTGGAAACATACTGAGGTGGCCAATTTGTTACAGAGGAATTCAGGAGCCATGTGTTATTTTTGCACTTGACTACAGTATTTGAACTTCCAATGTTGCAATTTTATTAATTTTGAGTAATAACGCTCATGCTTTGTTTGCACCGTGTTAGCCATTATGAATGTAGTGTAAAGTCAAGCAAATTGACACCTTTTATTGGCTAACTAAAAAGATTACAATATGCATGATTACATCTCATCTGAAGAAGGGGCCCGAGTTAATAATAATAATAATAATAATAATAATAATAATAATAATACTAAGTTACATTTATAGAGCGCCTTTCACAAACCCAACCCAAGGTAGCTTTGCATAAAGAGTAAATTAAAAAAAGAGTTGCCTCGAAAGCTTGCATATTGCAATCCTTTTAGTTAGCCAGTAAAAGCGGTCATTTTGCTTGACGTCTCACTACATTTGAGAAAGGGGAAACAATAAGAGTGCCTCCCTAACGTTTACACTGCAGTATGAAAAAATGGTATCTCAAAAGTTTAACCATATTGATTTTTCAAAATGTAAGTCCTCACGAGTAACTCCAGGGGCCAGAAACATATTTAATGTGCCGTACATACTGGGCATGTAGGCTGGCATTTAGTTAGTATTAGAATATGGAAATGAGCTGCACACTAAGAACAGGATCATTCATTTAGCTTTATTAGTTTAGTGTTTGGGATCAGTTTGCCAGGCCACTTGCACTTGATTCCTCCAGACCTCCAGTTTACCACTTTACTGTACATGATGCCTGCCTTTCCTGCGTCTGGATATAGTTTGAATGTTCTCCCCATGTGGGTTTCCTCCCACCGTCTAAAGACATGTCAGTTAGGTGGATCGGTGCTGTTAAACTGGTCGTAATTCGTGTGTGTGTTCACTCTGTGATGGACTAGTGCTCTTCAAGGGGCTGTTTCAGGCTTACGCCCAATGCTCGCTGCCCCAGATAAGCTGGTTAAGGAAGATGGATGGGCGGATGATGCCTGTTATTGCACTGATGCTGCTGCCATCCAGCTGTGCCTTATCAGTGCAATTACCTTGGCATAGGTAGTATTAAGAAAGCCATCACCCTGCAGCTGCTCTTTTATATTTATTCCTCTGCTTTCCTTCTTGGAAGGAAAGGACTCTAGACGACAGATTGTTTTTTTTCGTTCTTCGTGGAGGTCAGAGGCCTCATTGACACTGTGCTAATAGAGTGGATGAGGCGGCCACGTGCTTAACATTCAGTGCATTAAAGACCGCCGAGATCTCCGTCCGTCCTGACGTCATATCATTGGTTGACAGGACTGGCACATTCTTCGTTAGCCATATGTCACATTATGCCCCTTGGATTCCTAACAACTGAGCATTCGAATGCCACAGGGGTTTTCCAGTTCTGGCTGATGGCCTAACCGTGAGGTCCCCTCTTATTGAGTTCCCTCATTCTGGAATGATTAGAAAAGCAGATCAACCCTCGTCCTGAGGAACCATCATGGATGGGTATGGAAGTCTGCCCTAGCCTACAAAGGATTGATACACTTCCAAATTAAAACAGAAAAGTCATGGGTAACTGACTAAACTGAGTGCAATTAGTAAGAATGCCATCTGGCATGCTAAAGCATAAATAGCTGCTTTCACACCCTTTACACATTAAGCACTAGCTCTGCTACATGGGTCTGTTGGGCCACATTTTCCAATTTTTCATTTGTCAGTACTAGGGCTGAGCAGCATATTTAACTTTAATAAAAAAAATCAAGTTTCAAAATAGTGATAATAGTTCTTTGCATTTTTCTCACTACTCAAAGCGCTCAGCAATTGCAGGTTAAGGGCCTCGCTCAAGGGCCCAACAGAGCAGAGTCCCTATTTGCATTTACAGGATTCGAACCGGCAACCTTCAGATTGCCAGTGCAGATCCCTAGCCTCAGATCCACCACTCCGCCTCGGCAAAAAACAGCAGATCCCATGATGTTCAGCACTTAATTTTCCACAACTTCTACTTAACGTTAAGTAAAATTCATACAATCTCCAGCGCTCTTTCTAGGTATGTCTACATCGTAAAAGGCCGTTCTTCCTGAACAGGGTCACAAGGGGGCATTGGAGCCACACCCGGCTAGCATGGGGCGCAAGGCAGGAACAAACCCGGGACAGGGCACCAGTCGAAACACTCACGCTAGAACACTGGGGTCAATTTAGGATCGCCAGTTCACCTAACCTGGAGTGTGGGAGGACACCAGAGCACCAAGAGGAAACCCACAGAGACATTGGGAGAACATGCAGACTCCACACAGGGAGGATCCGGGACATCAGCCCTTGTCTTCTTACTGCAAGGAATCAGTGCTACCACCGTGCTGCCCTGGCGGGCAAGGTATTGAACACAATACATACAAGTAAAGGAGACATAAAATAAAAGAAAAAACGGGCTGTTTGAGCATTATCTTTGAGGCACAGCTATTTACGAGATATTTAAATTTTGGGGGAAAAACACAGTTTCCTTTGTTAATACTTCATATTATTAATATGATAAAGTATATCAGGTTTATGTTGATCTTCAGTGTTTAAGGTGTTTAGATAATATATTGAGATAGATCAAATATTACAGTTTTATTTACAATAATCACAATATCAACTTAAGTCCATATCGCCCAGCGCTGGTCAGTACAGCCGGGAACATCACCACCCATGAGTGCTAAGACGTTTCAGAGTTGTTTGCATTCCCAGTTCTATTGAAGGCTGACCTGTATAATCCACGGGGGACACTCCACTCTGGACTGTCAGATTGTGGGATTCAGATAGAATGCTCCACTTTACTGAACGGTGCTTCGGGATTTAAATGAGGTGTTCCACTCCGATATGTCTGATATATTTTTAGGTGGGAGGCTCCTTTCTGGTCCATTAAACTCCATTCTTTAGATGGGATGTTCCACTGCAATCTGTAAAACCTGCGGGTTTTAGATGAGATGCTCCACTCTGGTGTTCACAGGTCTGTTAAAGCCCTGCCCTTAGCTTGGGTGCTCCGCTAAAATCAATGAAACTCCAGGATTGAGATGGGATGCTCCACTCTGGACTGTAAAAGCTCAGGATTTACATGGGTGGCACAGCTTTGCTAGGTGAAACTCCAGAATTGAATTGGAATGCTCCACTCTGCCAGAGCAATGTAGACGAGAACAGGATCTTCAGCCCAACAAAGCTTGCCAGTCCTATCCACTTATTTCTTCCAAAGAAACATCAAGTCGAGTTTTGAAAGTCCCTAAAGTTCTGCTGTCCACCAAACTACTTGGTCTCTTATTCCAAGTATCTGTAGTTCTCTGTGTAAAGAAAAACTTCCTAATGTTTGTGTGAAAAAGTTTCCAACTGTGTCCCCGTGTTCTTGACGACCTCATTTTAAAGTCCCAGTCTTGATCCACTGTGCTAATTCCCTTCATAATTTTAAACACTTCAGTCATGTCACCTCTTAATCTTCTTTTGTTTAAACTGTGAAGGCTCAGCTCTTTTAATCTTTCCTCATAATTAGTCCCCTGGAATCAGCCTAGTCGCTCTTCTCTTGACCTTCTCTAGCACTGCTATGTCCTTTTTGTAGCCTGGAGACCAGACCTGCGCACAAGACTCCAGATGAGGCCTCACCAGTGTGTTATAAAGCTTGAACAGAACCTACTGTGACTTGTACTCCACACATCAAGGCGCTATATAACCTGACATTCTGTTAGCCTTCTTAATGACTTCTGAACACTGTCTGGCAGTTGATAGTATCAAGTCCACTATGACTCCTAAATCCTTCTCATAAGGTGGACTCTCAATTTTCCAACCTCCCGTTGTGTATTGTGAAGCTCCAGAAGTTCTATGGAAGGCTGATGTTTGCTCCATTAAACTCCATCCTTTAGATGGGTTGCTCTATTTTTATCTGTAAACCTCCAGAAATTAGATGCTCCACTCTAGTACATGAAGCTGCAGGACTAAACTCTGATGTGTGAAAGTCCAGGATTTAGATGGGAGGCACCTTTGCGGTCCGTTAAACGTCATCCTTCAGATTGGCTGCTCCACTGTAATCTGTAAAACTCCAGGAATTAGATGGAATGATCCCCTCTGTTCTTTTAAGATCAGGATTTACACCTTAATACAACTGCGCCTCGTGAAACTCCAGAATTTGAATGGGATTCTCCACTTTAATGTTTGAAGCTCCAGGATATACTGTATATGGGAGGCTGCTCTCTGGTCAGTTAAACTCCAGCCTTTACATTAAATGGGGTGCTCCATTCTAGTCTCTGAGTCTCCAGGATTTAGATGGAATGGACACTTTGGGCTATTAGAAGAACCATTCTGCTTAATAATATCAATCTCCTGAGTTTAGTAAGGACACTCTAGAATGATCTGTGAAACTCTCAAGATTTTGTTGGGACACTCCACCATGAATTCAACGGAGATTCTCCAACTCTAGAATTTCAAAAGAACAGTCCAATCTGGTTTGTGAAACTCCAGCCTCCCTTGAATCTGCGAAACTGTATGGATTAGAGGGCATTATCCACATGAGGTTAATCAAGATCCAGAATTTTAGAAAGGACACTCCACTCTAGTCTGTGAAATTCCAAGATTTGGGTGTGATGCTCACTGTATCTTTGGATCTGGGTTGAATATTCCACTCTAATCTGTAAAACTCCAGGGTTTAGATGGGAATCTCCACTGTGGTCTTTGAAACTGTAAGAATTATTTGGGTGCTCCGTTCTCTTGTATGAAATTCCAAGAGTTTCGTGGGTAAATCTCTGCGACGTAAGTGCCCTGAGCATAGCAGAGGTGCTATGTAAATGTGTTATTATATGAAACTCCAAAAATCTGAAAAGACTGCTTCACCCTGGCCTATGAAATTCCAGGATCTACGTGGGACTTTCCACTCTGGATTTCAGAAGGAAATTTCACTCTTGATTTAAGAATCTCCATGATGTAATGGGACATTCTGCCCTGATTTGTGAAACACCAGGATTTAGATGGAATTCTCTGCTCTGGTCTTTGAAATTCTGGGATTTTGATCGAATGCTCTGTTCGGATCTATGAAACTCGAGAATTTAGTTGGACATTCCACTTGAATCTTTAAAAATCCAGGGTTTAAATGGAGTGTTCCCCCTCTTTTTCATGAGATTTCAGGATCTGGGTGGGTAAATCTAACCTACTTTATTAAATTCGGGAATTTTAATACGTGCATGTAGCTTAAGAATTTAGATACAGTGCACCACTCAACACATGATACGCCCAAGATTTAGATGGTACACTCCACTTTGGATCATCAAATTCTAAGATCTATATAAGAATGTCCACTTTAGGCAGTCAAACTCAAGAAATGTAAGAAACTCCAGGACTGAAATGGTCAATTCTGCTCTGATTTGCAAAACTCCAGTCTCTCTGCTTTTGTCATTGAAACTTCAGGAATTAGCTAGCATGTTTCAATGCGATTTATAAAAATCCAGGACTTTTGTGGCATTCTCCACTCTGGATGTTCAACCTTGAAAAATATAACAAAAGGCACCTCACTGTGGCGCTAGATGGGCCTCTCTTCTCACTCATCTGTGAAAGGGTCCATCCTGCTTCTTCATTTGTAAAACTCAACTGTCAATACATCAGGAACACCATAGAGATTGCTGAACCCTCTGGTGTTCAGCCTGGCCCAGTAATTAGTCCGGTGTCAACACCCCCAATTAAGCCAAATTTAGGAAATTCACCATCCTAGGGGATACAACTCAGATTCTCCTCTCCTGATTCCAGATTGTGTCCGCTTTACCAAAAAAAAATAACTCACAGCATTCACCATTAAAACGCTGACAGCTGATCAAACAAAATCACTTTGACTCATTCAAATAAATGCATGTGTACACAGACTGCCTCCTCTTCTTCCAGTGTGTACCTTCTATAGACACTTCTGTAGACTGTGGCACTATGTGCAGATTTGTAATGAAGAATTAATGATTGCCGCAGGCCCCCGTAAGACGTAACAAAGAGCACTTGGCGTTTGGAGAGAACAAAAACAAATATTTAATCAGAATTCCTGTTGAGTGTGTTAGGAGGAGGGGAAAAGACAGGCCTCGGGACACCCAAAAGGAGCGAGACCTCCCAAGTGACAGCAAATAGGGTCTATTTAATGGCACACATGAGGACACAACCAACCACTAGGTGGCATTAAACTAGAAATCTAAAGGCATGAGTAGGGAACTTGGACCTTAGTGTCACACATGGAAGGGCCTGGAGGTGAGGCGATGAGCAGACCTGAGACATGCCATAAGGATGACCGTGTCGATGTAGGAGTGAGGGGAGCACAAACCCAATTCTGCAAAAAATGAAATAAAGCTCAATTAAAATCTCGTGTTATTTTGTAAGTCCGATGACGCCTGAGTCCCAAACGGCCTTTCACTCACCAGCAGAGACTACAGCAAGCACACCATTATGTAATGAAAGAGGCCGCCTGTGTTAGGAAATTTAAAAGTATCGTCACATAATTAGCCACCTGGGGCACGCACAGCAGAATGGTCACTGGCATTTAGATAAAATGGGCATTGAGGGTAGACCATTTAAAAAGCCCACATAAATGAATCTAAGGCTTTTACTTATTATACGGTAAAGTACTGTTAGATGTTTTGTACACATTTGCAGATATTTTTATATTTGTCTCTTTTATAGCACCGTTACTATCTGTCTATCATATAGTGCCTTTTATATTTGTTTATCTATCAATTATATAATTATTATTATTATTATTCTATTATATAGCACCTTTCATATCTATCTATCATAGAGTGCATTTTATATCTATCTACGAGTATCTATTATATAGTGGCTTTCATATCTATCTATCTATCTATTATATAGTGCCTTTCACATCTATCTATCATATAGTGCCTTTCAAATCTATCTATCTATTACATAGTGCCTTTCATATCTATCTATTTATCTATCATATAGTGCCTTTCACATCTATCTATCTATCAATTATATAGTGCCTTTTCTATCTATCTCTCCATTATATAGTGCCTTTCACATCTATCTATCATATAGTGGCTTTCACATCTATCCATTCATTATCCAACCCGCTACATCCTAACTACAGGGTCTGCTGGAGCCAATCCCAGCCAACACAGGGCGCAAGGCAGGAAACAAACCCTGGGCAGGGCGGAGGGCACACACACACACCTAACCTGCATATCTTTGGACTGTGGGAGGAAAACGGAGTACCCGGAAGAAACCCACGCAGACACAGGGAGAACATGCAAACTCCACACAGGGAGGACCCGGGAAGTGAACCCGGGTCTCCTAACTGCGAGGCAGCCGCACTACCCACTGTGCCACCATGCCGCCCTTCACATCTATCTATCTATAAATTATATAGTGCCTTTTATATCTATCTGTCTATCATATAGTGCCTTTCACATCTATCTATAAATTATATAGTGCCTTTTATATCTATCTGTCTATCATATAGTGCCTTTCATATCTATCTATCTATCTATCTATCTATCTATCTATTACATAGTGCCTTTCACATCTATCTATCTATCTATCTATTACATAGTGCCTTTCACATCTATCTATCTATCTATTATATAGTGCCTTTCACATCTATCTATCTATCTATTACATAGTGCCTTTCACATCTATCTATCTATCTATCTATCTATTATATAGTGCCTTTCACATCTATCTATCTATCTATTACATAGTGCCTTTTATATCTATCTATCTGTCTATCTTTCAGATCTTCATTAGGTACACCTGTTCAACTAGTTGGTAACAGAAATATCTAATCAGCCAATCACATGGCAGCAACTCCATGCATTTTGTCTTATAGACATTGTCAAAGACCTACTGCAGTGTGTCCGTCTTCTGATGGCTCCTTCCAGCAGGATAACATGCCATGTCACAAAGCTCAGATCATCTCAAACTGAACATGACAATGACTTCACTGGGCTCAAATGGCCCCCACAGTCACCAGGGGCCTCATGCATAACTCCATGTGTAGAACTCACACCATAACATGACGTAAGCACAAAAGCGGAAATGTGCTTACGCACAGAAAAATCCAAATGCAGGAATCTGTGCGTATGCAAACTTCCACATTCTTCTACTCTATAAATCCTGGTCAGTGTGTAAAGTAACGCTTGTGCACGCGCCTGTTGTCCCGCCCCAACTCCTCCCAGAATTATGCCTCTATGAATATGCAAATCAATATAAATCGCCCATAAGCTCAGCCTTCTGTGAAAAGACAATGGGAAAAGCACGGGGGAAAATAGAAGAATTTCAGCGAATACCAAGTGGAGGCAAAGAAAACTGTACTATTTGTTGGTTTAACCAGTGATATAAACAACAAAATGAAGTTGATCGAGTGGCATAGAGTGTCGGAGAAACTCGAAAGTTCAAGTTCACAAAGTCGCACAGTGCCCGAAATAAAAAAGAAGTTGTCAGATATCATAGTCGCCGTGAAAAGGCGAGTCGTAGCCCACCGGCTGAGTGTCATATGAAAGCTTATTAGGGTACAGAGAAAAGACAAAAAATAGGGACACAGTGGGGAAAAAGCACGAAATGTCAACTTTAATCTCGAAATTTCCACTTTTATCACGTAGTTTACTTTGTCATTAAAGTAGAACATCATAAACTTCATCTTAAAATCATTTATTTTACTAGTTTCTCAAATCCCATCGTAACTATAGTAGCACGTTAAATACTTTGTTTTGTATTTGATCTTCTATGTGCTCTATGTGTGTGAATCACTACATGCTTCTTAAATGGGCTTTCTCTTCCTCTGACAGGGCACAGAATCCATTACATTTGTAATATTACAGTTCTCTGAATAATTAAAATACTGAGATGTATACTTGATATCTTCTTCATGATGATATGAGTTAAAGTATGTTATTAAACATGGGAACACGGTGGCGCAGTGATTGTGTGCGAACTTCAATGAAATAATTTATTGTAGCAGTACTGTCTCTTTCAAATGTACTAACCCCCAATTCCTGTCCTTACTTTTCTTTCCCCAAATACCCAATCGCTACACAATCAGCTCTGTAATAGACGTTAAGCCATCTGTAAGCATACAACGACGATTCTTCAAAACTTTTAAGGAACATTGAAATATCTTCGTAGTACGTGTTTAATTATTCTATCCATCTATCCTGCCAGCATACAGCAATCAATCAGGATCAATCTGTGAACTTGCTAGCGCTGCGGCACCGTGTCCTCACATGTTTAATTATTAACAATAAAGATTATTTAAATGAAATTAAAGTTTTATCTGTATAATATAATCAACATATTTTGCTGCATTTCATCTTAAAAATGATATCGTCATCGTATGTAAATACGCGCTTTATAAAGTGGCGCAGGTTGTGCAATATTATAACTGTAGTGCAAGTTTACAGTGAGTGATTGTACTTATAAGTACAGACAGTTCTACAAGGTGCAGTTGATTGAATGCATTTAAAGTTCTTGGGATGAAACTGTTTCTGAAGCACGAGGTCCGTACAGGAAATGCTTTGAAACGTTTTGCCATGGCTGAGGCAGCGTGTGCTTGATACTGTATACCGATAATTCTCTTTCTGATCAGCTGCTGCTGTGATTCACACTCAGATACAGTGATATAAATACTCCGAGTGGTGCAGTGAGAGTAATATGGAAAAAGATGATCCGCTGTGGCAACTCCTAACGGGAGCAGCTGAAAGAAGAAGAAGAAAAAGGTGCAGTGAGAGGAACAATGCTAAAGCAGTTATGGTATTTGGAATACTATGGCTATTCCATGGACCATTATATTGTTACAGGTTAATTGCAGTCAGATGCCTTAAACTAATAAACAATATGCAGTTAGTTTCAGTGTATTTATAAAGCCGCGTCAGGGATGTGGATCTAAAAAAGAAAGGGTAACCACACAGGAACAGTAGCACTGCTTTGACGCTGGGTGCCACCAGTCTGCAAAACGGAACGGAGAACTTACGTACGACATGGTATGAGGTACCGTGGAAAAGTGCGTGGCTTTACGCCAAGTTTAGGTTTTATACATCGCGATTTGAACGTGGAAAAGTTCTTACGCAACATTTCTGTGCGTATGCACCGTTTATACATGAGGCCCCAGATATCAGTCCAATAGAGCTATTTTAGTGATGTGATGGAACGGGAGATTCACATCATGGAGGTGCAGCCAACAAATCTACAGCAAATGCGTGATGCTCTCATGTCAATATGGGCCACAATCTCTGAGGAATGTGTCCAGCATCTTGTTGAATCTGTGCCATGAAGAGTTACAGCAGTTCTGAAGGTAAAAGGGGGTCCAACCCGATCCTAGCAGGGTGTACCTAATAAAGTGGCCGGTGAGTGTATGTATATCTGTAGTATGGCAATATTTAGTTCTATCTATCAATCTATTAATCTATCTTTATATGGTGCTTTTTATACAGTATCTATGTATCTGCTGTATGGCACTTTTCAGATGTAGTGTATAGTGCCTTTCCTATCTATCTATCTATCTATCTATCTATCTATCTATTATATAGTGCCTTTCATATCTATCTATCTATCTATCATATAGTGCCTTTCCTATCTATCTATCTATTATATAGTGCCTTTCATATCTATCTATCTATCTATCTATCTATCTATCTATCTATCATATAGTGCCTTTCCTATCTATCTATCTATCTATCTATCATATAGTGCCTTTCCTATCTATCTATCTATCTATCTATAATACATTGCCTTTTTGTCTATCTAGAGTATATACCTATCTATCTATAATAGAGTGCCTTTCCTATCAATCTATCTATCTATCTATTTATTATATAGTGCCTTTCATGTGCATATTGCTCATATATATGTCTTTGTATTTTTTGTATAATGCCATTCAATATTACAAATTGCTCTAACCATCTGTTTTAATAGTGCCTCTGCCTCTCCGTGCATACATTGCAATAGATGGAACCTCCCGGGGTTATTCTATTCCAAAATAGGATGTGGCACATTAAACCTGTGATTTAATAAGTAAAAACATAAGCAAGGAATGGGTCATGATTGGGAAAATATCCATTATAACAATCTTTTCCATTTGCTGGGAGCAAAGCCTTTTTGTTTTTGTCTTCTTCAGTATCAGGCTCTACCAAATCTGAGCAGACACCGTGTGTTGAAAAGTGAGTTTCTACTCTATGGTTTAATGTATGATGACGTGCTGCAGGTAACAGTAACCAAGCTGTCAACACATCCTGAAATGAAATAAATCTATTCGCAAGTGACGCATAACAACATTTCATCTTATGTTTTATTAACAAAAGGCAAGCCAGCTACTGGCAAACGTGTGTGTGTGTGTGTGTCTAGGAGCAGGTACCCCCTTTCGATTCTAGAGTCTTCTATATGAGTCTATAACAAGCAATCATCATCCTTATCCTCACTGAGTCCAAAACACTCACGTCAAGTGACAAACCTTATATGCTAGCCACAGTTAATCCGGTTATCATCATCAGTTATTCAAATAAGCCAGCACGCAGAAGCCATATGTGAAAAAGTTAGTGCACCCCTTTTTGCGTCATGCTAATTAAGGAGGTGCTTAGAGCCAAGTGCTGCTAATCGATTATGTCCTGATTTGAAAAGCCATACAATTAAAAGGTGTGTATATTTTTTCATATGATTATAGCCAAGGTTTTTACATTAGAAATACAGGTTAAATTATTCCCTAAAAGCTCCTGATGTATTACCTTGTATTACCACAGTAGCTTTAAAACATCAATGCACATTTTTGCAAAGCACTTCAGATTAAGTGCCTTGGTGTGCTTAATAAAGAATGCTAGATTTTAAAAGTTAGGAGGAGCAGATAGCCAATCAGGGATAGGGGATGATTAGGGGGACAGAATGGATGGGGCCATGATGGGCAATTTAGCCTAGACATCGAGATACACTCAACTCTTTCCAAAAGACGCCCAGGGATCTTTAATGATGAGAGAGAGTCAGGCCCTCGGTTTTACATCTCATCCGAAGCAGGGTCGCCATGTTTACAGCACAGTGCCAGAGGCATTGGGATCCACATTCAGAAGCGCCCCCTGCTGAGTTCACCAATACCTCTTCAAGCATCCATCCATCCATTATCCAACCCGCTGAAACCGAACACAGGGTCACGGGGGTCTGCTGGAGCCAATCCCAGCCAACACAGGGCACAAGGCAGGAACCAATCCTGGGCAGGGTGCCAACCCAGATAAGGAGCCAATGACGGGCAGTGTGTGTGCTGATTGATCCCTGCCAATGATGGGCAGTGTGTGCTGATTGAGCCCTGCCAGTGACGGGCAGTGTGTGGTGATCGAGCCCTACAAATGACGGGCAGTGTGTGCTGATTGAGCCCTGCCAATGACGGGCAGTGTGTGCTGATTGAGCCCTGCCAATGACGGGCAGTGTGTGGTGATCGAGCCCTGCCAATGACGGGCAGTGTGTGTGTATTTGTTGCCTCACACCCTGCACTGCGCTGCACTGATGATATCGCAGGTATTTTTAGTTCACTAAAGTTAAGTATTGTGACAGTTTTCTCGTTAACCTTAAAAGTCATCAAGCTACGCAGCGCACTTTAGTTTGAATGCATTGCCGCTCCTGAGGTTTGGCTTCTGAGCTCAGCACTATACATTCAATTCTTCAATATACATTTAGCGATTTCTCAAATATTGAAACAGATTATTTCAACCAGGCGTTGGCCGTGCATTTATTTACCTCAGGACGCTGATCTTGGATGTTTCTATCTGTGGCTGCTAAAAGCGTGTGCTCAGCTGAGCCGGCGGACAGAGTGCAGCGGACATGTGCGGACTGTGAAATCCTTACCATAGTTAATAAGGCTTTGCCAGGCCAAATAATTGGGTTTTTGGCAGAGAAGTTTACGTCTTTTAATCAGGAGGCCCAGAGACCAGTAACCTGCTTTCCATATCCAGTAAAAGGGTTTACATGGCATTTTAGAAAGCAGGTACACGTACCATAGATGCACTGGCTGGCACCGCTGGTAGGACACTCGAGGATGTTGAAAATGTGCAAAAGTACAAAACATAAAGTAAAACTCGCTAACCAAATCAGGGCTACAGGGGGTTCTGGAGAGCACACACTGGAAACACTGGGTGGAGGGCAGCAAACAACCCTGAAGGGGCTTCAGTCAGACACAGGGGCCACAAACACGCCCACCAACACAGGACCGGCTGAGAGTCGCCAGTCAAACCAAACATGGCCACCACTGGGGTGTTCAAAGGAAAACCCTCACCGATGTGGGGAGAACATGTGAACTGCACACAGGGCAGGAGAAGCGGGACTTCTAATGAAGATTCTAATGAAAACGAGCGGCCCACTCTTCTACTGCGTCCAAAAAAAGGACACAAAGTGGGACAATTAGGTGGCACTTTACCAGCGTCACTTGTAGTTAAGGAGCAGGCTGCAGCCTAGACGCTTGTGAAATGAGCTAATAATTAAGAACAAGAAGAATTTAACATTAAAGTCGCTTATGAGACACCGTTATTTTTAATGTACTTTGGAAAGGCAAACACTTAGACTAATGACATGCGCCAAATGCGCCGATTTTAAATTAAATGTATACTTAAAGAAATCAGTTGTGTCTGATGATGATGATGATGATAGACGCAAATCTGTTTCGGCCACTAATATTTTTTATACATTTTCAATGAATGGTAATTATTATTGACTTATTATGGGTTGCACCACCTCACCACATTGTATGAGGATGAGTAGGTAGAGAAAATACACAAAAGAACAGTGAATAGTTGACACTAGCGTAGCTGGAAAAAACAGCTGCCTGTTTATTGTGATGCAAGTCTACAAACAATGGCGGGCTGTATAAAGTCACCCATAGTCGTATAGCGCAAAGGCAAAGAGCTGCAAGTCATGGCGGAAAGAAAATCACCACCTCAGGAAGTGCTCTCGGTCAGTTATATAGCGCCTTTCACATCTCTCCATCCACTGTAAAGTGACCTGCTTATCTACTTACTATTCATGAGCTACGTATTGTAAAGTAACGTTAATGTCTGTCATATAGTGCCTTTCAGATCTATCAATTATTGTATAGTGCCTTTCAGATCTATCTATCTATGTGCCTTTCAGATCTATCTATCTATCTGTCATATAGTGCCTTTCACA
>JANRMT010028174.1:36204277-36216190 GCA_026402145.1 Polypterus bichir lapradei | reverse complement strand
TAGATAGATAGATAGATAGATAGATAGATAGATAGATAGATAGATAGATAGTGAGTGAAAGGCACTATATGATAGATCTTCATTTGCCCCCAGGTTTGTTGTTATATACTGTATAATATTATTGTTACAATATACTGTACTGTATAATATACTGTTATAATATTTACTGTAAAATGATATTTTCTAGTATAATTAGGTTGGCACATTTGTGATTGTGATTAGTGGAACCTTTCACAGAACCTTTGAATCCTGTATCCAGTTAAGGTCCATGTGCACTCTGCATGTCCTCCCCGTGTCTCTGTGGGATTTCCTCTCATCCAAAAGAGTGTGCAGTTAGGTAACTCAGTGACTAAACTGGCTGCATTGTGAATGACTGTGTGCTCCTTGAGTCAAGTGCTGCTGGGACAGAATCTGGACCCATGACCCTGAGCTATTATAAATGGATATTATTATGTTATATATTATATTATCCATTGTGACACTAGTGTCGCTGTTGCTCCACCAAACCCTCAGACAGCACGTCCAGAAACCAGGTAAACGTCCCAGAAATGAATTGAATTTCTGCAGTACTGTGCACAAAGCACCACTACCTTCACAATACACAACAATTATCACTAATCAATACAATACATCACAATAATAAATTCTCCTCTCCACCCAGCAGCTCTGTCACACTCCCTCCCAACTCCGGCTCAGTCTGCTGCATTTCCCATCATCTTTTTTATAGTCCTCGACCTGGAAGTGTTTCTGTCCCTCAGTCCATGTGATTCCATAGCACTTCCGGGTCAAATGAAAACTCTTATTTTTCTTCAGCCCAGAAGTACATAATTTCTTCCGGCCCTGTGACTAGGGAGTAATTCCAGGCTATAATAGAAACAATCTTGTTTCCCTGCAGCGTCCCCTGATGGTCCCCACGGTATCCAGCAGGGCTGTGAAGCCGAACTTCCCAGGGCAGGGTGCCAGCCCACTGCAGGGCACACACACACACACACTAGGGACAATTAAGGATCACCAATGCACCTAATCTGCATGTCTTTGAACTGTGGGAGGAAACCGGAGCACCAGGAGGAAACCCACGCAGACATGGGGAGGACATGCAAACTCCACAGGGGGAGGACCCAGGAAGCGAACCCCCAGGTCTCCTAACCGCGAGTCAGCCACGCTACTCACTGCGGCATCATGCCACCCTATAATATAATAGTCATAATAATATAACTGCACTGCTGCCTCGCAGTAAGGACACCTAGATTCACTTCCCAGGTCCTCCCCATGTGGACTTTGCATGTTCTCCCCGTGTCTGCGTGGGTTTCCTCCCACAGTCCAAAGACATGCAGGTTAGGTGCATTGGCAATCCTTAATTGTCCCTAGTGTGTGCTTGGTGTGTGTGTGTTTGTGTGTGTGTGTGCCCTGTGGTGGGCTGGCGCCCTACCTGGGGTTTGTTTCCTGCCTTGTGCCCTGTGTTGGCTGGGATTGGCTCCAGCAGATCCCCGTGACTCTGTAGTTAGGATATAGCGGGTTGGATAATGGAGGGATGGATGGATAATTATACAATTAATATTGTCACCTGAAAAAAGTACAGTGCAATTCTTGCTTGCAGGTGCTAATCATCATGCCTACTGCAGGGGGCAGTATGGTGTTTAGCACTTCTGCTCCCCATATCGAGTGTCCCGGGTTTGAGTCCCACACCCAGTCCTTATCTACTTGGGTTTTCCTCCAGAAACTCTGCTTTCACTCCCACATCCCTAAAGATGTGCTGATTACATTAGTTGGGACTCAGTGTGTGTGTGTGTGTGTGTGTGAATAGGACTTGTTATAGACTGGCACCCCATCTAGTGCTATAACCAGCCTATGCCTAGTGCTGCCATATAAACTGTACCCCCAACAGCCATAAACTGGAGTAAGCAATGTTATGCTATTATAAAATAATAGAAGAGAAAACACAAAGGTCTGGATGCCCAGTCTCTCTGAGCAATCTGATTGGTCAGTTTAGCTTCAGAAAGAGGACTTGCAAGTGCGAGACTCACCAGGAGGAGTAAAGGCGTCGGAGGCCCACTGAGAGAGCCCCCTTCAAAGATGGCAAGTGTGAAAATAATGGCAGAGTCTGAGGAGCGGGCTTTATGGGAGCACACTGGAGAGACGGAGCGCCGGTGAAGAGACGATCACACACACTCACGTGAATAAGAAGGAAAGGCCGTGAAGGTAAATACAGGGCACAAGGTAGCAAATATTTTTTCTTTGATAATATAATATATTTTTTATATGTTATTATTACTTTATTATTTTTTATATTGTATTATATTTAATATCTAATTATTTTTTCCAGCTTCCAACACGTCGCCTTCACGAATTGACTGCTCGGTTGCCGTCTACCTCACCTATCCCATCCTTTGACAGGTGCCACCGTAGCGGGATCGTCGATGTCATTCATGTCACCTGGATGTCCTGGCTGCCCGGTGTATGTCACCCATCTGGCCAAACCGGCTTTGGATTTTTAAGCATTGACTGCACTTGCATGGAGTGCCACCCGTTTCCCTTAAATTGATGCCAATGCTCTTATCTTTTTCTTACAATGGCCACTTTGAGAAGGTCGGTGTTTCTTCGTCGTGGTTCGCAGTTTTAGACGCGCTCTTGACGACCACCTAGGTGAGACTCTGTCCATTCGGCCACCCTCTTCCTGGGCTGTGGCAGCTGTTTATGCCTCCAGAGGTCACAACTTAATGTGTGTTTCTCATGTCTGGCATGCATAATGTGTGGAGAGGCACCGCTGAGTGCTGGGCACGCACTGATGAGCACAGCTTGTGTTTAAACATATGGCTGACGTGCTTCGTCCACTGCCGGAAAGTGGTGTGCCGAGAAGAAAGGAGGAGGAGGAGGAGGAGGCAGTGGGTCAGTCAGGGCTGAGAAGCATTAAAGGAGACGTGGAGCTGAGCAGTAAGTGAAGGCACTCAGAGCAGCTCGAGGCTGAATGCGGACCCCCTATGGTTCAGAGCTAAAGAGACCTTTCAATTATTCATAACTTTAAAGTAATAGTTACACACGAATGATGAAAACATAAACAGTCTTATAAAATCTGCACGACACAACAACCAGGAGACTGGCAACTAGAGGCGACTGACCTGTTCAGCCCTGAGATTAGGAATCCATCAAAATCAAATGAAACAACAGAACCACCGGCCAAGGAGTAACATTACTAACAGGAAAGCCGAGTAGAGTCGAGTAGAATCATAAAAACAACAAGGTGGTCCTGTGGTGGGTCATCACCCCATCCAGAGTCGTCTCCTGCCTTGCACCCAATGTCACCAGGGTCAGGCTCCACCACCATGGAGTCTCTAATGGACTGGAGGAGGAGGTTACACTGACAATAATGATCGAGTCCCATTCATAGACGCTCACACTTTCCACCGTTCACTCCTTCGTCTTGTACCCAGTGCTGCCAGTACAGGCGGTGCCCACCCAGCAATACCTTCATCCGATGAGGCAGAAATAAATCACAAGGAAATCCACTTCAACCTCAGACGTTAAAATTCCAAAAGGCAACTAAATGAAACTCCTGAAATACGATCAAGGCAATAAACAAGCATGCAGTCCGCCATATTGAGCTACAGGTCTGCGGTAGTCAGCTGGAAGTCATCTGAAATAAAATCGCTTAACGTTAAAATCCACAGACGTCTCCTTCTCAGACACACAGACCTCAAGGCAGAGGGGTAACGTCTACCAAAGGAGAAGGGCAGGAGAGGACCGAGTGACGCCCAGTCACGCTGGCAAAGGAGAGCGGCCATGAAGAAGGGCCTGTGGCTCCAAGGAACAGGGGACGAGGCTGTGCATTAAAACCTGACATATAGCGCCTTTCACATCTCTCTCTCTCTCTATCTATCTATCTATCATATAGTGCCTTTCATACAGTGCATCCAGAAAGTATTCACAGCGCATCACTTTTTCCACATTTTGTTATGTTACAGCCTTATTCCAAAATGGATTAAATTCATTTTTTTCCTCAGAATTCCACACACAACACCCCATAATGACAACGTGAAAAAAGTTTACTTGAGGTTTTTGCAAATTTATTAAAAATAAAAAAACTGAGAAAGCACATGTACATAAGTATTCACAGCCTTTGCCATGAAGCTCAAAATTGAGCTCAGGTGCATCCTGTTTCCACTGATCATCCTTGAGATGTTTCTGCAGCTTCATTGGAGTCCACCTGTGGTAAAGTCAGTTGATTGGACAGGATTTGGAAAGGCACACACCTGTCTATAGAAGGTCCCACAGTTGACAGTTCATGTCAGAGCACAAACCAAGCATGAAGTCAAAGGAATTGTCTGTAGACCTCCGAGACAGGATTGTCTCGAGGCACAAATCTGGGGAAGATTATAGAAAAATTTCAGCTGCTTTGAAGGTCCCAATGAGCACAGTGGCCTCCATCAATCCGTAAGTGGAAGCAGTTCGAAACCACCAGGACTCTTCCTAGAGCTGGCCGCCCATCTAAACTGAGCGATTGAGGGAGAAGGACCTTAGTCAGGGAGGTGACCAAGAACCCGATGGTCACTCTGTCAGAGCTCCAGAGGTCCTCTGTGGAGAGAGGAGAACCTTCCAGAAGGACAACCATCTCTGCAGCAATCCACCAATCAGGCCTGTATGGTAGAGTGGCCAGACGGAAGCCACTCCTTAGTAAAAGGCACATGGCAGCCCACCTGGAGTTTGCCAAAAAGCACCTGAAGGACTCTCAGACCATGAGAAACAAAATTCTCTGGTCTGATGAGACAAAGATTGAACTCTTTGGTGTGAATGCCAGGTGTCACGTTTGGAGGAAACCAGGCACCGCTCATCACCAGGCCAATACCATCCCTACAGTGAAGCATGGTGGTGGCAGCATCATGCTGTAGGGATGTTTTTCAGCGGCAGGAACTGGGAGACTAGTCAGGATAAAGGGAGAGATGACTGCAGCGATGTACAGAGACATCCTGAATGAAAACCTGCTCCAGAGCGCTCTTGACCTCAGACTGGGGCGACGGTTCATCTTTCAGCAGGACAACGACCCTAAGCACACAGCCAAGATATCAAAGGAGTGGCTTCAGGACAACTCTGTGAATGTCCTTGAGTGGCCCAGACTTGAATCCGATTGAACATCTCTGGAGAGATCTTAAAATGGCTGTGCACCGACGCTTCCCATCCAACCTGATGGAGCTTGAGCGGTGCTGCAAAGAGGAATGGGCGAAACTGGCCAAGGATAGGTGTGCCAAGCTTGTGGCATCATATTCAAAAAGACTTGAGGCTGGAATTGCTGCCAAAGGAGGCTGTGAGTACTTATGTACATGTGATTTCTCAGTTTTTTTATTTTTAATAAATTTGCAAAAACCTCAAGTAAACTTTTTTCACGTTGTCATTATGGGGTGTTGTGTGTAGAATTCTGAGGAAAAAAATGAATTTAATCCATTTTGGAATAAGGCTGTAACATAACAAAATGTGGAAAAAGTGATGCGCTGTGAATACTTTCCGGATGCACTGTATCTATCTATCTATATAGTGTCTTTCATATCTATCTATCTATCTATCTATCTAGAAAAGCATCAGGGACAGACTGATATTCTGCAAAAGGTACAGGGATTGGACTGCTGAGGACTACTGGGGTCATTTTCTCTGATGAATCCCCTTTCTGATTGTTTGGGGCAAAAGAAAAGGTGAGCGACGCTACAATCAGTCCTGTGTCATGCCAACAGGGTTTGCTTCTCAGCCAAGAGAGTGCAGGGCTCACTTACAATTTTGCCTAAGAGCACATCCATGAATAAAGAATGGGTCCAAAACATCCTCCGACAGCAACTTCTCCCAACCATCCAAGAACAGTTTTTTGACCAGCAATGAACAATCCAGCATGATGGAGCACCGGGCCACAAGGCAAAAGTGAGAACTAAGTGGCTTGGGGAACAAAACATTGAAATTTTGGGTTCATGGCCAGGAAACTACTCAGCCCTTAATGCCAGTGAGAACTTGAGGTCAAGAGGCAGGTTGACAAACAAAAACCCACCAATTCTGACAAACTCCAAGCATTGATTATGTAAGAATGGGCTGCCATCAGTCAGGATTTGATTCAGACGTTGATGGACAGACAGCATGGCAGGGCGAATTTCAGAGGTCTGGAAAAAGAAAGAAGGGCCAACACTGCAAATATGGACTCTGTGCATAAACTTAATATAATTGTCAATAAAAGCCTTTGAAATTTATGAAACACTTGTAATTCTACTTCAGTATACAATAGAAACATCTGACAAAAAGATCTAAAAAGCAGCAAACTTTGTGAAAACCAACACTTGGGTCATTCTCAAAACTTTTGGCCACGACTGTTGTTTAGGGATCAGGTATGAATTGATTCTTCATGAACAATTAAACATGAGTGAGGTCATAATGTTAACTCCTGAAATGAAGCACAGCTACACCCAATAGTGCAGAAAGAATCTCAAAGCTAATGAATTTGGACTGAAGTTTAAGAATCATTTCATGACTGAACAATACTGCACATCCTCTCTGTGACGCAGCAGCCAATGAATTATTTAGCAGAAGTGTGTGAAGACACGTCCTTTGTACCTGGAGCGATACACCTTTACAGAGCCTCGGTGGGACTCTGGCTGCTCTTCAGTCAAGCCAGAAGACCACTTTGAAGTCACACCACCTCTTAATCTCCAATTTCGTAGACTAAACAGGTGCAGCTTTGGAAGACTTTACTCAATGACCGCTGTCCATGGTGCTGAATCATTTCCGTTAGTGTTCATTGATCACTCTCCATGGTCCTGATTCAGCCTGTAGCTATTCTTCATTGATCGTTGTCCATGGTCCTGAATCAGTGTAGTCGCTCTTCTGTTTATCTTTGTAATATGGAGACTTAAACTGCACACAGTACTCCACGTTACTCCTCACCATAAATAACTTTAGCATCGCCTCTCTTGACTTGTACTCCACACATTTTGATATTAAACCTAACTTTCTGTTAGCCTTCAGATATGGCTCAGTTACATTGATTCTTCATGAACAATTAGACATGAGTGAGGTCTGTGCCCACTGGCAGCCCATAATGTTAACTCCTGAAATGAAGCACAGCTACACCCAATGGTACAGAAGAATCTCAAAGCTAATGAATTTGGATTGAAGTTTAAGAATCATTTCACGACTGAACAATGCTACACATCCTCTCTGTGATGCTTCAGCCAATGAATTATTTAGCAGAAGTGTGTGAAGACATGTCCTTCGTACCTGGAGCGATACACCTTTACAGAGCCTCGGTGGGACTCTGGCTGCTCTTCAGTCAAGTCAGAAGACCACTTTGAAGTCACGTCACCTCTTAATCTCCGATTTCGTAGACTAAAGAGGTGCAGCTTTGGAAGACTTTACTCAATGACCGCTGTCCATGGTGCTGATTCAGCCTGTAGCCAATCCTTATTGACTGCTGTCCATGGTGCTGAATCATTGCGGTCATTGATATCTGTCCATGGTCCTGAATCAGTGTAGCAAGAAGGAAAGCTCCTCTGTCTTTCTTTGTAATATGGAGAGAAAAATTGCACACAGTACTCCACATTCCTCCTCACCAGGGCACTCTATAACTTAAGCATTGCCTCTCTTGACTTGTACTTCACACATTTTGATATTAAACCTAACCTTCTCTTAGCCTTCAGATATGGCTCAGTTACATTGATCCTTCATGAACAATTAAACACAAGCAAAGACTGTGCCAATAATGTTAACTCCTGAAATGATGCCTGGCCACCTCTGATGTTGTAAAAAAGAATCTCAAGCTATGGGACTGAGAATTGAGAAGTGTTTCATAACTGGTGGGCAACTTGAATACATCTCTCACACCGAACAAACAGCAACAATGCCTGCTGAGGAATTCACTCATGGTAGTTGAGATAGCAAGAGTGGGCTTTAAGATTTCAGTCAGTGTGCTGTCTTTTGGGCCGGGGCTGCAGCAGGGTCCCTTCTCTCTCTATCCCTCTCAAAGTCAGTCCTCAAATAAGTTATGTCCTAGGCTGGTCATCTTTGTGGTGCCATCTGTCATGTGTTCAGTCTGCCATTAAGGCTCTAGAAAGTTCTTGTGTTGTGGAAAACATCCTTTGTTATAAGGCAGGCACTTCTTTTCCTAATGGCTACAGACTATTGGCCCTTACATCCCACAATATGGAGATGTTTGAGGGGCTATTTCTGGACTATTTGAGTCCTTTTGTGAAAGGCCACCTGGCCCCAGTGACGCTTGTTTATCAGACAAAGACCGGAGCTGAATATGCAATTATCTGTCTGCTCCATACAGCTGGCCACACTCTTTATGTCTATTGATCATGTCTGTTGATTTCTCCAGGTCCTTCAATACCATCCAGCCATTTCTGTTAAAGGGGCAAACTCAGAGATATGCAGGTGGATGAGCTTGTGGTGCCCCGGATAATGGACTATCTGTCTGGCAGACCCCAGTTTGTGAGACTAAAGGACTGTGTCTCTGATACGGATGTGAGCAACACTGGAGCAACACCAGGAACAGTCCTGTCTCCATCTCACTTCACTCTGCACACCTCCGACTACAAACACAAAAGCAGGTCATGTGACTTGTGGACATTCTCAGATGATTCTGCACTAATGGGGTGTATTGACAACGGAGATTAGACTGGGCAGATGGAGAACTTGAAGAACTACCTGTAACTCACCTTCAGGAAAACCAAGACACTGGTGATTGACTTTCATCATACCAAAGAGCCTCTACTCACTGTCACTACTGAGGGAGTGGATGTGGAGTTGGTGCACAGCTACAAGCACTTGAGGGTCCACACCAGTGACATGCTGGAGTGGTCTCATAACATACGTATAGGAACACAGACCAAGACAGGGCAGAGCAGACTCTTTCTCCTCAGGACTTACTGGAGGCGGTAGCAGAGAAGAGAATGAAGACAAAACTGATGGTCATGATGAACCGATGGCTTCTCTGACTCACTAGCACTGAGGACTTTCAGCCAACAAATTCTTTAGCAAAAGTGTGCCATGAAAAGCAGCTTGGGCTCCTTCCTTCATATCAACAGAAATATGCCTTTGTTATGTCTCACTGTGGCTGCTCTCTTATCTTTAGCCAAGCTACAAAACTACTTGATGGACACGTCAGCTCTTAGTCTTTACTTTCTTAAACTAAAGAGGCACAGCTTCGTCGGGCTTTGATTGCTTTCCATGGTCCTGAACCAGACTTTAAGGTTTCTTCTTTGATCTTGCTCCATGGTTCCTAATCTACAGTCTGTCCTTATTGATCACTGTGTCAGCTTTAGTCACTCCGCTTTGGACTTCCTCTTGTGTTACTATATCATTTCTGCGATATGAAGACACACATGGGACACAGTGCTCAAGGAGAGACCTCACTGGTGTGTTGTAAAACTGAAGCATGTCCTCCCTTGACTAGTAGTCCACATATTGTGTTATACAACCTGCCGTGCTGTTAGCCTTCTTAATGGACGAAAACAGTGAGGAGTCCACTATGGCTTCCAGGTCTTTCTCATAAGGTGCACTTTAAAGCTTCAAACCTCTCATTGCATACACTTTATTATCAAACCTAACATTTTTACTTCTGACATGTAATACTTTACATTTACTGACTTTAAATTTCATCTGACACAAATCTGCCCAAGCCTGCATGATGTCCAAGTCCTTCTGTAATGATTCAATGGATTGTGTTTATTATCACCTGCTAACTTAACATTTATCTACAACTCTGTCAAATAAACTGAACAAAAGTATTGATAAGAAAATAGCAAACCTCTTAATAATTGTAAAAAGGGTAAAGAGACTTAAAAATGTTTAATTAATCCTTATTGACAGATAACACACAGTCAACCTTATGTAGGAAATGTTCCAGCTTTGCACCCGGGACAGGTATTGGCCCCCTTGTAGTCCTGTCATTGGACGTGCAGAGCCTGTGACTCCCGAAATACTCAAACTAGTCAGATATTCAGAAATTCAAGTCAAGAGTTTTCAATCAATGAGATGCCAATCAGGTGTGAGTGGGCACCCTGTGTTATTTAAAGAACAGGGATCTGTCAAAGTCTGCTCTTCACAACACATGTTTGTGGAAGTGTATCATGGCACAAACAAAGGAGATTTCTGAGGACCTCAGATAAAGAGTCAGGCTGGAAAAGGTTACAAAACCATCTGTAAAGAGTTTGGACTCCACCAATCCACAGTCAGACAGATTGTGTACAAATGGAGGAAATTCAAGACCATTGTTACCCTCCCCAGGAGTGGTCGACCAACAAAGATCACTCCAAGAGCAAGGCGTGTAATAGTCGGCGAGGTCACAAAGGACCCCAGGGAAACTTCTAAACAACTGAAGGCCTTTCTCACATTGGCTAATGTTCATGTTCATGAGTCCACCATCAGGAGAACACTGAACAACAATGGTGTGCATGGCAGGGTTGCAAGGAGAAAGCCACTGCTCTCCAAAAAAAACATTGCTGCTCGTCTGCAGTTTGCTAAAGATCACGTGGACAAACCAGAAGGCTATTGGAAGAATGTTTTGTGGATGGATGAGACCAAAATAGAACTTTTTGGTTTAAATGAAAAGCGTTATGATTGTAGAAAGTAAAACACTGCATTCCAGCATAAGAACCTTATCTCATCTGTGAAACATGGTGGTGGTGGTATCATGGTTTGGGCCAGTTTTACTGCATCTGAGCCAGGACGGCTTGCCTTCATTGATGGAACAATGAATTCTGAATTATATCAGAGAATTCTAAAGGAAAATGTCAGCACATCTGTCCATAAACTGAATCTCAAGAGAAGGTGGGTCATGCAGCAAGACAACGACCCTAAGCACACAAGTCGTTCTACCAAAGAATTGTTAAAGAAGAATAAAGTTAATGTTTTGGAATGGCCAAGTCAAAGTCCTGACCTTAATCCGATCCAAATGTTGTGGAAGGACCTGAAGTGAGCAGTTCATGTGAGGAAACCCACCAACATCCCAGAGTTGAAGCTGTTCTGTACGGAGGAATGGGCTCAAAGCCGGTGTGCAGAAATGATTAGAAGCTACCGGAAACGTTTAGTTGCAGTTACTGCTGCAAAGGTTCACATACTTTTGCCACTCACAAATATGTAATATTCGACCATTTTCCTTAAAAAATAAATGACCAAGTATAATATTTTTGTCTCATTTGTTTAACTGGTTTCTCTTTATCTACTTTTAGGACTTGAGTGAAAATCTGATGATGTTTTAGGTCATATTTATGCTGAAATATAGAAAATTCTAAAGGGTTCACAAACTTTCAAGCACAACTGTAGATAGATAGATAGATCTATCACTCTCTCTATCTATCTATTACATAGTGCCTTTCATTTCTATCTAAGATAAATAGTGTGAACAGGGGGGCTGAACACACCCCTAGAAGACACGGACGCTCCTCAAAATCCCCCTCTTAAACGCTGATACAATGGGAATACATACAGTTTACCTCCTCTTTGCTCCCTTTCTTGCTGGGCTGCTGCTGCTGTTGCTCTTTCACGTGAAATGCATTTCGTGTGGCACATCGCATACTTAAAAGCCTGAACAGCACCTGTCCTTATGGTTGATTGCTTTGTTTCTCTCTCCTCCCCCGGACATCCTCTGCTCCTGTTGGGTGTCCCGCTCCCATTGTGCTCCCCTATGATGTTTGTCTATTCTTTTAATTGAGAGGTGGAACTGTCCCTTCTATCTACATACAGAGCTCGTTTTACTTCTGAAAGAGACATATGTTTGTTTGAAGTGTTTGAATAAAGTGCCTGTTTCTACAATCTCCTGTGTTTCTGTGCAATTCTGTGACCCAAGCGTGACCATAGATAGATGTGAAAGGCACTATATAAGATAGATAGATAGATAGATAGATAGATAGATAGATAGATAGATAGATAGATAGATAGATAGATAGA
>JANRMT010028174.1:36090702-36106679 GCA_026402145.1 Polypterus bichir lapradei | reverse complement strand
TTTATATGTCATATTATATATATATATATATATATATATAGTGCCTTTTCTTTTTACAAATAATGTCCTCTCTAGCTAGCTAGCTAGCTATCTTGGGTAGTGTCTTTTCATTGGTCTGTCTGTGTATCTACTGGTCAATTATATAGTGCCTCTCCTATCACTCTCTCTTTCTGTCTTGCTATTTGTTTATCTATTATATGCTTTTTGTCAGTCTGGTTGTTGTCTGTCTTATATATAGTGCCTTCCTTATCAATTATATAGTGTTGCTTCTATCTATCTAATAACAATATAATTTGTTTATTATATAGTATATCTATTATATAGCGCCTTTATCGTCTATCTGCAACATCTAAATATTATATAGTGTCTTTCACATCTATCTAACATATAGTGCCTTTCACATCTGCTATATAGAGCCTTTCACAGCTATCTTCAACATCAATCTATTATACAGTGCCTTTCATATCTATTATATAATGCCTTTCCCATATATCTACTATATAGTGCCTTTCATATCTATCTACTATATAGTGCCTTTCATATCTATCTACTATACAGTGCCTTTCATATCTATCTACTATATAATGCCTTTCCCATATATCTATCTACTACATACTGTAGTGCCTTTCTCGTCTATCTATTGTTTAGTGCCTTCCACATCTATCTTCAATATCTATTATTTACTACCTTTCAAATCTATCAGTCTTATAGTGCCTTTCACATCTATGTACTATATAGTGCCTTTCACATTTATCTCTCTATTATATAGTGCATTTCATTTCCTATCTATCCATCCATCCATCCATCCATCCATTTTCCAACCTGCTGAATCCGAACACAGGGTCACGGGGGTCTGCTGGAGCCAATCCCAGCCAACACAGGGCACAAGGCAGGAACCAATCCCGGGCAGGGTGCCAACCCACCACAGGACACACACAAACACACCTACACACCAAGCACACACTAGGGCCAATTTAGAACCTATCTATCTATCTATCTATCTATCTACCTACATATCTATCACAAAGCACCTTTCCTCTTCCTCCACCTACAGCATTTCCAGGGCAGGCTCTGGCCCCAGATGGTGGTCCAGTTCAGTTTCACACTAAGTCACCCTTGGCCAATGCAGAGCCACCAGTCCGACTGGCCTTTACTCTTCCGGGGTGGATGGTGAAGCTCAGGCACCCCCTGAGAGTGAGGGGACTCCACACAGACAGTGATTTGAACCCGGGGCCCTGCGCCCGTGACCAACAGTTTGCCTTTTCTTTTTTATTTCTGGAGTCTGAGCCCAGACCTGCACGTGCGCGTTTGGGTCCCGTCCACGTGCGGCACATTCTTGCCAGCTCACTCACAGCCCTCTCGGCCCCCAGCGTGAATTCACCCATACAGTACAGCAGTGTTTCTGTTCTCCGTCAAGTGACCCTATGCCTTGCTGAAGACCTCCTTTTAGCAGAGGCAGCGGATACAGAGGGTCCTTTTCACATCTCCGCTCTCTTTGTGAATCAGCCACTAATGGGGGTCCACACGCCTCCTCACATAATTACATTTCCTCGTGTTGTCGTCGTCGTCGAGTAAATGTCACATGAGAGCTCCGATTCCCGGCGCCGCTCCCACGGCACATGCCGCCTTGTGTGCTCGCTGATAAAGCGTAATGAAGATTAAAGAGTTTGAGTGTGCCCACCCTCACTCCAGAGTGCACCGGTTTTATTTTATGTTTTGCTTATTAAATTCTAACATATTGGCTCTGACCCCCGAGATGTAAACTCAGTTGAATATCAACCTAAATCTGAAGCAACAAGAACATCATAGTGGCCGAGATGACCGAGGGCTTTAAAGAAACGGTACAATGGGTTGTCACAACCAAGAACTTGGGGTCTGGAGAAGCCTTTCCATGATGTAACGCTTTCCAGAAAAGACAACAAGTCAGGGGGCGCTTTACGGGCATGGCAGGTTTCATTTGAGTGTTTAAAGAGTGTCGGGAGTTTCAGGGACCATCAGGGTACTCAGGCCCCCTTGCATGACAACATCCACCCACACTCACATTATATGTGCTCTGTCAGTTAAGGGGACTCGGGCTGCATTGGGGGCTTTATTTCTTTACAATGGGCTCTGACTTTCAATAATAACAAACCACTTTACCAGGATGTTTTAAAGGGATACCAATTTATTTTTATATTTTCACAATGTGAGCATTGGCACTTCAAAGACCCCCCATTAAGGTCAGACAATGAGCTAATAGAAGGGTCTATAATAGTGATATAAAGTGCCTTTGCCTGGTGAATCCTATCATATTGTGTAATTATATTCCCACCTATTATTTGAACTCGAGTCCAAGGAACAGACAAGTACCAGCACTAACTGCTGCGCCACCTGGCAGCACACTTTAAAATTCAGGCTTATATCTTCCCAAGATGACACAAGACTGAAAGTATCGGCAAGGAGAGCCGCCATCACTCAAATCACTCATGAGGTTCAATGGAGGTCATCACAGCTGCTTTGAACCAGTGGTCTGCTACAAATGAAGAATATGCGGCCTCATTAAAATCGCACAAGAGCACCACAAAGCGCTGAACCGTCCCCAGAGATCTGCTAATGGGCGTCTGTTAGAGAAATGTGACATCTCGGCGTGATGTGAGCTATCATACCTGAACAAAAGGAAATGACTGTCACTGTCCTCTGTGTCACCTCCCACAGAAGGGCACGCCGACTACCAGGCTGAGGCACTGGACTGTGAACTGCGAGTCTCATTGAGCCGCTCACGTCGTCTGTCAGTAGTCACACACGGAAATATGGGAACAGTAAAGGACGCTTACTGTGGAAAGGCGCTATATAAAATGTCAAGGCTGCCGGTTCACGCATGCACGTGTCACTCTTCACCTGCCACTGCTTTGCACTGCTAACACATGGAAAACATTTGAACTGTTTTTGTTAAGAGCCTTTGGAAATGAGTCATTGTGGAAAGGCGCTATATAGAATGTTAAAATTGTCAGCTCAAACCCTACCGCCATATGAATGTGACCCCGAATGAACCACTTCACCTCCAAACACACACATTGCTGAAATATGTCTGTTATATCTGTAAAATACCTTGGGAGAGTGCCCACCATCGCAAGGCACTATATAAAATATCAAAGCACAGCTGCAGGAGTGTGGGACCCTGGAGATGTCACTGCACCTGCCAACTAACACATGCAGAAGTGTGGGAAGAGTCAAGTGTCACTATGGAAAGGCGCTATCTTAAAAAAATAAGAAAAAATCAAGTCTGTCAGCTCGGACCCCATCACTGTAGACATTGGGGACCCCCGGAATGAGTCACGTGACCTACTGATGCTCACATGCAGGAATATGGAAAAAGTAAACTGTCTGTGAGTGGTGCTCACAACAGAAAGGCACTTTAAAAATAAAATCAAAGCTGTCAGCTCGGACCCTGTCACTGTAGAAATGGAGGACCCCCAATGAGTCACGTGACCTACCAACGCTCACATGCAGGAATTTAGAAAACGTAAAGTGTCTTAGCATGGTGCTCACAATTGAAAGGCACTATAAAAAAAAAAAAAAAAAAATCAAGCCTGCCAGTTTAAAGCCTGTCACTGTAGCAGGGACATGCGGTCAGGAGAGGCAGGTGAGGCTGTCTTCATGAAAAGTTAAAAAAAAATATTAATAACATAAAATAAATGTATCCACTGGTCTGTTTTCTATACGGTTCCAATAATTTTCATCACTGATTTAGTCAAAAATCGGTGAATTTGCGCATTTCCTGATGAAATACAGAAGAGAAATGTGAGGTGCGGCAGCGACGGAAGGGCTCACCTCAGACTGCGCTCTCCTACACACATTGGGTTGATGCCTGCAGTTGGCGCGTGCCTGTTGCTGTCTCTCTGCATGTCGCCAATATAAGGTTTGCAGACGTGTTTATTATACACCCTGACTTTCCACAGTCTGGCTAATATCTTTAATGAATGTGTGTGACATATTTAGTCTTGCTGATCAGACACAAAACCGCAGTGAGAAGGCACAAGGTGAGGCAGACAGTACTGTGCCTCACTAAAGGGGGCGCATGTGAGCCCAACAGGTGCTCATTGCTGCTGTTCTTCTACGCAGACGCGCCAATAAGTTAGCGACATCAAGTGCACTGCAGCGGTCTGTTTATTTTTATTTTTTGTTCCGACTGACTGCCAAAATGGAAATTTAAGATTTTTAAAACTATAAGAAAATAAGGAGGACTTTTACAAGAAAGTGACTGACATTTTCGTGAAGAAGGATAGGCACATGGGCTTCATTTACAAATAAAGGTAAGAGCATAAACGGTTTTCAGTTTTATAAAAAATGGGATAAGACTAAAAAAAAAAAAAAAATCCAATATTTAAAAACTACTAAAGTATGCTGATGAGATATGAGACATAACCAGTTGTCAATGTGCATGCTGCCAATTGATTAGTGAATAAGCTACTCTTTCAGGTTCATGTATTTGTAAATCTGACTCTGAAGGAGTCCGTACCTCACCAGCCATGAACCTCACTGCACTGTAGGTATGTGCCACACTGCTCAAATTTGGAAACATTTCTGTAAATCGTTAAGGGGAAAGAGCTCAATATTAAAAGGCGCTATAAAAAATATTGAAATGACCAATTGATGATTGTGTGACCCTGAATGAGCTGTTTCATCTCCAAATGCTCACATTGCATAGCCACATATAGGAACATGTGCACTGTACCAGTACAATGCCTTGGGATAGTCCTTAACCTTAACCTTTGTGCCCCACAAAGAACGATCTTTACACAAAGAACGATAGACACTTGGAATAAGCTACCAAGTAGTGTGGTAGACAGTAAGACGTTAGGGACTTTCAAAACTCGACTTGATGTTTTCTTGGAGGAAACAAGTGGATAGGAATGGCGAGCTTTGTTGGGCTGAATGGCCTGTTCTCGTCTAGAATGTTCTAATGTTCTAATGTTATTATGGAAAGGCGCTATATAAATACTATGATTATGGAAAAGCACCATATCAATATCTCAAAGTTGCTGGCTCAGACCCTACCACGGCAGGAAAGTGGGACCCTGAGTCGTGTCATTTCACCTGCTATTGGTCACAGAGATATGGAAAAAGTAAAGTGTCAGAATGGTACTCACTGTGGAAAGGCACTATATAAAATATCAATGCTGTCAGCTCAGACCCCACCACTGCATCAAAGTGTGGACCCGCTTAAGTTGCTGCACCACTCAATACTCATACTGCTAAAACATGGAAAGTGTAAAATGTCTCCGAGTGGTGCTTACTAAGGAAAGGCACTATATAAAATACAAGGGGGGCCAAGCCCCCCGGTGCCTTCGGCACCCATCCCCCAGTTGCGGTCAGTCTGCAGCTCGCATTGTGAAGAGGGGGGCTGATCATACTCCCAGGAGACACGGTGGCTCCTCCGAAACCCCCTCTTTAACGGTGATATATACAATGGGAAACAAATACCGGCTTATTTACCTCCTCTTTGCTCGATCAGCTGCTGGTTTGCAGCGTTTCCAACATTTAAAAGCCTATACAGCAGCTGTACTACTCTTTGTCTTTTATTTCCGGCCCCAGGCGTGGTTAAATCTCTTGGCACTCTTGATTAAGTCTTGTCTCGCGGGAGGCGAGTTCTTGATATTTTTTAGTATATAATTTAAAAACTGAATAAGAATCTGAAAATCTAACAACATCACATTAAACTTCAATAAATTCTGAAAAGAATGATACAAAAAATATATATGTAGGTTTTATGCCCGATTTAAAGCGTGACAAGAAACGTCACATAAAAATGTGACATAAAATCATTGCACTTTTAAGCTTAGGATTTCATAGAGTAGATAAAGTGGCTACTGCTCACATGCAACAACAGAGAAACACTTGTATCTGAAAAATGCTATAGGGTAGGGCACTATAAGGTTGTCACCTCAGATGGTGCCACTAAAGGCATGTGTGACCCTGAATAATTCACTTTACCTGTCAGAAAGATGGACCACCTGCACAAAGGTGCATTATGCAAAGGCACTATATTAAGAAAGTTATTGGTCCCAATCCTGCCACCATATAAATGTGTGACCCGGAATGAGTCGATTCACCTGCCTTGTCTCACTGTGCTGAAATACGGAGACAGTTTGACCCGTTACATGATATGGGATGCTGCTCGGGTGGAAAGTCCATCCATCCATCCATTATCCAACCTGCTATATCCTAACTACAGGGTCACGGGGGTCTGCCGGAGCCAATCCCAGCCAACACATGGCGCAAGGCAGGAAACAAACCCCGGGCAGGGCGCCAGCCCACCGCAGGGGTGGAAAGTCACGAGGCTCCACATAATGCATTACTCCAAATGAATTACTTACTTCAGACCCCTCACTATAGATTAGTGGACCCTCTCTAGAATACCATAAGATGTGGAAGGGCACTATAATAAGTCACAAGGCTGCCAGTTCAATCTCTGCTGACGCGCCCAAGGATAATTCACTTCACCTGCCGGTGTAGATCAGAAGAGACCAGCTGCCCAGTAATCGAACCCCGTTTATAATAAACAGACGATAAAAGGCAGATGGTAGCAATTAACGAATTAGGGTGGGTTTAAAAAAACAAACAACTTGAAGCCACCTTCTACTCTTTTTTTATTTTCCACCCATCTGCAAAGCCCGCTGATTTGGAGCAGATTGCCGCGTCGCGTTTCACAGGTGGGTGTGATTTTGTGTTGCGCTAAATCTGTAAAGCCCTCCAAGCATGCCGATGATCTGCGCTGCCACCTGTCCGCGTCTCTAACGTCAGAGCCCGCCGACTGCCGCCCGAGTCCTACAGACTGTCACGCCGCATCACTAAACGTGCAGAAGGGGAGTCAGGCGGAGTTCTGCTCAAACGGCGACGGCTACTGGGGCGATTCCTCAGGTCGCTTCTCATCTGGAGGGAGACATTTGACCTGACCATTGGATGGACCTGTTGGATGAAAGGATTCTGACAAGGTCTTCAGTCGGGGGGCAAGTAGGAGATGGACAGACCGTCCGTGCGTGCGTAATTCTGAAAAGATGGCGTCGAGGACGCCTGCAGAAAGTTAAAGACGAAGCATAGGGGTTTGGGGGCTTAAACTGGAGGGCTACTGAAAGAAATGACTTAAACACAGCTACAGGGCCACAGATATCGCTCAGTGCAATTCCCTCTTATAGGCGTTAATTAACTTAAAGCTCGTCTCCACGATTAGCGAGTACAACCACCGCACCTTAAAACTCCTCTCTTCTTCACCCGAAAAATCTCGCAAGTGCACAAATAGGGGTATGCAGAGCATGCATTGAATATGGGACCCCCAACCATTAATAGGGCTGGGCATGAGATAGAACTTTTTTTGTCCCCAGGTGAACTTTTGGCAACTTGAAGCTATGCTGGAAAAACATCACGATGATAAAAATGAGACGAGAGTCCTTTGACTCGAGGTGTTGTCCTAGACGGCTGAACTTTCATTTCACAGGTCTCTAAAGAGATCACAGAAGTGACAAATACCACCTTACCCTACAGGAGGATTGCGCCCATAAGTCGAGGTATAGCAGCGATTCTTGACAGACGACCTACCACAAATTATGGCACGGACCTCGGTTCTAATCCCGCTCGCGGCACACTGCTAAATGGAAGAAAATAATCAGTCAGTCATTCTTTAACCAACCCGCTATATCCTAAGAACAGGGTCACGGGGGTCTGCTGGAACCAATCCAAGCCAACACAGGGTGTAAGGCAGGAAGAAATCCCTGGGCAGGGTGCCAGCCTGCCGCAGATTTACAAATATATGAACCTGAAAGAGTAGCTTATTCACTATTCAATTTACAGCATGCATGTTGACTACTGGTTATGTTTCATATCTCATCAGCATTCTTTAGAAGTTTTTAAATATTGGATTTTTTTTTTCTTAGTCTGATCCCCAGGGCACACACACACACACACCAGGCACCTCACCTGCATGTCTTTGGACTGTGGGAGGAAACTAAAGCACCTGGAGGAAACCCATGCAGACACGGGGAGAACATGCAAACTCCAAGCAGGGAGGACCTGGGAAGCGACCCCTGGTCTCCTTACTGCGAGGCAGCCACACTGAAGAAAACATCTCTTAAATAAATAAATAAAAACTTTCTCATCAACGAATGGTGCTTTGACTCCTGCTTTGCAGGTGTAGCTGTTTAGTTTCCTTTTTGATTAAACTAAACCAATTTAATGAATGACTGATTTGTCAAAGGAACACATGAACAAGCAGCCCAGTGAAACAAATCATAATGCACTCCACTTACTAATAATAAATCTGCTGTACCAAGCTCTCAGATGGCTTCACAGATCATCAAGAAGGGCTCAAGAAAAAGGAATGCACAGTAAGAATGAAGAAATAATAGTGCACAGCCTTGTGTTTGCACAAAATGTGGGTAGTAATATATTCAAGTTTATGTTGAAATTTGATTAATTTGAAGTAGGTAAACATAAATATTTGGAAATATTGCCAACGGAAATATTTATATACTTAGCAAAAATCAATTAAATGTGTTCTGCTAAACACTACAAGGCCATTGGCACACACACCACTAAGTTAATTTTATATATATATTATATATATATACACTGCTCAAACTAGATATTAAAGGACCACTTTTGAATCCGAGTAGAGCATCAAGTCAGTGAAACTTTTGGGCTGTTGATCTGCTCAGTTAAGTAGCAGAGGGGCTTGTTAATCAGTTTCAGCTGCTTTGGTGTTAATGAAATGAACAATAGGTGCACTAGAGGGGCAACAATGAGAGGACCCCCAAAACAGGAATGAATGGTTTAACAGGCCACTGACATTTCTCCCTCCTCATCTGTTTTGTCACTCATTTTGTATTTGGCTGCGGTCAGTGTCACTACTGGTAGCATGAAGTGATACCTGGACCCTACAGAGTTGGCACAGATAGGATGGCACATCAATATGCGTCATTGCCAGAAGGTTTGCCGTGTCTCCCAGCACAGTATCAAGGGCATGGAGGAGATTCCAGGAGACAGGCAGTTACTCTAGGAGAGCTGGACAGATCTGTAAAAGGTCCTTAACCCATCGGCAGGACTGACCGGTATCTGCTCCTTTGGGCAACGAGGAACAGGATGAACACTGTGAGAGCCTTACAAAATGACCTCCAGCAGGCAGGCCCCTGGTGTGAATGTCTCTGACCAGACAATCAGAGACTTCATGAGGGTGGCCTGAGGGCCTGACCTCCTCTAGTGGGCCCTGTGCTCACTGCCTGGCACTGTGGAGCTCGATTGACATTTGCCACAGGATACCAGAATTGGCAGGTCCACCACTGGTGCCCTGTACTTTTCACAGATGAGAGCAGGTTCACCCTGAGCACATGTGACAACCGTGAAAGGGTCTGGAGAAGCCGTGGAGAACGTTATGCTGCCTGTAACATCTTTCAGCTTGACCGGTTTGGTGGTGGGTCAGTGATGGTCCGGGGAGGCACATCCATGGAGGGACCCACAGACCTCTACAGGTTAGACAATGGCACATTGATTGCCATTAGGTATCAGGATGAAATCCTTGGCCCCATTGTCAGATCTTATGCTGGTGCAGTGGCTCCTGGGTTCCTCATGATGCACAACAATGCCCGACCTCATGTGGCGAGAGGATGCAGGCAGTTCCTGGAGGATGAAGGAATTGATACCATTGACTGGCCCCCATGCTCCCATGACCTCAATCCAATACAACACCTCCGAGTGTGACATTATGTTTCAGGCCATCCAACACCATCAGGTTGCACCTCAGACTGTCCAGGAGCTCAGTGATGCCCTATATTGCCAAAAGTATTGGGACGTCTGCCTTTACACACACATAAAGTTTAATGGCATCCCATTCTTAATACACAGGCTTTAATATGGAGTCGGACCACCATTTGTGGCTCTAACAGCTTCAACTCTTCTGGGAAGGCTTTCCACAAGGTGTAGCAGTGTGTTTATGGAAATTTGTGACCAGGAGAGCATTGGTGAGGTCAGGCACTGATGTTGGACGAGAAGGCCTGGCTCGCTTGCAGTCTCTGCTCTAATTCATCCCAGTGGTGTCAGGTTGAGGTCAGGACTCTGTGCAGGCCAGTCAAGTTCCTCCACAACAAACTCGCTCATCCATGTCTTTATAGACCTTGCTTTGTGCACTTGTTGCCATCCCCAAACACTTCCCATAAAGCTGGGAGCATGAAATTGTCCAGAATGGCTTTGTATGCTGAAGCATTAAGAGTTGCTTTCATCGGAACTAAGGGGCCAAGCCGAGCCCCTGAAAACCAACCCCACACCATAATCCCACCCTCCACCAAACTTTACACTCGACACAATGCAGTCAGGCGATTACCGTTCTCCTGGCAATAGCCAAACCCAGACTCGTCCATTGGATCGCATGATTCGTCCCTCCAGAGGACACGTCTGCACTGCTCTAGTCCAGTGGCGGTGGGCTTTACACCACTGCATGCACTTGGTGATGTCAGGGTTGGCTGCAGCTGCTCAGCCATGGAAACCCATTCCATGAAGCTCTCTCTCTCTCTACGCTTTTGGGGGTCTGTATAGGACTCTGCAGAAAGTTGGTGACTTCTGCACACCTCAGGATGCGCTGTCCCAGCTCTGGTGTTTGTTAATTGAAAGCTAAATACCTTTTCTTTTAGTTTAGCGCCTTATTTCTTCTGGCTATTTTTCAGTATACAAATTCATAGTACAAATATATTTATTTTTGGTTAAGTGACGCACTCGAAGTGAACCCAAACCCTTGCGTTTTGGAGACGAGCTCTTCATCCACCCCACCGCACCGCACTGCTCTGCCTACCAAAGTCGTTTTCTAAAGGGAAAACCTTTCGCACTTTGCCTTCTAAGTCATCTCAGCTTCCCTGACATCCTACTGCTTCTGTTTAGCCGAAGCTCCTAAATATTTCCGGCCCAACTCAGACGTTTGCCACCGGGAATGACGGATCCCCACTGATCTGAAACGACGCCTGACGCTACGGGAAACCGACAGTGAGAAGTAACTGCGAGCTCGAGCCGGTGCCATGCTGGGCCTTCAGCTTGTATTTACCGCTGCCGAGTGCTAAGGCAGCAGAATTTGAGACTGGAACTTTCGTTTTCTTCTTTTTTTCCTCCCGCAGCTACAAACCCAACGTCTCTCTGTGTAATTGTAGTTTTCTGCTCCTCTTGAAATGGCAGCGCACGGAAACGAACTTCTTCGCTTTGCCTGCGGAGGCCACCGCACTTGTGCAGTCGCGCTGCAGTGGATGACTCGTCGCTACAGTTCATCGGTTGGGGTCCAAGCGAAGCTTTTTCATTTAATAATAGTGGTGGACGACAGGCTTTGGTTTTAAAGCTCCTTGCAATCATTTTAATGGTACAACTTTTTTCATTGTCATTAATGAGCAGGCCAGCACGGTGGCGCAGCATCACGGAGGCAGCATCTTGGATTTGGTGTGGAGTCTAAAGGTTCTCCCCATCCCCAAATATATGCCGGTTAGTTATAGCGACTCTAAAATGACCCTCGTGCGAGTGTGCGTCCCCATGTCTGCCTAATAAAGGTTAGCTTCTAACTGTAATTAACGATGGAGAACGCCACTCATGCGACCCAGAATTAGTTGAAGCGGGTTTTCGAATGTATATATTCAGGATATCTACCAGCGCGTTGTTTATATGGCAAGTCTCGTATCGTATCCTTATGCTACACGAGACGACACACCTAATCCACATACAGTACATAATACACAACTCCCATGATGCAGATCGCATAACAAAAAATATTTACATTATACAGATCGTTTTTGGAAAAAGAAAACTATTAGCTTTAAAACAAAAAAGAAAAATAACAAACATACATAATTGTCATTAAAAATAATAAACATGTATAAATTCTTCACTGCTGCTGCTTGAGCCCCAAAAGGTGTTTTGTTCAGTCGGCTGTTCGGCTCAAACTCTCTATTGCCAGCAAAAGGTGCTCGAGCTTCTCAGCTAAACATACTCATTGCAAACTTAGAAGCATTTAGCGGACTTGGTACACATGATTGACCGACACCTTAAGAACATTCCAGAAATTAACAAAATGATACAAAATGACAATCGATATACTACACCCTACTCGACGGAAGAAGAAAAAGTGAACATCAATATCAATCCCTTGAAATGCGCATGCGCAGTTTTGATTCACTAAGATATTCTCGACGGTGAAGCGGTGAGAATTGCAGTTCTGAACTTTTTTGAAACTTTTATAATGAATAGTTCTCACTTTTTTAAGTAGTGAATGAATACGGAAGTGGGTGTGTATGTCATTCTTGAGCTCCATAGTTATAATTGTAATGGACAGCATTGTCACTCTGGAGATGGGCGTGTCCTGGAGAGGTGATTGACAGCAGAGTATTCGCAGGCGTGCTAACGGCACCCCTAGAACTTTCTCGTTATACCTTTGAAATCCGAGAAGGCTCGAAAAGGTAGGTGACCCCCAACCCCCATTGGCATTATAAATACAGACTTGCAGGCAAAGGGTCACGACATGAGTCGCTGGAAAACAATCGGGGAGACTGTGAGAGAGGAATAACCTGACCAGTGAAATCTGTCAAGTGCGTTGTCGAGTCTGATTCTGCTAGAAGGCGGCTGTAAATTATTTGTGGTGGAATAAACGTGCCCGTTATTGGGCTCAACTTACATTCGGTGTGTGTCTCGGTCTTTCCATCTCGGTGTTCGTTACGTTATTTATTATTTTTATTTGTTATTTCATAAAAACTTAAACAAAAATGCCACTGGACGCGCTGGTCTGTTTCCATTTTCATATAGCACCCTTAAAGTAGAAGTATGTCTAATAAAAGTAAACTGGACTGATTTGAACTTCGTGACAAATATGTGGATTTAGAGGACCTCTTCACTGTCTGCACACTTCCTTTGTGTTGAATTAACTTGAAATGGAGCTGTGTGTTTCAGGTCATTGCCATGCTGAATGATGGACCGTTGTGCCAATCTGCATCCACTCTTCAGCGGGTTTTCTTTTCCTCCTAAGACTTCCCTGGATTTGGCCGCATTAATCCATCCCTCAGTTCTGACCAGCCTCACTGTCCCTACCACTAAGCAGCATCTACCTACTTTAGCATGATGTTGGCACCACCCTGCTTCAAGGTGGTGGTGGTGGTGGTGGTGGGTTGGTGTCATTAGGCACGTGATGAGCAGTAGCCAGTCTTTGCCAGACACAGTGCATGGAGTTTGACCCAAAGAGTTAATGTTTTGTTTCATCGGACCAGAAAATCTTTTTTTTTTTTCCTTTTTCTTCTTTACTCAAGAGTGGCTTCCATCTGGCCTCTCTCCCATAAACGTCTGATGGATGGAGCACTGTTTAGGTGGTCTTCTTTCCAACAGGTTCACCCATCTGAACCAAGGATGTTTGAAGCTCTGTTAGAGTGACCACGGAGTTCTTTGAAACCTCAAAGCTCTTCTTGCCCAGTTACTTAGTTTATCCATCCAGCCAGCTCCAGTAAGGGTCTTGGTGGTCCCAAACTTCTTCTCTTTCACAATTACTGAAGCCTCTGTGCTCCTGGGAACACTCAAAGCTTTAGAAATATTGTCACATTCCTTGCCATTATCAGTGCCTTGCTACAGTCTCATCATGGTGGTCTGCAGAGAGCTCCTTGGTCTTCATGGCTTCGGTTTTTGTCCTGTTGTGCAGTGTGAAATGAAGGACCCCCTAGAGACATGTGTGCCTTTCTAAAGGATGTCCAATCAATTCAGTTTTCTCACTGGTGGACACCAACCAAGTTCTAGAAACATCTCAAGGAGAACTGATGCAAACAACAGACACCTGGACCACTATTTGGAGCTCCACATCAAAGCGTCTGAATACATACATGAATAAGAGAGTCTAGTATTTGATACTGAACACATTTACTAATCATTCTGGACACATGTTGTCACTTTGTCATTATGGGTTATTGTGTGTAGACTGATGGGCAAAAATCACAAATTTATCCATTTAAACTACACTGTAAAAAAGTCTGTAAAAATACTGTACCTTAACCACATATTTTCACAGTTAAAAAAAATAATCATTAAGTAGATAAATACAATTTACATTGGAGCAGTTTTTAGCTGTCAATATCAATTGATTGTTTCAATGGGCGAGATTATTTTATGACTAATTGCTGCATTGGCATAAACACATAATGGGAAGAGAATTCTAAATTTGCATACAGTTAGCGTATTTGCATAAGGGAACGCCCCTTTGCAACAAAGCTGCTAACGCTTCCTTATATCCCCCCAAAAATGTAATGGTGGTGTTAGCACAATCATTTTTTATTGTGTTTGGGATATTTTTGAGATTATGGAAGCGGATTTATGCCGAGTTATTTTTCCATATACTGGCAAAATAGCAGCAGACCTTATATCAGAAATGCCAAGTTTCCTTCCGCCCTGGACAAAATGAATTTTAACTCCGTAACTACAGAATCATGTGCAGTGACCAATATAAAAGCTGCGGGTTTACATTTTTTTATATTTTATTGTATTAAAAGAACTGTAGCTACATTGTAGTAAGATGTAAATTTGAAGCAAAATGAAACCGTTCAATACAGTAATAGAATTTATTCCATTAGTCGTAGTGAGGCAACTCATATACGGGGCTATGCCCCTGACCGGTTTTTTTTTTTTTGACGGTCAGCTGACAGTTATTTAATCGTTAAATTAGGAACATTTTTTTTGACAAATTAAAAAAAAATCAGCAGCACAATGAAATGTGCAGAAAACGAAGGTGTCTTCTCAAAGCCATTCAGTGGAAGGGTGGCGGATGGGCCAAGTGCAGATCGGGATGCCACCCACACCCCCACACTTACTCATCGCTGAGGCCGATTTATAGACCCCGGTGGTGGTGGTGGTGGTAACGACTAGTACAGTCACACGTGGAGTCAGGATTTACAGCGAAGCCCCCCCTAATTAGAGACACTCACATTTTTCCCCGACAGCAGTCCGGTGAACCGAACATGCAAATATTCCTCGCCCCGTGCAGCGTAATGAGAAGCACAGGTGGCTCTTTTTGTCAGGTACTACTTTAAGCAGCGGCGACATAATTAGCCTCAGACCTCGAGCATATTGCTCTCAGTCTAATAAATGACCTGTGCAGCCGAAAATCTGTCACTTCGTCGTCAGCCCCCCTGGCCTTTCTCATGGCCCCTTTAAGCAGCTGCCATCCACTTCATCGGAGAATGAAGGTACCGCGCATCAGCTCACCGCATTAAGGCGATGGCCATTAACTCGCCGAGCTAATTGATTTAGTGAGCGAGCTATAAAAATAATAACATTTTATAATGATAGTTTTACAAGACGCGCTGAATCCGGCACGGCTCTGAAACAAATCATCGCGGCGATGTCGGTCACGGCGGTGTCGTAAATAAATGCGCAGCAGAGGACTCGGCGCGTCATCCTCCGAGTTTCTTCATTGATGGGAGGTTGGAGTCGCCAGAGATTTTTTTCTTCCTGGGGGAGTTAACGGCCCGTATCGATTTGGAATTACGTGACGTTTATTTTTTAATTATATAAGTTGCTGTAGAATTTCCTGAAAAGGATTGAGATCCTATAGACTTTGTCAGCAGTAGTTCACGTCAGGGTGATGTCAATAAAGTTAATGAAGGGAGGAGCAATGACGTAAGAGAAGTGGTTGGTGTAGCTCAGCGTTGTGTGTTCACAGTCATTGGCAAATAGTCCATAAACTGGGGTGACCAGCCCTGTGCCATTCGTACATATTGAGGACTTCTCTGCTGCGCTACTGGGGTCACTCAACAGCCAAGGAGAACCGACGCAAGATTCTGGGAAGGTGAAAATAGCGGACTCCATTCACCCCCTCTTACAGCATTGCATCCAGAATATACAGTTTTCACAATAATAATGTCATTACTTTAAAACATGCAGCATATTTCCTAAATGGTTTGTGTGTGTCCAGCATGGTGGTTCAACAGTAGCTCTGCTGCCTAGCAGTTAGA
>JANRMT010028174.1:36046356-36090302 GCA_026402145.1 Polypterus bichir lapradei | reverse complement strand
TTTCATGTCTGTCTATCTATCTATCAATTATATAGTGCCTTTCATGTCTGTCTATCTGTCCCCTGTGGCTCCACCCACATAGTAGTGAAATAGAACAAACTTTAAAAATCAATAAACAGAAAGATATCGCTAGCTAAACAGAGGCAAGTTATACTCCATAACACAGAGGTTGAGCGACTCCCCACTCCTGATGTTACGCTTAACCCTCCCCTTGGTCCGCAGTCTCTGTCTCAGATTAGCACCAATAAATCACTCCTGCAAGCGAACTATGTTAATTAGTGTGATGAGAGAAGTCGCAAAATCAACCAGAATGTTCAAGCAAATTCTAGAAAAAAAAAAAAAATAAAAATTGATCTAAATCCATTAAGGAGTTCTGTTATGAAAAGCGGACAGACAGACAGACAGACATCAATTTTTATATACTGTATATTGAGATAGACATACATGAAAGGCACTATATAATAGATGGATATGAAAGGCACTATATAATAGATAAATAGACAGACAGACATGAAAGGTACTGTATAATAGATAGACATGAAATGTGCTATGTAACAGATAGACAGGTAGACACGAAAGACACTATATAATTAATAGATTGATAGGCAGAGGGATATGAAGGGCACTATATAATAGATAGACAGAGAGACAGATGTGAAAGGCACTATAGCCCAATAACCCAATCAAATGTTTCATACATTGAGCATGTTTGACTCAGCTAGCTCTTATGTGTCCTGAAATGGTCGCCCAGTCCTTTATTCTTCCTTCTTTCCCCGCACTGGTTGGTGCCGATGTCTCCCAGTCCCATACTAACCAGAATATCTTTTTGTCAATTTGCTCCTAAATCAAACTGAGAGTTCCAGTGGGTTTGCACCCCAACCCTGGACTGCTCCTTGCATCGAGCCCGATGCTACCAGGATGGACGCCACCGCAAACGGAATGCAGCAGGCGAGGACATTGGGATGGACTGATCTTAAGATTTCTTCATCATTTTGTAGAGAGCTGAAGAGGGGAGATGACAGCACTGAAGAACCAGGAGAGATGACGAGAACATTTGTAAAATAAAAAAAGAAGATGAAGGCGGCAGGCTCTGTCAGCCAAGATCGAGTCAAAGGCGAGCCGAGTTTCACTGTGTCTCTGCAGGCCAGGCACTCGTCATCCCGAATGTGGTCTTTGGTATCTTCTATTTCAGGAAAAGAGGACAGACGCCATGGGAAACAAAAATAAAAGCTGAGGCCCAACTCTTTTAACATCATCCTCTACCAAATACATACAGTCGTGGATTGGGGGGAGGTGGGTGGCAAACAGGTTGTCGCATTACATAAGAAACCCTGAGGCACGTGGCAGAAACTAAGAATTGGCAACCGCGTAAAAAGCAGAAATTCACAGAGTGAATGTTAACCAACTAAGGAGCAGATGTGCAGGAGGGGAAATGTGCCCTCTTTATTTGATGGCATTTCTTGGGTATTAAAGTCGTGTGCCTTGATGGTTTAGAGAACAAGAACAGAACTGAAAGCTGACGACTCTTTCATAGTCCTAACTCTTCTTTAGAAGACCTTGAGATGAGCGCACCAGTGCTGATGTGTGTGCTGCTTCTGGCGGTCCTGCCAGGTGCTGTTATCCTGTCGGGCACCTACTGCTGACCTTCACGACCTTAAATTTGTGTTAGCAAGCCTGAGAATGTTAGCCTGCTCTGTGTGCCAACTCGCTGACAAGTCAGTTTAGCAGCAAATGTATCAGCGATGCAGCATCTCACGTGTCGATTCACTAATGCAATAAAACCTCGATTTATCTGTCAGGGGTCGGGACCGAGGCCAGGATGGATACGAGAAGAGACGGAGAGCAGAACAGCTACTTTAAAAATGATATACAGTAGATGAGTTTAGTGAATTGTCGTATTTATTTACAAAGCAGAACTCTATTAATAAATATAATAGAGGGTAGGCGCATGTACGGATAGCGCATTGCCACACCCATCACACACCGAGTATTAACAAAATGAATTCATTTGTATAATATTCTAACGAGCAGCATAATAGGGAAACACACCTCAGAGGTACTGAAGGTTTCTACGTTTTACTTTGTTTTGTAACAAACGGTGCCCTGGCAGTGACGTGTGGTGAGGTTCATGGCTGGCGACTCCTTCAGAGTCAGATTTACAAATATGGGAACCGAAAAGAGCAGCTTATTCACCATTCAACTGGCAGCCAGCATGTACATTGACTACTGGTTATGTTTCATATCTCATCAGTATTCTTTACACACACAGATAGGTAAGGCGCATATTTGGCTAAGAAAGAACGTTACATTTATAGCGGCAAGAGAGAGAGAGCGGAGAGAGCGCATTTGCTCCTCACCCTCCATGTGCTCTAAATTTGCCGTTGCAATTCCACAATTCGTACTCATTCAATACAAATGGTGTGCAGAAAAAAAAATGGATTTCAATTTTGACCTTAATTGAAATATTTATTTTAATTCTGATGCTTTAATCAATTTAAATGCAACAATAGGATAACAAGAAAAAACGATATTTCATTTAAGGTCAAAAGTTAGTCTTTAAATATTGGATTTTTTTTTTTAGTCTTATCCTATTTTTTATAAAATTGAAAACCGTTTAAGTCCATGCTCCTATCCTTATCCACCAACATCTCCGTCACTTTCTTGTAAAAATCCTCCTTATTTTCCTTTAGTTTTAAAAATCTTAATCTTCCATTTTGGCAGTCAGTCGAAACAAAAAATAAAAATAAATGGCCCGCTGCAGTGCACTTGACTATCTGATGTCGCTAACTTATTGGTGCCTCTGCGAAGAAGAAGAGCAGCAGCGAGCACCTGTTGGGCTCTCTTCAGGGTGGCACGGTACTGTCTGCCTCACCTTGTGCCTTCTCACTGCGGTTTTATGTCTGATCAGAAAGACAAATATGTCACACACATTCATTAAAGATATTAGCCGGACTGTGGAAAGTCAGGGTGTATAATAAACGCGTCTACAAACATTATATTGGCGACATGCAGAGAGACAGCAACAGGCACGCGCCAACTGCAGGCATCAACCCAATGTGTGTAGGAGAGCACAGTCTGAGGTGAGCCCGTCCGTCGCTGCCACACCTCATGTTTCTCCCCTGTATTTGATCAAGAAATGCGCAAATTCAGCGATTTTGACTATAAAAATAATCAAAATTATTGGAATCATACAGAAAATAAATTTATAGCACAGACCAGTGGACACATTTATTTTATCATTATTAGTTTTTTTACTTTTCATGATGACAGTCCCTGTCTTATACGCCATTATCTGGGTTACGGAACACACCTCTAAGTCAATAAAAGAAAGCGCTCTGTACCGGTCAGTTTATCTCCTGCCACTCATCTTCTTCGTCTTTCTCAATACCTCACACACTCCTGCTTATTGTCTCCTGACTCCCTGCTCCAAACTTCCTTCCTTTCGCTTCTGACTCCTCCTGTCACTCATCTCCTGAGAGGCGTGTCATCTCCGCCCCTCACAGAACAGAAGCTCCTCCCCCAGTCCCATAACTTACAGCGTTCATTCCGCACTTTCTGCTCCCACAGAGCGCATCACAAACTGCCTGCACGTCACAATATACTAATAAAACATAACCGAATTTATAATGAAAATAACAAAGAATAACATTACCCTCAGTGGTTTCTATTTTCGACATATTTTTTAATTTTGTCGGCATCCTGCTTTATATCGTTCACTGTTGTTCTTCCTACTCCGTAAACTGAAGCAATACTTGAACCTCTGTCGCCGTTTTGTAAATGTTTAATAATTTCAGTTTTTTTTTTATGAGAATTCCAACACCACACGCATACGTTTATCAGCCATAACAAGGTATAGCAGATTAATTATAATAAAAGAGTAAAGCTACAAAAAGCTATTAAAACTACGGAAACAGAAAGGACGTGCAATATTGTAATTGTTTTAAATGGTCTCCTCGAGATAACAGACTAATTTTATTGAGATGTAGAGTAAACGAAAATTTGATTTCTTTATGTAACGCAGCGTTTCTCAACCTTTACGTATTTGCGACCCGAGTTTTCATAACAGTTTTAATCGCGCCCCCCTAACGTTTTTTTGAAAGGAGCCCACTAATACCATTTTGTTCTTTTTAAATTAGTGATATGTCATAGATGCATATTCTATTATACTTTTCATTTTTTTTTATTCTTGTTCTCTTTTTTCACATCTTCGCGCCCCCCTTTTTGTTACTTCGCTCCCCCCCTAGGGGGACCCGCCCCACAGTTTGAGAACCACTGAATTATAACGGAATAATTTTAGCGCGATCTCGAGAAAATGAACCTTAACCTTTGCTCCTTATGGCACCTGGCTGGCTTAGATTGCGACGCCTTTACAGCGGAAGCCTTGCTAACCGTCTTCTTACATGACGCACATTAACGTTATTATTTTCAGAACGAAGGCATACAGATATTTCAGCCCGCGTCAGCCCCTGATTGTACAAAAATGTGGCGCGCCGATCAATACAGTTCTGCTCTTCTGCCATTTCAAACAGGACGTGGCTTAAACAAGCTAAACATTATACGTTAGATACAATTATTTCGTAATTTCAGGAAAACAAGATCTTTTGTTTTATCGAGTTCTCGATAAAATTAGTCCGTTATCTCAAAGAAACAATTAAAAAAAATAATAACGATATTGCACGTCCTCTCTCAGCTTCCGTATAAAACGTAAGGTGCGTAACTGATACTGTGATCTCGATATGGCGCTGGGGGAGACCGCTACGCGCTGGCACAACGGAGAGCTGGTCCAGTAAAGTGCAGAGCTCACAGCGTACCGCACGGCAGTAGTGGTGCAGTAATAGGTAGGCGTTGACATGCGCAATTACATTTCGTTTGACGGATAATCAAGGTTTTACTGTACTTGGAAATGCTCCGATGTTCTGCGACTTAATGATGCACACTTTTTATTTTTTTTAAGAAGTTGGTAAATATTTGGAAGCTCTTACTTGGATTTTCATGTGTTGGGGGTCTAACAGTTAGGGGTAGCATCCACAGAGCACCAGGGACCCGAGTTCAGATTGGAGCCTTGTGCAAGATTTGTGTGTTCTTCCTATGTCGATTTGTGTTTTTGTATTTATTTTCTTTGCCATGTCATTAGGTGTTAGTAAATAAGGTGGCTACTAGGGTGTGAGTCGGTATGTTTTCAGAACTGGTTCAGGTCTGGTCAATGCCTTTGCGTCTTGAGCATAGGAATAGTAATACAAATAAACTGTATTACTATTGTTATCAGGCTCCAGTACGTATTCCAGGATGTCTCCACAGATTAGAACAATGTAGACAAGAACAGGCCATTCAGCCCAACAAAGCTCACCAGTCCTATCCACTTAATATTCTTCTGAAATAACATCAAGTCGAGTTTTGAAGTTCTCCAGTTTTGACGGTAGTTTGCAAAAGCTTATTTTTTTCTATAGAAAAAAATAAAAAATCTCAAAACTAGGATACCATGTCTGTCACAAATACCTGTGAGGTGAGTCACATGACTGGCACCATTGCAGGCGGCAGTGCCGATGATACAGTCACAAAACAGAGAGCACCCATGTGTTGCGAATTTTAGGAGTTTTATACTTTGAAGCAGTTGCACGTATTATTCTGAATTGTCATTTATTTGTGTTATTCCGACATCATTTTGGGTGTGCCGTTATCGTGTGGCGGTGGCCATTTTGTGTTCAGGAGGCCAGGCTAGTTGCTATCATGTGCGTGGCGTCGTCTCGATGTGTCAGCCGTTAGCTGCATGAGCGTGCGTCTTCTTTGCTTAAGGACTGCATTTTGGTTACTTTTGCTGTTGAATTCTGCTCTTTGATTTTTTTTACTTTGGTTTTCTCGAATAACAAAGTCAGTTAGTTGTGATCCTTCCATTTTTGTGGTACTCGGCCTCTGCTCATCTACAGTGTTGCCTTTTTGATTTACTGATGACTTCTCCCACAGAGCTCTTGGTCTTTTTCTTAACATAGTGACTAAAAACTGGCATCTAAAATAGATGAAAATCATCTTGGAAAAGAAAAGCAACAGGATGTCATATTAATTAAAATAAGAATGGTATTCCTGATGTGTTCAAATTCCATGCACAATCATTGGCGGTGTGGGGTCTGCACATTTCCCCCCATGGCCTTTTGGAGTTTCTCCATATCCACGATTTCCCTTTCACATCCCTGAACTCCTCCAGATGAAGTTAACCATCACCTCCTAACTGGACTTGGAGAGGACCAGCGTGGACATGTGGGTGTGTGTGTGTGTGGGGGGGGGGGGGAGGTCCTGCCAGGCGCTGATGCCAAGTCCAGGGTTGGCTCCTGTCTTGCACCCGACTGCTGCTGATATTGGCTTTGGTCCCTCATGATCTTAAATTTGGTGACCGTTAGGTCAGTCGTCCAGCCGGCTGGGTGGTCACCTGTGCACCGATAAGGCGAGATGTCAAATGTCATTCTCTCTCTTTGGAAATTGTTTAAAATGCTCAGATTAACTGGGCCCTAATGACGTACGCTCTCCTTTTTGTTTCGTAAAATGGTTAAGTTACAGATACAAAATGCCATTTTAACTCTTTAAGAGAGATTTTTGTCAAACACATAATAAATCAAGTTCAGGAAGGATCAATCACGCAGTTGCTGAATCTCCAAAGCGCGAGTCGAGCCCCATATTGCCTTCATGCCACAATAGCCATGACTAAAATGTTGGCATCTCTAAGCTTGATTGGCAGCCAATCAGAGTGCCACTCGGTGGGCAGGAGGCCTTGAGTGGAGAATCAGCTTAGGGATGGAGATGTGTGCTCTGAAAAACCTGCAACAGGTCATTGCCGTGAAGTCCATAACAAAGTAATCATCATAATAATAATTCTTTACATTTTATAGCGACTTTTCACTACAGAATGCACTTTACATTATGAGTGGGGAGCCTCTTCAACCACCCCTGATGTGCACCATCCACCGGGATGATGCGACGGCAGCCATTATTGCGCCAGCACGCTCACCACACGCTAGCAGTTAGGTGATGAAGGGTTGAGAGAGATGGCCAATTAGACACAGAGGTTGATTAGGGGACCAGAACGACTAGGCCATGGGGGGCAGTTTAGCCAGGACATTGGGATACACCCCGCTCTTTATGAAGGGGTCTTTTATGAGTACAGGGAGTCAGAACCTCAGTTTTACATCTCATTTGAAGGATGGTGACATTTTCATAACACAGTGTCCCTGTCACTGCACAAGTCAAGTATAACTTTGATGTTGTTCATTCAACGTAATTTTTCTCTTTCAAGCAACTTAAGATTAGTCATTTAGTGTTGCAGCTTGAAATATTTGGTTTCAGATCTCAATCAAAGTAAAAAAAAATGGTACCAAATTAAGTTATGGTGAAGGGAATAAACGTAAAAATCCTATTTCATTTAACTTAATATTTTAGGTTGTTCATGTGCTGTGTTTGGGGGCCGTTTGTATATTCTTTCGGTCAAACTTTCCAGTTTGATGGCTTTCCAACTGCCATAAAAGAAGAACAACTTAAAAAATAGATTTACTTCAGTAAAAAAAAAAATAAGTGAATTGCACCCAATAACTCTAAATGATTTGCCTCAACGTAAAAATTGTGGGATCAATAAGCTAAAAAGAATTATATTGGTTCAGATTAAAAATATTAAGTGTGAATCATTCACATTTTTTTTTTCAGTGTGCATTGGGATCCCCACTAAGACCACAGCGCCCCCTACTGGCTTCACTTACACCTCTTCCAGCAGCAGCCCAAGCTTTTTCCTAGATGGTCTCTCATCCAAGTACTGGCCGGGCCTGAATGTGCTTACTTTCAGGTGGATGAGCTCTTCTGAAGTGCATGTGGGTATGGCTGTGCTATACTGTATATGAGCCTCAAGCCTATGGCATCCGTGTTTGTTGGGGGACCACCATGACATATCAGCTGACGGTTTAGCATTGCTTTGGGATTCTTTTTCTTGTTTTTTTTGGATTTTGGCTTCTAGCTTTTATATATTTTTTATTTTATATAAATGTATATTTTATATATAGATTTTCTTAAATTTTATTGATTATATTAAAATCAAATAACATTCTATACAAATAAGTCAAGTTTTACAAGACTAGATTCGAAACAAATCAACAAAATCAATAATATTTTTTATATAAAATTTTTATAATATTTTAAAATAAGTTTTAAAATATTTTTATATACATTTTTTAGTATATTGGCAATAACTTGCATTTATTGGGGTACAAAGTGTGTCTTACAGAATCGAATATAAAATCCTACTAATAACCTACAAAGCTTTAAATAACCTCGCGCCGAACTACATGAGTGACCTTCTCCATCACTATGTGCCTGTCTGCCCACTAAGGTCCTCTGATTCTGGTAATCTTCTTGTGCCCCACACTAATCTACACTCCATGGGTGACAGCAGGGCCTTCAGCTGTATAGCGCCCAGACTCTGGAATGACCTACCGAAATTAATCAGGTCAGCTGACTCCATGAATTCTTTAAAAAAAAACAACTCAAAACTCATCTGTTCAGGAAGGCTTTTAGCTCTACCTGACTTTGTTACCCTTCTCTCAGTTTACCTCCATGTCAAGATGCTCAGGTAACCTGTGTGTGTGTGTGCTGGACCATCAATTATGATGTCTGTTTGGCTTTCTCTGAATTTACTGTCTTAATCTTCTTTATTTATTTATTTGCTTTGTACTATGCTATATACTGTATATCCTGCCATTCTTTCTTATATTCTGTAAGTGCCTTGAGCATTGGAAAGGCGCTATATAAATAAAATTTATTATTATTATTATTATTATTATTATTATTATTATTATTATTATTATATAAAGAAGTACTGCGGTGGGTTGGCACCCTGCCCGGGATTGGATTCCTGCCTTGTGCCCTGTGTTGGCTGGGATTGGCTCCAGCAGACCCCCTGTTTGGATTCAGCGGGTTGGAAAATGGATGGATGGATATAAAGAAGTACTGCAGGATTTTATTTCTACTGCCCACCAGGCCTGTGTAAGTTCATCTATTTGTGTCCAGGTTTTTATAGTTTGTATATTTGCTGCCCAGTAATAAAACTGAAAGTTAGGTAGAGCCATGCCAACTTCTGCCTTAGGTATATAATTTTTTTTTATAATATATTGTTTTATTTTTTATTTTATATATTTTGATTACTGGTTTGAAGACTTGGATTTGTTAGTCTCAGGCCTGCCTTTTGAGGCATAGCCTTTTTGCTTCATTTTTGCCCTTTTTTCCCTGTGCTTTGTCACTTTTGTGTTTTTTTTTTTTATTTGTATAAATAATTTTTTTATTTCTAAAATTAGTTAACATTGTCCTATAAGCCAGAGGTTTGTGGCTTCCCTCTCTCATGAAGAGTAATTGAACAAAACTGTTCTTGGTTTTGTATTGGGTCTGAACGGGCCTTAAAGCCTGACATTTAAGAATTGGGCTCAGGCTACCCGGGGTGAGGCCTACTCCTGAAACTGAAAGAAGTGGAGACTTTGTAGAAAAATAAAATAAAATTTGAACATTAAGCTGTCATACTAGTGTTTTCCAAGCATCAAAACTCCCAATAAAAAAGGTTACTCATTCATTTCTATATGAACCTTGTATGTCAAAATCACATACATTTCCTTGTTTCTTATCCTAATTGTGCTTACATTTAGCCAAAAGCTCACACTTACTATGTACTTGTCATGATCTGGGAGTCCCAGCCACTAAAGAGTTCCAAAACACGTACTCAGATCACTTCCGATGCCCACTAGAGGGGGATATCACCCTCAAACCCCGGCAAGTAGGAAGGGCAAGCACCACGTCTTTATAAAATAAAAGGTTTGTTTTCCACAAAAAGGTATTCCAATCACAGTTTAGCTCCGTGAAAAATGGAATTGCCAGCAGCAAGGCAATCCTAGGTATACAGAATCAAAAAGCAAGGTCAGCACACAAGTCTGAAAAATCACAAGACAAAGATATACAAGAGCGGCACAAAAACTCACCCTGAGCAAAATGCATTCACAATAAACTGCCAGGAAGTGCGGGAGACCCTCTAGATCTATTGGGTGGGCGGCAGTTTCTAGAAGTGATTGGAAAGTGCCACCCCCTTGGAACATAGCAAAGGTGGCTTATATGAATAGAAAAAAAATAAAATAAAGAATAACATCCATAAACAAAAAAATACATAAATAAAGAGATGATACAAACCACGGATTTGAAACGCCCCCCCAATACAGGGTAGCAACATGATATTAGCTATTTTGAAACACACCCCTGTTTCTTTGTTGGAGCAGAGAGCTTTGGTTGTTACAATGTCTTAGTTCAAAATGTCACTTAAGCTGCACTCTCTAAAAGAGGGCCTGCCCCCCGAGGTTCATACCATTAGTAGAAGCCTTTCCCAATATGGTTGTTCCTTTCTCTATGACTAAATCTTCTAACTGAAGTGTCAAACTCTCAAATTCATTTTCATTTTTTGGAATTTGAGCATTGCCAGTCCATTTCTGACCCAAACTGGTTGTTCAGCTATGCCTTTGCTAGGATGTCAAGGTGCCTGGTGTTCATGACACCTAAAAAAGAAGCACAATGGAGTATCTGATTAAATGGGGACATAGGGAGAGGGTGTATACCGCACACAGACAGCGAGCAGGTGGGGATTTGAACCAGTACGGTGGAGCTCTTGTGGTAACCACGGAGCCATTTCACGGACACTTGGAATAAGAGACTAAGTAGTGTGGTAGACAGTAGGACTTTAGGAACTTTCAAAACTCAATTTGATGTTACAAGGGGTCGTCGAGCTAAAGTTAGAAAATGGAATGCACCTTAACAAAACTGGTAATGATGTCATTTCTCAATGGAGTCTCCACCCTTCTCAATGCACTTGTGCCACCTGCCTGGCAGTGCCAGTGCATTCCAACAGAATAAAAGGTTTTGTCTCATCCTCACCACCACTCGTGCACCCGAGTTATTGTTGAACACCACATGCCGAGGGGTACTTCAGTCACTAGTTCAAGTTACTGTGACTTGTTGGAGACCAATGTGAAGCCTGCTATTCGATCCAAACGGCAGGGACTGCTGTCTCAAGGAGTCCTTTTGCTGCCAGACAATGGCACACACATGCTGCTAAGAATACCAAGGCTTGTCTGGAGAAACTGAAGTTTGAGGTATTGCCACATCCTCCTTATTCACCAGAGTTGGCACCGTGTGATTTAAAAAAAACATCTGGGTGGTCATCGATTCAAGACAGATGACAGCATGAAGAAAGCGGTGCACGAGTGACTGAGAGGACAAGACCAACCCTTTGATTCTGCTGGAATTTGGGCACTGCCAGGCAGGTGGCACATGTGCATTGAGAAGGGTGGAGACGACATTGAGGAATGACATCATCAAGTCTGTGCAGGTTCGTTCCATTTTCTGATAAATCCCATTTTCTAACTTTAGCTCGACTCTCATTAATATTTTAGAAGAATTAAAGTAGATCAAGCTGGCGAACTTTGTTGTGATGAATGGCCTGTTCTCTTCTACATTGTTTTAATGTTTGAAAGAGCCACATAAATATGGATTTGCAGGTTTATAGGTTCCTTAATGTGTTGTGAACAGAGTACAGTGAAATTCTTAGGTTTTAACTCAGCGACTACAGGTGGTCCTGTTTCTGAACCTACGTATCATTAGAAGGTCAGGTCAGGTAAGGCTGGGGGAGCCTGCACTGGTACAGCACTTTGCAGCACCCACCATATGATGAAACAGCTCAGGATCCTGGTTGGCAACCTCCCAGGCAGACACATGGTCCAGTCTCACCCTTCGGAAATGATATCTGCTGGAGTCTGCCTGCCTGGCCTGGTCCAGCCACTCGGGTCCTCAATAGTAAGCTGGATTACCCTCGGGTAATCATGCCTCATGGCCGTAGTGCTGTAACTGGCGCTCCCTCACAATGCAGGTCATGTGCCTCATTTGGGACATGAGCAGCACAAAGTCAAACCAACAATACCCAAGGAGAGACACAGTACTGAAGGAGTCCAGTCTTCGTCTCAGGTCACTGGATAGCGTCCATGTCTTATAACCATATAGTAAGACAGGAAGCAGCAGGACTCTGAAGACTTGGACCTTCGTCCTTTTACAGATATCAGGAGCGTCACACATCCCTTTCCAGTGACCTCATGACCCCCCCATGCTCTCCCAATCCATCTACTGACTTGATAGGAAGAGTCACCAGAGACATGAATGTCACTGCTGAGGTAAGTAAACCTCTCGACGAGGTCAACACTCTCTCCGCAGACAGACACACTGCTGATGGCCGTGCCCAAGAGGTCATTAAAGGCCTGGATGTTGGTTTTTATCAGGACCCTCGCAAGCTTAGATATTAGAAGGATGGGGAATAATGGAGAGGACAGGAGACTTTGGGCCATAGACATTTGTTTCACAATTTTGGCCACACTTGCCTCTACACGAAGTTCCTCTAGTGGGCTGTCAAACTGCACAAAAGTTCTGGACTGAGAAAAGTGGTCACACACTCCTCCTCAAACTGAGTAGCAATGGATCAGTACATTTAATCCAAAAACACACAAAAGAAATAAGAAAAAGGCAAGGCATCTATAAATGAGAGTACTCAAAAAGCGGCCTAAATCTTTCAAAATAAATAAATGAATGAATTAAAAAGGCTTCTGTCCAATTCATCAGGATGAGGGCAGCGGGTCCACAACAGAGATAAATAAATAAATAAAAACCACACAGAGCCTCTGGAAAAGAGCGGACCACCGCATGTCAAAGTGCCCTTTAAATCCAGACAGGCTCAGAAATGGCTGCACCTCCCTTGTCATCTCGTCGCAATTCATTCCAAAGACAGAAGGCAGAAAAATAAAATGCTAACTTTGCTGTCTGGCAGCTCGGCCACTTCCCCGGTGACCACAGAAATCTGATTCTCGTGACAGGAGACAAAGAACAGACGAAGCTCGAGATACAAATGCCTCACTCTCCTGTCAAAAGTGGGCCTTTGAGTGGGCTGCATTTTACAAATCACGTTACTGGCAAGCAGGCGGCATGGAGCATCAGGACACTGGTGGTCTATCAGTACTTACTGTATGTGTGTGCATGCATATGAGGAGATTATATGTACACTCATAAGATGTGAAAAAGTAAGTACACCCCCTGGGATGTTTTATTTCTAACATGTGTGGACTTAATGATTTCATCTTCATTTAAATAGTATCTAGAGATAAAGGTGATATAATATGACAAACATCATGCCATATTTACATGTGGTAGTCCATTGTATAATTTAAATAAACACAAATTCAAGTGGGTGGCATGGTGGCGCAGAGGGTAGCGCTGCTGCCTCACAGTAAGCAGACCTGGGTTCGCTTCCCGGGTCCTCCCTACGTGGAGTTTTCACGTTCTCATGCGTGGGTTTCCTCCTGGTGCTCCAGTTTACTCGCACAGTCCAAAGACATGCAGGTTAGGTGCATTGGCGGTCCTAAATTGGCCCTAGTGTGTGCTTGCTGTGTGTGTGCCCTGCAGAGGGCTGGCGCCCTGCCCAGGGATTTATTCTTGCTTTGTGCCCTGTGTTGGCTGGGATTGGCTCCAGCAGACCCCCCGTGGCCCTGTAGTTAGGATATAGCGGGCTGGATAATGGATGGATGGACTGACTGACAAATGCAAATTTCACCAGTGGAAAAAGTATGGTGACCCCTCCAATTATCACCACCTCAAATTAGAATCCCAACTTTATGATCCCAAACACGTGGACAAAATCATAAATAGAGGAACAGAAAATACTGGAATAAACTGTACGGTGGCTACAGAGCCCTTACCTGCACATCATGGAGCCCCCCTGGCATTGCAAGTTAGACAGCTTTTGCTTTAGCTTTCTCCAGGGACTCTCATTCTCTTCCTCATCCCACTAATTTGTGTGCTGGGGCGATGGGCGATTCTGACCTGGTCTGGTGCAGGTGGCGTGACTCTACCCTGTACTGGCCTGGCATCCGACAGTTGAAGTCAGAGGTTTACCTCCACTTCCTCCTCCATCCTAACCCTAACCCACTTTGGGTGAATTCTTTCAAACTCACTTTATAACTCTCTCCAGGTTTTACTCTATAGTAAGTCAAGTCAAGTAAGTTGGGGAGAATGCACTGGTACAGCGCGTTGCCGCACCCACCACACAATGAAACAACTTGGGATCCCGGTTGGCAACCCCCCAGGCAGACACCCGGTCCAGTCCCACCCTCCGGAAATGACCCTCCATCTGCTGCAGCCAGGTGTTACATGGGTGACCCCTTGGTCTGGTCCAGCTACTCGGGTCCTCAGCAATGAGCTGGATCACCCTCAGGTAATCACTCCACGTGGCTGCACTGCCGTAACTGACGCTCCCTCACAATGCAGGTAATGTGCCTCATTCAGGACTCCATGAGCAACACAAAGTCACACCAGCCGTACCCAAGGAGAGACACAGTACTGAAGGAGTCCAGTTTTCATCTCAGGTCACTGGATAGCATCCATGTCTCATAACCATAGAGCAAGGTAGGAAGCACCAGGACTCTAAAGACTTGGACCTTCGTCCTTTTGCATAGATATCAGGAGTGCCACACACCTCTTTCCAGCGACCTCATGACCGCCCCATGCTCTCCAATCCGACTTCACAGGAAGAGTCACCAGAGACATGAATGTCACTGCCGAGGTAAGTAAACCTCTCGACGAGGGCGACAGTCTCTCTGCAGACAGACACACTGCTGATGGCCGTGCCCAAGAGGTCATTAAAGGCCTGGATGTTGGTTTTTATCGGGACACTCGCAAGCCCAGACACTCAGACTCCTCACTCAGTCTCTCGACATCCCCAAGCAGAGCCTACATTGACTCCGTGAAGATCACAGCATCGTCAGCAAATTCAAGATCCGTGAATCTTTCTTCACCAACAGATGTCCCACAGCCGCTGGACCTTATGACCTTGCCCAACACCCAGTCCATACAAGCATTGAACAGAGTAGGAGCAGAACACACCCCTGATGAACCCCAGCATCAACTGGGAAAAACACAGAGGTCCTGCCTCCAGTCTGCATAGCACTCACAGTACCAGTGTACAGGTGGCCATGATATCCAGCAACCTCAAGGGGATCCCATGAACCCTCAGGATGTCCCACAGGGCAGCTTGATCGACGGAGTTGAACGCTTTACGAAATTCGACAAAGACTGCAAAGAAACTCTGTCGATATTCACGTTTGCGCTCCATGAGAACCCTCAGTGCCAGGATGCAGTCGATGGTAGACTTCTCAGGTGTAAAACCAGACTACTCTCGTTGCTGCTATGGTGAGCAAGTGATCACAGATCCTATCAAGGACGACCCTATACTAACAAACCCTAAATCTGGCATATCATTTAAGACCTCTACTTTGGGCAGTACAGAGGACATTTTTTCCGACAATGTATTTTACTTGTTATTGACTCGATCACAATTACAAATGGGTCACAAGATGACATACACTTTATTAACTCGTGCCTTTAAACAACTTGAACAATTCCAGAAAATTATGCCAAACGTTTAAGCAATTAGACAATGAGCTTCTGATAGCCAGTTTGCCTCATTGGAGTCAACATGTGGATGTATGTTAAGGCCTACCGTCAAACTTATGTCTTTGCTTGACAGGATAGCAAAATCAAAAGAAATCAGCCCAGAGTTCTGAAAAAATGGTGGACCTCCACAAATCTGACTCATCCTTGGGAACAATTTCCAGACTCCTGAAAGTTCAACATTCATCTGTACAAACAAAAATATGCAAGTATAAGCAGCATGGGACCACCCAGCTGTCATACCGCTCAAGAAGGAGGCACACTGTGTCTCCTAGAGAAGAATGGACTTTGGCATGAAAACTGCAAATCAATCCCAGAACAACAGCAAAGCATTTTATGAAGATGCTGGAGGTAACGGGCAAAATAGTATCGATAAATGCAGTGAAATGAGTCCAACTTCGACATAACCGGAAAGGCTGCTCAGCAAGGAAGGAGCCACATGGCTCCAAAGCCACCATTAAAAAGGCCACACTGCAGTTTGCAATGGCGCATGAAAACAAAGATCTGACCTTCTAGAGAAATGTCCTCTGGTCTGATGAGTCCAAGATTGAACTGTTTGGCCATAAAGACCATCGTTTTTGTTTGGAGGGGAAAAGGGTGAGGCTTGCAAGCCAAAGAACACTATCTCAACGTAAAGCAATAGGAGGTGGGAGCGTCATGGTGTGGTGTACCTCACAAAATAGAGATGGCATCACAAGGAAGGAAACTGATGGAGATACACTGCAGCAACATCTCAAGAGCTCAGCAAGGAAGTTGAAGTTCAGTCGCAAATGGGTCTTCCAAATGGACAAGGACCCCAAGCAGCAAAATGGCTTAAGGCAGTGTTTCTGAACCGGTGGGGTGCACCCCAGTATCTCCAATGGGGGGGTGCAAAAAAAAATGGAAATCAAAGTAGAAGCTATTTATTAAAAACAAACTCATTTATGGTAGAAAAATTACAAAGAGTATGTCGCCTATTGGCTCTGTGGTATTCGTGTAAATGACCGCCGCACAATCATTCCGCACGTTGGGGACGTAATGACGGAGAATACCGGAACTGTGGAGAAACTGTGAGGAAATAACGGAAGGCAAACGCTGATCTCTAAAAGGGTAATCTTTACAATTGTTGCACCCCTGGTAAATGGAGCGAGGTACGCAATTGATTATTTCATTTATTCGCTTTCTTTGGGAAATGTATGCTTATATTTTTTGCTTAGAGTTTTCACGGTGCTTGTGATGGTCTAACAACGTTAATAAAGAGTTTGAGACGTGAATAAAGCTAAAGCCACCGGTCCGAGACTCTCTGCGTGTCGATTCAATGAAATCAGGGGCTGCTACAGTTAGTGACGTCACTTGTCATTTCACCACTCATCTAGACTCGTGTGTAGATAGGCCGGACAACAGAATTCAACTTACAACTCGTTCCTCTCTCAGACCGTTAGGCGGAACTTCTGTCATCGCTAATATGTTGGTTATTGTTTTTAGAAATAAGACGTGATAGTATTCCTAGAGTATTTATAAGATCTGTAATTTAATTTTTATTATTATAGGAAGGAATCATTTAAAATGTGGAACTATTAAAATTACTAAAAAATGTCATGTAGTACTAGGGTGTTGTATCATGTTAGCTATTATGGATGTAGTGAGAAGTCAAGCAAAATGACCCATTTCATTGGCTAACTAAAAAGATTACAATAGGCAAGCTTTCGTGGCAACTCTGGCCCCCTTTTTTTTTCTTTATTCTGCCTTATACAATTTCTTGTATTAGGAATTTGTTAGTTTTCACACACCCCTTGGGGTCAGAGCGCAGGGTCAGCCATTGTACAGCGCCCCGGAGCAATTGCAGGTTAAGGGCCCAGCAGAGTAGGATCTCTTTTGGCAGTGACAGGGATTCGAACCGGCAACCTTCAGGATACCAGTGCAGATCCTTAGCCTCAGAGCCACCACTCCGCTCGTAAAGGTAAGAAGTAATGTTATGTAATAATAATGTAATGTACATCTTGCCTGAAGAAGGGGCCCAAGTTGCCTCGAGAGCTTGCCTATTGTAATCTTTTTAGTTAGCCACTAAAAGGTCTCATTTTCATTAAACCTATTGTAATAATCATAACCTGCATGTCATTTTCCATACAAATAACTGTAGCACTAGGGTGTTGTACTGTGTTAGCCATTATGGATGTAGTGAAATGTATGCCTGAAGAAGCAGTCTGAGTTGCCTCGAAAGTTTGCCTATTGTAATCTTTCTAGTTAGCCAATAAAAGCGGTCATTTTGCTTGACTTATCACTTAAAAAATGTCATGAAATTTAATGAAGACCAAAAAAATATTTGAATTTTACATATATTTTATCTCATGGATTTTAAATTTGAAATGTGTCACATGTGTGACTATATATTTTGATGATAAAAACAAAATTAGCGTTGCCCCAGTCTGATCCTGCCAATAGTGCATTCCCAAATTAAAATGCCGTGCTGTTGGGTGGATCTCAATATATTCAAAAATCTGAAAATGTGCATAAAAAAAAAAAAACTTTACGGGGGTGTCGCGGTATGAAATTTTGCATATAAGTTGATAAATATTTTGTATGTCTTTATTTGTATGGTTAAGTACCTCCATCCCCTTTTAGGACTCAGTCACTTTGTAATTTTATGACAGGGTTGGGTTGAAGTCATTCAAACCAGTTTGGCCAGTGCAGGACTCTTTCAGTCAACTGTATGGAGGCCATCTACCTAACTGGCAAGCTTCACCTTAACAAATGGTTTTGGGGGGGTGGCAGGTGTAAAGATATTCTGTGCCCCATAGATAGATAGATAGATAGATAGATGGATACTTTATTAATCCCAAGGGGAAATTCACATAATCCAGCAGCAGCATACTGATACAAAACAATATTAAATTAAAGTAATAAAAATGCATTTAAAAACAAACAATAACTTTGAATAATGTTAGCGTTTACCCCCCCCCGGGTGGAATTGAAGAGTTGCATAGTGTGGTGGAGGAACGATCTCCTCAGTCTGTCAGTGGAGCAGGACGGTGACAGCAGTCTGTCGCTGAAGCTACTCCTCTGTCTGGAGATGATCCTGTTCAGTGGATTCTCCATGATTGACAGGAGCCTGCTCAGTGCCCGTCGCTCTGCCACAGATCTCAAAGTGTCCAGCTCCGTGCCTACAATAGAGCCTGCCATCCTCACCAGTTTGTCCAGGCGTGAGGCGTCCCTCTTCTTTATGCTGCCTCCCCAGCACACCACCGCGTAGAAGAGGGCGCTCGCCACAACCGTCTGGTAGAACATCTGCAGCATCTTATTGCAGATGTTGAAGGACGCCAACCTTCTAAGGAAGTATAGTCGGCTCTGACCTTTCTTGCACAGAGCATCAGTATTGGCGGTCTGAAGCTGCCCATTTGGTTTTAAATTAGAGGCCATTAAGTACCACGATGCCCTATTGGCTGTAGGGTTTGGACAGAGTCTATACATTTGCTTGCTTTACCTCCCTCTCTCTCTGTTATACCATCATCATCATGAAGGAGCATCTCACACACGATTTCCATGGAAAGGACAACACAATGAAGAGCGCAGCTCGGCAGCCATATTGAGACAGGCATGCGGCCTGTGTTGAAGAAAGCTGACCACAGATGATGCCTTAACTAGAGACATTTAAAGTAACTAACAAGTCTGTGTGCCGCCTGAAACTACACACCAGCATTTATCAGGTTGTATAGTTGCCAGTGTTCACTTGTACTTTGCTTCTTGTTATTATTTATAAATATTATCAATAATACATTGTTTAAATTGTAACTTAACTCCTGCTTGTCTTTTACTACACCCAATTACCTGAGGTTATAAGTGCAGAAGGGAAGGTGGGGAGAAGTTATAAAGTACAATACCTTATAAACAGTGCCGAGTCTGTAAGATCTGAGACATTCTGACAAAGGCTTCACATTAATAATACAAAAGGGGAATGTAGAGTAATAGAGAAGTCTACCAAGACAAAACAGGGGGAGCCACAATAACTAATATGAACAAATGGGGCACACATGCAAAAAGGCTGAGAAACACTGGCTTAAGGACAACAAGGTCAAGGTACTGGAGTGGCCATCACAAAGACCTCAATCTGGTTGAACTGAAGCAGCATGTGGGAGCAAGGAGGCCTACGCACCTGTCCCAGTTACACCAGTTCTGGGCCAAAATTCCAGCAACGTATTGTAAGAAGCTTGTGCAAAGCGACCAAGTTAAACAATTTTAAGGCACTTCTACCAAATATGAACAAAGTGACCCACTGGAATTGTCATCTAGTCAATCAAAAGTGAGACACTTGGAGGTCCGTGAACATTGTTGGAAATAATGACTTTGGCCCTGCACAAAGTAGACGTCTTCAATGACAGGAAACCTTATTAGATTGTTAGTATAAAATCTGTGCAGGGCTCGCAAAGTGACAGGTCAGTGTACGTGAATGTCTGACCTTAAACGTATCTGTAGCTGCTTCTTACTTTCCCCTCGACCCTGACAGAACAAACATGGCCTCGCTCGGAGCCCCTAACTTGACGAGTAGTCGTGGATAAAGATTTAATTGTGTTTAGGTGGTCTGACAACAAACCAACAGCTGTAGCAGAGGAGGAGAGACCCTTTGCGGCTCAGTGCTCCCTAACAGCTGTGCCTAACATGGCAGGGAATGGATGACGGCAACTGCTACCCGTGTCTGCAGACACCAAGAACATGACAGGCCAACCACCCATCGCTTGTACAGCTGCAAGTTCTGCCTGCTGGAATCCATCAGTCACATATCCCAGCCCAGGACTCCCGATGGCTATTTATTTAAATGTGAGGTGACGAAAAGTGACATGGATGGCTGAGTATTTGTGATAATGAAAGCTTTCGGAGCACCGTGGAAGCCGAGATTGAAATTTAATAATAAACACTGGGCAGGCAGAAGACGTGCTCTTCCTTTCCTCTAATGCTATTGGCTTATTGACTTTATGTCCAAGACATCTTAAGATAATTGATTTTTTTTTTTGGATTCTCCCTTTACAAGCGGGCGTTACCACTTGTCAGCGTCGGCGATGAGCCGTTTTTGCAGATAAAAATTACATCCACATTTCAAAGACGGCTCAAGTTATTTTAATACAAATGCCAGCCATCCAAGTGCAATTTATAGAAGCACCGAATGAAGAAGATAAACTCACTCAATCAGCTTTAACTGTCATACGTGGGGAGAACAATTGTTTGAAGCTAATTAAAAGTGACGAGGCGGCGCATGTGTCTGCTATAATTCATCAAAGGAAACTCAACACATGGGCTACTCCTGACCTTTCTCAGGGTGGTTTTCTTTTTATTCTTCAAATAACATGCAATGGAGAAGAAGAAAAGCAAATGAGATGTGGTTACCTTCCGGGCTGACCCAGGAGGCTGAGCAGGTTAGCGACCTTCACCCTGAGCTGACAGCTCCTTTAAAGACATCTCCTTAACAGCCGCTGATGCGCTTCGTGTAAAATTATTACAATAAGTTGAGCCATTGTCATCATCATCATCACTCCCTTAACCATTATAGATGTCCCGACAAGGTGCTGCCATTCCTGTCTGTCCTGTGCTGTTCTCTGAGAACTTCTGAAAGACAATCCTGTCCGCCCTCTGGTGTTCTCTTCCACACCTCTTTCCCTGCCGGCCTCTGTCCTTAACTCCTGGCACTGTGCTCTTGTAAGATGGTTTTATGCAAGGATGGATGGTCCAGCACTGTGCCCACGCCACTTGAGCAGCTTTACAATTCTCAGGAGGTCTACAAGCAGTCCACTTGGTGCTTGAATCACTCTGCGCACTTCTTTATTGATGATATGGCCATCCTAGGGGATGCGTAGGATCTTACGAGAACATCTCATCTGAGAGGCCAAGATTCTTCTTTGGAGACCCCAAAGCCCAAGTCCATGTTACACAACCATACAGAAAAATGGACATTACGAGAGCTGACATCAATTTCACTTTATATCCTGGAGTGATACTCTTCTGAAGTCATGTGGACTTTGTACCGGTAAGTCCTGGCGAAGAGAGAGCTGAGCCAAAAGGCAAAACTCTCAATGTACCTTATGATCAATGACCTATGGTCACAAGATTTAGAATGGGACTGAAAGAACTTGATCAGTCAGTCATGGTATAGAAAGAGCCGAGTCGAAAGGGAAAGCTCTCAGTTTACCAGTCAATCTACCTTCCTGTCCTCACCTATGGTCACAAACTTTAGATAGTGACCAAAAACACTTGATCAGTCACTCATGGTGAAGAAAGAGCCGAGTCGAAAGGCAAAGCTCTCAGCTTACCAGATGATTGATGACCTATAGTCACAAGATTTAGAATGGGACTGAAAGAACTCGATCAGTCAGTCATGGTGCAGAAAGAGCCATGTCGAAAGACAAAACTCTCGATTTACCGGATGATCTACGTCCCTATGGTCACAAGCTATAGACAGTGACCAACAGAAGTCAGTCAGTCAGTGATGGTGAAGAAAGAGCCAAGTCGAAAGGGAGAGATCTCAGTTTACCAGTCAATCTACCTCCCTGTCCTCACTTATGGTCATAAACTATAGACAGTGACCAAAAAACTGGATCAGTCACTCATGGTGAAGAAAGAGCTGAGTCGAAAGGCAAAGTTCTCAGCTTACCAGATGATTGATGACCTATAGTCACAAGATTTAGAATGGGACTGAAAGAACTCAATCAGACAGTGATGGTGCAGAAAGAGCCAAATTGAAAGACAAAACTCTCAGCTTACCAGATGATCTGCGTCCTTATCCTCTCCTATGGTCACAAGCTATAGATAGTGACCAAAAGAACTCAGTCAGTCAGTGATGGTGAAGAAAGAGCCAAGTCGAAAGGGAGAGATCTCAGTTTACCAGAATGATCTACGTCCCTATCGTCACATATGGTTACAAGCTATAGATAGTGACCAACAGAACTGGATTAGTTAGTCATGGTGAAAAAACAGCCGAGTCGTAAGGCAAAGCTTTCAGCTTACCAGAATGATCTACTTCCGTATCGTCACCTATGGTTACAAACTTTAGACAGTGACTGATAGAATTTGATCAGCCAATCATGGTGAAGAAAGAGCAGAGTCGAAAGGCAAAGCTCTCAACTTACCAGAAATGATCTACGTCCTTATTGTCATGTATGGTTACAAGCTATAGACAGTGACCAACAGAACTGGATTATTCAGTCATGGTGCAGAAAGAACCGTGTCGAAAGGCAAAACTCTCGATTTACCATTTGATCTACATCCCTGTCCTCTCCTATTGTCACAAACTATTGACACTGACCAAAAAAATGGATCAGTCTGTCATGATGAAGAAAGAGCTGAGCCAAAACCCATCTCCCAATGTACCAGATGATCGATGACTTATGGGCACAAGATTTACAATGGGATGGAAAGAACTCGATCAGTCAGTCATGGTGCAGAAAGAGCCGTGTCGAAAGGCAAAATTCTCGATTTACCAGATGATATACGTCCCTATGGTCACAAGCTATAGACAGTGACCAACAGAACTGGATTAGTCAGTCATGGTGCAGAAAGAGCCGTGTCGAAAGGCAAAACTCTCGATTTACCATATGATCTACGTCCATGTCCTCTCCTATGGTCACAAACTAAAGACACTGACCAAAAAAACTGGATCAGTCAGTCATGGAGAAGAAAGAGCCGAGTCGAAAGTCAACTCTCAATGTACCAGATGATCATGACCTATGGTCACAAAATTTAGAATGGGACTGAAAGAACTCAGTCAGTCAGTGATGGTACAGAAAAAGCAGAGTCTAAAGGCAAAGCTCTCAGTTTACCAGTCAATGTACCTCCCTGTCCTCACTTATGGTCACAAACTACAGACACTGACCAAATGAATTGGATCAGTTCATCTACCTCCCTGTCCTCACCTAAGGTGACGAGCATTGGGTAATGACCAAAAGAAGTACAGGCAGATCACGCATCCAGAAATGGGCTTCTTTCAAAAGGGTGTCTGGATGCTGTCATAGTGACAGGGTGAGGTGCACAGACAGACATTCAGGAGGAATTCAAAAGAAGCCTCCCTGTGGAAATGTCACTGGCATGTCCAACCAGGAGGAGGCCTTGGGGCAAACCCATGACACACTGGAGTGATTACTGCTATCACCTTGAAAGAGCTGGAGGAGGTGGCTGGGTAAAGGGACATCTGGTTTATGACTTGTCCCCGAGTCGCGGCATGTCTGCTATTTCAAGGTTCACTCTGAAGAGATGAATGAAGTCACCTCTGAACTGGGTGGGCAGGAGGAGGGTGTTCACTGGGCGTCCGAGCCAGTTTGGACTCACCCCGAGCAGCTGCATGGCCTGGTCCTGAAGCCGTTAACGTGCATGACCTCCAAGTCCTTAACGCATGTCAATGGCAATGCAGCAGACAGGGAGAAGGAGAATCAAAGCCTTCTATTCACAGGAGCGCTGGCTGTGCTGCCATTACAGAGCATCTCCGATGAAAGCTGGGATGATTTGGCGTGAAACTAAACACTATTGATTGCTGATCCATACAGCATTTCGGGCCCTTTTGATTTAATCAGCGTGCACTGTAGAACACCACTTGATTAATTCATCAAACGCTTTTCCTGTAACTCAAACGTTCCCCGAATTAAACGTCAAAGCCAGCCTGAACTAATTTGTGCCGAGACTTACTCGGCGGCACGTCAAGGTTAACTTTGCTGAAATCCTTTCTTTCACCTACAGAAGATGGCTGGCAGGAATGCCGCAGTAGGATAATAACCTGGCGCTTGGCCTTCTTTTCAAGATGTCAGCTGGTGAAGGTTTCGCTAAACAGTTTCTCACGTGGATTTGCTACATTAGCGTACATCAAGTTGGGGTGGGTCAGTGTGTGTGACGTGTCTCTCTGACAGTGTAGTGTGGGGGGGGGGGGGCAAGCAATTATGGGCAAGACCAGGCTGAAAGACCCCCACACCCCCTTGGGAGACAGTATGCTGGTTTGGAAATGCATGCAATACTAGGTCACCACCAATAGGGGGCTCCACGCTCAGTAATTACAGTGGCGATAACTAAGGTCTGTGTGCTCAAAAAGCTTGGATTACGTATGAATAATCTGCTTATGAAATATAATTTGATGCATTTTAGTCCTGCTTATTATTTTTATTATCACCATGTGACATTACTTGCTTGCCCCTTACAAGTTTGCATTTCTTGCTTCACGTTTGAATTGTGTTACATGAGCTCTGCCAGATTTCCACAGATTCCCAATGAGACAAGCTTGGTAAACAAGCAGGGTTTCTCAAAGACTTTGGACTGAGGACCACTTTCTGAAAGTTGGAGGACCGACTACCAACAGCCACACATTACTGCAAATTCCACTTTTCAATTTCCACAGATATTCAAGTGAAAAAATCAACCCAAGATACAAGGAAGAAGGGATGGCACACACACACACAGGCACACACTCGGAAAATGACATAGTAAGGCTGAACAGGACTTCAATGGAACTGCCATGCTAGCTGCTCTTCACTGGTTTTACCTGCAGGGGTCTTTTCTCAGGTCTGGGTGGCACACACTGGCCCCGGTTCAATCTTCAGTCTACCAGGTGCTCAACCCTGCCCACCCGTATTAAAAGTGTGCATTACAAGAATAACATTCAGACTGTGCTGGTCTTAACTTTCAGTGTCTCAGATGATCCACAACACAGCCCTGAAGATGGCGATCCAGCACAAAGAGAATGAAAACATCACAAGCAGCGCTCATCAGCATCCAGATACAATCACGAAACGGACGGTGCCTTGGGTTGGCTCATCAGGTGGACGTCATGGCAGTTTTACACTGGTCATTAAGGATAAGGCGGTCTGCTCCATATCAGGTCAAGGAAAAGGAGGAGATAAGACAGGGCTGGACTGACAAACCCACACGCCATTTTCTAGCATTGAACCTGAAAAGTCTGTGGAACTGGACACAAAATGACAGATGTGAAGGCACATGATAGATAGATAGATAGATAGATAGATAGATAGATAGATAGATAGATAGATAGATAGATAGAGCTTTTCATATCTATCTATCTATCTAATACAAAGAGTGATAGATCAATAGATATGAAAGGCATTATATGACAGATAGATAAAGACAGACAGATAGATGGATATAAAAGGCACTATATAATAGACAGACAGATGTACACCCTGGTGTCTTGAGCTCTGTGTCCCACCAGGATGTCACAGGTCCACTGACTAAGCATTTCACTGGGTTGGCTAACCTTCTGTTTTATGACATCAGCAGCCCCCCCCCACCAATTCATCACAAGTGCTCTGCAGTGAATCTCTGTGCTCAGAGGACATCATAGCAGACGTGTAACACTGCTGTTGCACTGCCTGCCCTGACAAATCTTCATCGATTTTCTTCACCAATGGTGGACATCTTGACATGGGATGGGGAAAGTTGCATTTCTGAGCATGTAAATGGTGGTACTGAGACTCACGCATCTTCTGTAATTACTCCTGTTGCACTAAAATTAAGGTATTACTTCAGATAGGATAGACAGAAGTTTCACGGTGAGGTTGTCCTACTCATCAATCATGGAGCTGGTGACACGTCGCATGTCGAATTTCACAGCAGACATCACGTCAGAGAGGACCATGAAAGCCTCAGCTCAACAGAACCAAGAAATGAGTGTCAACACTAACGCCAAGGTGGGCACACGTCTCCCCGTTGTTCAGATCGCCTCATTGGCTCCCTCTAGCAGCACATTGGCTTTCATATCCTTGATGCTTGCCTACAAAGCAGTCAGCAGGTCATCCCCTATATATACAGAGCCCCTCCTTGTCACCCACTTGGGTCTTCCGCAATGCCCCCTCTGCATTGTATCACATCTCAGTTCAGACTCTTTTCATGTGTGGCTCCCAGGTGGTGGAATGAGCTGCCCACCTCTGTCTGAACCGTCGACTCCCTCGGTGTGTTTCAGAAGTACCTGAGGACTCTCTTGCTTGAGGAGGTTCTGGTGGTCGTGTGACGTATTTGGAGGGGTATCTTGCTTGTTTATTTTGTTCTGAACTCTACCCACGTGATGATCAGTTTTGTGCCTTTACTCCTCAGCAGTCATCCTCACACTTATGGTGACCGCTTTTTTTTTTTTTAAGCCACTTTAGATAAAAGTGCCAGCTAAGCAAATACAAGTAAATGTAATGCATTCTCATTATTTATGCGCCAAGCCAGAGGATTACCGGCCAACCCAGATGGGGGGGTGTTTAAAAAAATAAAAATAAAAATAAAAAGCTGATTGTGAAAAGGCACACTGAGAAAACAGAGCAAGAAGTCTAATGAAGAAGAAGAACGTACGGGATCGAGGGCTTAGGGAGCATCTGTGTGTGCAGCATGTGACTAACAATCTGAAAAGAATCAAACAAAACTGGACAACTGGTCATCCCTATATTTATATTTGTGACCCCCCCACCATCCTGCACCTTTCACGTTAACACTAAATTCACAAAATTCAGGAGAACCAAATCCACGAATATCTGAAGAACGGCAATGTCTCCATAGAAATGTGACAAAATGGCAGTCGGTCAGTCATTTTCTCGTGGGGGTCTGCTGGGGTCTACCCAGGCTAACAAGGCAGGGATGCCAGACCATTGCAGGATGATAATAACCACACACTGGGGACCACCATTCCACCCAACCTGTATGTATTTGGAGTGTAGGACGAAACCGGACCCCCTGGAGGACACCCACCGCAGACACATGGACAAAACGTGTTAAAGCTTTACTTCTGAAACTGTCTCGATGTTATAAAAAAAAAAAAAAAAAAACAGTCCATATTTCTATTGTTATTTTTTTTTTTTTAATAATTCAGCACATCCTTGCTTTTTGATTGTGATAAAATTTGACAACTTTTTAACGCCCGTTAACTTAATACGAGAAAACTGTTCTGATATTTTTTAAAAACTGCCCACTTTTGATCATTGGGTGCTCCTCTGGTTTCTGAACAGCGCCTGCCTCTAAATAAACTCTGACAAAATGTGTGAACATCCACAAACTGTGAGGCGTGAAAACCACTCGGAGGTCTCCAGTGGCCGACTTTCTTTAAACAAACAAATTTAGGACAGTCGCAGCGGTCAGGTCTCTGAGGAATGCTTGAACGGTGATCAGACTCGACACAATCGGTGAAGGCCATGTTACTGGAATACCGAGGAACCACTCGGATTTTTCTAAAATTTCCCATTTTTGTGTTTCATTCAGGATAGTTGACTCGGTGGTGATCTCCCGGTTTTTAAAGAACGTCTGAAGCTCAGTAATGTGGGGATATGTTGTGGGTGTGATAGGTGACAGCACTCAACACTCTCAGGCACCAAAGTGGTGTGATGCCATTGAGCAACTCCACCACAGGAAGGTCCTAGAAAGAACTTTTACTGATTTTAGATCCATAACAGGCTTCAAAAAACAGATACAGTAACACCGATGGGCTTGCAACATTTTACTTGGGCTCAATACATACAATTACTCAGGGTGACTTCTCTGTGTGAAGAAAAACTTCGTTATGTTTGTGTGAAATTTACCCTTCACAAGTTTCCAACTGTGTCCCCGTGTTCTTGATGAACTCATTTTAAAGTCCCAGTCTCGATCCACTGGACTAATTCCCTCATAATTTTAAACACTTCAATCATGTCACCTCTTAATCTTCTTGTAAAGGCTCAGCTCTTTTAATCTTTGCTCATAATTAGTCCCCTGGCATCAGCCTAGTCGCTCTTCTCTGGACCTTCTCTAGCGCTGCTATGTCCTTTTTGTAGCCTGGAGACCCAAACTGCACCCAGCACTCCAGATGAGGCCTCACCAGTGTGTTATAAAGCTTGAGTAGAACCTCCTGTGACTTGTACTGCACACATCAAGGCGCTATATAATGTGACAGATAGGGGGCGCTATCGCTCCCGTGAACCCTCGGACCAGACGCCAGACACCAGATAAAAGTCCAAATAATTATTTATTACAAAAACAAATTTGCACAAAGCACCCTCCACCTCCACTATACTCAATACTAAATCAATAATCACACTAATAATTCTCAAATACAACAATAATCCAATCCTCCACACCTCCCAGCAGCTCAGTCACCCTTCCTCCCAACTCGGCTCAATCTGCTGGGCTTTCCCATCGTCCTTTTAAAGTCCTTGACCTGGAAGTCTTTCTGATTCCCTCGGTCCATGTGATTCTTAACACTTCCGGGTCAGGTGAAAACTCCTTTTCTTCATCCCGGAAGTACGTCATTTCCTCTGTCCCTGTGACGAGGACGTACTTCCGGATTATAGGGCAAATAAAAGTCTCTGAGCCCCCCCTGCAGCATCCCCTTGCGGCCCCCATGGTCTCCAGCAGGGTTGTGAAGGAAAACTCCAATGTCCATGATGCCCTGCTGGAATTCGGGGCACCTCCATGCTGCCGGAAGAGCTCCATCTAGTGGCGTGGGGGTATTGGCCGGGATGAGCGGCCGGCCTTATCTCACAATAACCTGATATTCTGTTAGCCTTCTTAATGGCTTCTGAACACTGTCGGGAAGTCAATAGCTTAGAGCCCACCAACGACTCCTAAATCCTTCTCATAAAGGTGTACTCTCGATTTTCAGACCTCCCATTTTGCATTCAAACCTAACATTTTTACTTCCTATGTGTAATAGTGTACATTTACTGACATTAAACTTCATCTCCCAAGCCTGTCTGCTGTATAAGTCCCTCTGTGTTGATTCTCGATTATCTGCTAATCCACCTATCTTGGCATCATCTGCAAACTTAACCAGCTTGTTACTTATATTCCTATCTAAATCACTTATCTATTATCTATTATATACAGGGTGGGCCATTTATATGGATACACCTTAATAAAATGGGAATGGTTGGTGATATTAACTTCCTGTTTGTGGCACATTAGTATATGTGAGGGGGAAAACTTTTCAAGATGGGTGGTGACCATGGTGGCCATTTTGAAGTCGGCCATTTTGGATCCAACTTTTGTTTTTTTCAATAGGAAGAGGGTCATGTGACACATCAAACTTATTGGGAATTTCACAAGAAAAACAATGGTGTGCTTGGTTTTAACGTAACTTTATTCTTTCATGAGTTATTTACAAGTTTCTGACCACTTATAAAATGTGTTCAATGTGCTGCCCATTGTGTTTGTGTTAACAAACAAAACCACCGCTATTGGTCTGACACTAACCCACATTGGATAGATCCCTCCAAGACTGTTGGAACAAAAAAATTGATGGTATGGTGTGGTATATGGGGTACAAAGATAGTGGGGCCATTCTTCATCAATGGAAACCTCAAGGCCACTGGATATGCGAAATTGCTACATGACGATGTGTTTCCCTCTTTATGCACTGAAGCTGGCACGTTCCCCGAGTTTTTCCAGCAATATGGTGCACCACCACATTATGGGTGTCTGGTCCGAGCATTCCTAGATGAACAGTTTCCTGGAAAGTGGATTGGTCATCCTGGGCCAGTTGAATGGCCCGCAAGGTCTGACCCCCTAAGACTTTTATCTTTGGGGTCATCTGAAGGCAATTGTCTATGCTGTGAAGATACGAGATGTGCAGCACCTGAAACTACGGATACTGGAAGCCTGTGCTAGCATTTCTCCTGCGGTGTTGCTATCAGTGTGTGAAGAGTGGGAGAAGAGGGTTGCATTGACAATCCAACACAATGGGCAGCACATTGAACACATTTTATAAGTGGTCAGAAACTTGTAAATAACTCATGAAAGAATAAAGTTACGTTAAAACCAAGCACACCATTGTTTTTCTTGTGAAATTCCCAATAAGTTTGATGTGTCACATGACCCTCTTCCTATTGAAAAAACAAAAGTTGGATCCAAAATGGCCGACTTCAAAATGGCCACCATGGTCACCACCCATCTTGAAAAGTTTCCCCCCTCACAAATACTAATGTGCCACAAACAGGAAGTTAATATCACCAACCATTCCCATTTTATTAAGGTGTATCCATATAAATGGCCCACCCTGTATATCAGTCAATGTGTGTATGTATGTATGTACGTATGTTCCAGCATCACGTCCGAACGGTTGGTGCGATTTTCTTGAAACTTGGTACACATGTTTCTCAATGGTTGAATAAAAATACTGTAGGGTGAAATCAGGCCTAACCCACCCCCTTCTGGGTAGGCTGGGGGTGATCTTACAGTCTTGTATGCATGTTATCATCCAGCTGACACTCGGAACGACCACCAGAGGGCGAACTGGAGGCTACTGCCAGCATTCTTTATGTTTGAGTGCCACCGCGCCCGCCTGTTACTTTTGAAATTAAACAGATTTCCATGTGTGCAAGTGTGTGTGTCTGTCCGGCCCGGAAGTGAGACGTAGAGTCGGGGTGAAGGCTCCAGCTCTGAGGATACGCAAGTGAGGCCAACACACCGGCAAAATGAATCCTTCTAAGAAAGACAGTCGCTTATCTGCTAATGCACAAACGACGCGAGCACATTGGCAACACGAATCCTCCTAGCAGAGAGATGCCCAGAGAAGTTCTGACGATTTCAATACTTTCTAGGATCCCGTGCGGCTTACACAGGTAGTATATAGCAGGCGACTGCCAGCATTCTTTATGTTTAAGCAGCACCGCAACTCTGTTGCTTTTCAAATTAAATAGAGTTAGCCGGATCCGGTACATACAAGACCGCAAGACAAGGATGTTAGTGAGTCTTTATTGTTTGTTAATTTATTTTTTAAAGTTGTGTTTTGTTTTTATCTTTGTTCTTATCATCAGCCAATTCTGATGAGGTTCCTCACACCATCACCCTCTGCTTCCTGTGTTTGAGCATATTTTGCCCCCACCTGCCCACCACACCCTGAACTGACACCTCTTTTAGTTTGATGCCCCACCTATCATATGGCACCTTATCAAGTGCTTTCTGAAAGCCAAGATAAATAATCTGAATTATTTTGTTGCTTCCTCATTGAACCGATTTCTTCTCAGACCTTCTCCTGTGCTGCTATGTCTTTTTTTTTCTACAGCCTAGAAAAGTGCAGCTGTATCTGGATTGTGATACCTTTTAACACAATATATATCTATTATATAAAAAAATCTTGGGTTGTTACGTGATCATCTCGGAGAGACACTTTGAAGTCCAGAGTGACTACTTGCACGTCACGCCCTACTTACAAACAATTTCTCGCAGACACTTTAACATCCCGCGAGACAAGGAAGTGAGACAAAAGGACAGCTGCTGTACAGGCTTTTAAATAACTGACGCGCAGCACGACATGCAGAACACGCAGCTCGGTAGCAGCAGCTTGAAGCCAGCAGCTGATCCGTCCGCATCTCCTTAGCATGCGTTCAGCCCCCTACATCCCCTTCCTTCACAACACGAGTGACAGAGACACGAAGTGGCGAGCTTGAGAGTTGGGGGCAAAGCCCCCTAGTATGTAAAATAAAAAAATTAAAAAATTTGTTCTAATTTTAAAAATTGCCCACTTTTGAGCCTGAAGACCGCCTGAATCTAAATCAACTTTGTTAAAAGTGTGAATATCTTATTAACTTTTGAAAAAGTCTGGGCAGTTCCAGATGTCAGGTTTTTTTGAAGAATGCCCAAATAATTAACACAAATAGGTGAATGTCCAGCAACCCTAATACCCCAAAACTGTTCTGAAACTTAAAAAAAAATGACTTCACATTTCTTTAGTGCGTTTCATTTATTTAGTTACAGAGTTGCGACACGGAAATAACTCAGATCGATATATAACAGCAGACAAGCGGCATAATGGAGCTTCTCGTGTTTATAAACTCATAAGTCACATAATTATCCACCTGCATATTTAATACTTAACGACCACTCAAGCCAGCGGCGGCGGCGTTTTATTACCACTTTATTGCCGTTGCCGACAATCCCCCTCCATTTTTTTGAGATATGAAAATACAATTTACTGCCGGCCAGTTCTGCGGTGGGCTGGCGCCCTGCCTAGGGTTTGTTTCCTGCCTTGCGCCCTGTGTTGTCTGGGATTGGCTCCAGCAGACCCTGTAGTTAGGATATAACGGGTTGGATAATGGATGGATGGATGGATGGATGCCGGCCAGTTCATAATCACGTGGCTCGGATTTTGCGCTCGTCTCCGTTTGGCGTCACCACGTGACACTTTTCAGCCCGGCTTTGTTCGAAACTGTCCGGCGCTGCTTGGGCTCAAATGAGTGCTGATGTGGTCAACGGAATAAGCCCCTCAAGCGGGGGAAAAAATGGCAATAATTCCATGGATTAGATTCGGGGTCAATGCTGACTCTTCTAGTGCTGAACCGTATCTGCACTCTGAAAAATAAAAGCCACACAGCAAGGTCAAGGCCATTTTAGGCACCTAAACGAACGATCCACATGAAGGATCCAAAAGAACCTTTAGTTTCTAAAAACAAGCAGGCACGATAACCGATGTGTGAAATATCAGCGAGTTCCTGGTTTTTAAAGGACTCTTTCTGCTTACGATAGCGCAGGTTAAGATCAGCTTGATCTTGATCAGCTGTATTCTGCTATGATACCTTTCCATACTTTAACTACTTGTATTTTATTTGCATATGAAAAACCATCTCAAAGCCTTAAGAAGCAACTCGATATGTTGTGAGACCTGCACAGAACGAAACGATTCTCTTTCACGAAATGGTTCTATGAGGAACCACAGGAGCCAGTAAAGTGTTATTTCAGAAACAGTCGTTTTGGGGATGTAGGGGTACCTGTGAACCTAGGGAATCGTTAGTGCCAATGACAAACATCCATTTTAAAAATACACGGCCCTAGAAATGGTATAATGATATATGAAATGTACAGGTGTCGCCTGCTGTTGTAAAATTCGAAGAACGGGGACAAAGATAAATGAGCAGAGCTGTACTGGAAATCAAAAGAGCTCACCTGTCCACAGTGACGTCGCGTATAAACACACGCACAGTTCGCGGTGCCGCTGTCGGTGAGTCCGTTTTACTCCTCGTCTCACCACAAACATGACTTGAAGTCCACAAATAGTCCGGCTTTAAAAGAAAAGCGCCTTCCCGCTTCCTTCTTCGACATTTGTAAGAGGCGCTCTTTAAACTGATTTGCGCACAGACCCGGAGTCAAAACCGAGGCTCCGCCTTAAATGTGTGCCTCTGCCAATCAAATCTATCGATAATAAACGCCGCCACGCGCATACTCATATTCTTTAAAACAAAGACGCAAGACAATGGCAACAAGCAGTTTACAGCATAAACACTTCAGCGTTAGTTTGTTAAAAGCTCCGTTTATTTAATTATTTGTGGGTGACTCTGCATGGTAACTTACTAGGCCAACTACCAGTCAACCGTGGGGTCATTTAGTTAAGAGCACCTGAATATTAAATATTCAACATGTTATAGTCCACGTGCTACACCTTGGAGAAAATCCACTGTGCCAAGACCCAAAAATGCCTCTTAGGGGCACTACCCGGTACCACATGCACTTCAGAAGAGATATGCATGTTCAGGTCCAGCCAGTACTTGGATGAGGCACCAGGGTTGCTGCTGGAAGAGGTGTTGCTGAGTCCAGCAGGGGGCACCTACTCTGTGATCTGAATGTGGATCAAAGTGCTGTAAGAATGACGCTGTCCTTCAGATGAGACATAAAACTTGGGGTCCTGCCTCTCTGTGGTCCTTTGTAAAGAGCAGGGTGTATCCTGACTAAATTGCCCTTCATTGCAAAAATGGCAGCTGTCACATGATCCAGGTGGGTGCTGCACATTAGTGGTGGTTGAAGTGGCTCCCCCTCACTACGCTTTGAGTACTGAGAAAAGACCAGCATAAATGTAAAGAATTATTATTATTATTATTATTATTATTATTATTATTATTATTATTAAAATGAAGGTGCGGTCACTAAATAAAATTCCTCAGGGGGACTTTCTGAATGACCCCCAGCCTAATGTCATCCTGTATAGAGGTGGGTGTATTAATGTGGACACCATACAAACACTTAATCAGCTTTACATATCAGAAATCAAGATGACTGCTTTCTGATGACTGCATTGGCACCAGCTGAGTTCACTCTTTGTCAAAGGGTGGCACGGTGGCACATTTGGCAAGACTGCCATTTCACTGACCTCAAAGATTGGAGTTGAGCTCCTAGCCTTGCTCTTTTCCTCATTATGTTTATATCTGGTTTTAGTTTTATCACACATCCCATACGTCACCATGAGGGCCCGGACAGTACCATCGCAGGGGGCAACATCAAAATTCCTGTCTAACAAAGACATTACCAAGGGGGACCCCCCCCACACACACACACACTCATCCACCACTCTTTGAAATCACCAAGGGGGACCTCCCATCTGCATGATGAAATGATTGAGGGTCCATGGGCTGAAATCACCAAGGGGACCCCCCCTACATGGCGCTCGATGCTGCAGTAAGTGGCTGGTTGTTTGCGTGCTGTCCTATTGAAAGTCTTCTCAAGTATATGTTAAGGAACTCTGTTCATGAAGTCACCCAGGGGTCTGTGGAGGGGTCTTAATCCAGCTTTGGTTGGTTAGCACACCGGGTGACACCACTGCCAAAGTCAAGCAGATTCTGTGAATAACCAGCTCATATGTGAGTGTCCCTTATAAATGACAGGGGGGTCCCATCCAGGGCTGGACCCACCACCCCACCTTTTGTTCGGTGCTGTTGGGTTAGGTTGCTGACAAGGTTAGGGGAATGGAGGAGAGACTGAATGACTCAATAGAAGTTAGGATGGCATGGAAACAGTGAGTGGTACTTGATTGGTTGTACTGATAAGCCATGTAAAAGGCCCTCAAATACAACCTTGGGCTTAAAAAGGGAAGATCAGGAAGGAATTCTCCACGCAAAGCATCTTGGGAATTTGACCTCAAGGCTCATAACAAATACGCAGCGCTTTACCTATTTGGTTTCAAAGCTCAGGCAGACAGAATTCTCCCCGACTAATTAAAGCGAGTTTACTGTACACTTGTGAATTGAATTATTTAACAAACATGTCTGTAAAAAGACAGACCTTGAGATGCCTCCTTTTAAAAGGCTCAATAATGTCATGCCCTGGTACAATATGAAATACCTGCTGATAAAGGGCTGCTTTAAATAACAATTTTAAAAATTCATCATTAATCTGGAAAGTTTCCCATCCCTGTTGGGTTTATTCCTTTATTTATTGTTGACTTTGGCGACTTCTCGGTGTTGCTGTCAAACCTGTTTCATCCAGTTCTGGCTCTTGAGGGACAGAGCCTACCCCAGCATCACTGGGTGTGAGGCAGGAAAGACCCCTGGCATGGGACACTGACTCACACCCTGGGTTCCGTTCCCAGCCTCCAATGGTGCAAATGGCTGATCTCCTTCAGTTTGATTATTCTTTCATTTGGGGATGAGGCTCACTTTCAAAGGCACTATATAAAATTAGGATGGACTCCCGTCATGAGTCACAATTCAAACCTACGACAGCACTCTCTCCAAAGAGTAGGTGAAGCATGGAGTCCTTGTGAACGTTCAGGAGTGCCTGTAGAAAGTGACCTAATAAATGAGGCGGAGTGGAGCGCCCGCAGGTCACAGAGGGATGGCGTAACTCAACAAGCCCCTTATAGACAGCGGTGCCTGATGCCAGGGCAGACTAACTGGACTAACTTCGGGGGGGGGGGGGGGTCGGGGGGTTGAGATGAACAGTGTCTGTCCCTCGTGTCAACTCCTGTGCTTTGTTATCTTCACTTTAAACGCTTTGAATGTCTAGTTCTTGTATTGTTTTATGATATGCATATTTTGTGTTAGCGATCCCTGTTTCTTTTATATTGAGCCTAAGGGGGTGGCCCCCTCTGATGCAGCAGTTAGCCTGCATTTAAGGTGGTGTCAGCTCAAGCCAGAGAGGCGAGATTGCTCTGGTTTGGACCTGTGCAGAGGAGAGATGCTGGGTATACTGGGAGAAGGATGTTAAGGACAGAGCTGCCACGGAAGAGGAAAAGAGGAAGACCTAAGAGAAGGTTTATGGATGTGGTGGGAGAGGACATGACCGTGATGGGGGTGACAGAGGACAGGAGGTGATGGAAACAGATGATCCAATATGGAGACCCTTAACGGGAGATGTCTTGCTGAGGCATCAGTGGTTTCTTCTATTTTTTGACTGTTGCAACATCTCTTTTTGATTCTCTGCTTTATGGACTTTTGGATTGGATTATCACTTTTTAATTTTTGTTTCTTTTGGTGTTATTTTATTGAGTCAACATTTTGTATTTTGTCCTTTTTTTTAACCGTTTGGTTACTTAGACCAGGGGTTTTCACGGTTTTCCTCTCCCTTTAGAGCGCATATATCATGAGGGGAGCTGACATTTGAAGTCTTATAGCCTCTTCCTGTCAACCTCCCACTCTTCAGTGCAGTGCTGAGGTGTCACTCATTGCATGGCTGTACTCGGACCTCAGACCGGGTGGTTCGTCATGTGGTGGGTGCGGCAACGCACTGTAATCAGCGCAAAGCTCTGTTATGGAAGCCATTTTTGTGTACTGTTGTCAGGGTCCCCTCCCGTGTTTTTAGGCGCGTGGTCTCCTTGAATTGATCAACAGATGGGGTAACACTTTGACACTGAGCCTTATCCCATCTGCGGATAAAACTGTCTTTACCCTTTTGAATTCCCTTATAATTATGTTTCATGTCTTGCCTGGTTTTCGACTTGTTGCTTGATTATTGACTGAGATTTTTGCCTCTCCTCTGGATTTTGGTTTGTTTTACCTTTTGTTCCCATCTTTAACTCAAACTAGTTATCTGGTTTGCTGCTGAGTCAGGACAGTATAAGCTTTACCATCCTTGAGGGTGCAGGCCACAGCCTGCTTAGGGGTTTTAGGACCAGGTCTAGTTTTTAGAGAGGCAGGGTCTCGTTTCCCTTTTTGGAGATTCCGGCGTGCCCAGCAATCACAACGGAGAAAAATTAGCAAAACTAACAAAAACAAATAAACATAATTTATAAACAAAGGAACAAATACCCAGATGTGCATTCTGAAAATATAAGAATAAATGAAATAAAGAACAACTACACAAGAGACCCCTCGGCTCGAGACCCTTGTCTCGCATTTACAGCCTACAGAAAGACATGAGTCCTATTGGTATAAAGGAGATTCCCAGTAGCTGGCCTGAATGACCTGTGACCCCACCAGCTGACCAGACCCTGCAGCTTAGGGGTGCTGGAAGGACCACCATCGGGAGGAGAACCCGCACAGACAAGAGAAGAACATGTCGACTCAACACAGACATCAATACCGGGCCTGTGAGGGAGCACTCCGCTCAGATTGTTACCCTTGACAGGTTTACCTGCCATCGTGTAGGTGGGATGGCACGATAAGATGGCAGGCCAGTAACTGTAATCCTGTGGCCAGTTCTTTCTGTGTGCTTTTGAGACCCCCCGGGTATTTCACTGCTGTCTTCTTTTTCTTTTCTTTTTTTTTTTACTAAGTTAAAATATCCTTGGTTTGCCTGTCCCACTCTATCAGCTATGCGTGCAGGTCGGCTTATCAAAGGGTCCTAGATAAGCAAGTCAATCATTTATCGACCACGAGCCTTGAAGACCTTTCAGTGGTGTCGATCAAGCATTGACATTTGACAGCTGGCACCAAGCAGCAGAGATACGACTTCTGTGTCTGACATTACAAGAGCAGAACCGAATGAAAAATGAAGGCAATGCTGCATGAACAGCGTGGCCCCCTAGTGGTGAAAGAGAACTTTGCAGGGTTATTTCAACCAGCGTGCCAGGTTTTGAGTAAGCATGTTTCCTTTTAGCTTCTCTTACAGTAGGTACAGATAATGCCTGGTAGAGAAGGGCACTCTATTATTTTAAAATTGTGTTAAAATCTAAAAATCTGTACCAAAGTCATTAATTCTCATTCGGCTGCCTTTGTCTTCAGTGAATACCAGCAGGCCATCTCATATCTGTTTTACACGCCCACTGGCTATTGTTCCAGGTACTCAGTTTAACAGAACAGACCACCAAATCATCAGAACTTGGGGACAATTTTATTTTATTCTTTATTTCGCCTTATACAGTTTCTTGTATTAGGAATTTGTTCATTTTTGCATACCCATTGGGGTCTGAGTGCAGGGTCAGCCATTGTAGAGCAGCCCTGGCACAATTGCAGGTTAAGGGACTCACTCAAGGGCCCAGCAGAGTAGGATCTCCTTTGGCAGTAACATGGATTCGAACCGGCAACCTTCCAGATACCCGCGCAGATCCTTAGCCTCAGAGCCACCTGTCAGGATTTCGGACGACAATCAAGCCATTCAGTCCAATGCAATCTGTACTTGTGTAACGTTTTCAAAACCCCATCAAGTTTGAGATTTGAAGATCCCCCAACAAGGCATCATCCTCTCCACTACTGTTCATTTATTCCACTTGGTTTTTGGTGTCAAGAAGCATGAGTGCAAAATTTAACCTTAACCGACATGAACCCCCCCCATGGTGGTGCCCCCTGTCTTCTTGGTGAGGAATTCCTTTTACAAAAGGGAGGAAACAGCAGAAGCAGAAAGAAGTGCGTGCAATGGATCGTGAGCAATGTAGCCCCCTAGTGGTAAAAAGTGTCAATTGTAAACCAAAAAGGTTACTCGTTCATAGTGGAGCACCGTCTCACTGCTTTAACCTTCCAATCACTGAGTTATACATCCACTGTGTATATTACGTGATGGACAAGGCGGACCCATAGGTGCTGAATTTCACAAGCACAACATCCCTAACCCTATCTCTCTGTCTCTATCTGTAAAACTAATCACACGACCAAAGAAATGGCCAATCATCTGCTCCCAATTCTCAAGAGGCCAGTCCTGCATATGTTCTGAGTGTCTCCATCTCTCTCTCTCTTCTACTAATCTATATTACTAAATGAAGGTTGTATATATGCACGGATGCCACACACCAGAAGCAAGCCGTGCACAATACAACCGCCGTCCGAACGCGAATGCGCATAATGCAATCGGCGCCCGAACGCGAACGCGCACAATACAACCGCTGCCTGAACGTGAACGCGCACAGTACAACCGCCGCCCGAACACGAACGCGCACAAGACAACCGCTGCCCGAACGCGAACGCGCACACCACTGCATATAAAACTTTCATTAAGTAATGTAGATCTCCAAGCCGGGATCCGCCACCATGGTCACTTCAGCACATGAATCCACCAGCGTCACCATCAGGGAATTAGATGGCGCCGAAAGCGCACGCGCACAGCGCCTCAGTGACCCAGAGTCAAACCCAGCGGCTTCCCAGAGTCAGTAGGTGGCGCCCAAACAACTCAACACAACCTGTAAGGAGTCTGTATTTGGACATGGACAACTTTATGTTGCCTTTTCAAGAGTCCGGCGTTCATGTGACGTTAAAGTGAAGGTTTTAACTACTCCATACCAGGCAGAGCTGATTCAAGGACAGGAAACCATCTTTACCAAAAATGTTGTTTATAAAGAAATTTTTGATTAACTATGTTGAATTTACCATTTTATGAATTTTTTGTTTGCAATTTACTTCATTTAAACCTTTGCACTCCGAAATTTTTTTTACTTATAAGTGCAATAACTCAAAGACATTTTGGACTTAAATGATATAACAATTAAATTTCAATTTTAGTTTTAATAAATTGGTTAATTTTAGTACAAATATATTTATTTAATTAAATGAAAACTTTCCCAGGATGCTCCCACCCTCCATGATTTGTCATCCCTCCAAAGATCGGACGGAACAGAAAGTGATTGCCATTCTTGGATTTCCGATTCTTTACAGAATCGGGGGTTTACTGGTAATTGAGGAGATGATTGAGTCACCTGCCCCCTAGTGTCCTGCAAGTAAATGGCACCATTCATTTCAACCTAAATTATCCTTTTTTTTACCTACAATACAATACAATACAATTTATTTTTTTATAGCTCAAAATCGCACAAGAAGTGCTGCAATGGGTTTTAATACCTGCCTCTTGACAGCCCCCCCAGGCATGACTATCTACAAAGACAACGTAAAAACCCTTGTACGGAAAAAATGGAAGAAACCTTGGGAAAGGTATAGACATAGATCATATACCTAGGTAATTAGCGGAATCACCTGCCCCCTAGTGTTCTGTGAGTGTTCTGCATACTTCTTCTCCTGTCCCTGTCTCTCCTAAATATGGATGTGACATCTCAGACAGTGGCTGAATCATCTGCCTACTAATGTTCTGTGATTATTTTACACTTACTTACTTTAACAGGGATCAGACAACTTAGGTAATGGCTGAGTCTCCTTCCCCCTAGTGTTCTGTGAGTGTATGGTCATCTTCTGGCCCACTTCTTTTAAACAACCAGAGCCCCCTACATTAATACAAAGTATCCCCCCCACTCCCCTCTTGTCACCATCTTTCTTTCACTAGTGGATGGCTGTGTCACCTTCTCCCAGATGTCATATTATTGCTTTTTTTCACTAGTGGCTCTGACCACCCAAGACATTGTCCCAGTTGCCTGCCCGCCTAGTGTCTCTTGAGTAGATGCCATATGTTTTCTTCTGCTCTTGTCAGTTTTCAATAGAAATTCAAGAACCCAGGCAATGGCCGAGTCTTTTTCTGCCCCCTAGTTTTCTGTAAGTGTATGAGTCCAGGTCCCGGGGGCAACAGAGGTGTCCAGATGTCCGTTTTCCCTGCCACCTCCTCCAACTCCTTCAGGTGGGATATTGAGGTGTTCCCAGACTACCTGAGAGATACAATCCATCCAAGCATGTCCTGGGTTTGCCCTGAGGTCTCTTCCTGGTTGGACACACACCACTGAGGCATCCAAGAGGTTTCCTAATCAGAAGCCCAAACCACCTCAACTGACTCTTTCTAAAATGAAGGAGCACAGCCAGGGCCGGATTTAGATGAAAAGAGGCCCTAGGCTATTCCACTTATGAGGCCCTTTCACCTCCCATTTTTAAGTTTGTTCAAATTGCTAACAATTTGAATGTAGGCCCCTCTTGATCTTGAGGCCCTAGGCTGAAGCCTAGTTAGCCTATAGGAAAATCCGGCCCTGAGCACAGCAGTTCTACTTTGAGCTGATCCTGAATTTCTGCACTCCTTACACTGTCTCTAAGTTTGAGGAGAAGCTAATTTCTGTGTTTTGTACCCATAATCTTGATCTCATTGTTGTTCATTCCTCAGCTCGTGACCACAGGTGTGGACAAGGATGTTAGTTCGACCAATAAATCAAGAGCTTTGCCTTTTGGCTCGCCATGAGTGACCAATACAACATCTTCATGAGCGTGGACGCCGGTCCCCTTTGCAATCTCCCATTCCCTTCTTCCCTCACTTGTATAGGCAAACAATGTACGGCATGAACTAGAACATGTGGATTGACTTCACAACACTCCGTTTGATGCACACTCTTCCTAAGACGCACTGCAGCAATATTACTACGCTAAGAAATTCAAACAAAGAACAACTAAAAGACCTGAACAACAAGCGTGTCTTCATCTTCTTTCCGGCTGCGTCCAAGGGCTCAATCTGAGTGCATCCTCCTGATGGTTTGAATCAGAGATAAGGAGCACAGCTGACTGAGAATCACTTAAAAACACAAAGCTCTTGCCGCCATTTTGTAAGGAGGAGTGTAGCACTTTAGTGTTTTATTTTTACATTATCCTCAATCCCTTAGTCATTTTTGTGTAGTGTTTTACCGTTAACATTCCATCTCCAGTGCAGTGTTTCCCTGTCATATCTGAAGATGTTCAAGTCAACTGTTTGACACATAAGATTTGAAAATGGTGAGTGGTAGGGCATACCACAGTGTGATCTGTCATCAGAGAAAGAGGTTCAAACGAGAGGTCCGGGTTCGACCCCCCCCCATTACACTTTTCTTTCAATCGGGCTTTTCCCTCACAATATTTGTTGTGGCCACAAGATGCCCCATTGTACTCCACCATCGCCACTTGCTGACACTCTTTCTCTATTGTTTCAGAAGAAGTGAATGTATAAAGCGAGTGGTAGGACATCCTTCAGTGTGATCTATTGATAGAGAAACAGGTCATGATGGCGGTGTGATACACGTTTGATTCCTACCCACTACATTACACTTGTTTGTTCATCAAGCGAGTCCCTCACAGCTTCTGTCACAGATCCCAAGATGCCCTGACATTGTCTCCCGTGTTATTGATTGCAATTTGGACTTGCACATGAAATCTCTCTCCATTACCCCACCATCTCCACCTGTGGGCACTCTTTCTGCCATATTTAAAGATGGTGTAACAGGTGACATTCAGACTCTGGTGGAGGCAGTATGAGCAGCTTAGGGTGGTCTTAACCCCTGTCATGCATGCGCCTCTGAGGATCAACATCCAAGCTCTTCCCAGGTATGTAGTACCACCCCTGGCCGAGAGGGGGTGCAGCCGCTAACAGCCTTGTCATGTTCTTCCTCCACAATCCAGAGGAAACGCCCAGTGAGGGTGATTGACCCAACCCCCCAACCCCTTTCAGTTCTAGATGTTTCAAAAGCCCAAAATGGAAGAGAGAACCTCCTTATGGAAGTGTGCGTCACCAGCCAGAAGCCTGATGATTTGTCGTCACCCTAAACCTAACCCTAATTTCTATGTGGCCTTTGTTTTATTGTAGTTGTCACACCATTGTGCTTTGTTTTTTTTTTTTTATTTTAAAGAACTGTTACTAAATGGCTTATCGATCCTTCTTCCATCGACATCCACACATCATAGCTGACTCAGATTGTGAACCAAACTAAGGTCACCCATCATATTTTGTCTAAGCACAATTAATTTTCCCCACTTTAAATTTACAACAAAGTTTTGAAATGAAACCTGGGCAAGTCCAAATAGTACAGCTAACTCAGAAATGAAAAGTTCTCATGTGGTGTGGTGTGTGATGTGGTGTATCATCAGTTTTGGTACCAGGCTCAGTCATAACCCGACATGGAGGTGCCAGTCCCTGCCAGGGCAGGGTGGACACACACAAAACACAGGTGATGAAAATCCATTCCATGCACTCATGCATCTCTGCCTAATCTAATTCATGGTCCCGGGAGGCTGGAGCCTAATTTGGCAGCACTAGGAACAAAGCAGGAAGCAACCCTGCACGGGACACCCGTATAAAGTGAATATTAAAGATTAAACAGTCACAGTACATCTCGGTGGAGTTGTGCTTCAGTGCCGACAAATTGAAAATGGCAAACTAGGTGCCAAGTTTTAATTAAATTTCAGGAAGCGTAACAATAACAGGTGTGGGATTGGGGAATGGGTCGGGGGGTGGGGGGGATTATTACCTTTTGAAGAAAACAATGCAGAATGGATTTGGAAAATACAAAATTACTAAATACCACTGGAATAATAAATGGTGGACTAACCAGCTGTTGGGCCAGACAAGCCCAACCATCCTCTTTTATACAGCACAATTTCAAAGAAATGTGACAGGTGCTATATGATAGATAGATAGATAGATAGATAGATAGATAGATAGATAGATAGATAGATAGATAGATAGATAGATAGATA
>JANRMT010028174.1:35976239-35988976 GCA_026402145.1 Polypterus bichir lapradei | reverse complement strand
ATGGTGAGACACCAGGGCACCATTTTTAAATTATATTTACATAACATTCTCAACCTCCTTCATTTATTTATTTATTTATTTATTTATTTATTTATTTATTTATTTATTTATTTATGTATTTATTTTTATTTCTTTATTTCTATTTAGGTATCACACTATGTGTGCCATGCATTCAGGACACCAAATAGGGCTACAAGTTTGCTGCTGCAGGTCTGGGGTAAATGATGTGTGTCTGACTGTGATGCCGGGATGCCATTTTTAAATTTAATTTACATTACATTCTCAACCTCTTTCTTTCTTTCTTTCTTTCTTTCTTTCTTTCTTTCTTTCTTTCTTTCTCTTTCTATTTAGGTATTACACTGAGAGTGCCATTTACACTGTGAGTGCCATACATTCAGGACACCAGAAATGGCTACAGTTGCCATTTTTAAATTAAATTTGCATAACATTCTCAACCTGCTTCATTTATTTTTCTTCTATTTCTTTATTTCCATTTAGGTATCACACTACGAGTGCCATACATTCAGGGCACCAGAAATGGTTACAGGTTCACTGCTGCAGGCCAGGTGCCAATGGGTGTACCAGCTTGTGATGCCTAGGCGCCATTTTTAAATTAAATTTACATAACTTTTTCAGCCTGCTTCACTTTTCTTTCTTTGGGGTGGCTTCACTTTTCTTTCTTTCATTGTGGGTGCCATACATTCAGGGCACCAGAAATGGCTACAGGTTCACTGTTGCAGGTCAGGTGCCCATGGGTGTACCTGCTGGTGATGCCAGGGCGTCATTTTGCATGGAAGAGGCTGGGTGAGGGTGACTGAAGCGGTCATACGGTGAAAGAAAGACCGTGCCCATGGTCAAAAACATCAAAAGAAAAACAAGAAAACTAAGAGCCACCTCACAGCTGTGACTCCCCCTTTGATGACTAATGACTGGTTGACAAGCTCGTGGGTGTTTAGTGTAAACCAGTCAGTGATGCGAATTCACAATCGGGATATGAAGATAGCGCCCTCTTGTGCCCGCTCCACACCCATTCACCGTCTCAATCTGTTTTTCATATACGACTTAAAGAGTCCACATGCTTGAAAGACATGTAAAGAAACAGGACAGAGCTGGGACGAGATAATGGCCAAGCGGTAGAGGTGACACAAGGGGAAATCTGGCAAGCATAAAAAAAGAGAGAGACCCCGGCAAACACTCACTGCGGACATCTTCACACTAAACGAGCACCGCAACCCCCTGAAAGAAACTGCTATTCAGCGGCGACTTCAGTTCATTTACGATATCCCCAGATAACATCCCACTCACTTAAAGATATCATTAATCACTTTAAAACATCTCTACGAACGTACTGTTCATTCGGCGGTGTCTCTAAATCACAGGAAGGCATCTTTAAATGGATTCCTGACACTTTATTGCTATCTCCACGTCATTGTGCGCGCACTTCACATGGCTTCATATTCTCTACAGTCGTGCAGTTTTCATTGTAAAAATGGCTTTGAAAAAAACCCAATTTCAGATCTAATCAAATGGACAAATGGGTGAGGAGGACATGCTTAGTTAAAAATGATATGCCTAAATAACTATAGCCCTTCAACGCCTACCTACCGTCGACTGTTCTGCTGCAGCAATGGACCACAAGAAAGCCTAGGAAGGTAAATGTCACCCTGCTGCTAGCCTCGCGGTGGTGACCAGTGCAAGTCCAATGAGTAACATTCAGTTTGTCTGCGGACAGCCTGCTTGCCCAAAGGGTGGTGTGGCACCGGCTGCTTAGCCTATGTGTTACTCTACCTGCCTGCTTAGAAAAACTTTCCAGCTCTTTCAAAAACCCGCATCCACCCAATTCCAGAAGAAAACGTCAACCAGTCGGACCTTTCCCATTACCCAATCAATACCTTAGTGGGTTTGCGGTACTGGGGTATCTTCCCTGATGCAGCCCCCGCCGTCAGAAAATCTTGGGCCCCTGACAATTATGGCTGAGCACGTGCCCCCCATCTCCGCTCCGTACTACGATCATTTTGCCTCCACAAGCTGACCGAGTGACATGCCTATGCCGCGCTTAAGCTTAAAGTCAATCACATTGAAATTTCGCCCAACCGTAATTAAATTAAATAATATCGTATCGCATGTCAGATCCCGAAATAAGGGGAGGGTCGGGTAGCTCTGAATTAAAATTACTAACAGAGTCAACGTTTTTTTTTTTTGTTTATTATTTCTGTAGGTGTATCTCATGATATGATATCAACGACCACAGTGCCCACCTTCGGACCTTAACATTTGCATTGTACACGTTCTTGACGCGAATCACCTCCTCTTTCCAATGATGTGACAGATCCTTTGAATATTTTGCATCTAAATTTGCACGACAGACTGAGATCTCCTCCGCGCTCATACTCCTAAAGTTTAAAATTGGACTAACAAAGGCGACATGTGTTGTTTAGGCTTTCTGAAATTCAGGAATTCATCATAACGCCAAACGTGCCTCTTCTGAATTTTACTTCTGGATCTTGGGATTCCTGATCATCTGTTTCGGCGTCACTCAATAAAGTCTTTTGCGATGCCGACCTAATCTGAACACTTCGGGGATTCATTTGCAGCAGCTTTAACCTCGCGCGAGAGAGCCTTCCACTGCTCGGGGACCCCTGACAAGTGTCATGGTTGCCTCCCCCTGACGGCGGTTCTGCCTGATGCCATCTAGTTAGCCAACGAATGATATACTAATGCACTTGCCCAGGCCATGCAAACTGTGCTAAATTAAATATGAATTACTGTCAAGGAGATGAACGGCAAACTCACTACACTCCGAACGGTGGTCCTCCAGGCACTGGATATGATACGAGTCAGCCATGCGCTGCAGTAGGATCGCAGTGTGGCAAGCTAGCGATGAACTCCTCCACGGAGAGACTGCCAACCACTACTTTAAACGCCTTGTCCATTCACGTTCAACGACCACGGAGCAGACTTGGGACATGCTGGAGAAATTACACTCAGCAGCCATACTGGGAGCGACACGGCAGGACGTGGCAAGGAAATGAGATGAATGGGCAACACTGCTTTGCCTGCTGCCCCCTCGACATGGACCCAAATTTAGATAGGCAGCAGATAATTTATAGACAGATGGATTGTTCATGGCCGCATTGCACCATACATTTATCTATTTGTGCATTTATTTAGTCGAAGTATGTTTCTCCAAACGTTTCCTAGTTGTGACTCTATAATTATAAGATCAGAAGGGCCAAAGTCTATCCTGGCAGCAGATTTGTATGGAGAAGTTTTTCTGACAAAATTAAATAAATACACACATAAATAAAATACTATGACAATAAAGAAAAGATTTTAGCATAAGTAGATAAATGTGCTAGAGAATAAGTTTTGTGTCCGTTATTTAATTTTGTCTGTATTACTCCTCCATACCCAACACGAAATACAACTTGAATTTAAAGAGCTGCCACTTTCATTCGTCAAAGCCGGGAGGGCGGGCTCTAGCGAATGCTGTGTTTTCATTGGTGAATCGTCCACCGGGTTTGCTTGACTTTGGTTAATCCTGTGGCTCATGCGCATTCTCAGAATTCTGACTGTGCACGTCGACTGTACGAATGCAAGAAAAAGGTTTTGCAGGATTACAGGGAGAAGTGGCGACATTAATTCTAAAGACTGCAGTCGGTCCGCTGTTTAAATCCACTGTGCCGTTGATTCACCAATTAAAACACAGTACTCTCTAGAGCCCGCCCTCTCAGATTTGACGAGTGAAAGTGACCTTTTAAAATCTCGCTGTATTTCTTGTTGAGTCTGGGGGAATAATAGGAATTAAATAAATAAATAAAAAATAATAAACAATAAAAACATACTTTGTGACATATTCATTTATTTACACAAACATATCATGCTCCTCTTCTTTATGTATTGTCACATTTCACAGTACTTTTATATTTCTGCATATTTAATTTTGTTATAATTATTTCTCTATACATTTAAACCCGCCAAACTACAGTTTATAACGGTTGCAACCTATTGCTAATAGATGGAATTATGGACACAGGTACTTTCTCAAAACTCCGAAATTAACACTGCATTCGTCTTACGGCAGAGCTGGGAAGTTGGAAATTGCGCCATTTGCGAGCTCAGCGCGTTCGCGCTACCAAAGTCAGAAAGTAAACGTAGGTGCCCCCTTGAAAGCTGGCATTTCACCAACAAACGCTAGCTAATAGTTCTGTTATCCAGATAAAAGAAGAAATCGATGATCAAGAATGGTAAAAAAAGTATGTTGTCGTGAATAAAAATGATAAATACGGGGTGGTCCAGATCTAATTATGCAGATCCAGATCGTCTGGATGACTTTGATTTATCCGAGGACGATTCCAGTTCGGCGCAAAGACGATTCTTCATGTCGTCAGTTCGCACACTTCTCGATGGTCCGGGATTTTTCGGGTGATTTTCTATGTAATAGACTTAATAAGTTATAGCATAATGAAAATTGCATAATTAGATCTGGACCACCCTATAGTACTTTTTCTACTTGGAAGCTGCGATTAAAAAAACGCAAAAAGCAACCGCTGTGTGCAATGCAGAAGCAGTAGTTTGTATCAGCCTAACGCTAATCCGTTACTGTTTTTTTCGGGTAACGTTAACGCTTGCCTTCTCGATTTTCAGTTCTATGGATTATAGTAATTCATGTAAAACAAATTTCTCTAATAAAACCCATAAAGTGATAGTGTTGCTCCTGTTCGTGAGGTTGGACAACCACAGACTGGAGAGACCTGCAGCCCTGCATTTACGAGTAGGAATTCCGAGTTCGGGGTGCGTCGTTTTCTTTCAGTGCTCTGAGCTGGAGCTCGAAAATTACGAGTTTAGAGTCTTAGTCCAATATAGCATATCTCCTGGCTATGCCCCGGAAAAATAATGGATGGAAGAGAAGATTATGTCATTAAATGCTATTCCCCAGTTACTTTATTGTAGCAGTCCCACCCCCCACCCCCCCCCCCCCCCATCCCCCCCCTCCCCCGGCCCCATGGTGAGGTTCATGGCTAGTGAGGCACGACTCCTTCAGAGTCAGATTTACAAATATAAGAACCCCAAACAGTAGCTTATTCACTAATCAATTGGCAGCATGCACGTTCACTACTAATTAAGTTTCATATCTCATCAGCATACTTTAGTAGTTTTTAAATATTGGATTTTTTTTTCTTAGTCGAATCACATTTTTTATAAAATTGAAAACCGTTTATGGTTTTACTTTTATTTGTAAAAGAAGTCCGTGTGCCTATCCTTCTCCACGAAAATCTCTGTCACTTTCTTAAAATCCTCCTTATTTTCCATTAGTTTTAAAAATCTTAATCTTCCATTTTCGCAGTCAGTTGGAACAAAAAATAAAAATAAACGGCTGCTGCAGTGCACTTGACTTTCTGATGTCGCTAACTTATTGGTACCTCTGCGTACAAGAACAGCAGCAACGAGCACCTGTTGGACTCACATGTACCCCCTTCAGGGAGGCACAGTACTGTCTGCCTCACCTTGTGCCTTTTCACTGCGGTTTTATGTCCGATCAGCAAGACTAAATACGTCACACACATTCATTAAAGATATTAGACAGACTGTGGAAAGTCAGGGTGTATAATAAACACGTCTGCAAACATTATATTGGTGACATGCAGAGAGACAACAACTGGCAGGCGCCAACTGCAGACATCAACCCACTGTGTGAGGGAGAGCGCAGTCTGAGGTGAGGTGAGGCTTGTCGCTGCCGCACCTTGAGTTTCTCGCCTGTATTTGATCGGGTAATGCGCCAATTAAGCGATTTTGGCTATAAAAATGGTCAAAATTATTGGAATCATACAGAAAATAAATTTATAGCACAGACCAGTGGATACATTTATTTTATGTTATTAATATATATATATATATTTTTTTTACTTTTCATGATGATGCCTCCCCTGTCTGCACCTCCCTGCATCCTGTAAATACACAAGGTTGAGCTTTTATTCCGAAAAAAATGAAGAATGGAAAAAAAGGCATTAGTTTTAAATCCGCCTGCCTCTCCTCTGCCAATCTGTTGCAAATCTGGGTTAAGCGTGGCTTTAACACAATAATAATGAAACATTTTGCGACTCCAGAGTTTTTAATTTATTTATTATTGTTCAAATTCTGAATATCAGTATTTCTACCTAGGTCTGAGGCTTGCGTATCACTTGACACATTTTTAATAATAAGCTCATGGCCAGTGTGCGAAATATCCCGTAGTAATCGAGGGAGTCTTGGCGACTGAACGCTGCCATCTTACTCGGGTACCACGGAATAAGCAATAAATTGGCTCTGATTCAGAGCCTCTGAAGCCTGCTGTCACTTATGATATAAAACCTCCATTAATCGCGAATACGCCGTCTGCAAACAGTAAAACTTGCCAGCGACGTGTATACCTGAAACGCTTTGCCCGGACCGTTTCGTTCCCGCTAACGTTGAAGGTCGACTTCTTTCTCTCGCTGGCCCCTGCGCACTCCCGTTGGTTGCTGGGAAGTGAAGTTTTCTAGGTTGTACTGCCATCGTGCCTGGAGTCGATTGTGGAATACAGAAACATGGTCGTTTCCTTAGAAAGTCTTCGACCTCTTCTCTCGAATCCTCCCAATTTAAAGGGTACAAATGGCTGTCACCCACACTTTAATCCCCTCCTTTCGCCCTGTGCAGACCATGAAGCGCTCGCATACTGCAGTCTTTCCATTCTGTAAAGAGCTCTCTGCACTTTTCTGAATGTAGAAAGACACGCGGGCACACCAGCTGCGCCCTGCTTTATTTAGCCAATAAGATGCACCAAATATGTATTTCTATATTTTTATGACAGGCTTTTTGGTGGTCTGAGGAAGGGTTGAGGATGAGCTACCTCGCTTAGAGATGCAGAGGCGCCCCCTACGCCAGTGCGTAAGCCGTTTCTCTCTGATCTTTGGTCAGAAGGCTCAGGGCACAACTTGACAGGATAACCGCCCACTTCAGGACACGCTCGCCATAATTTGACACAACCGACAGGTAGCTGGGATGTCTGGAAAAAACGAGGAAACGCACAAGACATCTCCGCAGTGTGTTCGGTCTGAGCCCTGACGGCCATCGTCGGCTGTCCATCCATGCAATTGTTCCATCTGTTCGAAGCGGAGGTGGAATGGCGGGGCAGAGTCCTGGGTTCACACCTCACCCCGGGCACTGCCCGTGTCCCATCCTGTCTGTGTGGGATTTTACTCTCACATCTTCGAGATGAATGTGCAGTATGAACTGGTAATCAGGCGTGAATGAGCGTGCTCCATGGTAGACTGGTACCCCGTCCAGGGCTGGCTCCTGCCTGTTGTTTTCTGTGGCGATGATCGGACACTGGATTAAGCAGGTTTACAAAAGCCTGTTTGAACGCAATGTTTGGATTCGTGCCTTACAGCTCCGAGGGCCTGTGGTTCAAATGTTCACTCCAGCGCTGTCTCTGTGTGGTTTGTGTGTTCTCTCCGTGTCTCCCCGGCCCGCGTGTATGACGTGAGAAAGACACCACGCCATGTAATTGCTGCATGTTCTGCCTTTAACAGCCATCAGCTTCACAGCGCATTGTTCAAATCGCCAATCTAGCTTAATTCTTTGCCCGACTGGAGAAAAATAATAATAAAAAAAAAAAATTCTAACAACATTAAATCTTAATTTTCACTCCATCATTTCGAGCAATTTCAAGTCATAAATGCCAATATTTGGCCTCCGTAAATACGAGGTCACTTGAAACTGGGCCATATTGATCTGAGCGGCCTTTAGAGGCGTAATAAATATCCAGTGATAGTCAGAGGGGTCGTGAGGGGCACTCTGAGGAAGGTTTGGCGAGGGGATAGGGAGGGCAACGGTCCCGGGCAAAGAGAAACACCACAGGCTGGCATCACTTGAGGCAGCAGGAAGACGAGGAGCGAAGCAGGGCACAGCTATCAAAAGAGCAGACGAGCAAAAGACCTGAAAGGTGCTACATGACAAGGAACTGGTGCGCTCACCTGAAAGGGGCCATATAAAGTCTTAAATGATACCGTTATCTGCGGTGGGCTGGTGCCCTGCCCGGGGTTTGTTTCCTGCCTTGCACCCTGTGTTGACTGGGATTGGCTCCAGCAGACCCCTGTGACCATGTAGTTAGGTTAGAGCGGGTTGGATAATGGATGGATGGATGGATGATACCATAATTACAAGAAAGGAGCCGCATGAAAACTGGTCTTTTCAAATGAAAAAGCACTGTATAAAGTGAAAACTCTCATCACTTTACAAGAAAGGCATTAGAGGATGTCATACTAACTGTTGGAACTGTGATCAAAGATAGTGTTTGAGAAGACGGTGCTATGGAAAATAAAACTGGTGGGTTCAAATGAAAGGCACTACATAAAGTGCAGACTGTGCTCATAGCTGTCTTTCTACAAAAAGGTGGTGTACACAATTAAAACTGGCGAGTTCACATGAAAATCACTATCTAAAAAAACGGATGGCGTTCCATTAGAAAGGAGCTCCATAAAACCTGGCCAGTTCATGTGAAAGGCACTGTATAAGATGAAAAGTGTGCTTGTAATAGTTTTCTACAACAAATGTGCTAAACTGTTCTCATTGATGGCATTCTGTAAAAAAAAAGTACTATATAAAAATTGTCAAGTTCACATAAAATGCGCAATATAAAATGAAGGGGGTGGCATGGTGGCGCAGTGGTTCACTTCCCAGGTCCTTCCTGCATGGAGTTTGCATGTTCTCCCCGTGTCTGCGTGGGTTTCCTCCCACAGTCCAAAGACATGCAGGTTAGGTGCATTGGCGATTCTGAATTGTCCCTAGTGTGTGCTCTGTGTGTGTGTGCTCCATTCTACTTTATGGATCCGAAACATGAACGATACTCAAGGCGGACCTCAACAAACTCGAAGTTTGCCAGATGCGTTGCCTCCGGCAGATATTACGAGTATCACCCCGAGACCGCCTTCGAAATGAGGACATCCGACGGAGATGTGACAACCTACCACCAATCGAGGAACAAATTCAAACACGTCGACTGCGATGGTTTGGTCATGTATGTCGAATGGATGCGAGCCGACTACCACATCAACTCCTCTGGCGTGAACGACCCACCCAGTGGCGAATCCAACGAACGGCACCGAAGAAAACATGGCTAAAACAGGTCGAAGATGACATCAGAAATCGCAGAATCAATCTCGACGAGGCCAGAACAATCGCCAACGATCATCATGCATGGAAGCGAATTGTGAAGGAGATCCGAAAACCATTGGCACCCACAGCAGCGTATGGGCTTAGGAGCCGATCTAGACCCAACGCCAGCTAAGGATCAGAGAGAGAGAGAGTGAGTGCTTGGTGTGTGTGTGTGTGCCCTGTGGTGGTCTGGCGCCCGGCCTGGGGTTTGTTTCCTGCCTTGTGTCCTTTGATGGCTGGGATTGGCTCCAGCAGACCCCCGTGACCCTGTAGTTAGGATATAGCGGGCTGGATAAATAAAATGAAGGTCTACTAAAAAGGAGTTACGTTAAACCAACATTACATACAATACAAACTATATAAATACATTGTAAGGAAGGAGCTCCATAAAACCTGCTCTGTTGACATGAAAGGCACTATATAAAATAAATTATATGACCTTCATTTTTTGTTCCACATGAAACATTATATTACTGGTGAGTTCACATGAAAGGCACTATATAACACCTGGGTTCATGGATGGCATTCTAATACAAAGCAGCGTCATAAAACCTGGTGAGTTCACATGAAAGGCACTATATAAGAGAAAGCCCACACAAAGTGTTCTACAAAAACTCTGCTATAAACAATACAAATTGTGCACAGATGGCTTTTTGTAACAAATTACCATATAAACATTGGTGAGTTCTATGGCAAGCCAAATTAACATTTAGAGATATCTCAAAATGAATTTTAAGATATCTGGAAATGCATTTTAGATATCTTAAACTGAATTGCAGATATCTAAAAATGCATCTATTTTAAAATATCTAAAAACCACTTTATGATATCTCAAATAGATTTCAAGATATCTTGAAATGATATGCTGTACATTTTGAGATATCTGAAATACATTTTCAGATATCTTAAAATAACTTCCTGCGTATTTAAAGATATCTCAAATACATTTTCAGATATCTTAAAATAACTTCCTGCGCATTTCGAGATATCTTAAATAACCTTAGAGATATCTCAAAATCACTTCCTGTAAAATTTCTTATACTTTCAATGGAACTTCCTGCCTATTTTAAGATATCTTGAAATGTATTTGAGATATCTTGAAATGTGCAGGAAGTTATTTTAAGATATCTTGAAATGTATTTGAGATATCTTGAAATGCACAGAAAGTCATTTTAAGATATCTGAAAATGCATTTCAGATATCTCAAAATGAATTTGGGATATCTTAAAATGAGAAGGAAGTTATTTTGAGATATCTCGAAATATAATTTAGATATCTTAAAAAGCATTTAAGATATCTTGAAATTCATTTTTTTTTCAGATATCTGAAATACATTTTTAGATATCTAAAATGAATTTCGTAATATCTTAAAATGGGTCTCTGCTCCATTTCAGATATCTAACAATGTATTTCAAGATATCTCAAATTGTATTTCAAGATATCTAAAATGCATTTTAAGATATCTTTAAAAGGACACTCAATTATTTCAAGATATCTCAATAGCATTTTCAGATATCTACAATACAATTTAAGATATCTCAAATACATTTTCAGATATCTCAACATCACTTCCTGCTCATTTCAAGATATCTCAAATACATTTTAAGATATCTTATAATAAACAAGAAGTCCCATTGAAATAATAGGCAATTTTACAGGAAATGATTTTGAGATATCTTGAAATGCATTTAAGATATCTTAAAATGCATGAAAGGTCAATTTAAGATATCTGAAAATTAATTTGAGATATCTTGAAATGTAGAAACAATTATTTTGAGATATCTGAAACTGTATTTGAGATATCTTGAACTGCATTTGAGATATCTCAAAATGTATTGCAGATATCTTAAAATGTAAAGGAAATTATTTTAAGATATCTCAAAGCGAGTTTCAGATATCATAACAAGTAAATTACATTTTAAGATATCCAAAATTCATTTTGAGATATCTCTAAATGTTAATTTGGCTTGCCATAGAGTTCACATGAAAAGCACAATATAAAACTGTGATCAGAAAGAAACTACATAAAACCTGGTCTGTTGACATCAAAGGTACTGTATAAAATAGACTATATGTCCTTGACTTGGTGTTTCAAATGAAACGTGCTCTTTCTGCTGAGTTCACATGAAAGGCACTATATAAAATAAACACAGTGTCCATCTGAAGGTATACAGTATACAAGAAAGGCACTCTATGAATTAAAAGTGCATTCATAGTTGGTGCTCCCCAAGAACGATACTATATAAAGAAAGGCATACGGCCGTTTGCGTTCACATGGAAGCACCTCACATGAGAAGTTCTTTATAAACGGGCTGTTTAACTTGGTGAGCTTGCATTAAAGACGCCTTAAACAAAGTTGTCTCTGAATCGACGTCCACTTGAAAGTCGCCAGACGCCTGTAATGACCAGTTTAGATGTCCACGCCTCTGATGGTCAGTTTATTCATGTTTCCCTGGACGTCAGTCACATGACGGCCCTTTTCTCCGCACGTTCATCCCACTCTCTCCGCCAGCCTCCATGTCTGGTGTGAAACTCAATGCGCCCGATCAGAGAGGGTCCCTGCGGCCTCCTCGCCTATATTAGCGTTGCGGTCGTCGGGCCGCCGCCCACATTTCGATGTTTTAATTAGCGCTACATATTCATGGCATGACGCATTGGTTCACGTCTCTTCATCACGGGCTCGACGTCCGGGATTGCAATCTCGAGCGCAGTCGTTGTCTATGTGTCGCTTGCCCCATCTTCCTCTGGGCGTGCGCGGGTCTCCCAGCAGCGCGTGCTGAGGTCTTTAATCCTGCTGATACAGGAGCGTTGCTAGGGGCGGTCAGGAGGGGGCGGTCCGCCCCGGGCGGCACATTTGTGGGGGGCGGCATTATTGGCCAAAAGGCTCAGTACAATTCGTGTGTCAGCAGCAGGGTTCGAAAGAAACATTCCCTGATTTTTATCCACAAATGCTTCAAAATATTTTTCATACTGTCCTTCTGTGACGGCATCAGACACAGCAGTTGAAATTTACGAAGCAATAACAAAAATAAACATAAACATTACACCGATAATAATATCTAGGAAGATAACTTATTTACAACTTATAATTTCGTTTCGTTATCAATCCGAATGCGTTCTTGCTCTGCGCAGAAAACATCCCCACCTATTACTTGCACACTACACTGGTTCTGGTTTTCGCAGCGTAATTATATTAAACTAATAATCAGAACACGGCTAATCAGTGCGTCAATACTATATTCTTGTCTAGCTGACGCTTATAAATAATTGTATGCGAAAAATTATTGCTGTTTCTCTATATATGAATAAACCTATGCAAAATGTATCTTAATACGTCATTTTAATTTTTTATTTAAATAGGTTAACTTATTCAGATATGTTGGAGGGCAGCACAGTGGCGCAGTGGGTAGCGCTGCTGCCTTGCAGTTAGGGTTCGCTTCCCGGGTCCTCCCTGCGTGGAGTTTGCATGTTCTCCCCTGTCTGCGTGGGTATCCTCCCACAGTCCAAAGACATGCAGGTTAGGTGCATTGGCGATCCGAAATTTTCCCTAGTGTGTGCTTGGT